>OX031013.1:49820365-50440948 GCA_943736025.1 Tenthredo mesomela
AAGGCCTCCAAGTGCACTTCCATCTATGCCTCCATCTGCCCCAGCTGCTATTCCAACTCCTGTTCAAATCACCGCACCACCAGTCTCAGTTAATATTCCGCCCCAAGTACAGTACTCTGATTGTTCAATGCCTCAACACACACCGCCTGCACATGTGGCAATACATCCTATGCATCAACCTCATACACCGCAGTCTTTGCAGCAGCCACGTACACCTCAGTCACATACTCCCCAAAGTATTCCAACCCAGAGTCCTCAACCAATCCCTCAAAGCCACACCCCGCAACCTCATTCACAATCCCATACACCACAGCCATTGTCCCATTCGGCGCAAAGTATACCTATACAAAGTCCACAGCCTATGCCACAAAGTCATACTCCTCAACCGCTACCTTTACCTCCATCACATACGCCTCAGCCAATGCAATTGTCTCTTGGAGGACAACAGCAGGGACAAAATCAGAACATGGCGCATAGCCAATCGCAACAACAACAGCAATCTGCACACCAGCAACAACCTCAACCACATAGCAGTAAGAGAGCAAGCGGATCACAGACTCATAGATCGAGATCTACTCAACAAAGATCTCATCGTGCTACTCCGCCAACTTCTCACACTCAGAGTTCTCAACATTCGTCGGCCCACGTTAGTCATAATACTATTGCCCACACACACGGATCACATTTACCTCCGCAATATCAACAGACTTCAATGACTGTACCGCCTATGCCTCATCCACACTCACATACACATGCGACTCATTCACATAACATGGCTGTTATTTCACAAGGGAATTATATGGCCGTTGCATCGCAGGCTTTTCCTACACAAAATACATATGTTATTCAACATCGTGGCGGCAGATCTGGCGCTCCCACGCCCTGTACAACGGCAACGAATTTTTATATTCAAGCTAGCACAATGCCTCCACATTCGCATACACCTGCTCCACCATCTCTGGCCGGATCCGGTAATCATCAAACTACTAACTCTTGTAATTTAGGTAGTTTAGCTAAGTTACAACAGCTTACGAATGGCCTGGAGATGATACCTCCCACACCTCCACCGGCTATGAACTTAACACCACCTCCACCAATCCCTCATACTATGACACCACCACAAAATTCGAGACAGCTACCTACTCCGCCTCAAGTACCTATAGGGTATGGTACGAATTATTATAATGTAAATAAAGCCCCACCCGGTACTCCCGGACCTTCGAGCAGATCTGCTTCGAGACCATCGGCCAATTCAAACATGGGATCTTTGAGCCAAGCTTATGGAAGCGATAGCCTTTATCGACAACCATTGAACCCTAGCGGTACTTGCCCACAAATGCAAAGCGCTGCTTCTAGAGTTAGTCCAAATGTTTCATTGGACCCCAATTTGTACGGCTACAGAGTACAACCAACGACCGGTTACATGAACCAAGCGGCACCACTAGGTGGGTTTATGAATCAGGCGAGTCAGTTACCAGTAGGCGTGGTAAACGTGCCTGCGCCATATTCTCAAGACCCGCACCAACAAAACCCAGCAGCGGTATACACGACGTATCACAGCTACATAAATGGGGGCCTTATGCAACCCCTTAATGGCACAATGAGACCACGCTAGCCTTAGTTTTAACTTCTGGCTTTTTGTTATAATAATTAAAAAGAAAAAACAAAAACAGATAATTTGTAATATTCAAAGCTTATGACAAATGACAAATTAAGTGACTAGTATTGATGATTTTTTTTCATCGCAGAACATTTAATGTGTAGATATAAAAAAAATTGAATAATCGGACGTACTTGGACTTGAAACAGTCCTATTTTGATTGAACTTGACCAAATTGTGAGTTTGTATAGGAAAAATGAAATGAAATTTCGGTAACTAAATTTGTCTAGTATTTTTCTGAATAAACTTTGAATATTATAAAAAAAAATAATAGCCGAGGGAGACCCCACGACAAAGTGAATACATATTTTTAGTAGGGCATTTTTCTCAAGGTGTTACGTTTGTGTATCATAATATTTATATATAAATAATTATGAATAATATTCTGTTTGATATTATCGATTGTTGAGCATTGTTGTTTACGTTTCGGGGGGGAAGGGGGAGGGGAAGGGGGGGGCACGCTGTACTTTATGTATCATAAACTACTTATTATTATTAATACCTACACACAATTAGACACACATAATTATATTTTATTCTTATCAACACGTTCACTCACTCACAACCGCTATTGTATATGTAATATTATTAATTAGAATTGCGAGGGCACACTAGTTCCGAAAGGATTGTGACTGTATAGTTAGGGCTATTCTGTAAATTGTCCCAAACCTGATGTGGAAATTATTTTTTGTATTATTATTGTGAAAAGTATATTTCATATTTTAAACTTTGAATGTGTATGGTGCTCGTCCATGTATTTTAAATTTATATTATTTCCATTGATCATTTCCAGAATAGCTCGACAAATATATTTATAATATGTATACATATTCAAGTTAATTTTTTCAGACAACGGACAGCGAAAAACAAATCGCTAGTGTTAGTGTAACTTTAAGTAATACGGAAGGTCTTTAAAATATAGTGTAAAGATACATCAATATTTATTGTACATAGATATAAAAAAAAAAAAAAAAAAAAAAAAAAAAAACAATACTAACAAATAAAACTAAAATCGTAAATAGTTTACACAGAGTATTTTATTTATTATTTATAAAATTACTTATTTCACTATTTTCTAATCTAATTATTCAACACATTCAAAAATTGCTAAAGATCAGTATAGAGAAATACAAAATGGATCGATTGTGAAGTTTCAAATTGTGGTAACATTAATGTGAGCTTGATGAGTTTTCTATATCTTGTTGTGAATCCCAATTATCAGTATACTTTTATAAAATCATAATAGACGCCAGGACTAATGATCAAAGTGAGAACGAGACATGAATTTTTAGATCAATCACACATTCTTTTAATATGAATGAGTTGGACATTTGTAAAATGAGAAATTGCACAAGGTGTATTTTCACTTAAAAATTGTTTAAGTGAGTTTTCAATCTGTTATTTAATGCTTTGTGCATTTTCTAGTATTTCTTTTTGCTTCTTTTCGCTTTTTCTCAGCTTGTGCTAATTCAATGTATTTCCTTCTCTGATTGATTGACATTTGACACCATAATTTTCCAGCTTTTCTGGCAACTTCTACCACCGGATTCTTTGGCCTTTTTCTTTGCATTCGCAGGTAGAAAAGAATGAATGGATTCGTTGAGCGGGCAAGTCTTGAAATATCAGTACAGTTTCTTTTCTTATTTTTCTTGAGACACTTACGGCCACGCTTTTTCGATGAGTTTTCATCTGTGCTAAAAAACTGATACTGTAAAGGACGTTTTTTTACACTACAAAAACCATGATCTTACCCATGACGTCCTTTCCTGTCAACTTTACATGGCGTAGATACTTGACCACCCATTTTATTCCAGTCTTTTTCTAAGTTTCAAAGTTATTGTAAAAAGATCTAATTCACTAGATAATTTTGGCAAAATATGATTATGACATTTATATAAAAAACGATTTTCTCTTTTCTATTTTAACAAAAGGCAAAACATTTGCTATTTGGTTTCTATGTGGTCAAAAGTTTTCTACTCTCTCATTTTCGACAGACATATTATGTATACCTATATACACACAAGTTTACTATATCAGTGTTTCGTCAATCACTTATAAAAATAAGTATCAATAGGTGAATGGTCAAAAATGAATAATAACAAATCCGATTAATTAACATTCGAGGTAATTATATTTAGCTTGATAAATCACAATCTTAAATTTGTTTATTCAGATGAGTACAATCAAAATACTTCAATCAAAAATAGTGTGTAAGAAAGTTGCAGTTCATTACCAATCCTTTCTTACAGTAAAGATCATATGATACCCTAATTAGCACTGAGGAACAAAATTTCTTTACAAATAATTAAATACTAATACCAATTCTTATCAAATAATAATTTGATAATATTTAATACACGCCGATGCTTACTCAATTATTACAACTAGTATAAATTCAAGGAATACCCAGATCAGATAATTTTTTCTTTTTTACCGTTCTGGAGTTTCATTTTGATTTCATACTCTCAAAATCGTATTTCTAATACTACTAATCAATCACAGTTTTAATTTTAGAACCGTTACAGTCCTACTGGATAATCAGACATCAAATGAAAAAAAATAAACAACTCAACGGTTTCTTTCTAAAAAAAAAAAAAAATTCGCCCAAAATCTCGTAAAAATCATTTTCGTCAAATTTTCTAATAAGTAGTTAATTCATCTGCCTGTTTGAGCGTCTCTTTTCGATTCTTTATACTTGTTATTCTTTCGATCGGCACAATAACACGCGTTTTTTTGAGCGTCTAGATAACTTTTACAACCCAACGTCGTAGTGCCAGAGAAAAAGAGTTTAGCTGCTGTTCGGCAAGCTTTTACAACGCTTATGCTAGTAGATTCAAAACTATCGCAATACTTATAAAGACAGCGTTTGAATTCTAAATCACATTTTTCTTTATCCGAGTTACAGGTGTCGTAACAGATATCGTGCGCGTTGCAACATATTGTGATTTCGGGAGTTTCAAAGAATTCTTGCCACACTTTCTGTAAGAAAAATTATAGTAAACTCATAAATGAAGAAATATGAGTGAATAATTATAAATCTAAGAAAATTTTCTTACTACATACATGGATAAATAATATTCGTTATCATTTCAATTTGTCAGACGTAACTCAAACTATAATATCATAAATACATCTAGGATTAAATACTATTTACTTAGAATCTTGTAAATACCTCTAATCCCAGAGAACCACATCCATTGCTCTGTGGTTTATGACTCCAATTATCTTTCGGTTTTCCTCCTGCAAAATTGTACGTAAATAAATATGGAATATTTTAAATATCGTCGCAGCTGACAGTCGAAAATCGTTGCTGATTACAAAAATTACAACAATGTTTGATTTATTTCTATGTATGTATGTAAATTTTATAGGTTAGAATCTGAAAGGTGGCTTTAGTACTTGTAAAAAGATATTTATTACACGTTACGTATAAGTATACCTCCGGGACAGGTAAAAGAGCATGTATCTTCAGCTGCTGCATCAATAACTTCGTGTACGTCTTTAAATTTCCTTGCGACTCTGAGTGCGTCTTGAAAAAAATCACCGAATACTGTTTCCGCGGCCAAAACCGCGTCGCGAAGATTTCCCAATAAATCAGCCCCATAACCAGACCACGCATAAGTTAGAAACGTCAAAACGTATACAAAGATTTTTCTGTACTTTGAGAAACGCATTTTTCATCGATAATAACCCAATTCAAACTGATGTCTGCATTCTCCTTATTTACACAGAATTTACGGACTATTTTTAGCTGGCCATTTGTCAAAACGTGGAGTATTATAATTACCGATATATTACAGTATTTGTCTTTCTTTCATTTTGCTGCCAAAACCATTAGCTACGTTTTTTTTTTTTTTTTTTTTTCTTCTGAAATGTATAATTATTCTCATTGAATTTAATCATCAGCTACATAGATTATCGCAATAGATATTTCATATCACAGAAAAGATATTGGTCACTAGTATATAGTGACTAAGCGATTGATCATGAGATTGCATGAGATGTTGCAACACATTCATTTCCTCTGTAAAAAAAGAACGTAAAAAGAAAAATAAAAAAAAAGGAATAAAAATTACAGAAATAAGTTTTTTTCTTCTGAGAAAATGAATGAACAATTGATATTAAAATAAGTAGGGATAAATTGCTTTTTTATTAATCTTCACAATGATTAAATAGGTACACATATTTAAGCACATAACATAATATATAAATTTCTGAATTTTTTTTTTTTTTTCTTACATGAGTAGAGATAATTTTTGGATATAATTGGGCTCGAGTTAGAGTTTTTTGACAAGTTCACCAGTTTCGAACAATTTCTTAACGTCCGAACCTCCTCCCAGACATTCACCCTTGACAAAAACTCTGGGTACAGTTTTAGCGCCGGTTATTTCACCAAGAATTGTTTGAATGTCGTCGGCATCTGGTCGCGAATCTAACTCAATGGCAGTGTACTTTTGTTTGAGCTTGTCGAATACCTAGAAATTTATACATGTTTGTTAAAATGAATATGATAAAAAAGATTGGATTTAATTTGAAAAAAAAAACATGTAATTTGTACCTCCTTTGCCATTTTACAGTAAGGGCAGTAAGTCTTGGAGAATATCACAACACCGTCAGAGGCGATGAGCTCGTCAACAAGTTCTCGTGTTGCAGGCATGATCTCAGATTTGCTGGAACCTAAACCCATTGCAATGAGCTAGAGAAATTTTGATTGTCAACTATACCGTATTTCTATACTTCTTACTTTTTCTTTCCAAACTAAAGATTATTGGAAATTGTAATTGAGAGATTATTAGTATTTGTTTATAATATTATTGTTGAAATAAGGAAATAACTCGTTTCAACCACCTAAATCATCTACATCGTCATCATCGTCATACACGTAATTTGGACTATCAAAGTCTGTATCAATATCTCCCATCTTAGTTGATAATTGATATAAAGAAATATATTTAGAAATTTATTTTAGCAACGAAGAATACTAGGTATGTATTGATATTATAATATATTATATTTTAGTTTAATTTAATTTACAACGTGAATTTATAAAAATAAAACAATTAGCAATCGCGATCCGGGTGATAGTTGAAAGTCACATATTATAATTCGAAAACCATTCTTATAGATAAAATAAATTTAAATAAATTGATAGATTCTTATGGTGTTAATATACATATTATGTTTAAAAAAAATAGTAGTTCGATTCTTACCTATCAAGATTCGATATATACGTTGAAAAATTTCGGCGTTATAAGAATCTTCAATAGCTCAATGATTTCAACTAGTAAGGTGTGTGTGTAGGATCCGGATCGTCGAACTTTGTCTGAAACTTAACAAACTCTGAGATGATAATTTGTAATAAAAATTTTCAAGTTTCCGATTACTTATATGCCCACAAACGTAATAAATTTCCCAACTCGTCGATTCTGACTTCTACTTGTCGAATATCCGCAATATACCTATACTATATCCTTGCGCAAGCGCGTATGCATACACGCATATAGCTTTTCTCTAAACATTTTCTCTAAAATAGTAAAGATGGCACTACGGTAGTTGAAATCAAATTTAATATGTCATTGACTTTCTTTACAATACTATTTGCTCCTGTATATCGTGTTGGAAGTCTTGACATTTGGCGTTATCTTATCGAGTTGTGTGAGAGAGGATTTTTGTTAAAAATGATGTAAATCCGGATTTAAACGCGAAGATGAACATCGGGAAGATGGGCTGCCCAGGAGGTGGCATTTACGTGGTTGAGGGTGAGGTCAGCCTCCTTATGACAGCGATGAAACGTGGTGCTCGATGGTCTTCACATTCCCATCAGGTTAGACAAGTCACGTCAGCTGATCCACCTTTTTAATTATCTTATATATTTAACTTAACCAATTTAATTCAATCTTAGAAACAAATAATATTACATTACATATTTATCAATGGATCATAATATCAAATTAAATGATACAATATTATCCCTTATATCTTCTTATTATTGCCATATGATATTCAAAGTTTCTTCTACATCCAATTCATTTCTTATCTAAAACAAAAAATCCATTTTGTAAATAAACAGAAAATTTATCCTTATTCCAATATTGAGGATCTTGATTCATTATATTTCACAATCTGAGTATAAAATAGAACGATTTTACGCCTTATATTCGAAAAGGTATTAAAACTTAAAACTTTAATTTCTTTAATTCGTTACTCTTCAGATTATGAATTATTAGAAGTTGTTCCATCTATTTTAATAATATGTTATAAGAAATGTGCATATTATTGTTATCATCTTGATTGAACAATCAAAGTCACTTAATTCCTATGATGAATTTTACATTTTTTTAATCTATAGGACGAAGATCAGGATACTTTGATGAAAGGTCTAGCAAGTCTGAAAGAAGTGTTAAACGATGCAGAAAATTTGTCGCAGCTTGATCCCGGCGTATTTCTTGCCCCATTTCTTGAGGTCATTAGATCCGAGGAGACAACAGGCCCTGTTACTAGTCTTGCATTATCGGCAGTTAACAAGATTATATCATATGGCCTCATTGGTAAGCGTGCATCTTCTATGTAGCATACTTGCTATATTTTATCTATTGTAATACAATATTATAAGTTTTTACTTCAAGTTAAAAGTCTAAAGGATTCGTATTTCCACTTATTCACATTCACATTCACATTTCAGATCCTGATCATAGCGCAGTTGCTACTTGTGTAGAATCTGTAGCTGACGCTGTAACTCACGCAAGATTTGTGGGAACTGATGCATCGGGAGATGGGGTTGTTCTTATGCGCATTCTTCAAGTTTTACGGGGTCTTATGCTCTCACCTGCAGGCAACTTTCTCTCAAATGAAAGCGTTTGCGAGATTATGTTAAGCTGTTTCAGAATATGTTTCGAAACAAGGCTCAGCGGTAATTTGAAAACTTATTTGAACCCAGAAATAGGCATTTCTTTTATGTATAATAATATCATTTCAAATGATAAATATGTGATTTTTAGAGCTGCTAAGAAGAACTGCCGAACACTGCTTGAGAGATATGGTTCAGCATCTATTCATCAGATTACCACAATTCGCAGATGATACTAGGGTTCTCTTGAATATGAAAGTTAGTGTCTGAGTATAGGAGATGTTGATGGAATTATTGTATTTTTTTTTTTTTTGTATTATCTTTGCATGTCAAAGACTAATAAGTTGAAGATATTTTTATATTTGTATTCCATGTTTGACTTGATTTCAGAAAATGAGAACAAACGGAATGGAAAGTACTCGCACTAAGAATAGGAAGAATAAAACTCATGTTAAACAGAAGTCAAAATTATCTCCTGACGACGAAGAAACAGATGCTCAACTTCTTAGCCCTGTTGAAAAAGTCAAAGTTGATCATTTGGCTACGACGCCAATTACACCGGCTAGTAATATAGTCGATATGCAAGGATCTCTTGATCGGGGTACCCCGGAAAGAGGGGAAGATGAAAAGGGCGAAAATAAAACTAGTGCAACTAAAACTGAGGGGAAAAGCGAAGAACCTGATAAAAATCAAGCTAATAGCGAAACTAGTAACGAGCAGGATAGTCTTAAGGATTCGGTAAAAAGTGATGAGTCTGCTAAAATTGAAAGTAAGGAAGGTCTAGAAACTGAAAAAGGATTGCCGGCCGATGAAACACAAAGCATAGATAAAGCTGATTGTACAAAAATCGTTTCTAATGAGCCAGAAGATAAAAGTTCTACCCAACAGAGCCCAAACGATGATCAGGGTACATAATTATCATCATCAGTATGCGTTTGAAATTGTCCTTATATTCTACCAAAGACTAAAATCGATAATTTGAAATTTCAGCAGTTAGTCCAGTTGAGGAGGGAGAGAAATCTGTGAATTTTGTACAATCGCCAGTCGGAAGTGTGGAAGACTTGTCTGTAGATGATAATGGTAATACGAATAGAGAAACGGGATTACCAAAGATAAAAGTTGAGATAGAACCACCAGAAGATTACGTAAATACTCAGGGAGTAAGATTTACGCCTCTTCAGCAACTAGCACCGTACGGAGCTCTGTGTGTTCGAGAACTCTTTAGATTTTTAGCCTCCCTTTGCAGTCCTCTCGATAAACAGAACACCGAAGTCATGATGCATCTGGGGCTTAGTTTGCTTCAGGTAGCACTTGAGGTGTCGGCAGATGCTCTAGCAAATTTTCCCTCATTACTATCACTCGTTAAAGATGATCTATGCAGAAATTTGATTCTGGTAATTAATCGCATAATTCAATTATTTTCACATTCAGTAAGTGAGATTCGTTTTCAATCAATGCAGATTCACTCAGAAATGTTTTTTCCACTTTTATCCAGCTTCTAGGATCGGACAGACTCTCAATCCTCGCCGCAGATCTTCACGTTTCGTTTTTGTTGTTCGAATCGTTGAGAGAATATCTTAAATTCCAAATGGAATATTACTTCACCAAGTTAATGGACCTTGTGAATTCAGATTCAAATAGAATAACTTACGAACAGCGAGAGTTAGCTTTAGGTAAGTTCTTTCTTACTTCAAATATTAGCGACCCAAATTTAGCCACTAATTTCTTTTATCTAAACGAATTTATAATTGCAGAAGCTATAGTAAGACTGTGGCGGATACCTGGCCTACCAGCAGAATTATATCTCAATTTTGATTGTGGATTGTATGCCACAAATCTTTACGAAGATCTAACAAAACTTCTTTCAAAAGTAAAGCAAATCTTCTGTATAATTTTAAAGTTAAAGTTTTTATTATTATTATTAACTTTCTGCATATTCATATTATATTTATATAATTTTAATTCAATCTAGAATGCATCTGCAGTCTCAGCCGGTATGCACAGTATGCAATTGATATCTTTGGACGCATTGATAATGTTGTTCGAAGGAATTGAATCCAGATGCAAAGGAGTTGAGGAACAAAGAAGAGCTCCGCGTCATTTACCGTCACAAAATTTACCCACTAGAGAGGAGTTGCTTGTTACCAAAGCTAACAAAAGAGTAAGAGTTTCATCTCTATCTGAGTATAATCAGTAAAAATTTATCGATATCATAACACAGCAAGCTTTTACAATTTTTTACAGTGGCTAGTCCTTGGGACTGAACAGTTCAACGAGAAACCAAGATCTGGAATAAACGTGCTAGCAGAACGAGGCTTGTTAGGTGGTACACCCGGGCACCCAGATCCGCAAAAGATTGCTAAACTTTTAAGAGAGAACCCAGGCCTAGATAAGAAAGAAATAGGAGAGTACATAAGCCGGAGAGACAACAGAGCAGTTCTGGAATGCTTTGTAAAGAGTTTTGATCTTCGACAGACCCGGGTCGACCAGGCTCTAAGGCTTTATCTAGAGTCATTCAGATTACCAGGAGAAGCACCTCTCATATCGCTGCTGCTAGAGCATTTCGCCGAACATTGGCATGTGGGTGTAATCGTAATCTATTCTATTTTTTTTTTTCAGTAAATTTCACATTTGAATTTTCTCCTGAAGAACTCGGTATGTGTTCTTTTTTTCTTTTTCATGCATTTTCTAATCAATTAATTGATCAAGATCATACATACCTGTGTTTCAGACTAGCAACGGAGAACCGTTTGCATCCGCTGATGCAGCATTCACTTTGGCCTATGCCGTAATAATGTTGAACGTTGATCAGCATAACTATAATGTCAAACGACAGAACAATCCCATGACACCAGAGGAGTTCAAGAAAAATTTAAAGAAAGTTAACGGCGGTGCTGATTTCGATCAAGACATGCTCGATGAAATGTATATCGCTATTAAGTGAGTGTAAACAAAATTTGTCTTGACAATGTTCTGCTGATATTACAATTTGACTAGTTTTATAAACTTTTTAACATGATGCACTTTCAGAAGCGAAGAAATAGTCATGCCAGCTGAACAAACTGGATTAGTGAGAGAAAACTACTTGTGGAAAGTTCTACTGCGTAGAGGTAGCGGCCCGGAAAGTACTTATTTAAAAGTCGGCCGTGGAGGTGAACTTGTTGATAGAGATTTGGCTCTACATGCTTGGGCTCCTGTGGTTACTGCTCTTTGTAGAGCTTACGACAAAGCACCGGACAGGCGTTTACAGCACAGAGTAGCTCAAGCATTTCTGAGGCGAGTTGAGACGACTCTGATAATCTCGTCTCAATAAAATCTCGATCATTTTATCAGTTATTCTAATTAAGAATACTTTTCTGTCCACACAGATGTGCTGCGATTAGTGCTCATTATGGAATGAGCAGTGATCTGGATACCTTAGTAGTCAGCCTGTGTAAATTTACTGGTCTTGCTACTGGCGGTGAGCTTGAACAGCTTGTTCTCCAGCTAGGGGGCAGCGGTCGGAGCCAATTAGCTGCACGGACACTATTTGAAGTAACACATCGGCATGGAGATGCATTGAGAGCATCTTGGAGAAATGTGGTCGATTGTTTGCAAGCTGTGTACCGAGCTAGGCTACTGCCAAGAATCCTTACCGAAGGAGAAGACTTCCTTGATTTATCAGGAAAAGTATCGCTAATTCGAGAGCCTACTACACCTAGAGCACCTCCAGCTGAGCAGGGACTATTATCGAGTCTATACTCGTACATTGCGCTAGATGCTCCTAGAGTTCCACATCCCGCAGAGGCTACTGCTAGAAAAAGAGCTACGCAATGTGTAACTGATTGTCGTCTTGAATTGATTATTGCAGAAAGCAAGTTTTTACAGGTAAATATAAATGTTATGTTCAATATATTTGCTTTGATCAGTGTAATATTGATTAAAGCATGAAATGTGGTGTAAAATCTACAATATTTGGTCTTTTTCTCTTGCCAGGTTGAGTCTCTTCGATCTTTGGTGGGAGCACTAGTTGCAGCGAATCCTCCCGACGAGGATCTTTCAGTTTTTCTACTCGAACTTCTCTTGAAAGTTACAATCCAGAACCGGGATAGAGTAATGTGTATTTGGCCGATCGTACAAGCGCATATCGAAGGATTGCTGACAACAGCAGCTCGAGAGAATCATGCTTACCTGCTCGAAAGAGTCGCTGTTGGAATGTTGAGATTAGCCATTAGGCTGTTACGTGGAGAAGAATTAGCTGGTGCTGTCTTACCACCCCTAACACCATTGACTCATTTACCGTCCGCAACTACCGCAACTTTAGCGAGACAGCTTGCTTACGGATTATTTGAACTCCTGAAAACAGGAGCTGCTAATATCCATACTACAGAAGATTGGAAAGTCGTATTTAGCTTGCTGGAATGTGCAGGTGCCGGAGCTTTGGCTCCAAAACATTCAAATACAGTCTTAGATGACGTTCCCAGTAGAACGTCCGTTCTCGATCCAAGACCTGTTAGTCCGGTTCCAGAATGGGTATTAGTTTCTCCGACTGGCACAGAAGCTCCTTTACCAGTCACTGCCGATACCATAGTCTTGGACCGGGATCTCCATGATCACGATCCAGCAGCTCTCGTCAAATGTTGTGAAAGTCTTGCATTTTTAGTAAGAGATGTAGCACACGTTACTCCATTTAACTTTGAACTCTGCGTTCGCTGTGTACGAACGTTTGCAGAGGCCGTTTTGATTGGTCCAGGAAAACGGCACAAGGCTCAAACTACTCAGGAAGAACCAGCCGGGTACCAGCAAACACCTATTCAATTATTGGACCTAATGCATACGTTGCACACAAGAACTGCTCAAGTATTTCGTTGGTGGGCTGAAGAAGGCGGTGCTGCAGAAGGAGTCTCTTTGTGGCCACAAGGATGGCGACCATTGTTGCAAGGGATAGCAAGACTATGTTGTGACGCTCGTAGATCTGTTCGCACATCCGCCGTAACTTATCTTCAGAGAGCTCTGTTGGCTCATGATTTGGCACAGCTGGCCGCAGCGGAATGGTCCCAATGCCTTGAACACGTCTTATTTCCATTGCTGGCTCAGCTTCTGGGTCCAATTTCACCCAAAGATCCTATAGGTGTAGAAGAGACTCGAGTACGGGCAGCAACGTTACTTTCAAAAGTGTTTTTGCATCATTTAACTCCCTTGCTCACACTACCTGGATTCTTGCCATTATGGCTAACAGTCTTGGATCTCTTGAAGGCATACATGTATGCAGATAATAGTGAGCTACTTTTCGAAGCTATTCCAGAATCCTTGAAGAATATGTTACTGGTTATGGCTTCAGCAGGCGTATTAGCCCCTAGCTCAAATCTATGGTCTCCTACATGGAGAGCAATCGACGCTTTCCTACCCAATTTGAAAGACGAACTTTTCCCAGAGCCAGCGCCCCAACCACAGCAACATTCTAAGGGACAAGTTGTCAATTTAGTTGGGCAGCAGCAGCCTTCTGGCCCAAGTCCTATTGCACCACAACCGGATATATCTTCTCCAACACATTCTCCACCTCAAGTTGAAGCCGTTAATGAAATTGTTGTTAATCCAGCATCGCCAGAACGTGATAAATTGATATCTTCTAGTACAGTTTCGTCTCCAGTGCCATTACCATCTTTTGTGACCGAAAACAAGGAGCCTCAGCAAGTTATTACCCTCGTTAATCAACCAGCTCCTAGTGTAGCCAGTCCAGTAGCTGTTCAACCCATGGCACAACAGGGATTTGATTTCACTCACACGCTATCTCAGCAACATAGTTTCGAACATCAACAACAACAACAGCAACAAATTGATTTTGAACATCAGTCTCAACAGCTACACTACCAACATTCAAAACCCGAAACAGAGCAACAATATTCTTCCTTGATTCAAACTAATGTTGATAACGAGAAATCTCCAGAATTGAACGAGCAGCATCTGATCATTAAACAGCATAGTGAACTGCAGTTTCCTGTGATTCAACCACCACAACCACAACCACCACAATATTTACATTTACAACAACAACAGCAACAACAAATTCGTCAACAATTCCAATACCCTGGAACAGCCAGTCCAATTCATCAAGTGCATCAGGGTTCTCCTCCTGTTGTAAGAAATATTTTCATACCTTGAGTAGTAGATTATAAAATCTGCATTACACATTGACTTGATTTTTCAGTAAGAACTTCATAATTGAAGTTTCAATTAGATTTTAGAGCCGAAAAAGTGACTCGAAATTTATTTCAATAAATTCATATGATTCTAGATATCTACAGAGGGACCCTCGTCGGCCACTGTCTTTAATTCGGCAGCATATTTTACAGAAGATCCCGCGGCGGATCGTCTCTTTGCAGTCACCACACCGTGATGACCGTCTGTACATTATTTATGTATATTGTATCATATAAATGTTACCTCTAAGTTTTATCATATCCTCGATAAGAATAAGAAATTTACAGGTATTAAAGAAAATTATTAGACAATTATCTCAGTATCTTTGGCTTGTATATTTGGCACAGCGATATATAATAATAATAATAATAACAATATTAATTATACAATAATAATTATTTGTATATAAATGTTCTCTTTGTCATATATATGGCACTTGGTGAGTAAATATTATAATTATACAGAACGTGAGTTATAACATACATATACAACTTGAAACAAATATATAAATATATATGTATAAAATATTGAAAAATACGAATTTATACAGATTAAATGGCCCGCGGACTGGACCTAGTTTATACAGAACACAATTATCCGCGGGATAGGCTTTTCACTCCATGGATCTCACCTCTGACATTAATTTTATAATTTATTATCAATTTATCTTTGGGATTTCTCAGCCTGACTGAGAGACACACAAATTGGAAGGAAACAAAATCTGATTGAAGATTTATCAATATTTTCGCTAATGCTATTGAATGCGTGAATGGATACACGGTGCTCTTGAGCTGGTATACATTTTTAAAGAATATATAATTCCAAAATTTAGTTAACATAGCTGTATACTAATGATATTTTTCGATTATTGAAAATGTTTTAGGTATACACAATAATTGGTTCCTTCCTATTTGATACGATCCAGTAATACGTAAATAGCTTACCGAAGCACCTTGCCTCCTCTCGGGAGTTCCTATGGCTCTCTAAACTTAGCCAGGCTATGAATAGTGCGAGAAACAACAAATATAAGATCAACCGCCCCTTTACACTATATGTTTCAGTTAAGCGTAAATTTATAAGTTATGAGTAAAAGGGATAGGTAACTAGTATTAGGTATGATGAAAAGTATATTATTATATCTTCGATGCGTTTCAACAAACGATATAGAAAATTGTAAATAGGTATAGCTTCAGTTTTTCATATTTTGATTCTTACCTCAGGCATTTTTCATTCTCATTTATGTAAATTGATAACTCTATAGTTATCTATCCCTTGTAAGTATAGAAATTCATGGCTTAAGTACACGATCGTTAATGTACGAATGTGTAAAAAATAATAATAATAATAATTAATAATTAATAATCAATAATAATAATAATAATAATAATGCGTAAATAATTATTGCACACGCCTGCAATAATATCCTAGTGTCTTGCATTTTTCACAGAGATGTTGCGGGTGTACCTTGCTTTGATCGGACACGTCCAAGCCATCTGGTTTTTCCAGTGGGCGCTAGAAATAAAATTATTTGTTTTATCGGCTCCACATTAAAATTCGAAACTTCGTTTAAAATGCCCACAGAGAGTAATTTGGCAGTTGCAATCAAAATATTACATATCAAGTTTTATCGGTATACAACAAATTCAGTAGCTCGTTCTGTTTTTTCACAGTTATTATAATATTACGTCAAGGAAGAAGAAGAGAAAAAAAAAAAAAAAAAAGCTCAATCATAAAAAAGAAAATATTAGCTTTAACTAGCCGGGTTTAGAAATTTGTTATTTACTACTTTTACGCATTTTCTGTGCAAGTGAATTCATCCGGTCCGTATAAATTTTTCTAATATCTCACTGAGAGAATTTCAATTTGAATTGAATTGAAAATATGTGAAATTTTACAAAGTGATTCAATTAGTCATATATTATTTATTCTATATCTGAAATATATGTAGGTACAACAAACCGCGTGTGTATTTGAGTAACTCTAGGAATTGAGCACGATATATAATTAGCCAGCATTTGCCAGTTTACTCAGCACTTAACGCGTGCGGGGAAACGCTGCTATATAGGATGATAATTTTTAGCCTTTGTGTATCGCGATGTCTTCGTTTCATTATAAATAAATGAAAAAAAAAGCCCAGTTTCAAGCTTTTTCTCGGAAGCTTACAATGATCTAAATTAGTCCGTCTATACAATGTGAAAAGATGTATTTTTTCTCATTTTACGCGGCACTCATTTTTATATAGTATATTCGGGATAATCTCGATCAGTGTATTCATCGTTATCAACGAATGTTATAAAAACTTTCAGTGTTTTTTTTTTTTTTCTACTTGGGGGAGTTAAACGAGCTAAAGGAGATTCGTGTGAAAGAAATTACATAAATAATAAAATAACTCAGATTTCACTTGATTCAAATCGTACGCGCATGCAAACAACATTTTATACCAACACATACACCAAAATTGATGAAAAAAAAAAAAAAAAAATCCAAGCGCCCAATTAAGGCCCATCCCTAGTCGCCCACCTCCTTTTGGTCGAAATGTGTCACATTTCGATTATTATCCGAGCCCAGGTGTCAAAAACGGAAAAAAGGCCAACTTAGCGCAAATTCTATTTCAATTCCGAACACATACGTCCAAAAAAATGTTCGTTTCGTGCGAAAATAGAATCTACAGATGGTTTTTACATTATTCGCCGAGGAAATCGAATTCGAATAATTTTGTAACAATGTAAAAACCATCTGTAGACTTTATTTTCGCACGAAACGAACATTTTTTTGGACGTATGTGTTCGGAATTGAAATAGAATTTGCACTAAGTTGGCCTTTTTTGCGTTCTTGACGCCTGGGCTCGGATAATAATCGAAATGTGACACATTTCGACCAAAAGGAGGTGGGCGACTAGGGATGGACCTAACGAAAAATTTGATGCAGATTATTCGTAAATTAATTCGTTAAACGAGATATTGGAACTATAGAGACTTATTGAATAGATAATATGTTAATAATAATTATAAGTTAAATGGGGATGTTTCGAAACTTACATATAGGGAGGGCGAGGGTGAGAGCAGCACGTGAGACGGGGATGTAGCTGCAGATGCGACCCCGAGACTCACCTGCTTGTGTGGATAGACGTTAATGTGACATTTGATGCATTCCTGTCCCATATTGGCCCAACTGTTTCCAGACATCCACTTGCGTTTACATTTTGGACACTTGTACTCCCCGAAGCACCTCTTCTTGCCCTGATACGGCGTTAGACCCTCACCCTTAGGACGTGCCTGAAACAAGAATTCGAACCAATACTAACAGTTCATGTAAGTATAAAGCACAAATTTTTTAACACATTTAGATATTGCATTTATGATCGTCCATATATTTAGTGATCGTCCATATGGTGGATTTGCCGAAAGGCAAAAAATAGAATATTTTTGAAAACTGTATACTATATTAGATTGGGGCGATGGTAGAAGAGAATTAATGATACAAGATCAGAGTGAAAACGAATGAATCATAGTCACGGTTGTTTTTCTTAAAAGTAGAGAGGCGTAAAAAATAAACTTTGCTCAAGAACCTGGCGAGTTGTTTTATTCCAGCCAAATCGAATTTGGGAGATACTACGTGTTCAAACCGGTTGATAATACTATAACGTAACGTACGTTTTGCGTGCAAAAAAGTTACGGCTCCTAAATAACTTGTCAAATACTATAACCTGGGTATATCGATACCTGCGCGGAATAACCGGCTATCTCAGAGTCCGCTTGAAAAAGCGGCTATCTCAGAGTCCGCTTGAAAAAGCGGCTATCTCAGAATCCATTCGGAAAAGCGGCCTGTGCCTATATTAATAATATAGGCTACAGTCGGTTTTTCGAATGGATTCTGAGATAGCCGCTTTTTCAAGCGGACTCTGAGATAGCCGCTTTTTCAAGCGGACTCTGAGATAGCCGGTTATTCCGCGCAGGTATCGATATATAAGTACTTGAAAATAAATTTTATTAAAATTTTCAGAAGTCTCAGTGACTATTTTAATCACTGTTCATTGAATGGTTACAATACGATATATTATATATGTATAGTGTGCTGAAAATAAACTCAGGGTTCAAAAAGAATCGCGCGTTTCCTCAAAATTATCACTTTGCCCGAAAAACTCCAGGAGATTATAGGAGACAGACTTTTCTCTGTATAGAATTTGAACGATTGTTTCGGTCGTATCAAGGTACATGGTGAAAATATGCTGCAAATGCTGTTTTCACATAATACATACCGATCGTTTGGTTTAAAATAGTGAAATGACCGTACATATTGATCTTACGATAAAAAAGCACGTTGCAATTGCATTATTTGCATCATATATAGTAAAGCCACGGAAAATTGACCATTGAATCATTACCACAAACCTGCATATCGCGATTACTCTCTATTTGAAGACGTGGGTGTAAGCCATAAGGCAAAGCTATAGAAATACTATATGTATACCCACACCAATTTGCGACAAACTGGTTAAACTGGGACGGCCAGACCTTTTATGTACATATATATATATTATTATGTATAATTTATTTGTATGTATTCACAGTAATTTATATTGACACTGTAGTTGTGCGGAATGAATGTGGTCGGTGCGTCCGGCTGGCACGTGTTTGCATGGCTAGGTATAGGAGATCTCGAGCGAAACGCGTGTCTGCAGGGTGTATATAAGTGTAATAGTGTATAATAGTATAATAGTATATAGGGTCAACGTTTTACTTTAGACTTTAAAGGCTCGAGATATTATATGTGTTGAATCGTCATATCAAACCAGTCGCGAGATGTTTTGCTCAATTAAGTGGTAATTTGAACGACAAACAATATCACCCCGGAGTACCATGCGTGACGTAATACGCGTCACACTCACATATATCATTCTTAACCGGTATGGGTATAATGCTCCGTAGACCGTGTTCGTTTTGTACAAATAAAATTGTCTAATTCCTTTGCCTCTGATGCACTCGAATAATTCTAAATACTTAATAATTATTCTATGCGCACCATATGCGATAAGATGAAAATTTCATCTATCAATAGATTCTTAATGCATTAGCCGGCGTTGCTTCCTGTTTATATTAAAATATAGGTAACATAGGTGAAACAATATTTGACGGAAGTTATGTTTACATACTTGAGGACAATCTTTGATGTAGTGTCCCTTCTTGAAACACAGATGACACAAATAGGTGGATGGTGGCCTTTTCGTAGGCTTTCTTTCCAAAAGACCAAGTTCCGTAAAATGTTCAGCAAGATCCCCGATGCTGTCTGCTAAGCTTCCGGGTCCTATGGGTGCCGCTGGGCTGACTGCATTTTGGTGCAAATAGGTTTGGGACGTAGCAGTTGGAAAGTTTCCCCATACTGCGGGAAGAAGTTTATTCTAAAAGACGAAAAATAGTTGTTCTCATTTTTTCGGCGCGTCTTATAATAAATGAATAAAAAAAAAAAAAAAAAATCTTAGTAGACTACTAAATTCTAACAAGGCACCTTCAGGACTCTTCAACAATTGTCATCGAATCTCTGTAGAAAAATCACGTGTAAACATATAGTTTGCTAGTATGAGTTTCGAACTTCAAACGATCTGTTTACACACTTCTCAAAATTGGCAGATCAATTAAAAATCGATTTACAGACGGCGACTGTAATGACTATAAAGTTGAATTTGCTTTATAAAGTGATTGAATAATATGGCGTCAGGAACGCGCGTGTCAGCCAAAAGATACAGATATCATATCTATGTTGTGGAAGATGATCTCACCTCTTCTCACACCTACATATATAATATAAAAGAAGAGATCTTGTGTATACATCTCTACGAATATTGTGTATGTATATATGCAGTAGTATATGCATATATGATATGATTGGCAGTTGTATACATTTACCCACACAAGGGAAAAGAGATTAAAAGAATCATAAAGGGCTTGGTACAGGATGAGCGAAAACATTAGGCGTATACATGAGCTGCGAGCATTTTCGACTTTGTGCTTACTCGAGCCAAGAATCCAAGACTTTGGCCAACTTATTTTTACCACCTTTATCCGAGACTACTGCGTCTAACGTGAATCGTACGCGATACTCACAATCAATGTCTTTTGCTGATTTGAACTTATACGTTTGTGTAATTCATTTTTGAGGAAGTCCTCGATGACTGATATTTCTACTTTGCTGTCTTTATACATAAGAGAATAGCCATACGAAAAATTCTTTGAAAACAAAGAATTAAAAGTGCAGATCGAAATCGTAAGGATATAGGAAGACATCAGAGAATTGGAAAAGTACACTCTTAAATCCTTGATAAATCTGAAAAAAAAAGCTTACGCTTCTTGCCTGATCCTGTGGCTGCGGAGGATTCTGATCGGCAATCGCCAAGTAAACCCAGTTAAGAAGATGGGGTGGATAGTGAGGCTGTTGGGACGTCACCTGGGACTGAGTACCAATATTTCCTAGGCCAAGGCCCACACCAACGCCAAGACCATTCGCCTCCTGCAGCTGAGGATGCTGCAAGTGTTGAAGAGGCGGTCGGGGATGGCAGGCGGCCATATTTCTTCAGCCGTTCAAGGCCGAGGCAATCGTTGCCGGTGATTAAATAAAGTCAAAATTTTATATTGACTGACGGGCATTTCATCACTATGAAAAAACCACCACCAATACCCTTAATACAAAAATCTGATTCTGCAGATAGTTTCTTTATATTAAAAACGCACAAAAGAAGCACGTGCAACACCACTTCCTAGATAACTCGCCACCCGACAGCCTGCCGGGAGCGAAATGATCCCGTTGCTCTCGGAACACGCAGCACCTACACATGCACTCGTATACACACACGTGGATATCCATCCGCGTCACCTCGTGCGTGCATGAGTGCGTGCTTCTGTGTTCTTATACACGAAACGCAACTTCGGCCAAACTCTACGGTTCGACCGCGATGAGATACCCCGTATTCGAACCCTTACCAAGTAGTACCCAAGTACACTTCAAAAACTAGACAAAACCACTCGACGTATTCAATTGCATAAGTTATCGTTCGGCTTTTTACCTCCGTCGGAGGATCTAGGAGGATCTATTTCCCATCATGCAACGCGCAGTCTGATATCCAAAAAGTCATGTACCCCTACGGATTTGAAATTATACTTAAATTTTCGATGCTGGAGCTTGTCTGCATTCGAGAAATTTATCGACTGTGAGAAAGCTGCTTCTATGAATTGGGAATGGGGAAAAAATGTTAAGCTCCTGCACTCCCACGGTATAATACTGCACGATATTATACCCGGGGATTTTTTTGTCACGGTCAAACTGTAGCCTGGGGTTTGGTGTGAGAGCGAGTAAAGATCCCCGCCATGTGGTACGTCTATTTCAGTGCCTGCTCGCCGACAGGCATACCGTCGCAGATCCTATGTCCCGTTCAACGGTCCTCTGACGTTGCATTCAGACGGAGTTCCCCGTTTTCATAACGCGCGAACTCCAGCAGCATCCGACCGTCTTAATGTTATGTACATAACATGACTTTGTCAATCGTCATTTCCTCTCTAGATCCAGATGGTTTTAGCATTCTGAATTCATCTACAGACATCTCTCGACTGAATCAGCGCTACGAACTCTAGTAGGTACTAGGAATGATATTTAGATCAAGAATTTTTATTCCGCGGGGTCAGAACTAGGGGTGAAGAATTACCCAGCTTCATCGGTAGCTGAAGAAGAAAACCATTAATTATAGTTAACAGGAATAGGGAATCAGCTCCCTCATGCCCCGATGTAACTGCTCTAACCACATAGTGATGCAACAACGATTTAATTGAACTTGATTGATTGTTTGTTGCGGTGAAAATAATGCTACGTCATTTTTATCATCGTTATATTGCTCTCACATAATTCTTTTTATATTATTGTTCCTATTTTTATTATTGATAGTGGCTTCGTTGATTCGGGAGTCAGCTTCTCATAGATTTTGATAAATCGATGAAGAACGGATGCATACAAAAATAATTGTCCGTAAGGCATTATGTATACGGTCAAATATTACAATCGCATGAATAATATCCTTTTCCGTAGTTCAATCTATTGATTTCGTAATTCAAGAAGTAGAAGTGATTAATTTCTGAAAACTAAAGCTGACTTGGCACTAACTCGAATGTTCACATAAGAAAACTATTTCGCCAGACTTGGAAGGCTGGCAATTACGTGTTTCGTTATTAGATATCATTGAGTCGTAATCCTTAATGCAAATGAGTAAAATATAGTCGGTTGACTATGTGTGGTTGTCGAAATCTTGGCTACTGCATGAACTATCGTCTAGGTAGCAGAACTTTTCGACATTTTCTATTCAACAATATGTAAATTTCCATTGGAAGGCAACGCGAATATAATAATTCTAAAGTTACCATATTCTACAATCGCAATTCGCAAAAGCTTGAATCCTGGATGACGCGAACATCGACGAACATCCTATATGACTTTGATATATTAAAGAAGCTTTGACAGCTACAAGGTCAAGGTATTGGATCGAATCTTTTGATTCCGCGAATGTACAGCCGCGGAGTGACGTCACATCGCTATTATTATATTTAATTAAAGTCGGTGAACTTAATCTATAAATATCCTACTTCCGAGCATACTTCTCATGATCGATTAATGATGTAGACGTATGAAAAACTTTCTTGCCCTACCGGTCCGCTAAAGTTAAAGCGAACTTCAGAGCTAGAAGATTTTCGGCATGATTTTAAAAAGACGTGAATTACCAATCTTCGACGAAATAGCCCCGATATAATCTTTATAGGTAAATCTCTGCCTATAGAAAGTAATTGAACATCATTTAATAATTGTTTAGTCAAAATCATGTAATGGCACCATCATTGCACAGGATTGAAACAGAAATGACGAAGAATGATGATCGATATTAGTGGAAAAATATGAAAAAAAAAGTACCCATTCCACCAAAAGTAATACAATTATGATTTACGCAGTTAAAGAATTAATGGTACCAGCCAACGGATTGACGACGTAGTCGTAGGTCGCGACTAATTCGTCTGTCAGTCGGTGGGTTCCAGAAAGTCGTGGTACAACCTTCCTCTGCGACCGCATTTGCAGAAACATCCCCTGTTTACCCGGGGGGGTACGGGGTTGAATTCGCAGTGGTAATTATGCCGATATACTATCTGATATGCTTAAGAAATTCCGGTGGTTCATTCTATAAGCTCTTAATTTCCGCAAGCAATAGATCATGAAGTCGAATAACGTGGTCATTAATCTCAATGAGAATTGCTTTTACAATTTCTCTCTTATTCGATATCCCTCTGGTCCCGGTAGCGGTTGGTCGCGACATACCCCGACGAAGAAACCTATAGGCGCTTCTTAATTAACCGCACAGAATCGATATTTATCGATGGAAGTCGCATGGCATTTGTTGTATAAAAGCCAACGTCGACGGAGCATAAGCTTGGCGAGTTCCTCTTTCCCCGTTCTTTATAGCTCTAACTAACCTGTTTACAATCGATAAATTTATTTTGGTGACGTGCGCGTGACTCTCCAGCTCGCCTGTTATTCTTTGGCGAACGCGAAGGTGGTGCACCCTGACCACATCACCGCAGCTGCAGAGTTCGGGATCAAATTCGAAGAGCGCGTTCGATCTGCGGGCTACATTTCGCCGTTCGTGTCGAACTGCAGCGGAGTTCAACTTTGAATTTTGCCAATAATTTGTGACCTTGAGAAAGTAGCAGGTGGCAGTTGGTTATTTTATCTACGATATGTATTGCGGTACTATAGAGTAGAGAGGTAGCGTAAACTTTACGCTGACGTATAGTACCGATATTCAATGTACACGGTGTGAGTTGCAAAACCATTATAAAAAATCGTGTGCTAAATTGGATACGAATTTTGGGAAAGAAGCATTCTGTCCGATCCTTGACCTTGCAGCTTTGAGGAAAGTGATCACGCTTTCGAAGAACACGTGTCAACACTATATCGGCTTGTAAAAGGTTCTTGAGGAGTGTTCAGTGAAACCGCGATATCGTATAATTCGGCCGATGGAGGATGTTGGAATGAATGTACAGCTGGATAAGCTCTCGTTTTTCAATTTAGCCTGCGATTTTTTTAATTGCGGATGCTGAGTTCTGCAAGGAGATCTGCATAAGCTGAAATTGTAAATTTATCAAGTTTGTCTATTTCCGTACATGAAAAGATGTAGCGCGAGTGTAAAATATGTATCAGTTCCGAAATGTAAGATATTTCGCGAACCATAATATCGAACGTCACGAGTCACCTGCACCGAAATATGAACTCGAGAAGAAATTATTTCTGTTGCATCAATTTAGCAATATAGCTTTTTAGATTTTTAATTATAAGTCGAAAATAGCAACACGGATTATCCACAAGCGGAATGGAAAAATACGAAAGCTTGGAAGTTGTCGGCGAAGGGAGCTACGGCGTTGTTATGAAATGCAAGCATCGGGATACGGGGCAGATTGTCGCGATAAAGAAATTCTTGGAAACTGAAGAGGACGTTCACGTACGCAAAATGGCACTACGAGAAATTCGAATGCTGAAGGTAATATAATTATATAATGCCGCTAATTCAATTCTCTTCTAATTATGTATAACGATCAGAACTCCTGAAACAATACATATACCTACATGGCATATATAGTAATCACATCAGGAACTGAGTTATGATCTTATTAACGAACTCTATTATACTGATTGCGCGTGTTTTGCGAAAGAGGCCAGTTTATAAATTATTACTGAATAGTAATGTATCGCTACTTCTCCTTTCCCTCGGTCTTTCATTGCATGCTGAGCTTTTATTGCATGTTTATTGGTGATCCAGTGTGGCTCAAATTACCCTGATACTTTAATTTCAGACTTTCTAGGGGACGGTTTATATTTATAATCGATTACCGATGAGCCATAGCGTAGTATAAGGACTTATCTGGTTCCTAATCTGACTAATCTTTTAGTTTGTTGTTTTCCTTCAAAACTGCAAACTCCTATTATGAAATAATATCATTCATCCCTTTTCGACACCCTGTATGTAGATACGTATAAAAACCTGTACGATCAACCACATACGAAAGGATTACATCGGCCAGAAGACGATAAAATTTTTAGATCAATGTGAGAACCAATAAACGGCTCATAATTTGATCACTCTAATAACAGAACCACTTATATTCATTATTTATACCTGCAGATCGAAGTCAAGATGCAAAAATATCAGTCATAAAATTGAATGTATTGATTTTTCTTAAACGTCCCCCCACAGAAATTGCGTCATGAAAATCTGGTGAACTTGATCGAGGTGTTTCGTCGTCGCAAGCGATTTTACCTGGTTTTCGAATACCTGGATCACACTTTGCTAGATGAATTGGAGGCTGTAGGAACCGGCCTTGGAATAGATGCTTCTCGTCGTCACATCTTCCAAGTTCTTCGCGGGTTGAACTACTGTCATATGAACCACGTGAGTCTTGAACTCTATACCACATTGTAGACATAGGGTCGTCACGTAACCGGACGTAATAATAATCAAATAACAAACAGCGAACAGATGTTCTAGATTTGTCATGCAGAGGAGACACGTGGCTTTTTTTTATTTCCAAAAGAAAACTCATACAGAAGCGAGAATGCTTTTTAATATGCTTGAAAAATGTCAGGTTTTTATCTTCATACAAAATTCCGAAGATCAAATAGTCTAAAAATGGCCGTTCCAAAAATTTGTAAAGTTCAGATATTTTCATCCAACGTTTCAAATCCTCATACGTAATTTGTTGTGCGACACTCATTATTATTCGAAGATTTCATGGAAGGTGCGTAGATATATTATCGACTAACAGTGGGATATGGGTGCGGTACATATAGTGAAAATAAATACTTTTATTTGTAACATCGTTGGGTGTATAGCTTGGTTTACATCTTCATCCCACGCTATTAAACAGGCATAGTACGAGATGGTTTAACATGGGTTAAGATGTTTCCGTTTCAAATCTCTGCAGCTAGCAATACGCAAGTTAACGCGTAAGCTTGGCTCGGATTAAAACTACACATGCGAGTCAAGTCAAATATGGTTTTGTGTTTAGCTTATGATGATACGTATATACTGCACATACTACATATACTACATATATATGCGACGTATGTATATATGTATACGATAAAAACGAGTATAAAGACCTCGTTGTGGCCAAGTGATGTAAGAATGCTTGGAAGAGCTGTTCCTCGAAAAGAAATTATGATACGGCCAACGAATAGCCGATACTTTAGCGCTAACCGCGCGGTCTCATATGCGTTATATAGTTTTCAACTAACAACGACCGATTGTATACATATGTATATCGTTTATCAGGATAAAACTATCGCCACAAGAACTAGCAATCTATTTTATTTATCTGAATTTAAATTAACCATTTTATTTCCGCTTCGTATATTAAATTGAATAAGAATTATATATGTAATAATATTATCAAATAAGGAACGACAGCTCTAACACATATGCATAGATTTGTTTATCTTATATCGTCATCCATCCTGCACTATATCTTATTCATTGATTCGATGTAATCTGAAAAATATTCATCGTCCTGTATATCTGAATCATTTATATATAGTAAATATTCATGCCTGTGCGATAAGAGTGAATTTTTCCCCTTATATATGTGTAATTGCACACTTGAATTCAAAAATTGTGCAGATATTTGGGAGATGAAAAAATTATATATTTATGCTCAAATCACGAATGCGGGGTTTATTTTATTCAAAATTACAACAGATCATGCATCGAGATGTGAAACCAGAAAACGTCCTGGTCTCTCCAAACGGAATTGTAAAACTATGCGATTTTGGTTTTGCCCGAATGTTGCCTGGATCAAACGAATCTTGTACGGATTACGTGGCGACGAGATGGTACCGAGCCCCGGAACTCCTCGTCGGTGATTCTCGATATGGTAAAGGCGTCGATGTTTGGGCTGTCGGGTGTCTCTACGCCGAGGCTATAACTGGGGATCCATTATTCCCAGGTGATAGCGATATTGATCAGCTCTATCAAATCATGAAGCTTTTGGGTGAGCCGCAGACTCTGTTTAAAAAGTTTTTTTTAATTAAATTAGGAAACTTGATAGAAATCATCATTGAAGTACTTTACATTAACTTTCGTATCTTGCCGTGCAGGCAATCTTTGTCAAAGGCATCAGACAATCATGTCTCG
Organism: Tenthredo mesomela; assembly: GCA_943736025.1. Classification (NCBI taxonomy): domain Eukaryota; kingdom Metazoa; phylum Arthropoda; class Insecta; order Hymenoptera; family Tenthredinidae; genus Tenthredo; species Tenthredo mesomela. The sequence continues at coordinate 49,848,263 of OX031013.1, forward strand.
AAGTAACAATATGCGCGGTATGAGACGTGCAACAGCCGACATCGGTACGATTGGTAGCGTCCGATCACTCCGATCAGCATTTCCATCTTGGCCAACAACAACGATAGACTTTCTCTCGCAATGTTTAAGAATGGATCCCGATATGCGTCCGATGTGTGCTACGCTACTGGACCATCCCTTATTCACGCAAGATTCTTTTGCCGAACGTTTTTTAGCCGATCTTAAGGAGACTATAGCTAAGGAGATTATGGAATCTCCTTTTACTCAACAGCGGCTTGAATCTCGGAGATTGACTGCTCTACCGCCTGAAAGACCAGCGAGAATTTGTCATAGCAGTACTGGAAGGTACGCAATTAATTCTTTCTCTTCTACCCGGTTTTGGAATAGTTCGAAAAATCAATTTTTAAAATTCTAAAAATATACCCGAATTTAAATTCAGGTGGAAAATGACCTTAATACGAGGCGGAGGCACGTGCAACACAATGTGCCAACCGGAAGTTGAACAAGCGAGGGAATCCGTAGCCTCGATTGAAAGACCACCGCTTCTCGCGGTAAATCGTACCCGAGAACCTTGTTACTTCGGACCAGTTTCTGTAGTTCCGAATACAACTTATATACGACGTTTAGAGCATCGGGGTATCCTGGTCCCAGGTACGAAGGGATGTTCTCTGCCTGCTCTAGCTTCGCGAGAATCTAGCCATGCGAAAGAAAACACAAAGAGGAAGAGAGTAGATCTGCCGCACGTTGACCGCTGACATCACTAACGACGAAACGCAATTATAATTTATAATTCGCGTTATCGTACAACGTATGGTATACGGCCTTGACGACATCGGAAAGCTGCCATCGATTGGATATAAGCGTGATTCGCACGATTTTTTTTTAATTTTTTTTTTCAATGCCACGTAGGTATATATCCATGAAACAAATATACCGTCTATGCTATGATGCTAAACGTTTTCGTGAAGGTCGTACCTGAACACGTGTGTGTATAGGTATATTTAAGTGCGAAACGTTTCATCGCGCATTTTAATTACACTATTATTTTTTTTTGTTTATTTATTTTTTCTATATACACGGAGAAAGATTTATAGTAAATTTTCTCATACTCATATAGTAGTTGTGTCATATACTTCCAATATGACGATCGTTCCGATACATTATACTCAATGTTCCATGAATGTGAGAAAGACATTCCTATATTCATGGTGACATTAGGTATAAAGTATAGGAACAATCGTCATATTGAAAGTATATGACACAACTACTATATGAGTATGAGAAAATTTACTATAAATTTTTCTCCGTGTACTATATGGCAGTTATAGTTATGTTTAGTAATATTCTCAAACACTATAATGCGTATGTGTATTAGAATATCCAACAAAATTTACCCATTTTTTTTTTTTTTTTTCACCTCCCAATTCTGAAATCTTTTTATTTGTAGCCAAATTTTTTTTTTTTTTTTTACTCCGAATCGACTCGCATTCGCATTCGTATTTTTTTTTTTTTTTTTTTTTTTTATTCTTCGAATACTCATGATAATGTATATCATCGACGAGATTATAATAATAATATGCGCTATTATACAAGTTTCGAGAAACTGCGCTAGTGAGTATTTGATCTTTAAATAAATCTGCAATTATTAATTAATTTGTAATATAGGTATAAATTTTATCATGTGTCGTAAATCACGATCTCGAAGATCCGGGTGCTAACGATATCTATCTCCGAAATTATCTTATAACGATAAAAATATATAGGTATACATATTATGATACGTATTTATTAAATAGTAATCACATTCTTTAATTTCATTTGTCATCATATAGTATAATTCGAACTAAAGTTTTAATTCTTTTGTATCTTTCGTATAATCATATTTATTTCTCGATCATGTATAAGTAGGTATAATAAATGAATTCGTTTTTTTTTTTTTTTTTTTACATTCAATGATTCGTGAGAAACAACATAAAAATAAAATTATATACTAATATAGTAAGTCACGGCTTGTGGCTATAACGATAAGATAAATTTTTTTTTTTTTTTCAATGTATAAAACTATGAGTTATATGATTTCTATAGAAAAAATTATATAAAGAAACGCCTATATACAATATATAACGTAGTATACGTAAAATTTATATATGTATAAACCATCGAATGATAGACTGAACGAGTTAAATAAACAAATAAATAAATAGATATTATAATTTATATATACTATGTATAAATCAATTGCGTTTATTATTTTATAATCTATGTAGTATCTATATAAATATGCGTTATTAGAACGCGATCACGATAAAATTATAAGCAAATGCGTTATTATGTTAAGTCTCTACTATTCATTTTACTACTTTTTAAAAAAATTGCTCCAGTTTTTTAATAAAGGAATTCCGATTACTATTACTTATTGAAGATATAAATAGTACTAATATAATTCAAGTGCGAGAGTTCTACTATATATTATATAGTATACGCATGTATGTATATAGCGCTGTGAGTTTTTCTACAAATCGATAATTAGAATGAAATATTGATATTTCCCGTACTCTACGTGAAAATATGCAAATACTATATAATTCTATAAATATAACGCTCGTTATATAACCGGTATTTCGTTGCTGTGTAACATTTTATTTTGTCTCATCGATCTAACATTTTAAATATCGACGCTATCGCCACATATTTACCACCTGGTGGTGGCCACGCAAACTCACATTCGGTCTCCCATTTTTAAACATCATTCAATAATAATCACGAATAGAAAAAAATTTTGAATCTAAAGTAATTCTAAACAGGTCCATGATATTCCACGTGTCGCCATATGTGACTGTATCTCAATAAAGGTAAGAAGTATTTTATTCACATGTTACAGTCCTTAAAATTTTATCTCATATAATTGAAAAACGCTATATAATACGATAATATATTATATATTATATCGTATGTATATTGTATACAATCATATGTTTACTCAGCTCGTATAGCTACTTCTTTTAAGAACAGCCGCACATATTGTATATTGTATTCTTTGATTATAATATTACGCTTAATAATACTTCGCAGAATTTCGTATCAACTGTATAATATCATATAACAGTTTGACTGGTCAACAATATTGCTGCATATAACCACATAGGAAGTGTATCGTTATATTCATTCATATAGAAAATTACACACAGGGTTAAGATGTTGAAACGTTTTGTATTATCCTTAAATAAAACCTTGAATAACAACCGGAATTTTCATTCCTCAAAAACTCTGTACGTATACATCAATCAGTTATAAATTTATGAGAATATAATATCATATAATCAGATTCTGATAATATATTAATTATATCTCATCATTTTTATAGAAATGAAGCTGAAATAATAGACGGCAAAAAAATAGCCGGTGAAATTTTACAGGAAGTTAAACAGTCCGTTGATTTTTGGGTCAAATCTGGTAATCGAAGACCTAAATTGATCGCTATACTTGTCGGCGAAGATCCTGCGAGTAAAACTTATGTGAATAATAAAATTAGGGCAGCTAAGTCCGTTGGTTAGTAGAAAAAACTGTTTTGTATGTAGTAGAGAAGAAACTAATAATGAAAATGGCAAAATTTGATACCACAGCTTCACTCTGACTCTGAAAATACGAAATTGAATCATAAATGTGTTGAAATTTTTCCAGGAATAGATAGCGAAACAATATTGTGTCGACCGGATGTTTCGCAAGCTGAATTAATAAGAAAGATTCAATGTTACAATGCTGACTCATTGGTAGATGGGGTATTGGTACAATTACCTTTACCAAAGGGTCTTAATGAGAAGGAAATTTGTCACGCTGTAATACCGTCTAAAGACGTAGATGGATTTCATTCTGAAAATATAGGAAACTTGAGCTCGGATAGAAGCGGTATTGTTCCAGCCACAGCGTTAGGTGTTAAAGAGTTGATAGTCAGAACTAAGATAGATACTTTTGGAAAGAATGCTGTTGTTATCGGAAGATCTAAACACGTCGGATTACCGATAGCTCTACTGCTTCATGCGGATGGAAATGGTATTCATTTGAATTCATTTAAACAGAAATTTGTAACTTTTTTCCTAGGCTGAATAATTGTTAATTTCGAAAAATTATTCTTTCTCTTTCAGGTGAAACCGGTGCTCTGGATATGACGACAACAATTTGTCACCGACACACTTCTCACGTAGAATTACAAAAATTTACATTACTAGCTGACGTATTAATCGCCGCAGCTGGCGTTCCGGGTTTAGTTACTAAAGAAATGGTCAAGCCTGGAGCTTGTGTAATAGATGTAGGAATAACTAGAGTCAAAGATTCTAAAGGAAATTTTAAATTAACTGGTGATGTTGATTTTAATGGTGTTAAAGAAGTAGCCGGACACATCACGCCTGTGCCCGGTGGTGTTGGTCCTATGACTGTAGCTATTTTAATGAAAAACACTCTATTTGCAGCTGAGCGCAATCAAAAAAGAACACAGTAGCATTATTTTACTATAAATTCGAATTTGTACTTAGATGATTTTGATAGTCATCATTATTATAACTCTTTATACTGTATAATATCCATAGGATATAAAAGATCATAGTGAGTTTATCAATTATAAGTATTTTAACAGCATTCTTATATTAGATTATATAATATATATTATTATAGACAAGTTTTGAGATTTTTTATAAGTTATGAAAACTAATGTAAGATATATATATGTATATGAGTATGGTCAAATTTATTTTATATATATGTATGGGAGTATTTAGTTTGTATACTAAGATACAATATAGTATTTAATATCTACAATTAATTATACAGCAGTTGATTATTCGTCAACTACAATATAGTATTGTTTTTTTTTCATTGCAAGTATTGTCCAACTATTTTACAATATTGAAAAATTAAATAATATTTATTGAAGCTAATGAAAATGAAAATGAATAATCTCTGTATCAGTGGTTCGTGAACTGGATGCTCTGTACATCTTAAAAAGATATTCAACTTTCCCTCTCTCTCTCTCTCTATATATATATATTTGTCAAACATGTTATATCCCTAATTCTAGTCAAGGTGCGATATACATTACAATCCACAAATTCAACTCAGTCTCAAAAACTGGTTCTGAAGTTTGAGAACCACTGTTCAATAGATTATCTCCAGGTCAATACCCCCACCATCGAAGTCAAGTGTAGAATTATGTCCTTGATAGATTAGAAATGGGAAGATCGACAATATCGCTAATCTTATTGCGAAGACTCTTTCGTGAAGAACCCAAGCTGTTCTATACTCAAAAATCACCAATGTCTACCTCTACCGAATCCATTCCAGAAAATAAAAAACCAAAAGTGTTTATTACAAGGCCTGATGTACCTGCTGTGGGGTTAGAGCTTCTAAAAAAAAAGTTAGTGACTATCTAAACAGTTCCAAATAATTAAATTATCATAAATTTAATATTAGATATATTTGAAGTTGAACTATTTTTCTATTATTTTCAGATGCTCTTTAGTCACTTGGGACAAAGCGATACCAATCCCTCGGGAAATGTTGTTAAAAAAAATTGTCGGAGTAGATGGAGTCTTTTGTACCCTTTCTGATAAAATAGACGAAGAAGTCTTGGCCGCGGCTGGACCCCAGCTTAAAGTAGTTGCTACAATGTCCGTCGGCTACGATCACCTAGATATCAAAGCTTTAAAAGAGCGAAATATCAAAGTCGGATATACCCCTGGAATTCTGTCTGACGCTACTGCGGAATTGACCGTCGCATTGCTCTTAGCAACATCGAGAAGACTTTTAGAGTCTAATAAAGCTATACTGAGGTATGAATACTAGAATACGTTTAATAAAACTCTGAAACAACGAAAATGACGATCTGCTTAATGAATTAAAATTAGCCCAAAAATTGTGGAATTCAATTTCAGATGATGTAATTGATTAACAAGTTTTCAACAAATTCGTTTACAGAGGTGAATGGACATCCTGGGCTCCAACTTGGATGTGTGGACCAGGATTGCGCGATTCTACAATCGGTGTAGTGGGGCTTGGTCGAATCGGTATACAAGTAGCTAAATGTCTCAAGAGTTTCAACGTTGCTGATATTCTCTACACAAGTAGAACCGAAAAGAAAGAAGCGGCGGAATTTGGCGGTAGAAAAGTTTCGATAGAAGAACTAGTCTCCAAAAGTGACTTTGTTATAGTCACATGCGCCCTCACTCCAGAAACTAAGGGATTGTTCAATGAAGAAATGTTTAAAATGATGAAAAAAACAGCCATATTTGTCAACACTAGTCGAGGTCCCATAGTCGATCAACCAGCTCTAATTAAAGCATTGAAAAACGGTACTATCAGAGCGGCTGGACTTGACGTTATGACTCCTGAGCCTATACCATTAGACAGTGAACTTTTGAAACTGGATAACTGTGGTGAGAAGTTAACTCTATCTAATTAGCCTCATTACTATTTCATATATTATAAATTTAATCTAAACTTTGTATTTCTGTTTTGCAGTTATCTTGCCACATATAGGAAGTGCTAGCTCTGAGACTAGAGATGAAATGGCTAGAGTTACAGCGTTGAATATTTTGGCTGTTTTTGAAAACACGAAGATGCCTTTACCCCTTGATCTGTAGTAGTTTTAGTATCTTTAATTATAATCATACATGCTAATATATATATATTGAATAAAGGTACCATTACTTTCCTCGCTACATATCTTTTTGCCAATTTTATTTATTATCAATCTTCGGAACAGAAAGAACAACTATAACGCTATAATTATAACAGATTTATGTTCTGTTAAGAATATTTGGGGAAATAAAAACATACATCTTATTTTATTATATTTTTCTACTTGATAATAATTATCTAGACATATAATTGGTAGTTATAGTTGAGAACCACTGTAGAGTTTTCAATGGCTGATGCGCATTTGGAATAGGATATGTGTAAAAACTAATAGCGTTTTCAGCTGGGGCTACACCGAGCTACACTGGTGTAGTGTAGCCATCTTTGTCTCTCTCTTTCTCATATAAAAGAAAAGGATGAAGATAGCTACACTACACTAGTGTAGCTCGGTGTAGCCCCAGCTGAAAACGCTATAAACAAACAATACGATTATTTCGTGTCTTGTAATGACATAAACAATTAGATTTGTTTAATAGTATATTAAAAATGAGTAGTGACATTCCTTGATTTAAAAACTATCAAGTTTTTACTTAATTAAAAAGATATAACTGTGTACAAATCAAGAGGTGACAAACATTTTTTAGGTTATAAGTGAAGATTAATATATCATCTGGGATAAGATGTTTAAATTATTTATTATATTAGGTACGTATTATAGTTTTTTTTTGTATATTTATAACGTTTGAAAAAATATCTTCCATCGTGAATTATTTTATTTTAATGAGAAATAAATCTTTTCCTACAACGTTGTGATGACGATTATTTTAATTAACCTATTTCATCTTTTTATTTCTCTCTTTTTTTCACAGCTGTGATATGCGTTGTAAAAGCCCAAGAAATATCGACAGAATCCCAACTTCCAGATATTATTGCTAATGAACAAGAAAACGAAATTATCCAAGCTGATACTTATGTGGAAAATACAGACGAAGATACCGTAGAGATTGTAGATGAAAATGGCCAAGATATTGTCACGTCTCTTAGCGAGGTTGATGATCAACTTAAAGTCAACGTAACTACCGAATCCGCTACTCCTAATACAACAAAGGTCAATTGTCTATCAAACAAGGAGTACGGGCCAGTTGAGGTATAATAAATTGATAAAAGACACTCAAAACCTCGATTTTGAATTTTTATTGTTTCACAAAATTGAGCCGGCGATCCTCCTAGATCAAAATTCTCTTTACTTGCAGATGGTAAATGCTAGCAGGCTCATGGAATTATTAATTCTTGAGCCAGGACCAGGCAATAAGACAAGAAGTGCGAAAGAAGGAAAACAGTTGCCCGGTGTCTGTATACTGGTTCTTTTCTACGCTCGTTGGTGCGTTTTCAGCAGTCAGGCAGCGCCACATTTTAATGCTATGCCTAGGGTGTTCCCACATTTGAAAATGGTTGCAGTAGATGCGATTAAATATCAGAGGTGGGCTCGGGTGTTCAGAATAAACAATATATCCGCTGTTTTTATGTAAAGGATTTTGTTTTAGTCTCTGACTGAAATTCTTGTTAATCATTAATTATTAATTCTTATTTTTACAGTTTTAATACACAATATGGAATAGTCGGTGTACCAACACTGATGCTTGTTCACAATGGAAAGCCTGTGTCAAAATTCAACGGGACAGAGTACACTGTGGAAAAGTTTCACAAATTTATTCTTCATTTAACAAATCTTGAATCAACTGGTTCGCTTTATCTTACATCTGCTGAATTCGCTGGTCCAGTACCAAGCACACCGTCTAATGAGACTGATTATTGTCTCTTATTATCATGGACATTTATCGCTGCATGTTCGTTGTATTTTACATCAAAGAGTCGATGGTGGCGTCAGTTTGTTGAATTAGTACAAAATACATGGCGTGAAAGTAACGCTCAACATGAACACACTGACTAGTAGCTCAAACACCTTTAGTTATCAATGAACATAATGTATAATAGGTACGAATAATGGGTATTTTTTATCTCAATGGACTGTTTAGATTGAGAAAAAGTATCATTATATTCTGACAAAGATCCCATATAAAAGTTGAAATTGTTTTGAAAAAGAAGCATCGAAAATGTATAATATTTATTATAGGATATGTGATATCCTGTATTTAGGCATTGAAACCTTTCTTTTCAGATAGACTCTTCGCCTAGAGATGAATGTTTATAGTTTGTTATACGCTAATAGTAAGTGTGAAAGTGAAAATTTGAGAATATGTGAACTGGAATGTGGATTGAAAAAGTATCCATTAATATTTTTACGAAATAAAAAAATTGCATTAAATAATTCACAATTTTAGATAGCAATAGTTAATCTCTTTATTGAATAAGGATGATGATCTATAAAAATGTACAAAAATTTTTCTAAATATAGTTCATTAAATTTAATCATAATCAATTATTTAATGGATTAAACAGTTTCTCATTTTATTCATACTGCAGTAGATATTTTTTTTTCACCACACCTGCACGGAAAGTACGACTTTCGCTCCCTTGCGTGAGCGGGAAGTCGTTCTTTCCGATGCAGGGGGTGGTGAAAAATAGTATACCTCACACGGGAGTGAAAAAGGCCATCCCAAACTGCGTTTTTGTCACCCTCGCCTTCGGCTCGGGTGTCAATCTCACACGCAGTTTGGGTTAGCCTACTTTCCCTCCCTAGGTGAGTAATATACTATAAATGAATTTGAAATGCGCGCCATGCGCAGTAACAACATTAGTACTACGTAGATCGCTTCGTATTTAAATTTCGATAGAATAATTGCGATATGATTATAACCTGTAGATATAATGGAGTTGAATATATTAATGAAATATCTGTATGAATATTTCTGTATGATTTGATGAGGTTAAATGAAAAATTGTAGCTAAAAAACTATAATTTGACTTTATTTGTGTCCGTGAGAAATCTCGCAGTGCAATGGCAGACTTCGGAGTTCACTTATCATTTCCCTAACTTCATGATTGTTGTGTTCGTCATTTGTTCGTGCTGAAGTTTGTCTCCTATGAAGAGTAACATATTATCGTTGCGATAAATCGGTATTTTAAAAATAATATCAAACCCGTAATAACCCGCCCTTTAAAACGCCTTGTTTTCAAACAATTTAACACAACACTATATTGACCAAGATGACAGAATTCGGTACGTCTACACGTTCACTAAACTATAAAGATTTTATAATATCTTAACGCAACGTCAGGTTAGAAATTACATACTCAAAATAATTTAAATTAAGATAAATATTTGGATTAGGTTATCTAAAGAAGACAGGTTAGGTTAGAAACCATCGAACCCCCTTCTTCAGCTAAAATTAAAATAAGTTATGGGATCAATGAGTCTAATATGTCCGATGTGCTGCGGGGAAACATTCAACAATCCTCAGTCCTTAAAGTATCATTTATTAAGTATTACGGACAATCTATATTGTCCGAGTTGTTCAGACCGATTCGATTCCGTATTAGCATTGATTCAACATTTGGATCGTTGCGGTCAGTCCCCAGAACCAGATACAGAAACAGAAGTTTTAATGGTAAGCAAAAGAGGAAAAAGAGAAAACATTCAATTTCTTTTTTGTTTTTTTACATTTATTACCTTTTTTGTTTTTTTTTTCTACCATAGGAAGCAAACGTCGAACAAATCAATCAGAGTTTTTTGGATGGTGTCAAACACGGAGATATCATGATCGTCGGAGAACCGCGTTCTATTCGACTCGCAGATAACGGTGAGAAATTCTTTTTCAATTAATTCAACAAATTAAAGGATTTAAAAAATAATAAGTTAATAAATAAAAAAGGTGAGCTCATTCTCTTATTTTCCATGTTTTTAACATAAATTGTTATTTTATTGTCATAATTCACTGAAGAATAGCTCGAAACGATCTTAAAAATGTTAAACAAAATTCGCATCAATTATTTGAGCATAAAAAGTAGTTTTTTTTTTTTTTTTTTTTCGGAGCAAAATTTGAATCGTTTTGTTTCACATTGTATAACAGGAGAGATCAATGTGGTGGAAAAAATGGACGTTGATAAAATAAAGTCTGATATTATTGCGTCAGTTATGGAAGATAAAAGTCGATCTCCTTCGTCTGTAGTCGATGAATCTAATGCTAAATCTCCGAATCGACAAGCATTGGTAGAACTGAAGGTAGTCGAAGAGGACACTGAAACAGTGAATGAGAAAAATATTATTACCATATTACCCGGTGACTCGGAACTCCTTGATAATGATGATAGTAATTTAATGGGTGATGGTCATTCGCTTATGGAGGAGGACGACGACACTGAGGATACTAACGACGGAGGAATTCTACAAGTGAAGCAAGAAGTCTGCGAGGCAAAACTTGAAGAGGTAAACACTCAATTTTTTCATTCATAATGCGTATGACAACACATTGACTGACTTCCCTGAATCTACCTTTAGTACCTTTAGTATCTTTGTTTTCTTGGCAAGATATGCGAATAAAGTACACTGACGTCAGAATTTTATTTATGTAAGTAAAAAAATCATTGTATTCATATTTATATGTAATTATGACAATCGTATCGATGGACTGTAGTTTGATTTACTGCATAATTCTGTTTCGTGCAATAAATACTATTTTTGTTTTATTATTCACAAACGATCAATGGCATCTAGACTCAATTTAGTACAGAAATGCTGGAATATCGTGGTTTTCGTTAGCTGAATATAAAAAAGAATAACTAAATCTGGTCAACTATATTTGTCAACAATTCAAAATTCACTTTAAATACATGTATCAATTATTCTGTTTCCTAGTTAGAGGCTGAGGCATTATACAGCTGCAGTAGTTGCGGCATGAGCTTCAACTCAGTTTTAGAACATATCAAGGAGTTTCACGATGGTCAAGAGGTAGTGTTAGAAATGGCGGAGCAACAGTTAGACGAGCTGCCTGCACCGGCGTTGATTACACCGCCCGAAGAGCCAACATCTGTGATAGCAAATCGTCAACGTCAAATGATGAATACTTTAAGAACAGAGGAATGTGTGGACAGCGAGGGCAGATTGTACACCAGAAAAGTGGTTCAGATTGAAAGATTTTGGGATCGTCCAACGTCTTCGCATCCACCTGCTAAGGCGCCGATGATTGAGAAATTTTTTTCGAATGTGGAAGGTGTGAAGGTAATTAAAAAATTGGATGTAAAGAACATCAGCTACTTAGCTATTCGTATTCACAATTTCTTTAATACTTCGGGACATTTATAACTTACAGGTCAGAGACAAGAACATACCTACAGGTCCAACACGGATGTACCGTTGCAACCAGTGCCTTGAAAATTTTCCAAAGTTGGGAGACTTTAGAGTTCATGTATGTCTTCATGGTAATAATCAATGTGGCCATTGCGATCAAGCTTTTGCAACAGCCAGGGCATTGCAGCTACACATGAAGGTACATGAAAGTGAATCTGATGGGGTCCAGCGTATGTTTGTCTGTTCTACTTGTGGCACAGAATTTTCATCTCACAAAAGCCTACGATTACACTCTCGAATGCATGCACCGGTGAGGGCGAGGCATGTTGACGCTCCCGAAGGGACTCACAGTGCCACCTTTACTTGTCCTGAATGTGGTATGATTATTGAATTTTATCAAACTCTATTTTCGATCGCACCTTTATATTCAAATGTTCGTTGTAATTATATTAAAGATTATGTATTAACGATAGTATCCAATTCTGATTACAGGACTAGTTTTATCCGAATCTTATCGAGTCGCACACATGGCTCGACATTCGGGTGGTTCGGTGACCTGCAGCGTTTGCAATCGAAAGTTTGATTCTGCAGATAGTTTGGCAATGCATGCAGCGGTACATACAGAGTCGAATCATTCCCACTCGCCGACACCACCACGAGGCGAGGGGAGCGATAGTACAGATGCCCAGAAACCTTATCAGTGCCAGCATTGCGGACGACGATTTGCTAGACCGCATGAAAAAGTGAAACATGAACGTATACATACTGGGGAGAAACCGCATGCTTGTGAGGTGCGTTTCAATAAACCAAGGAATTTGAATTTATTTTGGTTTGTCTTTTCAATTTTTTTTTTTTTTTCGAACCTTGCTTTTCGAATGCTTGAAATTTTAGTCCTTATACGAATTTATACGGGTTTATTTTATAATTATAAATAGAATATTGAAAATAAACATCAATTGTTTTTACAGGTATGTGGCAAGACGTTTCGAGTGTCTTATTGTCTGACTTTACATATGCGAACTCATACCGGAGTTCGTCCATACGTTTGTCAGCATTGTGGCAAGAGATTCAAAGCATCATCTGTTTACAATCATCACTTGCTTACTCATGGAGAAGAGAGAGCATACACATGTCCGTACTGTCCAAAAACTTTTAAAACTCGAGTACAACTTGCTGGTCATAAAAATAGCCACACTAAACCGTTCAGATGTACGGAATGCTCAAGACCATTTGCCTCTTTATATGCAGCTAGAGCGCATATACAAACTCATAAGAAAGACAATAATCTTAAATTCAGTTGTTATATCTGTGGAGCTTCGTACGGCCGAGCATTTGCCCTTAAAGATCATTTAAAGCAACATGGCCAGGACGTATTAGCTCCTCCTGAACCTGCTAGAGAAGAAGAAGTTCCAGAAGGAGATGATTTTCTTCTTGCCGAAGAGGAAGTAGAAGATGATGAGCTTGTTATTCCTTCACCTTTGCCAGTTGCTCAATCCTCAGAGGCAGAAGATTCAGATTAGAAATATTGTAGCTAGTGAAAAGTTAATTTATGTTTATTTTGTCTAAGATGCCAGGTAATAGTCAGGTAGCAACAAAGTTCAAAATGTGTGATCTACTTTGGCCTACGTCTTTGTAATAACGTCGAACGTAATTACTTAATCACCTAGACTAGTATCTGGCAGTAACGGACGTTAAAAAAAAAAAAAAAAAAAAAAAAAGAAAAAAAAAAAAACTTATACCGCTAAGTTGATACTTCGATTTTATCACAAAATAGCTAATTTAATGTGATGAGCTTCGCTTGACGTCGACAAAAACGTTCTATATTAATTCTATTGAAAATAAGAAATTATTTAACTTTTTTTTTTTTTATTGATTATAAGTTATTATTTTGCTGTATTTAAAAAAAAAAAAAAAAAAAAAAAAAAACTTACAGTGCCGAAATTTTTAACTTATTGAGCACAGATTAATTTGTTGAAATGCAGTGAAATATTTTTTTTTGCGTTTACTATGTTTGCGTTTTATTATTCTTATTATAGTTTCAATTTCTCCACTCTGAGCGGAAGACTTCATAGCTTTATCAAAATTAACAGTTAAAAATGATTCAAGCCATGTTTTTACACAAAATTAGGTGGTTTCAAATACTAGCTGTTTTTTTTTTTTTTTTTCATTTTATTTTTATTATACATCAACTTGGTAATAATTTCTGAAAAATTCAATGCAACTTTTAGTTTAAACATTTTATAAAATCTAGAAATAATAATTGGAAATCGAAATTGAAATTGAAATTGAAATTGAAATTTCTGCATTGAACAGCCATTGTGAATGACTAATAGTCGTACATTACTTGTATATTTGATTTGCTTAAAACTCTTCAAAGATTAACTAGTTGAAAGTTTAGAAATGATAAACTATTTGACCTAAAAATGTAGGTCCGACTGATTAAGGAGTAATCTTATAAGTACAAAAGGTACTGCTATATTAGTGCAATGATAGGAATTAATATTATTTATTATGAATAAAAAATAAAAAAAAAATAAAAAACACGTTCTGTGAGTACTATATTACTAATTAATTTATTAATTTAAAAAGATCAATATATAGAAACGAAAATACTAGTATAATAATAACAAGCTTTATTATATAGGTCAATCTATGGGAATACCTTAGACTGTGTACATGTACATAAAAGTATATCTGTAATTATTTAAATACATGTATACTGGAACCTAACGTACCTTAAAATGTACCCACTAACTCTGCCAAATAAAATACTCTAGTAATTTATATTGCTACTAAAAGTGAAAAATACATAGTAAATACACCTTGCAATTTACAATTGAATTTTATTAATAATCTGTGTATGTATAAAAAAGTAACACATGCATAGCTTGAATACATCATTTAATTTTTTAAGACTCCTGTTTATATTTGGGGATGAAAAATGAGCCCACGCAACATGATCAAACATCGTATATTCTTTGAAATCAAGTGGTGAATACATCAAGTATCACGATAAAGTGTATGTTATACAGTTTTCGTTCAACACATCTAGCCAGAGAGCACTGCAAACAATCGCTCTATCAATGGCTAAAGTGCCACCTGCTCTAATTTGATGGATCGTCTGAGATCCATTATTCAAAATATTCCAGTTCTGGCGGTGGTGAGGTCGCAATTGCAGTGCAGTGACTTTGTCTCAATAACGCAGAATTTAATTACAACACTAAAAAGCTGTTCGGGAATGTGGAATACTACAGCATATCATCCGGTGCATCGATGGAATATCGAAGGACGTGGAACTAATGGCACTGATAGAATCTTAGATGTGAGATTAATTTGATCTTCTTAATCATTAAACTGCATTTAAGATCTTTGACTTTGATATTTGTTGAGATTTCTGACTCAAAAGTAAAACATCTTATTTAGAATCTAATTAAATCATTCGCTTTTACAGTACTCCGACATTGATACGTCGCAGTATTTTTTTCCTTATGAAATTTGGAACGTGAGACCAGCGTGGGAAATAACAGTTAAACTAGTGACTTTACTTCCTATTGTATTCTTTGGAATATTAGGAAATAGTAGTCTCATATACGTCATACTACGTACACGTTCTTTCAAAACTACCACGAATCTTCTTGTTGCAAATATGGCATTTGCTGATCTGGGAACTCTCCTGATGTCCCCATGTATGCTTCTCGGCGATGATTTCTTTCAGAATTATATTTTCGGAGCTATAGGTTGTCATCTTGACGGATTTCTATCAAACGCTTCAACATTAGTTGCCGTATTTAACTTGAGTGCCATTAGCTACGACCGGGTGTCTGCCATTGTGTTAAGCTGTTCTGGGAAACTATCCCAAAGGTAGTTTATTCCAGATATCGTTATCCCTTATTGTGTAATCAAGTAATCATCTATCTTTGATCTATAAAAATTGTAATTTATTTTTCAAAGGGCAGTCTATGCGTTGATATGTATGACCTGGTTGGGCGGTCTAATTGTCACTGCACCCTTAGCTTTCTTTCGCCACTATAGAACACAGAAGTGGATCAACTTTATACAATTATATTGTACCGAAGATCACGAAACCCTTGCAACCTACTGGAATATCTTTGTCGGTGTTAGTGTATGCGCACCTTTGGCTATTATGGCCGTGTGTTATTCAGTCATTCTTATACAGGTGGGTGTTTCCGGATTATTTATTCTATGTAAATATACTTATACTTATCTAAATATAAAACCAATTATTGTTAGGAAAAAACGTGTTTTATCAATAAACAAGTATAAAACTTTCATTTTACAGCTGGATAAATATGAAACTCTTGCTCTGAAGAGTAAACATCCCATTGCAGTTAAGTATAAAGGAAAAGTAGCTGCAATGTTAGGACTAGTTGTTCTGGTATTCATAATATGCCGAGTACCATTCACGGTCTTCATTCTACAACGAAGGACGCTGTTACAGAGAATAACTGATCCGGAATATGTTGAAACAGTACATCAATTATGGTGAACAGTCCCGTTTATCACAGAGACATTGAATATCTATGTTCTTATATCTTTATTCTTAGCTTCTATCAATCCAAATATTTAATTATCGCTATTATATTACTGGCTTTCACGCATATAGGTACGCAAGTCGTTATTTGCTGTTGTTTAACGCAGCAGTTGATCCAGTACTGTATGGTTGTACTAGCAGTTCACTAAGAAGAGCTCTATCATCCTGTCCAACAATAGCTTGGATTTTACGAAACAGAAAAATGAACTGTGGTAAAAGATGCGGGTCTAATTGGCAAAGCATGCCTAATAAATACGGAATCTTAATTCCTCGATCACCGTGCTTCTGCCAAGATAATCAACAAGAACCGCTACCTAACATTTCCTCAAAATTTGAAATCTAAATTTATACATATATTATACTATATTATTCATTATCGTGAATCAATGGCGAAAAATTCAGTTTAAATAATTTCAAAAAAATAATAATACTACAAGTAATGAAATACAGATCTGTGTTATAATTTATTTTAATGGTATTTATTGATGATGCAGTGAACAGTATTGATGAATAATCCTAGGAATTCGAATTGGTAGGTAAATAAATGATTAACAAAATATTTTTTAAACTATTATTATTGATTTATTCATTTTCGCAATAATTCAAAAATATATATATGCATGTTCAAATCTTCCCGCTACGATTCGAAATATTAAAAATTTGAGTACAGTGCTGCGTTCATTCGGGAATCCCCATAGTTTGAGATTCTTAAATATCAGTCGGTAAATACGGTATTTACGTATTAACTTTATGCATGTGGAACTACGTGCATCAAATTTTAGGCGTGTGAGAAACATAAAAAAAAAAAAAAAAAAGAAGAAGAGGAGAGGCAAGCTTTCTTTAAAAAGAAATTACCTTTATTTTCATTATATTTGAATAAAAATTAGAATTTCGAATAGGTAATACGATAATATAATATTGTCTTATCATTACCAGAATATATATAAAGAAAAAATAAAAATAAAAAAAAAACAGCGCTCAATATCGCGGGGTGAAAGTCCCGCAATTTTAAAGAAATAGGTTATGTTTAAATAAACTGTGATTATTACCTATAAATTAAACTACACGATGGCTGTTGTTATTGAAACAACAGTAGGTGACTTTACAGTTGATTTGTTTACCGATCAACGTCCACAAAGTAAGTCTAATAACAATTTCATTTATATGATATACCTTTAATTTTATTCCTTAACCTAAAATTTAATCAAACATACGATATCATACAATAATCTTTATCCGCGTTAATCCAATTGGAAAATTTCTTTTTTACAGCATGTCTCAATTTCTTAAAACTCTGCAAGCTAAAATACTACAATTGGAGTTTGTTCCATTCGGTCCAAAGCAGCTTTATAGCACAAACTGGAGATCCAACGGGTACAGGAAAAGGCGGAGAAAGTGTATACGGCATTATTTTAGGAGAGAAAGCCCGGTATTACGAAGCGGAACAAATGCCTAAAATAAAACACGACAGAATGGGATTAATATCGATGGTTAATTGCGGCAATAATATGCTCGGATCGCAATTTTTTATTACCCTTGGTTCTGAGCTACAATCATTAGACGGAGAGCATTGTGTTTTTGGGGAAATCACTGAAGGATTAGAAGTTGTTTTAAAATTTAACGAAGCAATTTGCGATGGAGATTTCAGACCCTATCAAGATATTAGAATTTCTCATACCATCATTTTAGAAGATCCTTACGACGATCCAAAAGGATTAATTATACCGGATAAAAGTCCTGAACGTACAAAGGAAGCCTTATTGGTAAAATTGATGTCTTTATTCTCGCCGATTTCCAACAGCGTTTATCACTGATACTTTTTCAATAAATATTACTTTCAGAGCGATAGAATCGGCGCCGACGAAGCTATCGACGATACCGCAGGCATGACTGCCGAGGAGATAATAGAGATGCGTAAGGATAGAGAGGCGAAAGCACGCGCTACTATTTTGGAAATTGTAGGAGATTTGCCTGATGCTGAAATGGCACCGCCTGAAAATGTTCTATTTGTTTGCAAACTGAACCCGGTAACGGGAGACGATGACTTGGAGATTATTTTCAGTAGATTTGGAAAAATTGTCGGGTTCGTTAGACCGATTTTTTATCTGATGATATTTATGTGCTGATAAAATTGTAAATACTTTTAATTTATACATTTTATTGATTGTTCTTAGATGCGAGGTGATAAGAGATCGACAAAGTGGAGATTCACTGCAATACGCATTCATTGAATTTGCGGAGAGAAAGAGTTGCGAAGAGGCTTATTTCAAGATGGATAATGTATTGATTGATGATCGTCGAATACATGTGGATTTCTCCCAGTCGGTATCTAAAATGCGTTGGCGAGGTAAAGGGAAAGGAATTCAATACTTTGATGACAAAGATAAAGTGAATCAGAACTACGGTAACTCTAAAGAAACTCACAGCAAGAATGGCAAAGGAAAAAGGGGCCAAGATCAAGTTAGCGACAGAGGAAGGAAGTGCTCACTAAGAGAGGAGAGTGAGAGAAAAAGACATCAGCAGGATCATAGAAAAGAAGTAACGGTGGATGAAAATTATAAAAAAAATTATAGAAACAACGAGAGACGATCTCGAGATAGAGAGACAAATCGTAATTTCATTAAAGGACGAAATGATTCGCGAGAAACGGGGAAAAATTTCTACAATAAAGGTAGAATGGAAATTGATAGAAGGAGGAAAGAAGAATTTGACAAAGATAGATGGGAGAGAAATGTTAAACGAGATGATAACTGGAGAGGCAGAGATCGGAGGGACGATAACAGGTATAATAACAACGAAGAAAGAGGAGGTGGCAGAGACAGAAGGTATAGAGAAGAAATTGAGAGGAATAGAAGAATACCTAATATGAGGCGAAACGAGGAAAGAAGAGACCGAACTAACGATAGATGGGAAGAAAATCAGAGGAGGAAAATGGAGAACGATCGTAGATACAGGAGCGGTGTTGACGGACAAGCTAGATACCGAAATGAAGATGCAAGGAATAAAAATGGTCGAGAGCATACGATTGATGATAGAAAAAAATTTGTCGAAGAAGTATTGAGAGATAGGCCGAAAGAATCGGTGGGTAAAGAAATTCAGAAAAATATTAAAAACAAGGAAAAAGAAGTGGTACCAGAAAAGCACGGATCTAAATCACGAAAAACTAAGAGTAGCTCGTCATCTGAGGACTCGTCTAGCGATTCGGAATCAGATTCGAGTTCTGAGTCTGATCAGAAACGACGAAATTCAAAGAAAAAGTTGAAGAAAAGAAAGCACGATACATCGTCGGATGATTCTTCAGATTCTGATGAACCTAGCAGTAAAATTAAGAAGAAAAAGAGACATAAGGATTCCTCTGATTCGGAGGATAGTGAAGACAAGAAAGCAGCGAAGAAAAAGGTGGAGGTTCAAGACAAGAGGAAACAAAAGTTGAAGAAGAAACCAACGAACATTGAAAATTCTAAGAAGAAGCTTAAGCTGAGGGATAAAAAGGTCGAGGATGTTAAGAAGAAGACTAAAACTAAAAAGGGAAAAAAGACGAGAGTCACCTCGTCTTCCGAAAGTGAATCTTCAAGTTCGAGCTCAGATAGTTCGGAATCGGATTCTCACAAGAAGAAGAGAAAATCTACGTCTGCAAAATCTAAGAAGATTAAAAAATCAAAGAAACCGAAAAAACAAAGCGAATCAAGCTCAAGTTCCGACTGACGGTGATGAAAAATAGGCGCTAGGTAGTCAATCATCCAATTGATTCTACCCTATCATTATATCTCGTCATGTTTTAATAACAGTGGGAAAAATTGTACGTAATATATTATAAATAACAGGGTATTGCAATGGACTTTTACACACACTGTAGGTATACTGATTCCCATTATTTCGCAGACTACTTAATTGGACATTGGACATACCCACACCCTGTATACCCTGAATAACAATAGATATCAAGATTATGTAATATTTTTATGCAAAATACTATAATAATATTATTATAAGATGAAAATAAAAGAAACATTTTTTATTCTTAATTGTATATTGTCATTTTTTTTTTCCTTATTAGTATTCCGGAATAACAGCATCGATGTGTACATAGGTACAATGTAGAGTTATATTATATAGGTAGAGAGAATTGGAATCAACTGAAAAATAAATATAAGAATTCTGCGAAGTATAAATAATCCGGTGAAAGAATTTCTGAAGATAAAAAGGACGGTGAAATATTCCTCCTGCCCACCCCCGTTGAACCCGTTTCATGAATGAAACCATCCCTTCGCATCAACAGGCGTTACTACGACGCTTCGTCGATCGATCCGGACTACCGGGAACTCCCACTCCGAAACCCCGGTTGCGGACTAGAGGTAGGTATGTATGTATAACATCGAGCATCCTTTTCAAGAATCAACCGATGACGTCAACGCCGCGGATTGCTGCATCCCCGCACACGCCCCAAACCCAAATACGTTTAGAGATTCAGGAATTTGAACAGCCAGTGAATCAGACTTAACAATTTCTAACTTTCGTAAGATATTTTTGATTGATTTATCATTCTATACTACTACCTAAGCGTGAGAGCTGAAGAACTCGTAATAATTTTATAATTGATTCGTAGAGCAATCATCATAATAATTTCAATACTGCGGAGTTTTAGATAAACGTATGCGATTCTTTTTTTTTTTTTTTTTTTTCAGATGTTTGAAAAAGGCGCAAATTATTTCCGGTATCAGAATCACGTAGGCTATTGTACTATTTAGATAAAGAACTAAAGAAATCTGAACAAAAGACGATCTTGTCTTTGACCCATGCTTCATCAGTTCGGTGAAAAGAATCTCAAAAAGTCTGACTTATCTCGCGTTAGAAACACGAACACTATGATCAACGTTCCTATACCATTACTATAATAGTATACATAGGTATATATCGCGATTCGCAACCCTCCCTTTTTCTGTACCTACTTCGATTTTGGCTCGGCGCTAAAATAAATTTCATATATTATATATACATATATATATATATATATATATATGTGAGAGAGGAGAGAAATACTCTACGACATCTGAAGATAGGAGTTTCGTTCATCCCTTGCGATGACGCGTGGGCGTCGCGGGCGTCGTGGGCGTCATGGGGCAACCAGGGTGGGGATGGGTTTGCGGGGGTGGCTGATCGACCGCCTCACGGTCCTGCGGCCGTGGCTCCCGCGCCAAGCCCTGCCAACTACCACTGCTTCCCGGACCGTCAAAGCTTCAGGTGGTTCTCGGCTCTCTGATAAAAGCAACCCTTAACGACAGACAACCTTTAAGACAGTCTAAAGAAGACTAGTCACGATCAGCATAAGGCGACTGAGTCGAGATACGAGATAAGGCTTCTACGAAGGTAAAATTAGCTTTTGATTCTTTTTTTTTATCGTAATCATTATTTTATTTATTATGATATATTATGGTTTGATATTATTATTTCTCATCAATACATATTCAAAGTATTGTCTGACTTCGATTCGAATTCAGTCTCTTTCTTCCTTACATTAGTAGAATAAATTTACGATATGAAATTATAAATTTGTAACCATAGTAGAATTTTTACTTACTAAAGATGATGTTGAATAAAAAAAATGGATTTTTAGTCAATATATCGCGTCACTAATACCATAAGGTCGTAACAGCAAAAAAAAAAAAAAAAATTTGTCTTTTTGGTGGCAAAATCTTTTTTATGCGATATAACATTGTTTGGGCATATTCGCAAAAAAAAAATAATTTTTTGGTTCTTACGACCTTATGGCATTAGTGACGTGATATAATGAGTAGGTGTAGTGACTAGTTGACGATAAGGGTTGAATTGTCGAAAGATTCATATTTCCAATCTAGGAACGAAATTGTTGCAGAAAATCATGCGAGATTCGAGAATTTTGTCTATTAGTACTCATTATAATATATTAACTATATATGTTGATGTTTTTGTAAAGCATTTATTTATGTTCCTTATTTCTGTTGAATATAATGAATATGTGTTCTTTTACTGTATAATAATTAGCACGACAGAATAACCGAGTAGATATATAAGTATATGTATACGGATATAGGTACTTGAAAGTAGGATTGATGTGTGGGCCGTGGTGCGCTCGCATACGCGTCGTATTGTATAATTATTATAAAATTGTATAAAGTGTTGAATTGCAGTGCAGCACATAGCTAATATATAGCCAGAAGACTGGGCTAACAGATTTATGCTCTACACTTGTAATCTAAAATTTCTCAAAGCCACTTTTTTTTTATAAAGGGTCATAAATTTCCACCTGAATACTTGATTGCTTATTACAATTTCGACGGGATGGTATCCCAATCAAATATGCAGAGGATCAGCGGCAGGGATTTACATACCAATCAAAACAGTTGAAAAATTTCTCGAACTCGTTATCAAAGAATTTTTATTTTTGTAACTGATGTATCGTGGAACAATTTATTCCAAAGTTACCTATATGCCCTATGAAATGAATATATATATATATATATATATATGAATTCATAAAAATTGTATACCTACTAAAATTTAAATTAATGGCCACCAAAATTACACGCCGCATATAAAAACGGGTAATAGACAATCAGCGGTTGAACAATTATAGGGGCTTTACACAGAATTTAATAACTCGGACAATATAATTAATCCGACGAGATAATAACTAGTCAAAGGTTGTGACATTTGCAGCCGAACTTTATGGGAAATTTTGTCTTTTATATATTATTCATTTCGAGTGCTATTTTGAGAGCCTAATTCTGACGCAGGCATAACACAGGTATATATATATATATATATATATGCGTCACGTCACGGTTTATCGATCAATTCATTTTTTTATTTTTTTTATTTTTTTTTCACAACCATCGTCGCATGTTCTATAAATCTATATATACATATCTATAGATTAGAGATATATTAGCACACATTGTAATGTAGTATATATATGTATATACAAAGAGGTATAATATAGGCACACACATTTTGGTATACATACAAATTTGATATAACTTATAGTATATGCGATTACGTTACATGAGTGGTTTGTGTGCCTATCTTATAAATAATCCTGATAAAACCATAAAAATGAAATACGAATTTATCAAAGCAAACAAATTTCTCAGTTTGAAAAGTAATTGTTTTTCAAGTTTGTTTCTCGATTTCGAAAAATCAAAATCTCCGCAGTAATGCGAAACTATACCTATATACTTTTTCTTTAGCATAATAATTGAATCGAGAACCTTTTTCAAGATTGCACAAAGTTATAATCATATAATTATATTTGCGGATCGAAAACAAATCGTAATATCAAGAACTGGCAAATGCCCTTCGGTATAGACAGATTTGATTACACAGGACATTTCTGTCACGAAACCGTATAATTCAGGGTACTAACATCAAAGAGATCAAAGCGATACGAGTTCAGAATTTACAAATGCTTTGATGTAGGTACAGCTTTTGAATACGAGATGTCGAAATGCATTCCGGCGCCTTTTGGTCGCCCGCAGATCGGCTGAGGCTGACTAAACAGTGCTTGTACTACTGCCAATGTGTTTTAAAACAACTGATTTAACTACTCGCTATTTATTTTCATGCACATTGTTACATTGAAGTACCAAAACATACGTAGGAGTAAACACAAGCCATTTCTAGAACTCATGCATGGTAAAGGTGAACGAAGAAGTTAACTATACGCTAGGCTCGTACTACTACACTCGTATAAACAAGCTTGTGTTTTCGTATACATGCATGCGATTTTCACCCCAGAGTTGCCTGGCACACAAGTTAGGCGGCGGTGGCGGTCGTATACATGCACGAATTCTACACACACTAGTAGCGTACTGGAATTGTACGAGCCTAGCGTATTGCCAGTAGTACAAGCAGCCGTATGGTCAGCCACGACCGGTACACGAACGATTGATGGCCATGTGAATGCATATCTCATTGAAAGAAACTATAATATGCAAATGCAGCGTACATGAAATTTTGTCATAGAAATTGTTAGTTATTGATTATAATCATGTTTCTATCTTGAACATCGATGTAAATTATCAATTTGAGGCAACCTGCGTCTCTTTGATTATATTATATGCTGTGAATTGGAGAAGAGATATTATACAACTAATCACATCGCTCGCGATATAATAGTTTGCAGAGTAATATAAACAGGGAATTTGTTCCTAAACGAATAAGTCGTTACCCTCGGGTTTATTGCTTGGAATCGAACAATAAAAAAATGACATAAAATAAGACCCACGTAATTGACAAAACTGGTGCTTATTCATGAGTAATAGATCTTTGAGCGGTGTATAACGATATAATGTTCGCATCGTTAACTTGGCGACACAAGTTCCCTTGGCTAATTAATATTTAAATAAGCCACACCCTGTGCAACCAAGTTGACGTTGTCAGCTACCAACAAGCACGTATATATACCTCCTACTCCGAACCTATATAGCGATCAGAAACCTATGGCAAGCATCCAATTAATTTTTCACTCCATCGCACAGCATTTATCTCAAACTTTGTTTACTCTTGCGGTTTACTCTATATTCCAAAACGGTTTAACGATATTTCTTGCTTCGCTACTTGAATGAGTTCATCGTACAGTAAAATTATTCTACTTATCCTCATAGCCGTATATATAGCCCTACTGAAAATTTCCAGATCGATTCATCTGGTCGTTCGAAATTCCTATGGATTCCATCTGAAATCTAGTGGATTCCTAGCAGAATCCAATGAATTCCATCTGAAATCTGCTGGATTTCCAGCAAATTCCATAGGAATTTCGAACGACCAGATGAATCCATCTGGAAATTTTCAGTAGGGAGGAATAGACTGTGTCGAAAAAAAAAAAAAATGACATCTTCTTTTTGTTCGGGCCCTTTCGAAAATAGTTAGTGCTTAATATAAAGAAAATTATCCCCAAAGCTCAGCTATGTAGCTTGAACACAGAATTAGCGCATTTGAAAATAAGATTTCCCGTGTATTTCAAATGGCAAAATTTGTTTATTCTAGTTTTATTTTTACAACTCTCTTTATTCAACTGATAAGAATAAAGTAGATATACGGTTTTGTAGAGAATTTTATGATCTACAAAAATAGTCCTTTGGCCCAAGTTGCTCGATTGAACCGTTAACGAGTTACAGTGGTTTAAAAGTTTATATGTATATTTGATTACTGCTTACTTTTCGACAAATTAATTAAAAAAAATTTTTTCATGCATTTTCTCAGAAATTTTTTTCACTTCAAAACCGTATGTTTACTTTATTCTTATCAGTTGAATAAAGAGAATTATAAAAATAAAACTAAGATAAACAAATTTTGCCATTTGAAATACATGGGAAATCTTATTTTCAAATGCGCTAATTCTGTGTTCAAGCTACATAGCTCAGCTTTGAGGACAATTTTCTTTATATTAAGCACTAACAATTTTCGAAAAGGCCCGAGCAAGAAGAAGATGTCGTTTTTTTTTTTTTTAACACAGTCTAATATAGGAACTTAATTAAGAAGCATAAAAGTCTCGTCAGAAAGCCACTTATCATTTGGCTATAACGTCTGATCCTATATTTCATTATCTTAACTGACAATAAATTAGTTATCAATATCAGCTTTTTCTATCACATATATATAGGGGAAGTTTATATTGATCATTTGAACATTGTGAATGTGCAGGAAAAAGAAGGATTCTGGTCTCTTCGTCTCAATTGGCTTAAATCGTGCCAATTCAGATGAAATTCTTTTTTTCTGCAGATATGGTTTCAGCGTGGCTTGGAATTTTGGCCATCGGCCTTTCGACATTGATGGTTGACGCACTGTCCACAACATTAATGGAAGATGTCCAACGTGCAGATCAGGCCTTACGACCAAAAGGTGCGTGATTCTTATATAACAGCGCAGCGCGAGATATATAGTTCATCGACTGTGAAACCGAGAGATCTTAGTGATACTAATTCTATTGTAATAAATTTTTAGCAAAACGTGCTCAAGAGTTACTTATGTTTGGAAATCAGCAAAATCGTCAAGCTGAGAACGTGCCGGCAAACCTGTTCTCACCAACTGCTGAGAAACGTAATTTACTTTCGATTTTATTATCCGCGTTATATATAATTATAACTTTGCTAATTTTAGCGCTTTCCCTTTTCCAATTATTAAAATTTTTTTTCTAATTATTTGTAGGAACACTCGGCTCGTCTGGATTAGAAGAAATGAAGAGCTCTTTCCCTGCAACGGACAAATTTAGCCGTACCAAGCCACTTGGAAGTGTGATGCACGAGGCATACGAAGAGAAACATTTACCATCTTACTACAAGGGTTATCAGTGAGTTAAAAAATTCATTTTATTTTACTCGTAACTTGTAAAGTGCTTTACTATTGCCGAAAGTGTACTACTACTACGTGCATATATATATATTAGGTACGGAAAAATACTAGACAATCAGTTGGAAGATAACGCGCGTAACTGGCTCGAGGACAACACCCGCACCTGGGACGTTCCTGCTTATCCTCGATATTACAGCGTCGGAGATGATCGTCGCAAAAGGTCTGACAGCAGCTCTTTCCCAACTGTATCGACACACGCCCCAGTATCAACTTCAGCTCCTGTAGTTACAGAAATTCCTCAGCTACCCGTCGCTCAGATCAAACGAAGGTAAGTTATAATTTTTTTTTCATCCATACGCAATTCTTCCTTTTTTCGGATTTTTCGGTTTTAGGACAGAACTTAATGTATTCTATATACTTCGTTCCGCGATTTAGTATAGAAATTATAAATCAACGTTCTTAAAACGTGTGACGATGGTGCGAATGAAACTTACGAAAGATTCTATACCGTGTTTATTTTTACATATACTGACTTTTATATTATAGCTTGTAATTTTGGATTTTTTATAAGCTTGAAACATCGGTCTCTATATATACAAGATTAACGGCTTCTATATAATAGTTGTAGAACTTTGGAATTTACATCAATAGAGCTTTCAACGTAGCTTTCTTCCTGTGCCCTTTCGTAACTCTGTACTATGTTACCGTATAGAGAAAGTTTTACCATGTAATTTACCCCTTCGCAACTTTTGGCGATTTGATTTCCAAGTCGAGAATCACAAGGTTTTATCATTCAAACGAGCTTTTCGTGGTAACTATATATACATATATTCCGATCATTAAGCTAGCTGAGTTTCTAGCTGAATCTTAATTGTCTCAGCACTAGCGTACCTACTAACGAGTGAATATAAGGTCTAGATAGATGAGCATATTATGAACACGTATGAATAAAGCCCATGAATACGAGACAAGAAATGGCCCAGACCCCAGACGACGACTTATGTAAACATATACATAGGTATATATGTAACAGCAAATCGTCTATAAAATACCATCAGAAATATACTACGACACTATTTCAATGTAAATTCTTGCCTCACTTGAATCTCATTAGGCGCAGATATACGCGAAGAAGAGAGAAAATGTTGGCGAGAAAAAATAAAAATAAAAAATAGCTATTCTGATAATAAGCGTGGACGTGACAAGCACTAGCAAAGTACAAACGATAAACGAATCATTTGCATGTAGTATACGAATTTAGGAAACCCTTTATATTATATTGAGTTACAACCCTCGTGAGCCGGCACTTGATTTATGTATATACTATACATATCTTCTTTTATAAATGAAATTCAAATGAATTCAGAAAAGCTCTTTAAAGAATTCCTGAATTCCGGAACATCAAACTCCGTCAGGGTTTTTTTTTTTGTGTCTAAAATTTCAACGTCTCTCGTGGTTTTTGACATTTTAAGTCCACGTCATAGCAAGAGCTCTGACATGGCGTTTTTTTTTTCATTATCAATTCAATAGTTACAAAGCTCGTCGCGTTCTTCGCGAACATCATATTATTCGCTTGCAAAAGAGACATTTTCAGACATACCTGTGTGTTAAACTTGGTAACATTATCAGGCAATGCACACCTCGTGAATGATAAAATATGTACTTGTATAGCATATACGTCAGAACCCGCGCGGTTCCCCCAGAATACGTTCACCTATTATAAATTGTTTTGGACGCTTTGGGTGCGATGCTATCGCACGATGAGAGTTTTTCCGCAGGTTACCAGGCCACCTGTAGCGTGGGTGCGGGGGGGCAAGATGGATCGATGTGTTTTGTTATCTGGATAGGGTCGTCGCTTGCGCTTGCGAAATGGTTGGCATGACGGTTGCCAGGCAACGTTGATCGAGAGAGTGAGAAAACTGCGAAGGAGGAAGGGTGTTTGTGTGTAAGACGTGGAACCGGTGAACTCTCGTTGCCTATCTCTAGTATAGCTGGGGCGAGGCTGTTGCACTTCCGATAAAGATTTCAGATACATTTATAGATACAGAACGACGTATTATCAAAAATAGAAATACAGCCCTTATGCATATCTAAATAGCCCTGACGTAACTCCCTCCAAGAAATTTATGAATCTTATAAGAAAACCGATTGACTGCGTGAAATTTTCCTTCACCCCGTTTATTACGTCATATTCTATACTCACAACCCCGTCCTATATACCTTACCTCTCAAGTCCCAGCCCCAACCCCTTATATAAACAAGGACGTCGATCAATGTTTGTTCAAGCAAACCGATCATATTGCCAAAACCAATCATAATCTGATTAGTCGGAAAGTTTTCTATATAGTTATAGGATTAAACTAGCGCAGATGTGTGTCAGCTCATTCAGAAGTTGGTATCCTGCACCGATGAGCAATTCGTACCACTGAACCGTAACCCAAAGTCGTTCAAATGGGTCGTTACGTTAGAGTACCTCTTGAAATTAATGTTTGCTAAACTATATAGATGTTTAATACTGGGATGGTCCGCACAAATGCTGTGCGGCTGGGGTGGTATGGCGCCAATCTCCATCCTATACATATGTACCTATATATATATATATATATACATATATATATATAACAATGTGGATGGGAATGGGACGGTCGATATTCGTCCTGAATCTACGATTTCGAGTTTTCCAAACGGGGTTTGGGAAAGGTTCCTGTTTAGGGATGGGAAAAAGGTGAATGGATGTCCTCCCACCCTCAAACTGGGTCATCTACTTTGCGGGGCTTACCTACTGTTTTGGCAAATATCCAAAAAACGAGTCAATATGCGTCACCAGGACCAAGGACGACCCTAAAGCTGGGGTAGGCTCGTATATTGACCGGCCATAACAATTTCCCAACAATCCTTCATACGCGCAGCTATGGGTAGCCCTTATAGTTATATGAATTTGTCAAGAGGGATCAAGGGTTTTACAGTATGATCGCGTTGCTCTCGAATTTTACGAATATCTGAATAGCTGAATTGATCGTCCTGCACTCACATACATACCTATACCACAGTTTCATAATTTACGCACTCAGAGAAAAGTCGATAGTGATATTAACTAAAAAAAGTTAACTATTTGAAAATAATTGCTAGTACTAGTTATTGTAGTACGTATTACAGCAAAAACTTTTTAGCAACCTAAAATTGATGACGTAACTAAAAAAATTGAATAAACAGTTGAGTTGAGTTTCACTTCACGCTCACTACGCAGCGCTTCGCTCCCACTAGCACCAAATTAGGACTACGCTTCGTATATATACAAGTTCGAAGTCACAACTGATGTCTACAAAACATGGCGATAAATACTATATGAATGTTTATATTTATATTTATATAAATATAAATAAATATATTTTTAAAATTCATTTATCTAGAAGTAGTGAATTCAACTATTTTTAGATTTTTATCATAACTATATATTATTGTTATGAAAACAAAATAATATATAGTTGAAGCGCTATTTAACTGTCATTTTGTAGTTAACCTGACTGTTTTTTTCTCTGAGTGCGGAAACTAATTATATAATATTGCGATCTACTTACGCTTATAAGTTTTACCTATACCTACAACCTATACGTGTTGCTAGGTGAAACTATATTATACGTGCTCCTAACACGCGATGATAAAAGGTCACGTCAATATTCATTCCTGACGAAAATCTTTTTTTTTTTTTTTCCCACTACTATACAAAAAAATGACAACTATAATAATTCTATTATAGGCGAGGCTAATTGTGTTAGGAATTATATTAATCGATGCAACGCAGTTTGATACTATGGCATTGATTTTACTTGAAGTGAATACATATATTGCTTTATGTAAAGTTTCGGCTTCTATTTTACCATCACAGCCTTCCGCTGTACCAGGAACCTCGCTACAAACGCGATTTAGACCCTCAGGATGTTCTGGCACTTCTTTCTCTCTGGGAGGCTGAGCGTCGAGAAGGGTATAACGATCATATTTAACAAGATAATATAAAAAGTTTTATTACTTTTTCGCAAATACTTACTTACTTACTTACTTATTACCTCGAAAAACCTCACAATTTACTTTACACATGGACATTTTTTACGACTACAGTAGCTGGCCTGGATACGACGCAGACGAATATGATAACGGCGATGACGACAACAGTATCGTTGATGTTGACGATGAAGATCCTAGGAATGGTAAGATTAAAGCTTTTTTTTATTTATATTTCTAAAAAGTTCAACATTCGTCGTCGTAATAATTATATAATTTCTTCGATTTGCGCCTATAATAAAACAGGAGCAGCTTGGTTAGAGGGTCCAGTTTACACACCCCGACACTTTAGCGTAGGGGGTGATTCCCTTGCATCTTCTGATATTGGAATACCTCGATCACGTCCTACGAACTATTACGACCGATACGGTACTCAGTTTGGACAACAATATGGCAGTGCTCTTTACGGCGCTCCTCAATACGGGGCTGGTTACGGTCGGAACGATTATGCCCCGGAGAAGAGGTTCATGGTTTCAAAGAAGCGATCGCAGGTTAGTCCGCGGGAGAGAACAATAGATTTTTTTTTTATTTTTTTTTTTTCAAATCTTGTTGCTTTGTTGTAAATTGTTCTGGGTTTGAAAATGGGTAATTATCTGTTTGGTACCCTACAGGCTTATAGACCTTATGATGGGAGGAATGCCATGGTTGATCTTGCTGAGCTGTTGAGGACCCGTGCACAGAATTATGGTAATTACCCGAACGAAAGAGCTGAGGCCAACTACTATCATCGTTTAAATTTGTAATCTTATTAATTTAATCTGAACCTTACGATAATAATCCAATGAGACGAACCGATTATTTCAGGTTCATATACATACGTAAAGAAATTATTTAACTTGGTATCAGGTGAATAAAATTCCAGTTGATATATATAAACATGAATAAAATGTTTCGTTTCAAGCATCTATATATCTTGTGTATCTATATATTTCCTGTTATACCGTCAGACGCAGATTCTTTCATCTACGGTACTTGCTGCGCTGAATAGCTATATGAAATTGCAATCGATACTATTTGAGGAAAAGAAAAAAAAAAAATAATAATAATCATTGCAAAGCCTGGTTTTTAGACGAATTTTGCACTGCAATACAATAAATGACCAACAGATAAATTGTGATACCGTATTCCATTTCATAGAAATTTAATTCATAAAACGT
Organism: Tenthredo mesomela; assembly: GCA_943736025.1. NCBI lineage: Eukaryota > Metazoa > Arthropoda > Insecta > Hymenoptera > Tenthredinidae > Tenthredo > Tenthredo mesomela. The sequence goes on from OX031013.1 coordinate 49,880,235, forward strand.
TGAGGATTTGTTTTTTTCTCAATTTTTTTTTTTTTTTTTTTTTTTTTACTTCCAATTGAACATAAAAATTATGCTTTTATGGAACCTGCAGCGAATTATGTAAAGTCAGCAAGATATACCGCAGAAATAGATTGAGGTATATAATATATCGTTTTATAATAATTGTTTTTTTTTTAATTTGTGCTAAAAGAGAATTTTATTTCAAATGAAAATGACCGGTTCGACTCTGTACTGGAATTGAAAAGAAAATGAAAGAAAAAAAAAAAAAAAAAAAGAAAAAAAAAAAGAATGAAAAACCGCCTTGTTTCAAGTCAAAGTCAAGCAACTAACATATCTTACCAAATCACTGTGCTAAAACGCCTACAAAACCATTAAATTGAAAGTTTGTATTATAAATATCTACGAGATTTGCGGTAATCGTATACCTATACAAGACTACTACATACATATATATATATCTACATAATATAACGAGATGAACGTGTGTATTTAATCTATATATGGTTGTATCGTTATGAGCTATGGTTAACTGGAGATCTGATGCTATGCAGTCAGATTATGAAAAAAAAATTAAAAAAAAAAAAAATTTCATCTACCTCGCAAAAACACGGACTAAACTTTGATTCGTGGTGATTTTTTGGTACTACTCTGGTCTGATAAATTTAGTTCGTTGATTGTTATATGAATCCAAGTGCAACAGCCTATATGAAATATTTATTTCGTTTCACGGAAAAGACCAAATATATATGTAGTATATCAATAAATTCCATACGATCGAGCGAATTATTTGAAATAATTCTGATGGTATAATAAATTTGTTATTTCATATGGGAATTAGACGGATCGGCGAGGGAGAGACATAAATAACTATTTGAAATGGAATTAATCTGGACGATTGTTAATATAAACGCGATAGGAAATTCTCGCTTTATATTTCACTCGCTCGTTGGCAAATTTTGGTAATAAGCTTTTGATACTGATACGTGGATCGTGGATCGCTGATGAACATTTTTTCGAGCTGAAACGCCTATATTATATTCTCCAGTTAATCATGGGGTAGGGAATTATGATAGTGTACCAAATAGTAGTATACCTATATTTGTATCATCCCATAACTGCGTATATAGTGTTTATGTCAGACTGTGAATTTCGTTATATAACGCTGGAATTGGAACCATTGCAGAAAAAATAACATGATTAAATTTTTGCAATCAATTATACGTTTAAGTCAATGTGCTTATAGCTGTGCGACGATGCGATCCATCAATTATGTAAGTTAATAATTAATTATTGTAAATTGCTCACTGACAGCTCTGACGATATAGGTACTCAAATTTTATAGAGCCCTGGAGTTTCGTTTGGTTGGTGAGACAGAATATTTTACGTAAACTATATATCGCCTTCAAAATTCTGTCAAGTTTGAAATTTTATTTGAAAAATTTGAAACTTAATATATGCACCTTCGTCGGCAAGTTTTTTCACGAAAATTAATATACGTGTATACTTTTACTAAAGTCTTTTAAATTGATGAAACTTTTAAAAATCTTGTAAACTTTATTCTGAATTCTTTAGCACGATGACTAGTAGCTCACGTTGCATTATATGAATACTTAACTCTATTCGAAATAAGATATATATAATTATATTGAGGCGAACAGGATAAATTCTCATTTCTGTAAGCCGAAGAATTTTGCAATTTAAAGTAAATTTCAATCAAGATTAAAATTATTAAGTTTTGAAATTATTCTATGGGAGTTTAAAGGGTCGTTCGCGATCTTCGATGGCTAAAATGCAACTTGAAGACTATAAGGAAGATGTTGAGAGGAAGTTGTTCTAATACGGAGGACTTATTTTAAATGTATTTTCGATCTTAATTCTAATAATCTTATATGAACGCTATCTACTACCTTTAGTCGGATTTCGAATTTTTGATCGATGCGAATAATTGATTGCGTCCTAAAAGTGAGAGATGCGCGGTGATGCGGTATTCCAAGGTGCTACTCGGATTGTAATTTTTCAGAAAGTACGGGAATAACATGGATAATTTTGATCGGGGCCAGTGAGCAAAACCGAGATAAAAAAAAAAAATAATGTAGGGACAAATTTCAAGCATATTAAATTGAATTTAGTAAGAAGGTTTAAAGGATGTGTCTCCATTGGTTGAATATATATAACGAAATCAATTACTTATCGAATTCAATTACGTAGCCAGTGGTTGTCCTACATTAACTATAATAATCTACTTATTAGTCAGATATTATATGGTCATTTATATATAAATATATATATTAATACATTCATTTATGTATACCTATATTATATATAATATAATGTTACAATATAATATATATTATAACATAATATATATATAACTTTATCTCGAAAAATATTTTTCAATCGGTGGTGCTTTCGTTCGATCAATGTATGATTAAAGTGTAAAGAGGATGAGAGACAAACAATAAATGATTATATTCTATGCATGCACTCTCCGACTTTCCCTGTATTCATATTTAATTTATTTCCAATATTAGGGGATCCCAGCTTAGGATGGGATTATTTTTTTATTTTATTTACATCAAGGAATTATTGAGGAACTCTATTATTACCGATTTGTCACGATGTTACCTGAAAATCATTTTCAAAATAATTTCATAGATGATTCGATGTATTATCTTATCCCGGGAATAGTATGTGTTTTATATTTTGTGCTGTTAGGAGACAGTCCCACTGCACACAATAAATAAACAAATTATTATTATTAATATTTTATTATTATATTAAATTAATATCTATTATTATTATTATTTTCGTGTTGTGTGAATTCGATTGATAACATATATCGATATATTTATTCCGTAAATTCAGCTGACAAACTTCACTGTGGCTTGTATGACTCCTTATCAAATAATCTTAATAATCTAGCCCTTCTACTTTAATCATAAAATAAAAAAAAAATAATAATAATAGCTGTGAAGGCGATGAACAGTACCACCGACACAGTCGAGGAAGTTGCTTCGCCTAATCCTTCGACATCGCAGTCAAACAGCAAACTTATGCTAGCCTGCACGAATCGTGATGTCACGATGGCTAAACAAGCTCTTATGGAAGGTGCGGATATCAATCACCGGACATCTAACGACATGACGCCACTTCTTGTAGCCGCTGAACACGGTGACGTCGACATGATCGTTTTATTGTGTAGTCAGCCAAATCGCATCATCGATCTGCAAGACATATCCTCATTCGGTTAAATGAGAAATATCTCACTTGGGCTTTAATAAAGCCTTAAATTCAATGACGGTTATCACTATTATACATTGAACACGATAATGACTGATGTTATACATGCAGGGTCGACTCCTTTACATTGTGCTGTTCTCTTCGGGCACAAAGAAGTAATGGTAGAGCTATTGAATAGGGGAGCATTGACGAACTGTTTTGATAGTCTTGGTCGTTATCCACTACATTTAGCAGCTATGCATAGAGACGTTGGGGCAGCGAGAATTCTTATTAAATTTGGCGCATTGGTCAATATATATGATGCGTTTTCCGAGAGTCCGCTCTACTATAGTGTTATGAGAAGGCCTTCTGTAGCCATGGCAAGACTTCTACTCGCAAAACGGTACCCAAAACTACCGCATTGGAGGACCCAATTCAAATCTAGATACGATATTTTGAAAAAAAAATATACATCGTGCAATTTTCTAACTAACAGGGCGTCCTCGGATCCACCACCAAGAATTCTGGGCATGGGACTACTCTTGGAGGCAGTTCTGAGCGTTCACGTTAATTGCGACTTAGAGGCTATCAAGGTTTTGATTCGGTTCGGAGGAAATGTAAACGTTACAGACCCCGTAGCCTGGAGAACGCCTCTTCATTTAGTAGCGATTAACGGAAATTTCGATTTGGCCGAGTAAGTTCTCAAATCGCGGGTATAGGTTTTGGGATAGTATGAAAATGATTTTGAGTCTCACTTAATTTTCTATATAAACTTATTATGTTTCGCAATCAACCGTTTACTTATAGTACTATGCAAATATTATGACTTTAAGTTAGATGAAATTGTGTTTACGAAGAGTGCAACGGAGCGTTAGGTGTTATTTTCAAGGATGAACGCGCAAAGCATCCAGCGAACTGTTAAATTGTAGAATTAATTCAATATTATGTAATTACAACTTGACGGAGGATTTTGCGTTAATTTAAATTGTTGGTTTCAAAGCCATGGATGTAGGTGATGCAATTAATATCAATCACATCAAACTCAAAGGGAATTGATTTTTTTTTTTTTTTTTCTTTAAAGCAGATTATGATGATCTGTAAACTCAACATAGACTTGTATTCACCGCTTTTTCAAATTTCCAACTTTCGCAGGTATTTAATCCTACATGGAGCAGACTTATATGCGAAGAATCGAGCCGGAAAAACACCATTAGAAGTTGCATTCAACTATCATAATCTGAAGATCGCTTACTTGATCGAGGAGAGCCGTAAATTACAGGCAACTAGCTATACAAGTCAAATCCTTGAATCTACTGAAGGTTCTGATGAGATGTGCAATCGTGTAAGATAGAGAACGAAGTCTTTGGTATAATTACCGCTGCTCTGGTCATAGCGTGATAATAAAGTAAGCAATCTTACGATGAAATCATTACGAGATATTAAAACAGCGAACTGCAACTTACAGTTTTGAACGCGAAGTCTGATTTTAGCGTAGTTACATATTGCACAATAAATTGAAATGCAATTATAGGGTCAATTCAATCATCGATAACCACCGTGTGGTATACAATATTTATTTGAGTAAATGTCAAATTTTTTTATTTGCTTCATGGCAGGTGAGCAAGTTCAGAATATTCTTTTCATAATGAGATGCCTGTCACATTTGTATTTCGTTGACGCACCCTTCGTATAAACCCTTTGAGGTCACGGGGTGTGAAATAGCATTGCCATCTCGTAGTTGAACCGTGAACGGACTAATTACTTTAGCCGTAAACATCTATATACGCCTCAGCATATGCAATCTGGAGTTAGAAATTACAAAAACGGCGTGTGGGTTGCATTCAGTCAGGCGTGAAGATATTTTCGGCAAAAGTAGTTCGTCAATTCAACTGCGAGATGCCGATACCATTTCAGACCCCATTGGCGGAGGAGCACTGACCTATGATAAATACACCTGTTGTGGGGTCAGTGGCCCTTGTGGCGTCAGAGAGTTCACATGGGGGTTTCGTTAACGGGCATACAATTTTTTAATATAGAAATACTTCGAAAACGGAGAAATGGTCGCAAAATTGACAAAAATAGTCTAATTTTTTGAATAATTTACTGAACGTTAGAGATATTATAACATTTGTATTTCTGTTACAGTTGATTACTGCAAGTCCCTACTATTAGAGTTCAAACATCTCCGTGCAGCAAGAATCCTGTTCCAATTGCGATGAACGAGTCAGTACCGATATCGAAGTTAGTAGCTTTGTAAAATTTGTTATGTTGAGTCTAATATGTAATTTCAATACGAATGTAGTTTATATTATGATAACTTATGTATGTACACCAGAAAGTACCGATTGCGACGAGTACGTATTTATTTTTAAGCGACATTTATGAATTGTTAATTATTTCAACAATGAATATTGTATGGATGCTATAGCAATAAATTTTCGCAAATACCTGAAAATCATTTATTTCGTTATTTTACACTTTCTCCTTCTCTTTATTTCAAATGAGCGATAGGTGAAACAGCCTATGACATACCAGAGGAGTAGGTAATTGTTATTCATGCATTTTCAGCCACTAAAAAAATTTGCGACCACCTCCTCGGGTCAGATGTTTTCCTAATACCAGGCGCAATTTTCGACTCAAAATTTTTCCAACTCCGGAAAACACCTGATATCAGGAGAACATCCGACCCGAGGAGGTGTGCTAAAATTTTTGGAGGGGCAAAGGAGTAGTGTATCGATATAGGCATGCATACATGTCTCCATGCACGTCTTTATATAAATAATTGTTGTCGATTTTCGGAATTAGAGAAATTTTAAGTCGAAAAATGCTCCTGGTATCAGGAGAACATCTGACCCAAGGAGGTGTGCTGAAATTTTTGGAAAGGGAAAGAAAGAGTGTATAAATATAGGCATGTATACGTGTCTCCATGCGCGTCTTTATATATATAGTAATTATTAGCGATCTTCGGAATTAGAGAAATCTTATGTCGAAAAATGCTCCTGGTATCAGGAGAACATCTGACCCGAGGAGGTGTGCTAAAATTTTTGGAGGGGGAAAAGAGTAGTGCATAGATACAGGCATGCATACGTGTCTCCATGCATGCTCCATGCACGTCTTTATATAATTAATTATTAGCGATTTTCGGAATTACAGAAATTTTAGGTCAAAAACTGCTTCTGGTATCAGGAGAACATCTGACCCGAGGAGGTGTGCTGAAATTTTTAGAGGGGGAAGGGAGTAGTGTATCGATATAGGCATGCATACGTGTCTCCATGCGCACGTCTTTATATAATTAATTGTTAGCGATTTTCGGAATCAGAGAAATTTTAAGTCTAAAAATGCTCCTGGTATCAGGAGTACATCTGACCCGAGGAGGTGTGCTAAAATTTTTGGAGGGGGAAAGGATTAGTGCATCGATATAGGCATACATACGTGTCCCCATGCACGACTTTATATTTAATTAATTATTAGCGATTTTCGGAATTGGAGAAATCTTAAGTCGAAAAATGCTCCTGGTATCAGGAGAACATCTGACCCGAGGAGGTGTGCTGAAATTTTTGGAGGGGGAAGGGAGTAGTGTATCGATATAGGCATGCATACGTGTCTCCATGCGCACGTCTTTATATAATTAATTATTAGCGATCTTCGGAATTTCAGAGAAATTTTATGTCGAAAAATGCTTCCGGTATCAGGAGAACATCTGACCCGAGGAGGTGTGCTAAAATTTTTGGAGGGGGAAAGGATTAGTGCATCGATATAGGCATACATACGTGTCCCCATGCACGACTTTATATTTAATTAATTATTAGCGATTTTCGGAATTGAGGAAATCTTAAGTCGAAAAATGCTCCTGGTATCAGATCATCTTTGCAAATTTATTAGTAGCTAATAATGCATGAATTATAATTACCTACACTTTTCTGGTGTCCACCTATCGCTCATCTGAAATAAAAAGAGGTAGGAAGGGGAAAGCAGAATAGCAAAATAATTGATTGTTAGGTATTCATAAGAATAAATTTATTGCAACAGAATCATACATCATTTATTGTTGAAATACTTGGTTGTATTTACTAATACTAATACTAATGTTCAGTACAAAATATTTATTAAATATAAATTCTATATTTTCCCCAACGTATAAAAATTAATTAATGAATAGTAAATAAGTATAGAATTATAGTATAAAAATAGTATAAAATAATAACATAGTTTTCGTACGTACACTATAGGAAATTAATATTCCGTTATCAATGCCGACTACGTTAGGATTCAGTACTGAAAGATATATGAAAGTTATTTAAACTATAGTATTTACTTGAGTGAGAAAAAAAACATTAGTCTGCGTTTTGGTATCACAAGGATACATTGGTTTGAAGTCAAGGTAGGTTTCATCAGCGGCGAAATATTTGCCAGGAATAATTTCCTGCAGGGTCTCTCCCTAAGTGTGAATAGTAGTTCAATAACTCTCGTCAATTCGTTCAATGCATTCGGCTCGTTCTCTGTGGTACCTTTCTGTATTAAAGAGTTGCATTTAGGTATTTCATTTTCGCACAGCTCTATCTACCTTCTTCTTCTTCTGGAGAGTTAACTGGTCCTGCTGTAACACAACTACCATTCAAATGCGGATACAACACAGGAGGGTGAAAAAATAGGACATGATTGGCGGCATTTGTCAAGCTAAAATGAAACAATTTCATTGAATATGCTATATTACAATTATATTATTACCTCATTGATCATAGATGAGTATTCTCAGTAATTGTCTCCATAAACAATTGGATAGACTAGAGCACCGATATGAGTTATCGAATTTCATTCAATAGACACCGATGGTTAGCTGATTTCATTTCACCATATTAAAAATACACAGAGAATTGTAAATAAAATAAAAATATTTTTTTTTGTTATTAAACTTATTCAGACTTCATGTAAACACATTACACAAGAATAATTATACGAGCGAAGTTAAGAATTTTCGGTCGGCGATCTTAACGAAAGAAAAGAATATGAGTGATTATATGATATTTTATATTTTTTTCGAGAGCGTATCCTGGATATATAATTGGAATACTGAACACTGCATCTCTATCCCAGAAAATCCCAATGGACTGTAGTCAAATATAGTGTCAACCGATGCGTAAAGATCTGTCAGCATTACAACTGCCATAGCCAATTCGCTGCAGGGTCTTTTCACAATTTCGAACAATATCTCAATCAATTTCGTTACTTCCCTTGAAATATCTGGCACGTATTCTGACGCGCCTTTCTTTATGAAGCCCTGAAATGTAGTGGAAAATTCCACCAGGGCTTCGTCAAGTTTCTTCCTACTTTCTACACCATACTTAAATTGTCTCTGCAATATAAATAACATTTATATTAAGATACAATACAGAGATACATTATCAATGAACATAATATTATGTGATGCAGAAGAATATTAATCAGCAAGTGGTGAAGAATGCAAACTTTTCATAAGATGAGACAGATTCAGATTTTATTTAGAATAATTGTTAACAACAAGAATCCATATTGCAAATCTACAATCTTAATTGTTACCTTATAACTAGGAATGACGGATAATAGAGGCCAATCTTCTTTGCAAGGGATACATTTACAGTCGATGTCTCGGCGTCCGAGATATTCTTGTCTTTGACTCTTTGTCATGGTAATATAACGTAGTCCGTTATTATAAAATATCTAAAATCAGATTTCGTATAATCGTAGATTAATATGATGTGAATGATGTTTAGAAAGTCATTAACAGCTGGCGGCATTATTTCCTACTAAGTTAAGACATTAGTGATATGTTCTCTTGCTGATGATTTTCTGATTTAAATCATAGCTCTGAGTTATATAACATTGCAAAGCATTGTTAATTATTACCTCTTCTCCTTTCTCAATGGGATAGGCAGAATATAAGGCCAAGTGGTCTCCATACCATTGTCTAATTGTGTTTGGGTCACAAGAATGATTAATTAGACCGCAAAGAGCCATCAGTGCCTGCCCATGTTCATAAGCACTGGAACGGTGAGATGCTCCATACTATGAAATAGGTGAAAAATATTTTAGGTATTAAGAGGAGTCACTTGCTGCACATTCTGCGGCATGAATAACTAGAAAATTCTGAAGAGATGAGATCAAATTTCGTAACTATGCTACAGACTCAAATCAACTATTAGAATATAAGCAAGAATTCTGAAGAGTTTCTTCTGAACGATAATTTGGCTTTTTCATCTTACACAGTGCGTTTTTATCCAACCAATATGCACATGTTTTAACATCAGCCTCCCGACAAATATGACGTCTGAATTTTTTGCCAACGTATCTAACGCCAGTTTTTCTCCAAACATTGTGCTCTCTCTTGCCAGAGCACAAATTACTAAAGCTGCCCACAATCCTCCAGCAAGTCGCTGCTGCGCTTCGCATGTATCAGCATTATTTCGTAGACTGCAAATGCTGCGGTACTGATCACTATGCAATTTTTTATCATCAGAAAACCCCTTGGTACGTGGATCTGAGAATTCACATTACAAAATTGAATTACTTTGCCACTGAGAAAAATTTGGTGAGGGAAATAGTCAGGGTTCAAGGCTCTTGTATCTAATTCTAATGTCTGTTTCAATGCATAAAAGAAAGAAATTTAGTAATCAAAGCCAAATTCAAGACATTTCTACTATGATAGATTCTAATCATTCATACCAATGTTGTAATCCATGTCTACAAGTTCTTGTCTTAGTGCATTTAGCTCGGTTCCCTTCTTCGTTGCCATTATAGTCATTCTCATACTGACCCAAAGTGAATCACTGACTGCAAAGCAGCGCAGCATTCCCACAACGGGGCACTCCATCTCATGGTATTCATTCCATGCTTTATCTCTACAAGCATCTGAGCAAAATGCTGCGTGAACGCAATATTTACATGGTATCATATTCCATGAAACTTGTAGACAATATTCGCAGTGTGAATAAACACATTTGGGAAGTAATTTTAAACAGTATGCTTTTTCTACAACAAGAATTTCTCCGGGTCTAATTTTTCGAGTAGCAACAAGGTGCCGACCACGTTCAGTCGAATACTTAAGTGCAACTGCATCCGAAGCACAGAGAAGTTCTGTGTTAGGAGTATGTATCTCTGGCAATGGATGTTGAATTAATTTTTTTTTCGGTTTAAGATCTGTCTGTGGATCTGAGATCAATTTAGTCAACTCCCTTTCGTTTTCGTTGATCTTATCTTTGCTAAGATTCATTTTGTCAAGCCAAACCAAAGCCTCCTGGAACGTAGAATCAGCACCAGGTAGGCCTAGTATCATCAAACACAATCCTTTTCGTTTGTATAATTTGCATTTCAATTTATCTGGGTATTTTGATATAAGGGCTCTGTCGATATCCGCAATACACTCTTCGTATTTTTCTACTTTGAATAAGGCAGCAGATCTATTTCCATATGCCAGAGCCAGTTCTTCGGATGAATCATCAGCATACAGAATACTTTCTGTGTAATCTTGCAAAGCATGGTAATACAGACTTTCCATAAAACTCTTATTTCCCTGTTCACGCATTCTCATAGAGTGTTCAGTAGCCTTGTGTTTACACTCAGTGTCAAATAATGTAGCTGAATTTTTGACTATGACATCCAAAACGAGTTTGAAACGTTCTTCGTCATTTCTTAGATTATTATACCGATGCAGTAGAGTTTTATTCAGAAGAAGGCCAGAGAGGAATAATTGCCTTTGCTCATTTGAATTTACGTTCATCTTAAAACATATATCGAGTGTTATGGGGTTGAAAGCATGCAATAGCAGATCAAAAATAACGAAAAGATGAAAAAACTCTTTCATACCGGGATGATTTCTTGATAGTATACAGGTGACTGCGCATGCGCGAGTTTCATCGTATGCTGAGGCACGCTGGCCTCAAATACCACTGGGTGACGACTTTACCGACCAATGAAAATGAATTATTTGGCGCATGCGCTGTCACCTGTATACTATCAAGAAATCATCCCGGTATATATTAAGATAGACTCCAATTCTCTAAATCTTGTAAAACTTACTTAGTCAGCAAGAAATAAGAGACGCATTTAGTCACGGATGAAATTCACCGTAATCGTAACAATAATTAAAAAATTTGTCGAGGTGTAGAGTAGTTGATCAAAACACAATTATTCTGAGTCAAGAGTTTACTTTGTATAATCGCGGATTACACGGATATTTTTGGATACGAAAAATGAAACTTTCAACTAAGTCTAGCCTAGGATAGACAGCCCTTTCCAAATCACCGGTTATAGCCTAATTTAACGATAATTCTCTGAATATGATTGCTGTTACAGTTTTATTAGAATATCATGATATAATGAATCAGAAATAGTCTTACCTCTAGTTTTTTTGGATTCATCTTCGAAAAGTGGATTCACTATCAGTTTTTCCTATGAATTAAAAGGAACTTACAGCGCGATGGTAGGCAATCACGCTGTGGACAACATCACCACCTTGTGTAATGTGCTGCTGCGGACCGGTGATTCCCGGATGAACTTGCAAGCATGTATATACCTATAGCCAAGCTATGACGTCATCTTATCATCATCAATCGCACGGCGGCTAATATGAATATTTTCGGAAGACAAAATAGATTAGTTTGACGTGAATTCTTTATTATTAGATCGTATAGGCAGGCTACAGCCATGGAAGATCATTTTTTATTTAGTTTGCGAGTAAAAGGCTGATCATTTCAAGCTATAATGATGAATTGTTTCAATCATTCACAGCACTAAGTTTTAGCTTCATATTTACATAATCCAACATTTTCTGGATAATGCATATGAGCGATGTAATTTTTAAATATTATCTAATAAACAAATACTTGTAGATTATTTTTTCGAGGATAATTTTATTTTGTCATAAACAAATTATGGATAGTTTTATTTTTTCATAAACAAATACAAAAACATGTTATAATGATATAAAAAGTACGCTGTTTTGTGTTTACTGTTTCACATGCATGAAAATAGGTTTCAGCTAAGTAATGTAGGGATATAAAAGAATATAGGTACTATTATAAAGGATCAATCTTTTTAAATCCAATTCTGAAAGAATGCGAACGACAGTAAATACTGTTTTTCTGCATTTGATGGATTGGTTTGTATGTAGTCAAAGATGTCTTCAGCTACGGCATACAAGTCTTCCAACATTGCGACCGCTGATACCAATTCTTTGCAGGGTCTCTGTACAAGTTGCGACAGTGCTTCGATTAGTTTCAGCAATTGTTTCACCATATTCTGCACGTTTTTTTTTATGCCTAGCTTTATGAAGTGTATGTGTGTTATATCAAACTCTTGTAAGACTTGACTGATTATTTCTTTATTTTCGGAACTTATAGGCTGGCTCTAGAACAGAAATAATACATATTTCAATTACTATAATATAATTTAGATTTTGTGAACTAATGAAGGAAATACAATCTTCGTTGTTGATGAAATAATTCTATCGTGGTTTAAAACTCCATGATAAACTCTACGTGATTTTTATAATCAGTCTATCTATATTGTCACCTTATAGCTGGGTAAATACTCTAACATGGGCCAATTTTCTATGCAAGGAATGCAGTTGCAGTTGAAGTTCCAAGTACTCAAACATCTCTGTCTTTCGCTCTTTGTCTTTATGACATAATGAGGTCCATAGTTGTCGAATATCTAAAATTGAGAATCAAATGACTGTACATCATTAATCATCACCATATATTGTGTTTATATTAACTGTTACCATAGCTGATAAATTTGGCTAAATCAAATAGCTATAAATACGTAATAAAACATAGTTTGATTACCTGTTCACCTTCTTCAATGGGATAGGCAGCATATAAAGCCATGGAATCAGAGAACCATTGTCTTAATGTATTTGGATCGCAGGAATGATTTATGAGACTACAAACAGCCATCAGTGCATCTCCATGTTCGAAAGTGGTCTGACTACGAGCAGCTCCATACTGTGAATCAAAAAGATCACAATGACTTAATTCTAGTTGAAACATTACAAACAAATCTAAACATTACACTCAGTGGCAAAAATAGTATTGATCTTAAACAGGATGCCCCAGGTCGAATAATAATATTGGAATTCAAGTTTTCGAACAAAACATATCATCACAAATATAAAATACGTACACTGTGTGTGTTTATGAAAATAATATATGTGTGTTTCAACATAAGCTCTCCTAGAAATATGACTTTGGAATTTTCTGCCAATGTATCCAGTCCAAGCTTTTCCCCAAACATCTCAGTCTCTCGTGCCAAAATGCACGTCGTTAAGGCCACCCAGAGTGCTCCAGCGAATAGTTTTTCTATGGGACATTTGTCGACATTACATGCCAGAGTGTAAACGCTACGGTAATCGTCACTATGAAATGTTCCTTCAGAGCAAAATCCCTTGGTACGTGGATCTGAAAATTCAAATTATGGATTATAATTATAATCAGGTAGCTGCTGTGAAATTTCTGATTGAAAAAAAAAGGAATAATTATTCGAGGATCCCACATATTCTTACTCATGTTAGAATCAATATTTGTCAGCTCCTGTTCCAAAGTATCTATCTTTATTCCCTTTTCTGTAGCCATTATCCCCAACCTAAGACTCAGCCATAGCTGATCAACGGTATTATAACCAAGCAAGAATCCCAGAACAGGGCATTCTATCTCATGGTATTCATTCCAGGCTTTTGTTTTACAGGCTTCTGAACAGTAAGCCACGTTAACACATAGTTTGCATGGAATCAAAGTCCACGATACTTGCAAGCAGTATGAACAGTGTGTATAAATTTTATCAGAGAACAGTCTCATACAGTATGGTCTTTCAACAGCAAGAACTTCGCCTGGTTCAATTTTTCGAGTAGCAACAAGGTGTCTGCCAAATTCCTTCGAATACTTGAGTGCGACCGCATCAGAGGCACAGGGAAGTTCTGAGTTTGGTGAAAGCACCTTCGGTTTTAGAAACTGCACTACATTATTTGCTGATGGCTTTAAATCATGTGTCCGTGAGGCTGAAATCAATCTTTTCAGTTCAGTTTCGATTCGATCAATCTCACATTGACTTAGATTTACTCTGTGCAGCCAAACTAATGCTTGCTGAAAAGAAAAGTCAGCGTCAGGCCTTCCCAGTTCAGTTAGACACAATCCCTTCCGTTTATACAATTTGGTTCTCAATTTTTCCGGATACTTTAGATCGAGGGCTTTGTCGATATCTTCAATGCATTCCGCATACTTTTTCAATACAAATAAGGCTGCAGATCTGTTTCCATATGCTAGAGCTAATTCTTCGGATGAATCAGGCGCATATAGAATGCTTTCAGTGTATTCTTGCAAAGCTTTGTAGCAATGACGAGCTGCGAAGCTTCTATTCCCATTTTGACGCAATTTTATTGAGTGTTCAGAATCTTTCTGTTTGCACTCATTGTCGAATAAAAAAGCAGAAAATTTCAGTACAGTTTCCAATGCAAGGACGAAACGTTCTTTGTCACTTTTGAGACTTTCATACTTGTTTAAGAGGTGTTTGTCTGTGAGAAGCCCAGAAAGAAAGAACTGCCTAATAACGTACAAACCTTCCATCTAAAATATAAAAGTCGAGTGTTGCTAAACTAAATATGAGAATTAAGTTTACTAGCCAATCTAATTCTGACTCGTATTTACAAAATAAATATACAGCAATCGGCTAAAGGAAAGAATGTATCGAGTCAGAGAAATAGATGAAGGGGTATCAACAATGTAATCGGAAAAATTTCAAATTCAAACGGAACTAAAAACTCGGCATAATCTTGCAGATATATGAAGAATAAACCTGCTGATTAGAAGCGTTCGAGTTCAGCCTAGTAAATAACCGCCCTTAAATTGCCGGTTAGAATGTGTTAACATTAAATCTCTGAATATCGTGAATGCTAGTAGTTTTGCTAAAATATCGTGATACATGATCATATGGAAATGGAAAATAATCTCACCTCTGGTTCTGGTCTGTTCATTTCGAAGAATCTGATTCCGATATTCTCGAGAAGAAAGACGGTTGCGATTGTAAGCAAGGCAGTTTTCAGTTCAATTGCACAAGAAGATGTTACGTACCGGTGATTTCCGGATGGATATAGGCCCGGCCACGCTCAAATCGGATCGCAGTCGCAAACGCAAACGCAGTGATCTGACGCTCTTGATTGGCTTAGCTTTGGACAAATTTTTTCAACAACCAATCAGGAGCGTCAGATCACTGCGTTTGCGTTTGCGACTGCGATCCGATTTGAGCGTGTCCGGGCCTTATACAAGAATCAAGAAGTCGACTCGATGACGTCATAATATCGTCACACTATATACGGCCATTACCGGCGCGGCGGCTAATTTGAATTCGAACAGAAATGAGATAGATCGACATAAAATTCTAATAATTTGAGCAACGGATATGAAAGACTTTTATTTATATAAACTTGTTTATTCGGGTGATCATTTTATGTTTAATGAATCTGCAATTGGTCTTCGTAATTCAGGGCACTAAATTATAATTCTACTTTGGAGAATTTTTTTATACTTGAACATAATACGTGTTTTAATAGTAATATTTCCGTAATACAGTATTAAGAAGTAATATTATTGATTATAACAGAATTACTGTAATTATAAGATAGGATCGTTATAATACTTGTAGATTATTTCTTCGAGGATAATTTTATTTTGTCATAAACAAATTATGGATAATCTTATTTTTTCATGAATAAATACAAAAACATGTTATAATGATATAGAAAGTACGCTGTTTTATGTTTACTGTTTTTCACGCATGAAAATATGTTTCAGCTAAGTAATGTAGGAATATAAAAGAATATAGGTACTATTATAAAGGATCAATATTTTCAAAGCCAATCCGGAAAGAATGAGAACGTGACTAAATACTGTCTTTCTGCATTTGATGGATTGGTTTGTATGTAGTCAAAGGTGGCTTCAGCTATGGCATACAAGTCTTCCAGCAATTCGAACGCTGATACCAATTCTTTGCAGGGTCTCTGTGCGAGTTGTGACAGTGTTTTGATTAGTTTCAGCAATTCTTTCAACATATTCGGCAAGTTTTCTTTGACGCCTAGCTGTATGAAGTTTCTGTGCGATATTACAAACTCTTGCAAATCTTTACTGATTTTTTCTTTATTTTCTGAACTTATAGGCTGGCTCTAGAACAGAAATAATACATATTCCAATTACTATATTGTAAATTAGATTTTGTGAACTTATGAAGGAATGGACTTCATTGTTGATGAAATAATTCTATCATGGTTTAAAACTCAATGACAAACTCCACGTGATTTTTATAATCAGTGAATCTATATTGTCACCTTGTAGCTGGGTAAATACTGTAACATGGGCCAATTTTCTATACAAGGAACGCAGTTGCAGTTGAAGTTCCAACTACTCAAATGTGTCTGTCTTAGGCTTTTTGTGGATATACCATAATGAAGTCCATAGTTGCCGAATATCTAAAATTGAGAATCAAATAATTGTATATCATTTAATCATCACCGTATTTTATTTATATCAACTGTTGACATAGCTTATAAATTTAGCTAAACTAAATAGCTATAAATACGTCCTGAAACATAGTTTGATTACCTGTTCACCTTCTTCAATGGAATAGGCAGCATATAAAGCCACGGAATCAGAAAACCATTGTCTTAATGTGTTTGGATCACAGGAATGATTGACGAGATTACCAACAGCCATTAGTGCATTTCCATGCTGGGTATCACGAGCAATTCCAAACTATGAAGCAATAAGATCACAATGACTTAATATTAGTTAAAACATCACAAACAAATCTAAACATTACACTAAGTGGCAAAAATGATAATAATTTTCAACAGAATGCCTGCTGTATATTTATAAATACATGAGTAATAAATCCGATTGACGACGTCTCATGATCCCATTAGCCTGCACTCCCATGATTAGTTAGAATAGGTATATTCGTATGAAAGAAGTGAAGCTTTCATGGCTTGTGTGCAAAATGAATTAGAAAAACAATGAAGCCAGTCATGGTCGAATAATAATATTGGAATTCAAGTTCTCAAGCAAAACATGTTGTTACAAATAAAAAATACGTACACATTGTGCGTTTATGACAATATATATGTGTTTCAACATAAGCGCTCCTACAAATATGACTTTGGAATTTTTTGCCAATGTATCCAGTCCAAGCTTTTTCCCAAACATCTCAGTCTCTCGTGCCAAAAGGCACGTTGTTAAGGCCACCCAGAGTGCTGCAGCAAATAGTTGTTCCGTCGAACATTTGTCGACATTACATGCCAGACTGTAAATGCTAAGGTATTTGTCGCTATGAAATTTTCCTTCAGAGCAAAACCCCTTGGTACGTGGATCTGAACATTCAAATTATGGATTATAATTATTATTAGGCAGTTGGTAAGAAATCCTTTGTTGAAAAAAGAATGAATGATAATTCAAAGTATGTATACATTCTATCCTCGCTAGGGCCGTTAGGATAAAGATCACTTTTTGTGATAAAAAATGGTCTATTTGGACTCAATCAACTTAATCTGAATTGAAAGGAGCGTTAAAATTGTTGAACCATAAATATTCTCTGATCAAATAGACGCGTACGTAGATCCCACATATTCTTACCCATGTTAGAATCCATATTTATCAGCTCCTCCTTCAAAGCATCTATCTTCATTCCCTTTTCCGTAGCCATTATCGCCAACCTCAGACTCAGCCGCAACTGATCAACGACACTGAGACCAAATAGGTATCCCTGAAGAGGGCATTCTATCTCATGGTATTCATCCCAGGCTTTTGTCTTACAGGCTTCTGAACAGTACGCCACGTTAACACATAGTTTGCATGGAATCATAGTCCACGATACTTGCAAACAGTATGAACAGTATGTATAAATCTTCTCAGCGTACAGCATCTTAAAGTATGGTCTTTCAACAGCAAGAATTTCGCCTGGTTCAATTTTTCGAGTGGCAACAAGGTGTCTGCCAAATTCCTTGGAATACTTGAGTGCGACCGCATCAGAGGCACAGGGAAGTTCTGAATTTGGTGAAAGTACCTTCGGTTCTGGAAATTTCGTTACATCATTTGCTGAGGGCTTTAAAGTATGAGTCCCTGAGGCGGAAATCAATCTTTTCAGTTCACTTTCGATTCGATCAATCTCACATTGACTCAGATTTACTCTGTGCAGCCAAACTAATGCTTGCTGAAAAGATGAGTCAGCGTCAGGCCTTCCCAGTTCAGTTAGACACAATCCCTTCCGTTTATACAATTTGGTTCTCAATTTTTCCGGATAGTTTAGATCGAGGGCTTTGTCGATATCATCAATGCATTCAGCATGCTTTTTTAATACAAATAAGGCTGCAGATCTGTTTCCATATGCTAGAGCTAGTTCTTCGGATGAATCAGGCGCATATAGAATGCTTCCAGTGTATTCCTGCACAGATTTGTAGTAAAGACGAGCTGCGAAGCTCTTATTCCCATTTTGACGCAATTCTATGGAGTGTTCAGCTTCTTTCTGTTTGTACTCATCGGCTAATAAAGAAGCAGAAAATTTCACTACCGTTTCCAATGCAAAGACAAAACGTTCTTCGTCACTTTTGAGACTTCCATACTTGTTTGTGAGGTGTCTGTCTTTGAAAAGCCCAGTAAAAAAGAACTGCCTAATAGCGTTCGAGTCAGCCATCTAAAATATAAGAGTCGAGTGTTAGTAAACTAAATATGGGAATTATTTTTTCTAGCCAATCTAATTCTAGATCTGGTCTCCTAAAAGTATATGAACAAAATAAATATCACAAAAATCGGGAATCGGAAAAAATGTATCGAGTCAAAGAAATAAATGAGGGGGTATCGACAATGTAATCGGAAAAATTGTAAGTTCAAACAGAACTAAAAACTCGGCATAATCTTAATATATGAAGAATAAACCGGCTGATTAGTGGCGTTCGAGTTCAGCCTAGTAAATAACCGGCCTTAAATTGCCGGTTAGAATGTGTTAACATTAAAACTCTGAATATCGTGAATGCTAGTAGTTTTGCTAAAATATCGTGACATGATCGTATAGAAATAATCTCACCTCTGGTTCTAGTCTGTTTATTTCGAAGAAACTGATTTAGATATTCTTGGGAACGAATACGGTTGCGATTGTAAGCAAGGAAGTTTTCAGTTCAATTTGCACAAGAAGATGTTACGTACCGGTGATTTCCGGATGGATATACAAGAATCAAGAAGTCAACTCGATGACGTCATAATATCATCACACCACGGCCATCAGTGGCGTGGCGGCTAATTTGAATTCGAACAGAAATGAGATAAATAGACATAACATTCTAATAATTTGAGCAACTGATAGGAAAAACTTTTATTTATATAAATTTATTTATTCGGGTGATTATTTTATGTTTAATGAATCTGCAATTGGTCTTTGTAATTCAGGGCACTGAATTATCTTTATTTTGCAGCATTTTTTATACTTAAAGCGATATGTAACATAATATGTGTTTTAATAGTAATATTTCAATAATACAGTAATGAGAAGTAATATTATTGATTATAACAACATTACTGTAATTATAACATAGGATCATTATAATACTTGTAGATTATTTCTTCCGGGATAATTTTATTTTGTCATAAATAAATTATGGATAATCTTTTTTTTTCATGAACAAATACAAAAACATCGTATGATATGGAAAGTACGTTGTTTTATGTTTACTGTTCTTCACGTATGAAAATATGCTTCAGCTAAGTAATGTAGGAAAGCTAAGTAATGTAGGAATATAAAATAATGTAGGTACTGTCAATCTCAATCTCAAGCATCAATCTCAATCCAATTCTGAAAGATTGTGAACGACAGTGAATACAGTTTTTCTGAATTTGATGGATTGGTTTGTATGTAGTCAAATATGGCTTCAGCTATGACATGCAAGTCTTCCAGCAGATTGACCGCTGCTACCAATTCTTTGCACGGTCTCTGTGCGAGTTGCAACAGTGTTTCAATTAGTTTCAGCAATTGTTTCAACATATTCGGCACGTTTTCTTTGATGCCCAGCTGTATGAAGTGGCTGTGCGTTATTCCAAACTCTTGTATAACTTTACTGATTTTTTCTTTATTTTCTGAACTTATAGGCTGGTTCTAGAACAGAAATAGTACATATTCCAATTACTATGATGTAATTTAGATTTTGTGAACTTATGAAGGAATGATCTTTGTTGTTAATGAAATAATTCTATCATGGTTTGTAACTGGATGACAAACTCCACGTGATTTTTATATTCAGTGTATCTATATTCAATTGTCACCTTGTAGCTGGGTAAATACTGAAACACGGGCCAATTTTCTATGCAAGGAACGCAGTTGCAGTTGAAGTCCCAAGTACTAAAATGTTTCTGTCTTCGGCTTTTAGTGTCCATAAAATAATGAAATCCATAGTTGTCGAATATCTAAAATTGAGAATCAAAAAACTCCATATCATTAATCATCACCATATTTTGTTTATATCAACTGTTGACATAGCTCATAAATTTAGCTAAACTAAATAGCTATAAATACGTCCACAAACATAGTTTGATTACCTGTTCACCTTCTTCAATTGGATAGACAGCATATAAAGCCATAGAACCAGATAACCATTGTCTTAATGTGTTTGGTTCACAGGAATGATTGAGGAGACTACAAACAGCCATTAGTGCATCTCCATGTTGGAAATCACGAGCAACTCTAAACTATGAATCAATAAGATCACAATGACTTAATATTAGTTGAAACATCACAAACAAATCCAAACATTACACTCAGTGGCAGAAATAATTATGATTTTGAACAGAATCCTGCTGTATATTCATAAATACATGAGTAATAAATTCGATTGACGATGTCTCATGATCATGGTAGCCTGCACTCCCATGATCACCCACACAGTACCCAATATTGCCGCAATATTGCTCATATTGCTCTAATATTGCTGCAATGTTGCTACAATATTGGGTGCTGTGTGGGCAGTTAGAATAAGTATGTTGGTATGAAAGAAATGTAGCTTTCATTGCTTGTGTGCAAAGTGAATTAAAAAAACAATGAAGCCAGTCATGGTCGAATAATAATATTGGAATTCAAGTTTTCAAGCAACAGATATTATGACAAATATAAAATACCTACCCGTTGTGTGTTTATGACACTATATGTAATGTGTTTCAACATAAGCGCTCCTACAAATATGACTTTGGAATTTTTTGCCAATGTATCCAGTCCAAGCTTTTCCCCAAACATCTCAGTCTCTCGTGCCAAAATACACATCGTTAAGGCCACCCAGAGTGCTCCAGCAAATAGTTTTTCTATGGGACATTTGTCGACATTACATGCCAGAGTGTAAATGCTAAGGTATTTGTCACTATGAAATTTTCCTTCAGAGCAAAACCCCTTGGTACGTGGATCTGAACATTCAAATTATGGATTATAATTATTATTAGGCAGTTGCTAAGAAATCTTTTTGTGAAAAAAAAAAAAAAAAATGAACAATAATCCAAAGTATGTATACATTCTATACTCTCTAGGGCCGTAGGATAAAGATCAATTTTTCTGATAAAAAATGGGCTATTATACTCAATTAATTTAATCTGAATCAAATAGACGCGTGAATCCCTCATATCCTTACCCATGTTAGAATCAATATTTATCAGCTCCTGTTCCAAAGTATCTATCTTTATTCCCTTTTCCGTAGCCATTATCCCCAACCTAAGACTCAGCCATAGCTGATCAATAACATTGAAACCAAGCAAGAATCCCACAACAGGGCATTCTATCTCATGGTATTCATTCCAGGCTTTTGTTTTACAGGCTTCTGAACAGTAAGCCACGTTAACACATAGTTTGCATGGAATCAAAGTCCACGATACTTGCAAGCAGTATGAACAATGTGTATAAATATTCTCAGAGAACAGTCTCATACAGTATGGTCTTTCAACAGCAAGAATTTCGCCTGGTTCAATTTTTCGAGTAGCAACAAGGTGTCTGCCAAATTTCTTCGAGTACTTGAGTGCGACCGCGTCAGAGGCACAGGGAAGTTCTGAATTTGGTGAAAGTACCTTCGGTTCTGGAAACTGCATTACATCATTTGCTGAGGGCTTTAAAGTATGAGTCCCTGAGGCTGAAATCAAGCTTTTCAGTTCACTTTCGATTCGATCAATCTCACATTGACTCAGATTTACTCTGTGCAGCCAAACTAATGCTTGCTGAAACGATGAGTCAGCGTCAGGCCTTCCCAGTTCAGTTAGACACAATCCCTTTCGTTTATACAATTTGGTTCTCAATTTTTCCGGATAGTTTAGATCGAGGGCTTTGTCGATATCTTCAATGCATTCAGCATGCTTTTTCAATACAAATAAGACTGCAGATCTGTTTCCATATGCTAAAGCTAGTTCTTCGGATGAATCAGGCGCATATAGAATGCTTCGAGTGTATTCCTGCAAAGCTTTGTAGTAATGACGAGCTGCAAAGCTCTTATTCCCGTTTTGACGCAATTTTATGGAGTGTTCAGAATCTTTCTGTTTGCACTCATTGTCGAATAAAAAAGCAGAAAATTTCGCTACTGTTTCCAATGCAAGGACGAAACGTTCTGCGTCAGTTTCGAGACTCTCATACTTGTTTAAGAGGTGTTTGTCTGTGAGAAGCCAGGAAGGAAAGAACTGCCTAAGAACGTTCAAATCTTCCATCTAAAATATAAAAATCGAGTGTTGGTCAACTAACTATGAGAATTAAGTTTACTGGCCAATCTAATTCTAGATCTGGGCTCCTGTATTTGAGCAAAATAAATATCGCAGAAATCGGGAATCGGAACAAATGTATCGAGTCAGAGAAATAAATGAGGGGGTATCAACAATGTAATCGGAAATATTTCAAGTTCAGATGGAACTAAAAACCCGACATAATCTTGATATAAGTATATAAAGAATAAACCTGCTGATTATTAGCGTTCGAATTCAGGCTAGTAAATAACCACCCTTACAATTGCCGGCTAGAACGTGTTAATATTAAATCTCTGAATATCGTGAATGCTAGTAGTTTTGCTAAAATATCGTGACATGATCGTATGGAAATAATCTCACCTCTGGTTCTAGTCTGTTTATTTCGAAGAATCTGATTTAGATATTCTTGGCAGCCCACGAACAAAGACGGTTGCGATGGTAAGCAAGGATCTTTTCAGTTCAATTTGCACAAGAAGATGTTACGTACCGGTGATTTCCGGATGGATATGCAAGAATCAAGAAGTCGACTCGATGACGTCATAATATCATACAGTTCACACTACGGCCATTAGTGGCGCGGCGGCTAATTTGAATTCAAACATAAATGAAATAAATAGACACAACATTCTAATGATTAGAGCAATTGATATAGGAAAGCCTTTCATTTATATGAATTTATTTATTAGGTTGATTACACAGGTCGACAAAAAGAACTTTGTTTTCTGTCTTTCTGTTTTAATGCGTAAATTCTGATTCTAGGCATCGAAAAACACCAAAATATCCATTCTTGGCTTTTGAAGTTTGCTTTTGTCTGTTTTACGTCGATAATAAGTTTTGAAGATTTTGATTGATTTTACGAGCAGCAGGTGGTAGCAGGTGGTGGTACAAAAGCGAACTTTGATCAAAAAAATTATTTTTCCCTTTATTAGTAACGTAGAAGAAACCAAAATTTGACATTCAGAAGTCAGAGTCAAAAATCATGTCGACCGGTGTTATTTTATATTTCATGAATCTGCAATTGGTCTTTTAGGTCAGGACACTAAATTATAATTCTGTTTTGCAGAATTTTCTTACACTTGAATCGATATGTAACATAATACGTGTTTTAATAGTCACATTTCAGTAATACAGTATTGAGAAGTAATATTATTGATTATAATAACATATTATTTTAATTATAACAGATATATCTATTTACTCAGAGTATAAAAATTTAATCGTACTGCATACCTACTAATACGATATTTGTAATATAAAAGTATGTATTTGTAAAAAAATGTTCAGTAATTATTTCTCTCTTTTTTTTATCTCTTTATACATAGAATATATAATATTTATTTAAATACTAATGTAAGGCACAATGATTAAATTATTCATATATATCAATATTAGCAAAGTCGGCTTTCAGACGAAAACTTAATATATAGAAAAATAAATGATGATATTTTATTTTTGGGATAGCACGTATTGAAGGGTTGAGTAAGATATTGATTGTAGTCTATTTGTCACAGATGGACTGACTGTTTCATAGTTAAATACGATATTGGCTGACTGGTAAAAGTCTCTGAAAATCAGGATAGTATCGAGCAATTCTTTGCATGGTCTCTGCACCAGATTACAGAGTATTTCGATACTTTCAAACAATCTTTCCAGCATACTTAGCGTGATCTTTATGGTACCTCTTCGCAACGAGTATACGCATGCAACGTACAGAATGTCCAAAGTTATGCGTATTTTGTTCTTATTCAATTGAGATATTGGTTGTTCCTGAAATATAAATAACATTGGGAATATCATTAGAGATGCGACACAGAAAACGAGATATAATTATTAGGTTTCATGAATTTCAATATTAAGATCAATTTAGATAGAAATTAAAGTGCAGTATATCATCCGTGAATGTTACCTCATAGCTGGGTAAATAATGCAATAGAGGCCAATCTTCTTTGCAAGGAATACATTCACAGTTGAAATTCCAATATTGAGTAAGAGACACTCTATCAGCCTTTGGCATTTCATAATAGCGTGGTCCATAAGAGTCAAATATCTGCAATGAAAATAATAAGATTGCATATTTAGCATATTTGTATCATATTGGTTTGATGAATTCTCAAAATATGTACCTCTCTTACAACTAGAATAAGACTAGATGTGCCATTGCTTAAACTTACTACAGTGATCGTGCCAGTAAAACTAGGAAAAATAGCTAAATGATAATGTGAAACATATTGTTTCATTACCTGTTCACCTTGCTCAATAGGATACATAGCAAACAACACCATGTGGCCAGAATACCATTGTCTAAATGCATTTGAATCACAAGAATGATTTAAAAGGCTAAAAAGAGCCATAAGTGCAGTTCCATGCTCAATCATGCTTTCGGAACGGGCTGATCCAAACTAAAAGATCATAACATCACCTCAGGTTCATATAAGGGGATAAAGAATGGTGCAGCAATATGAAAAATAGTAAAATGAGTGAAAAAGTGTCCTCCAATACACACACTGTACATGTTTACGCAACCAATATGAAGTTGCTTCAAAATAAGACCCCCAACAAATACTACGTCTGGATTTTTTGCTAAAGTATCCAGTGGTAGCCTCTTTCCGAACATATTGCTTTCTCTAGCTAGAATAGCAATTGTTAACGCCACCCAGTATGCTCTGGCGAGTATTTGTTGTGGATATTTCTTGTCAATATTATCAGCAAGACTGTAAACACTGCGATATTTGTCGCTGTAAAATCTTCCATCGTCAGAGAATCCCTTGGTACGTGGATCTGCAAGAAATGCACATATTCAATTATTCATATTTTAAGAGCTTAGTTGGTGAGAAATGAAGTCATGATTAAAAATTTTCAGAATGTATTCTACAGCCACAAGTGAAATAATAAATATCAGTGTGGTTTTTAAATTAAATCCTAGCAGACAGACCGATCATAATGACCGAACTGAATGAGCTGTGATAAATCCTTCATATTCACACCTTTGTTAGAATCAGCTCGCATCACTTCTTTTTTTAAAGAATTTATAGTCTTCCCTTTATCTGTTGCCATTATGACCGTGTTTAAGGCAGCCCGCAGCGCCTCATTCAGTTCGAAACCATGCAAAAATCCGATAACAGGGCACTCGATCTCGTGGGATTTTTCCCAGGCTTTATCTCTACAGGCTTTTGAACAGTAGGCAACGTTGATGCAAAATTTGCATGGGATCAGAGTCCATGATACTTGCAGACAATATGAGCAGTATTTATAAAGATACTGAGGAATCAGTCCTGTACAATATGGTTTTTCTACAGCCAGAATCTCTCCTGGTTTTATTTTACGCGTAGCAACAAGGTGTCTGCCAAATTTATTGGTATACTTGATTGCCACTGCATCAGAAGCACAGGGAACTTCCGTGCTCGGTTTAGCTATTCCTGGCAATTGATGCTGCTGTACTTTTGCTGGTTGTTCGATCAGCTGATATGGAGTTGATATCAATTTGGCCAGCTCATTCCTACTTTTATTCATCGCAGCTTTGTTCAAATCCATTTTATTGAGCCATACTAAAGCCTCCTTGAATGCAGAATCAGCGCCTAGCCTACCAAGCTTTGATAGAGATAATCCCTTTCTCTGATATAATTTTGTTTTTAATTTATCCGGGAATTTGAGACTCAATGCTCTGTCAATGTCATCAATACAGTCTGCATATTTCTCTAGTTTGAACAAAGCTGCAGATCTATTTGCATATGCTAGAGTTAATTCTTCGGATTGCTCAACAGCGTACACAATGCTTTCAGTATATTCTTGCACGGCTTTGTAATACTGGCTGATTTTAAAACTCTTATTTCCATCCTCACGCGATTTTATTGCATGATCAGAATCTTTCTGTTTACATTTTGGATCGAATAAGGTGGCTGAATATTGGAGGACTGTTTCCAAAGCAAATAAGAAACGCTGTTCGTCAGTTTTAAGTACGCTAAGTTTGTCGAGGACCGCATTGTCCGATATCAATTTTAATTTAACTGTATGCCTACAGTGGTCTAAATAATCACTCATCTGAAACATGTACAACGCATAAGTTTGATTAAAAAAGTTATAGAAATAGGGATTTAAACAATGAAAGCACTGTATGGCTGATTGTTATTTGTTATGCAATCTAAAACGTGATCAGGTAGTAAGACATGATTGTATGCGTAAAACAATGCAACAATGTATCAATTGTATAGTATATACTTAACGTTTTTGAGTTAGCTGTAACAATTTCACCCTAAATATGCTTTTGCGTTGTAAAAACGATTTCGCATAAAATTTCTAAATACATGTATGTATTATGATTTCTGATATAGATATATCGTTGTATAAAAGGAGGTAAACAGTCTTACGATTTGTTTCCTTGCGTTCTTGTTGAATATCAGAGTTACGTATAATTTCGACTACATAAGTTACTTCTTTATAAAGAATATACGCTGTTGTAGAATAGATTACCGACTAGTTCTGTGAAGTCAGGGATTCCCATTTCTGATGTGACGGAAGATAACCAGCTGTCTAGTCAAACTCGCGATTATGGAAGAGTATTGATAATTTGATATAGTATATTTCGTGGAGTATAATATACGAATTTGAATCTAAAATGATTTATAAAATGAAATAAACTACCAACTATTCGCTTTGTTATCGTTATATTCAGGCTGTGATGTCTAACGCAGTGCGTACCATATCTTTGAAAAAAAAAGTGGAGAAAAATGCAATACGTATTCTGTTTCATTTTTTATTCCTATTTTATTCTATTTATTTATAATCATTAGCTATATGTATATTATTCATTTTCTTCATTTCATATTTCATCCTTATGACTTTATCGTTGAATAACTTCAGTTTGAGTGTTTTTTTTTTTTTTTTTTTTTTTATTGTTCGTTCGTTTCTTTATATCGCTAGTTAAGTTAGCCCTTCGCGCATCAACTCTCATTGTCAAATACAGAGCGCTCGTCATGTGGCTAAATAATGAATTTATGAATGAACGATAGTGGTTCGTCGAAAGAATGCGGAAATGCTGAGGGACGTATGAATGGAGGGATAGTAGTTTGTTGGAAATGCGGGGGAAGCCAAAGAAAATATGAATGAAAAAATAGTGATGATGAATGAGAAAGAATGCACAGAACCCGAAAAAAAATAACTATTAATGAAAAGATAATGGTTAGTTAAAAAAATGTGGAGATGCTAAATAAGTATTAAACATGTCTAAATAATGGATGAAAGGATAGCGGTTGAACAAAAGAATGAGGAAAAGCTAGGAAAAACATCACCTGTTATTAAATCAATGAATGGAATGGATATAAACATTTATTGAAGTAGAGCAGCTGACAAAAACCAATATCCTTATATTGTCCTTTTTTCCGTTCCATTCCAAATACAATATTATTAGAATACATATATATATAGAGCGTAAAAATGAATCAATTTCTTTATAATTAATTATATTTTATTTATTGTATTATTAATAAAATGTTTAAATAAAGAGTATTTAATCATAATTTGTTGTTTCTTTTTACAGTTATAATTTAGAAACTACTTGTCTGAACAGAAAAGGCTGCAATATTCATAAAAAAAAGCTATTATCTTAACAACTAATTATACCCGAATTATTTATCCAAAAAGAACAGTCCAGAATTCAAACAAGCAAAGACAGAAAATTTTACCAAAACTCTAGCTGATCTGAAAGTAACGTGATAATCGAACATGGATTCACACAATTAGATTACGAGTTAGATTATTGTGTCCTTTATATCCATTGATATATTTTTGAAAAAAACTTAAAACTACGACGGTTTAGAGATACTATATTCTTTAGTCTCTGTGTCTTCATACACTAGATGGGAAAACATTACATGCTAATCAATGGTAATAATAATAATAATAAGAAATAATAATACTGATTAATAGTATATGATATCAAGCTCTCAATATGATGAAAAAAAAGTTGGGAAATTTTTTTTATCAACTACATAAATGGATTTATGTAGATTGAAGTATGAAAAATATGTTACTTTCAAGTACAGAGTTAAGATTCGGTTGATAAATGTAAAGTAAAGATAATATATCATCGTTGAGAGAGCCGTTTTTGCATACTTAGATAATACAGCGAACGCGATGCTACCAATTTAGAGAAACTGACTGGTTCATAGTCAAATATGACATCGGCTACCCCGTAATAATCTTTCAGCATCGACATTGCCATCAATAATTCTGCGCATGGTCTCTGAACAAGTTGAAACAGTAGTTCGATTGTTTCCAACAATTCATTCAATACATCTGGCGAGTTCTCTATGATACCCTTCTGGATTGAGAGGTTGCGTACTCTATATTTTTGCATAACTTTATCCAATTTGCTTTTATCTTGTTCAGTTATTGCTTGTCTCTGAAATATGAATAACATTCAGAATAAGATTCAAGTCCTAATATAACAGAACATTCCATCAAAAGTAGAAAAAATAAGAAACTTTGTTGGGCACGAAAGAACTGTGAATTTGAAAACTTCATACTAATAATTCAGTAATTTTATAAGTCACATCAACATATGGTTACCTTGTAACTACGCAGATTTTCCAACTGGGGCCAATTTTCTATACAAGGTCGACATTCGCAGGTGAAATGCCAATCTCCTTCGAAATATCCCTGTCTTTGGCTTCTTGGCATCATAGCAAAACGTGGCCCGTAATTGTCAAATATCTGAAATTTAAATTTATATATTCTGTATAGTAAACGCATTCATTTTTGATACGTAAAGAGCCATTGATATATATCAGGCAATGATTCTGTAAAGACAAGCAGGGGAAATATGTTGTTACCTGTTCGCCTTGCTCAATTGGATAGGCAGCATATGTGGCCATGTGGTCGGCGTACCATTGTCTTAGCGTGTTCGCATCACAGGAATGATTTAGAAGATTACTAACAGCCATCAATGCATGCCCATGTTCAGACTGGCTCTCACAACGTGACGCTCCATACTGTGAAACAATGATAAAACATTATTGATTCATTTGGTTTTGAGAAACACATAATGTAAACCAGCTAATGGACCAGAAAGAGAAACATATTATACCTAATGGAAATAAGATTGAATAAATTATCAGGAGTGAACAGAAAAATTGTATTTAACAAAATTTGCATTGAATTATGTTCAATGATGTAATTTTAATTGACGTAATACGTACACTCTGCACGTTTACGAAAATAGCGTTTACATGCTTGAGCATCAAGCCCCCTACATATATAACGTCTGGATTTTTTGTCAATGTATCCAGGCTCAGCTTTTTTCCAAACATCGTTGTTTCTCTTGCTAGCATACAAACTGTCAGGGCCACCCAGATTGATCTGATGTACAGGTCTCGCGTGGAGCACTTGTTCACATTATCCGCTAGACTGTAAATGCTACGATATTGATCGCTGTGAAATTTTCCATCATCACTATATCCCTTTGTTCGTAGATCTGCAAAATCACGAAATAGAATGTAATTGCTAGCAGCTATGTTGTCAAGAAAAATATCATCATTTGAATTGTATTTTCGCTATGATAATCGATAATAAGATCGACCGTATTGTTAGTGTTTCTCAAAGTTCAACTAGGTATAATTTCTAGTTATTGATACCTGTGTTACGATCCACGTTTTTCAGCTCTTCTTTCAGTTCATTCAACTTCGATCCCTTCTGTGTTGCCATTACAACTGTTCTCAGACTCAGATAAAGCACGTTGTTGAATTTGAAGCAATGCAATAGTCCCACGATGGGACATTCCACCTCGTGATATTCATCCCAGGCTTTATCTCTGCAGTCTTCTGAACAGTATGCCACGTTGACGCAAGATGAGCATGGGATCAAATTCCAGGATGTTTGTAAACAGTACGAGCAGTATGAGTAAACATTCATGGGAGTGAGCCTCAAGCAATATGGTTTTTCTAGTATCAGAACTTCTCCAGGTTTAATTTGCCGAGTAGCAACAAGATACCGTCCAAATTTCTTTGAATATTTAATCGCCACTGCGTCAGATGCACTGGGGATTTCTGGACTTGGCGTAACTATTTCTGGCAATGGATATTTCATTGTGTTTGTTGACGGCTTTGAAACTTTTCCCGGATCTGAAATCAACTTCTCCAACTTGCGTCTAGTTCTTTTCATGTCACCTTCGCTCAGATCCATTTCATCAAGCCAGACCAAAGCCTCCTTAAATGCAGCGTCGGCACCGGGTCTACCCAGACTTATCAAGCACAGTCCCTTCCGTTTGTATAATTTTGTTTTTGTTTTCAATTTGTCGGAGTATTTGTCATTCAATGCTCTTTCTATGTCCGTAATACACTCGGCGTATTTTTTCAGTTTAAATAATGCCGCAGATCTGTTAGCATATGCCAGAGCTAATTCTTCAGACGAATCAACAGCGTAGACAATACTTTCAGTATACTTTTTTATGGCATTGTAGTACGCGGAAACTGTGAAGCCTCTATTACCACTGTCACGTGAACTTGAAGAGCGCTGAGAATCCTTCTGCTTACACTCTGAATCAAATAAAATAGCAGAATTGCGAACTATGATTTCTAGGGCAAATTTGAAGCGCTTTTCGTTAGTCCTGCACTGCAGCCCACTTCTGTCAATCACATCTCTGGTTATGAGCCTGGAAAGTATTTCCAGTTTGTAATGATCCAGAACTTCGTCCATCTGGAAAATAAAATTCAAATGTCAACAGACTTGTATAGATAGGGAATTAAAAACTCAATAACCTGATAGCAAAATAATTGCACAACATGATGTAAAACGTCTTATCAGCAGATCTCACTATACGTTAATGTTAGCAGTAAAAACCGTGACAATAAGTCGTGATCAATCTCAAGCTTTGTTTTCCCGTGTTTTTGTTGAAACCAGATTCTCTTATGACTGCTGCATACGAAATTTCTCAAAGTAATGTACGGCGTTGACGAAATATGGGAGGGGGAAAGTTCTACAGTAGTCGGGGATTCCCGTTTCTCACAAGGCGGAAGGCGCGGATACACTACCGGAGTCTGAAGTCAAATTTGCGACTGCACGGCGTAGTTTTTTAAACCGAAATTTAACTAGCGTAGTGACGTCGTCGTGTCTGCGATTTTTGAATATGAAACAGTGATAGGTAGAGACTACGGGGATTCTCTTTCCTCACGCACTGAACTCAAACATGATATGTGATTTTTGCATTACAATAAAAGTCGGATAAATGTTTCATACGGCAATAGATATAAATTTTAACAAATAGTGGAGGAAATCCATTAATTAATAATAAATTAATAACATGATTGAAATCATGTTCACTTTTAATCTCAACTTCGAATTAATTTTATTATTACACAGCATCTGAAATAAGTAATATGTGCTACATTATTTGCATCGCATATTTATTAGAGTACAATTTAATTTAGGAACATCATTTAGAGTACAATAATAGATGTAAGTATACATTTGTATTAGTTCTGAGCACCAATGTATTTTTTTATAATTACATAGGTATATATTTATATGAAATAAACTACTAGTCAAACAAAAATATTTAGTCTTTATTTCTTTAGATTACGGTATAATAAGTTTTTTCGTGGTTTAATATAAGGCACTTGACAAGGCATAATGATTGAAGAATGTTAAATATTCCTCAGCCTCCCTATACACTGCGATACTTTAACAAAGAACAGTTTATTTGAATACCTATAGTTGTTAGAAAACTGTAATAGATTTCTACAGTTATTGTAATCATAGCGAAAGGTGTAAAGGTATTAAAATTTGTTTTGTACAATATATTTGAAAAAAGTATTGCTTCAAATGTATTGTGACTGATACTTTTAAATTTATAATTAGTATATAATATCATTAGTATCCAAAAAGAACTGTCCAAAATCCAAACAAGAAGAGACTGAAAATGTTACCAGCATTATATTTGATCTGGAAGTAACGTGATAATCGGACATGGATTCATACAATTAGATTACGAGTTAGATTATTGTGTCATTTCTATCCACTGATATATTTAGGAGAAGACTCAAGATTAATGGCTTAGACTTTAGAGTCACTGTATTCTATAGTCTCTGTGTCTTAATACAATAGATATAAAAACAGTACCTGCTAATCAATGCACAGGTAATATCAATAATAATAAGATCTTTCAAAACGATGGAGAAAAAAAGTTAGGACATTTTTTTATTTCAACTATATAAATGGATTTATGAATAGTATAAAAAATATGTTGGTTTTATGTACGTTGCAGCATACATATCGTGAAGTGACAGAGTTAGAATTCGGTGAATAAATGTAGAATAAAGATAATGTATTATTGTTGAGAGAGCTTTTTCTGCTTGGTTAGATAATACATCGAACGCGATTGTATCAATTCAGACAAATTGACTGGTTTATAGTCAAACATTACATCTGCTGCCTCGTAATAATCTTTCAGCATCGACATTGCCATCGATAATTCTGCGCATGGTTTCTGAGCAAGTTGAAACAGTAGTTCGATTGCTTCCAATAATTGATTTAATACATCCGGCGAGTTCTCTATGATACCCTTCTGGATTGAGGAGTTGCGTACTCTATATTTTTGCATAACTTCATCCAATTTTCTTTTATCTTGTTGACTTATTGCTTGTCTCTGAAATATGAATAACCTTCAGAATAAGATTCAAGTCCTAATATAACAGAACATTCCATCAAAAGTAGAAAATCAGAAAATTTATCGGACACGAAAGAACTGAGAATTTGAAAACTTCATACTAATAATTCAATAATTTTATAAGTCAAATCAACATATAGTTACCTTGTAACTACGCAGATATTCTGCCTGGGGCCAATTTTCTATACAAGGTCGACATTCGCAGGTGAAATGCCAACGTCCTTCAAAATATCCCTGTCTTTCGCGTTTTGGCATCATAGAAAAACGTGGCCCGTAATTGTCAAATATCTGAAATTTAGATTCATATATTCTGTATAGTATACTATACAGAATATGAGCTTATAAGCTCATTCATTTTTAATACGTAAACAGCCATTGGTATATCTCAGGCAATGATTCTGTAAAGACAAGCAGGGGATATATGTTGTTACCTGTTCGCCTTGCTCAATAGGATAGGCAGCATATGTGGCCATGTGGTCGGCGTACCATTGTCTTAGCGTGTTCGCATCACAGGAATGATTTAGAAGATTACTAACAGCCATCAATGCACTTCCATGTTCAGACTGGCTCACACAACGTGATGCTCCAAACTGTGAAACAATAATAAAACATTATTAATTCATTTGGTTATTTGAGAAACACATGATGTAAACCGCAGCTAATGGACCAAAAAGAGAAACATCTTATAGCTAAAGAAAATAAGATTGAATAAATTACCAGGAGTAAACAGAAAAATTGTATCTAACAAAATTAGCATTGAATTATG
This sequence comes from Tenthredo mesomela, assembly GCA_943736025.1. Taxonomy (NCBI): domain Eukaryota; kingdom Metazoa; phylum Arthropoda; class Insecta; order Hymenoptera; family Tenthredinidae; genus Tenthredo; species Tenthredo mesomela. The sequence continues at coordinate 49,914,640 of OX031013.1, forward strand.
TTTGATGATGTTATTTTAATTGACATAATACGTACACTCTGCGCGTTTATGAAAATAGCGTTTACATGCTTTAGCATCAAGCCCCCTACATATATAACATCTGGATTTTTAGTCAATGTATCCAGGCTCAGCTTTTTTCCAAACATCGTTGTTTCTCTTGCTAGCATACAAACTGTTTGGGCCACCCAGAGTGATCTGATGAACAGGTCTTGCGTAGAACACTTGTTCACATTATCTGATAGACTATAAATGCTACGGTATTGATCGCTGTGAAATTTTCCATCATCACTATATCCCTTTGTTCGTGGATCTGAAAAATCACAAATTGGAATGTAATTGCTGCAGCTATATTGTCGAGAAAAATATAATCATTTACATTGTATTCGCGCTATGATAATCGATAATAATAAGATCGACGGTATGGTTTTTCTCAAAGTTCAACTAGGTATAATTCCTTGTTATTGATACCTGTGTTACGATCCACGTTCTTCAGCTCTTCTTTCAATTCATTCAACTTTGATCCCTTTCGTGTTGCCATTATAACTGTTCTCAGACTGAGATAAAGCACGTTGTTGAATTGGAAGCAAAGCAGTAGTTCCACGACGGGACATTCCACCTCGTGATATTCATCCCAGGCTTTATCTCTGCAGTCTTCTGAACAGTATGCCACGTTGACGCAAGATAAGCATGGGATCAAATTCCAAGATGTTTGTAAACAGTACGAGCAGTATGAGTAAATATTCATGGGAGTTAGCCTCAAGCAATAAGGTTTTTCTAGTATCAGAACTTCTCCAGGTTTAATTTGCCGAGTAGCAACAAGATGCCGTCCAAATTTCTTTGAATATTTAATCGCCACCGCATCAGATGCACTGGGGATTTCTGGACTTCGCGTAACTATTTCTGGCAAGGGATGTTTAATTGCGTTTGTTGGCAGCTTTGAAACTTTTCCCGGGTCTGAAATCAACTTCTCTAACTTGCGTCTAGTTTTATTCATATCAGGTTCGCTCAGATCCATTTTTTCAAGCCAGATCAAAGCCTCCTTAAATGCAGTGTCGGCCCCGGGTCTACCCAGACTTATTAAACACAGTCCCTTCCGTTTGTATAATTTTGTTTTTGTTTTCAACTTGTCTGAGCATTTTTGATTCAATGCTCTTTCTATGTCCGTAATACACTCGGCATATTTCTTCAGTTTAAATAATGCCGCAGATCTGTTAGCATATGCCAGGGCTAATTCTTCAGATGAATCAACAGCATAGACAATACTTTCGGTATACTTTTTTAGGGCATCGTAGTATGCGGAAACTGCAAAGCCTCTATTACCACTTTCACGTGAACTCGAAGAGTGCTCAGAATTCTTCCGCTGCTTACACTTCGAATCGAATAGGACAGCAGAATTAGGAACTATCTTTTCTAGAGCAAATTTGAAGCGCTCCTCATCAGTCCTGCAGAGCAGACCACATCTAATAATTACATCTCTGGTTATAAGCCTGGAAACTAACTCCAGTTTGTAATTATTTAATACTTCGTCCATCTGGAACATAAAATTCAAATGTTAACAGACTTGTATAAATAGGGAATTAAAAACGCGTACGTAATGGCAAATTAAATGCAGAACATAATGTAAAACGCCTTATTGGTAGATTTTACTATACATTAATGTTGGCAGTAACATACCGTGACAATAAGTCGTGATCAATTTCAAGCTTTGTTCCTCTGTGTTCTTGTTGAAACCACAGTTCCCTTATGACTACTCGTATTTACGAAACTTAACAAAGTAATGTACGGCGCGGCGTTGGCGTATTGTGCGGGAGGGGGAGAGTTCGAGTTCTTCTTCTTTTTCTTTCTTTTTGGATATATCCGAGGGGGAGAGTTCTACAGTAGTTGGGGACTCCCGTTTCTCACATGGCGGAAGGCGATACACTACTGAATGCTGGATTTTCATGGACAGCAAGTTGAGGCTGCTGCCGAACCTCATTTTCATGCGCAGCGGCAGCAAATTGCTGGCTGCAGTAACTTGCTGTTGATGAAAATCCAGCCGAAGTCTGAAGTCAAATTTGCAACTGCAGGACGTGGTTTGGAAAAGATCACTTGTGACATGACGTCATGAGTCATGAGTCATCCATCACAAATGATTCATATTTTTTTGTTCTCTAATGCGAGGAGCGAAACGAAGACGATATGATTCTAAAAATCGTATGACACACCGTTTTCCGATATGGGCGAAGGTTGATCCAACTGTTTAAGTCAGACTTGCGACCGCATGGCGTAGTTTTGTAAACTGGAATTTAAGGGGGTATCTACACCTTTGAATCTTCAAAAAATCGTTTTTGTTTTTATATTTTTTTTGGAATGCTAGTGACCTACTTTACCTGCAAATAAATTGGCGTTCGAAAATCTAGAGGATTTGAAGAGTTACAGCCATGACAGTCCCGAATTGCGAAAAAGCGCCGCCGCGCGGAGCGCGGACGCTTATATTGGTCCCGTAAATATTGTACAGTATCGCCAACACCACTGTCTTGCTTTTTTTGACGGTTTTATATATTTTGCTTTTGAATGCTATTTTGTGATTTTTCAATTCTTTGTAATTATGATTTTTATACATATTTAATCTTCAATATTCTTTTGAATTGTGATAATTGACAGAACACATGGCTGCGATATACATTTTTTCGAGGTTAGGTGTCTGTGTTTGTTTAATATTGAGAATTACTATTGGTTTGAATTCGTAATGCCAGCACGACTATTCACAAACAAGGAGTGTATATATCTAAGATGAGATGAGACGTCGGAATCGAAAGAAGATGATCCATCAAAAAAGTGCATTTGAAATCGATGCCAGGAGACTACACATTCAGATTTCTAAAAAGATGAGTATTTCTATAATATATTAATTGCGAAAGTTTGATAAATATTATAAGAAGAAAGGTATGATTGATGAAAGATGGGAAAATTTTCGGAGTACTGACAAAAATTGTTCTAGCATCTTCTGAATCTCAAAAATATTGAAGACTAAGGGGAGACTTCGGTGAAATTTTGAAAATCGCTATTAGAGGTTGTATAAAAAAATCCTTCCAGCAGTTTTTGAATAATGTCAGTATAGACTGTGAAAAAAGATTTTAGCCTCCTGCGATGAAAATGTAAGCGCAAGGAACCTTAAGAAAAAGACTTTTCTCACCGCTGTCAAAAATTCCTTGCGTCTACACTTTCATCGCAGGAGGCTGAAACTTTTTTTCACTATCTATACTGACATTATTCAAAAACTGCTGCAAGGATTGTTTTATACACGTCTTTTCAAAGTTGTAAGAATTAATAAACCTGATTTTGCCAAAAATTTCACCGAAGTCTCCCCTTAAGAATTCTGAAGCATTTTTATGTTTCAAAAAATTTTGATCAGATTTTTCCTGAAGCAATTCATTCTTTTTCTAGCAGCCTTACTGAACACCTACCGGACACTGTTGTTGGACAGAACAGGTCAAAACTCACTACAAACCTCCGCCTGGCACATGTGTCTAGACTCGACTCATAACACATCGATGCGAGAGCAGCTGCGGATCCAGCATATTAATCATTAGCAAAATCTTAGAACTTGATTTTCTATAGCTACATTTCCTTCTCTAGGAGAAGTAGAAAATAAAAAAAAAATAAAAAAATAAAAAGTTTAAAAGTTGATTCCTGAACAATCATTATTTTGACCGGTTGCCGTAAAGAATAAAATCAACCGTTGGACCGATCTTTGATTTTTAGGTCCTGAATTATTCAGGAGAGATGCCTCTATCAGATGAACAGAGAACTTTTTGATAAACCCATTTTTAGTTGAAATATTAGAAAAATAAGCAAAATTTTTTTTCAAATTCAGAAAAAAAATCGAAAAAATTCAATAACTCAAGTAATTCTTGCAATATCAAAAAGTTCTCTGTTCATCTGATAGAGGCATGTCTTATGAACAATTGAGGACCAAAAATTCCAAGATCGGTCCAACGCTGGGTCTGATTCTTTACGGCAACCGAGTGATTTTGTATTTTCCTGTCTTCAGCGCAGCCACTATTAGACTGGAAGTAATACATGATGTAATATATGGATAATGAAGGTCAAACCCTCCCCAAACATGATGATTTTTTTGAATTTTATCAGAGTCTTCAAGTTGAAAAAAAAAGGAAAATTGTTTTTTAGAAATTCAACCAATTTAAAGGTGTATATACCCCCTTAACTAGCGTAGTGACATCGTCGTGTCTGCGATTTTTGAATAAGGCTGTGTTCCAAAACTTTACTCTAGTGAGTATAACTACGTTTCCACCGGGGCAGAGTCAAATTGGGTAGCCAATCGGGAATAATATTTGAGAAGAAATTCCCCATTTTCTTCTCGAATCTCGTTCTTGATTTGGAACACAGCCCACTGATCTCTAATATACACTGGATAGTGTATAGGCCGAAATTTCTGTGACGATTAGAAGCTAGCGGTTGGTGGCAATCTGACACCGAATATGGCGGCGTTTGAGTAAATCGGTGGGACAAAAGTAAGGTTAAGTGTATGAATTTAATGCTATTTATGCCAAAATGGTAATGGACTGTGGTTTTTGTGGTAAAGGAGCAGATAATTTCATCAGTAAGTACACAAATGGATTATAATTGTGGTCGTTATTTATTTCCCCTAAGGTTATAGGGTTAGGTTACTTTGTTTACGATGCATTATGCTGCTAGATATTTCTTGAGGAAATTGAATATTGCGTACAGATTATTATCATTTATTGGTATCCATTTGTTTATATGTATAGAATACGGGTGTATTAACAATTGAATTCATAAATTACGCAGCTTTTCCAACCTAAATATGTGTATAGTTCATATACTGTCGTTCAAATTTACCGCCATATTGGGTGTCAAATTGCCACCAATCTTGAGCTTCTAATCGTCACAGCGAGCGATGGCTAAAAGGCCGCGTGTACACTATCCAGTGTATAATAGAGATCAGTGACACAGCCTAGGAATCAGTGACAGGTAGAGACTACGGGGATCCCCTTTCCTCACACCCTGAATTTAAAACATGATATGTTATTCTTGCATTACAATAAAAGTCAGATTAATGTTTCAGACGCGAGCGAATAGATATACACTTTAATAAAGAGTGGAAGAAATCCATTAATTAATAATAAATTAATAACGTAATTGAAATCATGTTCACTCTTAGGCTGGATTCCCATGAGGCCGGAATTCACGGATCCGGAACGGAATTCTAGTGACTTTTTCTATCTGTAGGTGTATACATACACGCAATACATAGAAAAAGTCACTAGAATTCCGTTCCGGATCCGTGAATTCCGGCCCCATGGGAATCCAGCCTTAATCTTAACTTCGAATTAATTTTATTAATAAACAGCATCTGAAACTATAGTAATATGTGATACATTATATGCATCGCATATTTTTTAGAGTACAATTTAATTCAGGGACATCATTTAAAATACAATAATAGATTTGAGTTATTTGTATTAGTTCTGAGCACCAAAGTATTTTTTTTTATAATTACATAGGTATAGATATTTATGTGAAATAAACTACTAGTAAAAAAAATTTATATGTTTAATCTTCATTTCTTTACGTTAGGGTATAATAAATTTTATCGTGTTTTAATATAAGGCACTCAACACGGTATTATGATTAAAGCATACTTTACTTTACGTTAACTTTTGATATAGGTATGTATGGAACAAAATATTTTAATAAAAAGTTTTTATTCATAATTTGTTGTCTTTTTTTAACCGTTATAATTTAAAAACTACTTGTCTGAACAGAAAAGGCTGCAAAATTTATAAAACAAGCTACAAATTCACTTGGACTGTTTAACAACTAATTAAAACCGAATTAGTCATTCAAAAAGAACCGCCCAAAATTCAGACAAGAGACTGAAAATACCAGATATGCCAGAATTCTAGCTGATCTGGAAGTAACGTGATAATCGAAAATGGATTTACAAAATCAGATTACGAGTTGGATTGTGTAATGTGTATCCATAGAGATATTTTTGAAAACACTAAAAACTAACGGTTCAGAGTTACTGCATTTTATAGTTTCTATGTCTTCATACACTAGTTACAAAAACAGTATACATGCTAATCAATGCATAGGTAATATTATTAATAATAAAAAATAATAATACTGATTAATAGTGTCAACCATTCAAGTCAATACAATGCAGAAAAAGTTAGACATTTTTTTTTTCATCAACTACATATATAAATGGATTTATGGCGAATAGTATAAAAAATATGTTGCTTTTATGTAAGTTGCTGTATATACGTGTTGTAAATTGACAGAGTTAAAATTCGGTTGGTAAATGTAAAGTAAAGATAATACATCATTGTTGAGAGAGCATTAGCTGCATTAGATAATACAGCGAACGCGATTCTGCCGATTCAGAGACACTGCCTGGTTCGTACTGAAACATGACATCTGCGGCCGCGTAATAATCTTTCAGTATCGCCAATGCCATCGATAATTCTGCGCATGGTCGCTGAGCAAGTTGAAACAGTAGTTTGATTGTTTCCAACAATCCATTCAAGACATCCGGCGAGTTCTCTATCATGGCCTTCTGGACTGAACATTTTCGCATAACTTTATCCAATTTGCTTTTATTTTGTTGAGTTATTGCTTGTCTCTGAAATATGAATAACATTCAGGATAAGTTTCAGGTCCTAATATAACAGAACATCCCACCAAAAGTAGAAAAAATAAGAAACTTTGTTGGACACCAGAGAACTGTGAATTTGAAAACTAATAATAATAATAATAATAATAACTAATAATTCAGTAATTTTATAAGTCACATCAACATATGGTTACCTGGTAACTATGCAGATTTTCCAACTGGGGCCAATTTTCTATACAAGGTCGACATTCGCAGGTGAAATACCAACGTTCTTGGAAATATCCCTGTCTTTCACTTTTTGGCATCTTGGTAAAACGTGGCCCGTAATTGTCAAATATCTGAAATATAGATTCATATATTCTGTATAGTGAGTGCATTCATTTTTTATACGTAAACTGCCATTGGTATATATCCGGCAATGATTCTGCGGAGAAAAGCAGGGGGAATATGTTGTTACCTGTTCGCCTTGCTCAATCGGATAGGTGGCATACGTGGCCATGTGGTCGGCGTACCATTGCCTTAATGTGTTCGCATCACAGGAATGATTTAGAAGATTACTAACAGCCAACACTGCATGCCCATGTTCAGACTTGCTCTCACAACGTGACGCTCCAAACTGTGAAACAATAATAAAACATTATTAATTGATTTGATTTTGAGAAACACATAATGTAAACCAGCTAATAGACCAAAAGGAGAAACATATTAACAGAAAAATTGTATTTAACAAAATTTGCATTGAATTATGGTTTGATGATGTTATTTTAATTGACATAATACGTACACTTTGCGCGTTTATGTAAATAATGTTCATATGCTTCAGCATCAACCCCCCTACATATATAACGTCTGGATTTTTTGTCAATGTATCCAGGTTCAGCTTTTTTCCAAACATCGTTGTTTCTCTTGCTAGCATACAAATTGTCTGGGCCACGCTGAGTGATCTGACGAACAGGGTTTGCGTAGAGCACTTGTTGGCATTATTCGCTAGAGTGTAAATGCTTCGATATTGATCACTGTGAAATTTTCCATCATCACCATATCCCTTTGTTCGTGGATCTGAAAAATCAAAGAATGAAATTTAAGGTGCCACAGTACCGGAAGTCAATTCTCAGATTTTCTATAGATATATGTCATACCGAGACGTCAAATACGAGGAATTTCGTCGACAAATTGAGCCTTATTTACGGGACGCAGATAGGTGAAATAAGTTTTCCTGAAACAAGTGTGTATTCCTACGGGGCGCTTACTCCCTGTGTTGAGTGATAGACGTTTTAATCTCCTGGATGCGGCGAAAATACGACAAGTCGGTAATGGCCGGATTCTGATGCCGCCATGTTGGATATGTATAAACGACCTGTCACTTTTATTTATTCGCAATACACATTACTGGGTAATCTACGCTGAAAATCACTAAGTAAGCGCCCTACAGATCAATTTAAGCTTTTATAAAAAAATAATACCCGTGGAATTCGTTTCCTCGTTTGGGCTCAATTTGTCGACGAAATTCCTCGTATTTCATGATTTTGACGTCACAAAATATATATAGGACACGCCAGTACTGTGGCACCTTAATTGCTCGCAGCTATATTGTCGAGAAAAACATAATCATTCACATTGCATTTTCGCTCTGATAATCGATAATGAGATGAATGGTATTGTGAGCTTTTCCTCAAAGTTTAAGTAGGTATAATTCCTAGTTTGTGATACCTGTGTTGCGATCCACGTTCCTCAGCTCTTCTTTCAATTCATTCAACTTTGATCCCTTCTGTGTTGCCATTATAGTTGTTCTCAGACTCAGATAAAGCACGTTGTTGAATTTGAAGCCAAGCAGTAGTCCCACGACTGGACATTCCACTTCGTGATATTCATTCCAGGCTTTATCTTTGCAGGCTTCTGAACAGTATGCCACGTTGACGCAAGATGAGCATGGGATCATATTCCAAGATGTTTGTAAACAATACGAGCAGTGTGAGTAAACATTCATGGGAATTAGCCTTAAGCAATATGGTTTTTCCAGTATCAAAATTTCTCCAGGTTTAATTTGCCGAGTAGCAACAAGATGCCGTCCAAATTTCTTTGAATATTTAATCGCCACCGCATCAGATGCACTGGGGATTTCTGGACTTGGCGTAACTATTTCTGGCAATGGATATTGTATCGCGTTTGTTGGTGGATTTGAAGCTTTTCCCGGGTTTGAAATCAACTTCTCCAACTTGCGTCTAGTTTTATTCATGTCACCTTCATTCAGATCCATTTTTTCAAGCCATACTAAAGCCTCCTTGAATGCAGCATTGGCACCAGGTCTACCGAGACTTATTAAACACAATCCCTTCCGTTGGTACAATCTTGTTTTTGTTTTCAATTTGTCTGAGCATTTTTCATTCAATGCTCTTTCAATGTCCGTAATACACTCGGCGTATTTTTTCAGTTTGAATAATGCCGCAGATCTGTTCGCATATGCGAGAGCTAATTCTTCAGATGAATCAACAGCGTAGACAATACTTTCGGTATACTTCTTTACGGCATCGTAATATGCGGAAACAGCGAAGCCCCTATTAGCACTGTCACGTGAACTTAAAGAGCGCTTAGAATCCTTCTGCTTACACTCTGAATAGAATAGAACAGGATTGCGAACTATGATTTCTAGGGCAAATTTGAAGCGCTCTTCGTCAGTCCTGCACTGCAGCCCACTTCTATCAATCACATCTTTGGTTATAAGCCTAGAAAATAATTCCAGTTTGTAATCATTCAATACTTCGTCCATCTGGAACATAAAATTCGGGAATTAAAAACTCAATAACGTAATAGTAAAATAATTGCATAACATAATGTATAACGCCTTATTGGCAGATTTTACAATAAGCGCTCAACATTAAGGCCCATCCCTAGTCGCCCACCTCCTTTTGGCGAAATGTGTCACATTTCGATTATTATCCGAGCCCAGGCGTAAAAAACGCAAAAAAGGCCAACTTAGCGCAAATTCTATTTCAATTCCGAACACATACGTCCAAAAAAATTTTCGTTTCGTGTGAAAATAGAGTCTAAATACCGATTTTACATTGTGTCGAATGTTTACGAATTCGACACAATGTAAAATCGGTATTTAGACTCTATTTTCACACGAAACGAAAATTTTTTTGGACGTATGTGTTCGGAATTTAAATAGAATTTGCGCTAAGTTGGCCTTTTTTGCGTTTTTTACGCCTGGGCTCGGATAATAATCGAAATGTGACACATTTCGCCAAAAGGAGGTGGGCGACTAGGGATGGGCCTTAATACATTAATGTTAGCAGTGAAATACCGTGACAACAAGTCGTTAATAACCTCACGCTTCGTTCTCCCGTGTTCTTCTTGAAACCAGATTCTCTTACGACTGCTGCATACGAAACTTATTAAAGTAATGTTGCCGTTCGCCGTTCGGGCGTTGCCGAATTGTGGCAGAGAGTTTTACAGTAGTCGGGGATTCCCGTTTCTCATATATGGCGGACGGTGGTTTGGAAAAGATAACTCATCTCAAAAGTTACGTCATCGGTCATCTCGTTATCGGTCATCACTCATCACCTACATGATTTATATTTCCGTTTTTTCTTTTTTTTTTTTTGTTGTACGAGAAACGAATTGAAGACGATATGATTCTACATATTCTTTCTATTATTGTTAGGCAAATAGAACAATCGATTTATATCTGATAATAGTATTATGTTTTTTGTGTATGCAAAAAAGGATGTTTAAAGTATTTAAACGAAAACTTTGGAATTATAAATGTATTTCTATATTTTATTATAATATATGTATATCTGATGTTGGATTACATAACTGCTTTCCCTAGGGATATAACAATTAACATAAAATATGTTAATTGTATTATTATTCTAATTTAAAATTCAATTCAATGCTGATTAATTGAGCATTATACTCATGGTTATTGCTATATTTTAACACATTCAAGCGACTACCAGAATTCAGTGTGAAAGATTTAATGAAAAGGGAAAAGTTTGACCCACTATATTTAATCGTAAAAATAGTAGTATAAAAAACACTTATGTATATGAATATTATTCATTTAAACTGGGCAGATGCCCCGAAAGTATGATATATGAATGATCAGGCTTCAACATGTAAAAGCAGCTCTCTTGGAGGCTTGCCTGAATAGATACGGATCCTGATGTAGTTTCATATTCAAATTTGCCTATGATCCATGAGTAAATGCAGCGTCTATTGTCAAGTGAAATTCTTTCACTAGATCAACCACAATATATATAATTCTTTACATGGTCTCTGCGCAAATTCGAATAGTTTCTCAATCGTTTTCAACATTTCATGTATCGCATTCATTATCTGCGCCATGTTGTCCGTCCGTATTATGCCTTGAGATATTATTCCAAGGTTTTTCAAAATTTTAGTCAATACTCTTTTATTATCTCTAGATATCGGTTGTTTCTGAAATATAAATAACAATCATATTTATTACAGTAATAAATAGCAGTATAGAATAGTAGAGAACAGTTTATCGATATATAGGATTGTTTTCAATAAATCGTTTCATACTATCTAACATCTCAATCAAGTATATCCAAATTTCAGTGTAAACTGCTCTTGAATTAATTATTATTGGAACTTTGAAACTTGCATAATTTATGACTTATTTTAAAACTTGTACGATGATGTTACAAGGCAATTATAACGTTACTATCCTCGACTGTACATAACTTTTTCTGTTTTATATACAGAAAAAGCGTTACAATGAATTTGACAAATCGTTTGTAGATTTTCAATATAAAATACAAACGTAATTTTTCCTTGATTTTGACCCAATTTATATGAAATAAACTATTAGTAAAAAAGAAAAAAAATGTAGTCTTTATTTCTTTACATTACGGTATAATAAATTTTAACGTGGTTTAATATGACACGGGTGCCTTGAACTTAATTTTTTCTGAAAGTCTTGTCACTCAGAATTCATTTCAGATTTTGATTTCATGAGAATTTTGACGTTCAGAAACGTAATTATGGAAATCGCAGATAGTGCCGTTTTTTTTTTAAGGCCACTTTGAAATTAATTTGTTTATTTTTTTTATTTTTATATTTTCATTTTTACTGGCAAATTATCTTTTACAACGTCCTATCAACAAATGTATAGCAATTTATTCCTATATACCTATACAGCGACTGTATAAGCGTGTTGTATAATTAGAAAATAGATATTTTTCATACCAATGAAACAAAAATATCACTTTACTGTTTACATATGGTTACTATCTTTATCTATTTTCTAATTATACAACATGTTTATAGTCGCCGTATAGTTATATAGGAATAAATTGCTATACATTTGTTCAGGTATATAGAGCGAGGTAGGAGTTTTCTTATGCCCCATCTCCACGTGCTGTTTAACTGGGTTGGTTTATCCAATCCCAGCTCGAGCCTAGTCGAAAGGGCCAATGCGAAGATAAATACATCAACTTAAAGTGCAGTTAAACACCGTGTGCAGACCAGGCATTAGGAATTTTTTTAAACTTCGCTCAAATATAGATCATATTAAAACTGACAACTTTTCCTCATGAGCCAAAAACAGTTGACGTTTGTGAAAAAAAGATATTCCACTGCAAAATTGCCGGTTTCCCCATATAACACAATGTAAATTGTCGTAATTTCGAGATTTTTCTCGAATTCTCGAAAAAATTTCTAGAGAAAAAAAAAAAAAAATATATATAAAAAAAATCGAAATATAAGAATTGAAAAAAAAAAAATTAAAAATTTCAAAGTGGCCTTAAAAAAAAAAAAAACAGCACCATTTGCGATTTCCATAATTATGTTTTTGAACGTCAAAATTGTTATGAAATCAAAATCTGGACTGAATTCTGAAGTGACGAGACTTTCAGAAAAAATTAAATTCAAGGCACCCGTGATGAGGCACTCAACAAGGCATTATGATTAAAGCATGTTAAAAACTCCTCAGCCTCTAGTTAGCTAGACTAGCTGGTGGTGAAAGGACTAGGTTTTGTTACTGTATTCTATATAGTCTTTTTGTTTTCATACATTAGATACAAACAGTACATGCCAATCAATGCATAGGTAATATTAATAATAATAAAAAATAACAATACTGATTAATAGTATCAACCATCCAATATAATGGAGAAAACGTTAGAAACTTTTTTTTTTTTATATTTACTATATAAATGGATTTATGAAGAATAGTATAAAAAATATGTTTAAATGAAAATTTAACTGAAAATTTAACACGTCAGCCTTTCTGGCAGCATCCGCAGTTTTTTGTGGGTTACGCCCTTCTGATCCTTAGCCCTCAAAATGTTGACTGCAGTTGATATTCTATAAATCACATTTCAGCGATAGTCACATGATAATATTCACTGATATATATAATATATATCAGTGTATATCTCGAATAGCAGGCCATGGTGGACACTACAAACAGTCAGAAAAATTCCATGACTTTTCCCTGACCAAATCACACTTTTTCCTTGACTGAATTTCGGGCCAATTACTGGTTATTCAAGTATATAATAAATAACGCTTTGAATCAATGCTGATGGAGAATAATTTTTTAGATCATTTTTTAGCTTATACAAGTTTTACAACTATTTCCATTGATTGATTAAGAATTCCGCGCAAGGTAAAAAGAAAAAAAAATCACGGGGGAGCTTTTATTCTGTTTTTTTTGTGTTACCATAAAATTCCCTGACTCGCTTGAAGATTCCCTGACTTTTCCCTGACCTCCATGACCAATTTTCGAATTGCCTGACTTTTCCTTGACCTCCCTGACCATTTTTCGAATTCCCTGACTTTTTTTTTTTGTTATTTTTCTTTCCTAATTCCCTGACTGCCTCCTGACCTCCCGGTTTTCTCCGACTAGCGGCCACCGTGCAGTCATACATAAGATTATACACTGATGGTGCAATGAAACACATTCCTTTCGCACTGAGATGCGCCTCAGTCGTGCGATGCACTACGTCTGCAATGAGATGCGCGTCACGCGGAGGGGGACGCACTTGATATGTTACGTTTTTGTTGCATGGCTTGGGGGCAACGTGCGACGCGAGATTGTCTGTTCTGTTCTTCGTCGTCTTTACTTTTGTTCGGCTATCGGAGCCTATTTGGTTCCATGTGCCACTCTCTGTTATGTTGTCTGGGTGTCGAGAGAGCTGTAGCTGCATAGTTAGATAATACAGCGAACGCGATTCTACCAATTCAGAGAAACTGACTGGTTCGTAGTCAAACATGACATCGGCTGCCGCATAATAATCTTTCAGCATTGACACTGCCATCGATAATTCTACGCATGGTCTCTGAGCAAGTTGAAACAGTCGTTTGATTGTTTCCAACAATTGATCCAATACATCGGGCGAGTTCTCTATGATGCCCTTCTGGATTGAGGAGTTGCTTGCTCTATATTTTTGCATAACTTTATCCAATTTGCTTTTATCTTGTTGAGTTATTGCTTGTCCCTGGAATATGAATAACATTCAGGATGAGATTCAAGTCCAAATATAAAAGAATATTCAATCAAAAGTAGAAAATAAGAAAATTAATTGGACACGAAAGAACTGTAAATTTGAAAACTTCATACTAATCATTCAGTAATTTTATAAGTCACATCAACATATCGCACACCTAGATCTAAACTAGGACAAGTCAAAAAACTTGAATTTTGAGTTATTAATATATTTGTATACTCCGATACCATACGCAACTGACCACAAGAAAAGATTCAACTTGATGTTCATAATCATGACGAAAAATTGCGCTAACTTATTTTTGCTGAATCAATAAATAATTAATAATAACTATATAGTAATATAATTATAACAATATTATTATTAATAATCAATAATAATCATTATTAATAATATTATGTAATTATATTTATCAATAATAATAATTAATTAATGAATTATTTATCCAAAAGCATAATTGGAATGAAACGTTTTTTCCTCATACTGAAAAATGAGATTTTTCGACTTGTCTCAGTTTAGATCTAGGTGTGCGATATGGTTACCTTGTAACTGGGTAGATCTCGCAGCAGCATGGGCCAATTTTCTATACAAGGTCGACATTTGCAGGTGAAATCAAATCGTACTTTTAAACTTGACCGTCTTTGGCCCTTTTCAGACTTATGATCCCAAAAATACCCGGACATGGTAAATATCTGAAATTTAGATTCATATATTCTGTATAGTAAGCGCATTCATTTATGATACGTTAACATTCATTGGTATATATCAGGCAATGATTCTGTGGAAACAAGCGGGGGCAATATGTTGTTACCTGTTCGCCTTGCTCAATTGGATAGGCAGCATATGTGGCCATGTGGTTGGCGTACCATTGTCTTAGTGTGTTCGGATCACAGGAATGATTTAGAAGATTACTCACAGCCAACACTGCATTTCCATGTTCTGACTGGCTCACAGACGCTCCAAACTGCGAAACAACAATAAAACATCATTAATTGATTTGATTTTGAGAAACATAATGTAAACCAGCTAATAGACCAAAAGGAGAAACATATTATACCTAATGGAAAGAAGATTGAATAAATTATCAGGAGTAAGCAGAAAAATTATATTCGACAAAATTTGAATTGAATTATGTTCAATGCAGTTAATGATGTAATTTTGGTTCACGTAATACGTACACTCTGTGTGTTTATTAAAATAGCGTTTACGTGCTTCAACATCAACCCCCCTACATATATAACGTCTGGATTTTTAGTCAATGTATCCAGGCTCAGTTTTTTTCCAAACATCGTTGTTTCTCTTGCTAGCATACAAACTGTTTGGGCCACCCAGAGTGATCTGATGCACAGGTCTTCCGTAGAACACTTGTTCACATTATCCGATAGACTATAAATGCTACGGTATTGATCGCTGTGAAATTTTCCATCATCACTATATCCCTTTGTTCGCGGATCTGAAAAATCACAGAATGGAATGTAATTGCTAGCAGCTATATTGCTATATTGTCGAGAAAAATATAATCATTTACATTGTGTTTACACTATGATAATCGATGATAAGACGCACGGTATTATTAGTTTTTCTCAAAGTTCAAGTAGGTATAATTCCTAGTTATTGATACCTGTGTTACGATTCACGTTTCTCAGCTCTTCTCTCAGTTCATTCAACTTCAATCCCTTCCGTGTTGCCATTATAACTATTCTCAGACTCAGAGGAGGCCCGTTCATCAATTGGACGCAACGCAGCCGTTCCACAACAGGACATTCCACCTCGTGATATTCATCCCAGGCTTTATCTCTGCAGGCTTCTGAACAGAATGCCGCGTTGACGCAAGATAAGCATGGGATCAAATTCCAGGATGTTAGTAAACAATGCGAGCAGTGTGAGTAAATACACCGAGGAAACATCTCCAAGCAATATGGTTTTTCTAGTATCAGAATTTCTCCAGGTTTAATTTTTCGAGTAGCAACAAGATGGCGTCCAAAATTCTTTGAATATTTAATCGCCACTGCGTCAGAGGCACTGGGGATTTCTGGACTTGGCGTAACTATTACTGGCAATAGATATTTCATCACGTTTCTTGTTGGCTTTGAAGCTTTTCCCGGGTCTGAAATCAACTTCTCCAACTCGCGTCTAGTTCTATTCATGTCACCTTCGCTCAGATCCATTTTTTCAAGCCATACCAAAGCCTCTTTAAATGCAGCATCGGCACCGGGTCTATCCAGACTTATTAAACACAGTCCCTTTCGTTTGTATAATTTTGTTTTTGTTTTCAATTTGTCTGAACATTTTTGATTCAATGCTCTTTCTATGTCCGTAATACACTCGGCGTATTTTTTCAGTTTGAATAATGCCGCAGATCTGTGAGCATATGCCAGAGCTAATTCTTCAGATGAATCAACAGCGTAGACAATACTCTGGGTATACTTTTTTACGGCATCGTAATATGTGCAGGCAGTAAAATCCCTATCACCATTGTCACGTAAGCTTGTAGAGTGCTTAGAATCCTTCTGCTTACACTCTGAAACGAATAGAACAGCAGGATTGCGAACTATGATTTTTAGTGCTAATTTGATGCGCTCCTCGTCAGTCCTGCACTGCAGTCCACATCTGTTTATAAACCTGTAAAGTAAGTTGTGTCTGTCTGAATGATTCAATCCTTTGTTCATCTGGAACATAAAATTCACATGTTAACAGACTTCTATTAATAGTCGCAGGATCAAATTTGGGAATCAAGAACTCAATGTTGTAATAGCAAAATAATTGCACAACATGATGTAGAATGCCTTATTGGCAGATTTTACAATACGTTAATGTTAGCAGTAAAATACCGTGACAATGAGTCGTTAATAATCTCAAGCCTCGGTCTTCTGTGTTTTTGTTGAAACCAGATTTTCTTATGACTGCTGCATACGAAGCTTATCAAAGTAATGTACTACAGCTTTGTCGAATTGTGGAGGAAAGTCACGGGAATTTCCGTTTCTCATATGGCGGACGTGGTTTGGCGAAGATAACTCATGGTGAATTCGACTCACTGCCCTGGGGTGCACTTAGTGCACTTTTATCCTCTTCTATTTCCCATAGTAGAGTGCGACGAAAGTACACTCAGTGCACCACGGGGCAGTGAGTCGAATTCACCATCAGTGACATCAACTCGTCATCTTGTCATTAAGGTACTATTTCATGCATGCGACTGCGACAACTGTCGCGCGCCAAAACCATGCTGATTGGTTAAAAATTGGCGGGGCATGGGTGTACACCCGCTCGCCGTCAATTTTTAACCGCACAGCGTGCTTTCGTCGCGCGACAATTTGTCGCAGTCGCATGCATGAAATAGCACCTTTACAAATGATTCATGTTTTTTTTTTTTTTTTTTTAATCCTTAGGAGCGAAACGAAGACGATATAGTGACTACGGGGATTCCCTTCCTTCGCGCACTAGACTTAAGACATGATAGGTATGTTATTTTTGCATTACAATAAGTCCGACGAATGTTCCAGACGCAAATGGACATACATTTTAATATTAAAGAGTGGAAGAAATCTATTATTTAATAATAAATTAATAACGTGATTGAAATCATGTTCACTCTTAATCTTAACTTCGAATTAATTTTATTAATAAACAGCATCTGAAATTATAGTAATATGTGATACATTATATATGCATCTCATATTTTTTAGAGTACAATTTAATTTAGGAACATCATTTAGAGTACAATAATAGATTTAAGTATATATATTTGTATTAGTTCTGAGCACCAACGTTTCTTTATAATTACATAGATATATATTTATATGAAATAAACTACTAGTCGAAAAAAATATATATATATATATATATATTTAGTCTTTATTTTTTTACATTACGATAAAATACATTTTTATCGTGTTTCAATATTTAAGGCACTCAACAAGGCATAATGATTAAAGCATGTTAAAAACTCCTCAGCCTCCCTATACACCGCGATACTTTAACAAATAACAGTTTATTTGAATACCTTTAGTTGTTAGAAAACTGTAATACCTAGTCATTTTTACACTTATTGAAATCATAGTAAGTAATATGTGTAAAGGTATTGATGAAATTTGTTTTTGCTACAATATATTTGAAAAAAGTATTGCTTCAAATATACTGTGACAGATACTTTCAAGAAAGTACTCTTTATTCCACAGTTCCTCTTACAGTGAAGTAATCAAAGCCTTTGACTAGCTGGTGATGAAAAGACTAGGATTTGTTCTGAAAAATCGAAGCAAAAAATATAAATTTCTAATGCCATTAAACAATAAATGTAACAGTTTATGATTTTATGTTGTTATTTACCGTATATGGTTTATCCGGTACATCAAATCTATTGCCTTGTAAAGAATAGACATGTTTTACTGTCTCCACAACGTTATTTAGGTCAACGCATGGTCTCTGTGCAAGATCATACAGTAGTTCAGTCATCCTCAATAAATTATGTAACATATTTGGTTCACCCTCTATTTTGCCTTCATAAGCAAGTTCAATATATCGATTGTGCTTCTGGAGAATCTTATTCAGCCTGGTCTTAGTATGTTGATGTAACGGTTGCATCTAAAACATAAGTGGCAATCCATATAATATTATACTTACAATTATTTGGATTAGTAAAAAAATGTAGATCTATAAATACTATGGTGCAATACATTTCACGATAAGCTTGTAGAAAAGGGTAAAATCATTTAAAAATGTGAGGAAATCAATGAAGTCTCTCAATTCTTACGTTATAACTGGGTATTTGATCATATAGAGGCCAATCTTCTGTGCAAGGTTCGCATTGACACACGAAATGAAACTGTTGAAGAAGTTTCTCCTGCCTCTCTTTCTTCACTGTCATAGCATAGTGTTGTCCATAATTGTCAAATATCTAGAATGAAAATATTATAATATAACAAATAAGTACATTTATACTATCTTGACGAGCCTTGCGAATAGATTAAACTTATAAGTCAGAAAGCTTAACTTTCAGTAAACTATGTTGTGTTTGAAACTATGTGTTCTCGGTCATTTTATTTCTTACAAAAAGCGTATAATTGTTTGATGATCGTTAAAGACAAACGCAATTTTTATTCTTTCAGAAAATCAACTTCTTGCTAGTATTTTGAATAGAACGTTGTTTGGAATAAAAAATTTGTGACCTAGTATATCCAGTTCTTATTCGATTACCTGTTCACCTTTCACAATGGGATACAATGCGTACAAAACGATATGGTTCTGGCGAGATTGTCTTGTAACGTTCGGATCGCAGCTATGATTTATCAGACTGTAAAATGGCATTGCCGCAGCTCCACGTTCATAATGTTCAAGACCACGAAGCTCACCAAACTATAAGAAAATAGTATCATTTATGCACATGATTCATTCCTTACATATTAATTCGAACGAAAATCATATGAAGACAGTAAATATAATTGAATGAAAGACGAAATGTATGAGAAGTTTGATTATCACTCGATATAATTATACCGTGTGAATGTTACTGGGGATTATTTGTTGGTGCGTCAATATCAGTCCTCCCACAAACGTGGCATCTGGGTTTTTTGCCACTGCCGCTATATTTGCCAATCGTTTGCCTCCAAATAATTTACTATCACGACCAAGTATGTATGTTATCTGTGCTGCATTGAATGCTCTGCCAAAAAGGTCCGATGCCGAACGTTTATCAGTATTTGTAACCAGACTATAAACACTGCTGTATTGATCGCTGTGAAATTTTCCATCAGCAGAATATCCTTTGGTGCGTGGATCTAAAAATTGTAACAGGCGCCAATGTTAACGCAAGTAAACAAAACCATTTAAACAATAAGTTGGATGTTATAATTAATAATCTTTTGCAAAAATACCCTCAGAACGATCAATTTCTGCAATTTTTTTTCTCAATGCATCCAAGTCTTTGCCTTTTTTTGTAGCCACAATGGCTAGTCGCATACTGAACAACCCCTGCATATGTAATTGTAAATTCAACAGTATTCCTAGGACTGGACATTCCACCTCATGGTATTCATCCCAAGCTTCTTCTTTGCAGGTTTGTGAACAATACATAGCGTTAACACAATATTTGCATGGTATCATGGCCCAGGATACGTCTAGACACCGCGAACAGTGTGTATAAAAATTCTCTGGCTTAAGAAATAAGCAAAATGGTTTTTCAACAGCTAAAATATCTCCCGGGCTTATTCTTCGAGTTGCAACAAGGTGTCTTCCAAGTTCTTTTGAATACTGTATTGCCACTGCTTCTGAAGCACAGGGAACTTCTCGATTGGGTATACCTATCTGCGGCATCGAATGATCTATCTCATCATTCGATATCTCTACAATCGCACAGGGAGCTGAAATGAAGGTTTTCAACTGGCTCCTTAATTTCTTTATTTTATCATCGCTCAAAGTCATTTTATCGAGCCAATCTAAAGCCTTTTGAAATGATGATTCTGCATCGGGCATACCCAATGCTATTAAACATAATCCTTTCCTTTCAAATAACTTTGTCTTTAGTTTGTCAGGGTATTTTAAACTCAGAGCCTTATCGATGTCGTTTATAGAATCTTTGTACTTTTCCATTCTGAATAATGCTGCGGATCTATTAGCATGTGCCAGAGCAAGTTCTTCAGAGTTATCCATAGCGTATGATATACTTTGGGTATATTTTTCAATCGCTTTGTAATCCCATCCGCCGATGAATATCTTGTTACCTTGTTCTCGTAATTCTGTTGATTCCATAGCATTTTTAAGCTTCGATTTACAACCGGGCAACACATTGTGTTCTTTCAATAACTGTAGAGTAAATATTAATCGTTCTTCGTCGGTTTTAAGTTTACCAAAGCTATCGCATAACTGGTGATCCTCTTTCGCCCTTACTATCTTCCAATTTAAATCATGTAACAGCTTTTCCATCTAAAGTAAAATACAGTTATGAAAATTATTGGTTTACATAATATATGAGGTTGCAGTTTTTCTCTAGTTAAAAAAACTCAACAAATTTCACAACTTCTTTCAACTAAAACTTTCTAAAATATCTCTATAATAGTACTAAAGCTTTATATGGACGAATTCAAATAACTTATCACACATGTTACAATCATCAAATTATTTATTATTTATCATATTTTGTGTAATGATTGGGGTTCCGTTTTCTCAATAAATATTAGTATTGTTAGTTGTATCAAAACTGAAGTCATTGACTATATTATCGTCTAATAGTTATAATAATTGTAAGTTTCAATATTTTATTAAAAACTCGTTTATTATACATACAGACATGATCGTATTAAGGGTGAGGAAGAAGCGTAACGAGGATTTATAGTGATTGAATAAGAATCAGAGAATTAATGATAGGTAATTTGTATGCAAAGAAGAGTATTAGAATGATGAGAAATTTAATTGCGTGAAAAATAAGCCGGGAAAAAATGAATACTAAATATTTTTTCGAACGTTTCCCTAACCTCAACTCATACGAGCGACGGCACCTCTCTTCCTTTTTCCTTTTAAATTAGAGTATAAAAAGTCTAAATTAACTAGTTTACTGAAATCTCATCTATCTCAAATGACTATCCTGTACAAAAAACACATGCATTTATGTTATGAAGATTAAACTCTGTAACCTAACCTAGAAACGTGTTATTTTTTGATTCAGTACCCATCGTCCGGATGGTAAACTATATATTTTTGTGCTGATGATATCGTGATGACATCCTGTGACCTGGATTCGGAAGTTGATCGTCGTGACCGCTGCTCGCTGTTACGTCATCGTGACATAACGATGTCATTAGCTAATCGAAAATGGTATCGACTATCGATCCTTTCTCGTCGGTCAAGATATAGGCGGGAAAATTTGAAAATGAAAGATTATTTTGAATTTTTAAATTCATGCGCGGAAACGTATCACAAAAATCGTACAAATAGAATAATATAAGAAAAAATTGCTTTAGGCATTTTTTTTTATCCCATGCTACCTTTTTCGCAACTACGGTAGAACTTGGGAAACATTTTATACGTATAAAGGCTGAATATTACCTATTCCTCTATCAAATCTATATGAAATATAAAATATTTATATATACGCGTGACACACACGCGCGCGCGCGCAATACTGGTGTATTCCAGGGTCGAAATCAATTTTCTATTCTTGCGTTCAACTCGTATAGTAGATTTCATTTGTCAACAATAATTTCACGCTTGGTTTACTTGCTGTTAATAGAAATTTAATTCGAACTAAAATGTCGATGTATACAACTCCAATATTGTACTTGAATATGGGCGGAGAGATGTTATACGTTTTACAGCAGAGATTAACAGCTCAAGGGATTGATTTTATCAAAAGCACTCAAGGCCAGTCAATCCAGTGAACATGGCACAAGCACCTGTATTATGCACACACATGATGAATAAATAATTTTACGAAATCTACCCACATTTCACATATTTTATTTCTCTCACGCTTTTCGATCACACAAATGATTTTTTTTTTTTTTTTTTCAAAAATTCTGTTTTACAGTCTTAGACGATGTAACAGCTGCATTATTAAATCCAAAAATATTATCTACCGTATTTGAACCATCACCACCAACGAGCATTTCCTGCATTCGATCTACATTGGAATGTGTAGCTTTGTCTTCAATCATGAGATTGGACAAAGCAAGTATGAACAAATTATTTGATCTAATGATTATGCTGACCAAATATCAGTTGACCGTTTGTACTGGACCAAGAGAAGTGATTCTTCTGACTCTTAATCACATTGATGCAATGAGAGAGATAGTCATGGACGAAAGTGCTCATGAATGTATAAACTTAGTGCATCACATGTTGGTTGATGTAAGAGTTATTCAAATTTCGATGCTAAGAATTTTTATTGTCAGTTTTGAACAGGAGTTAAACCATCGAATTCATGTGTTTAATTATAGCTGTATGGTAACATGACCATGGGCCAAGTTTGGCAAACCAGAACAGATTGCTTGAAGGTGCTGGATGAATATTGTGTTAGAGTTTCAGTTCTGTTGAGACTAGGTCTTCAAAATAGCGATGCAAGCTTCAACATCAAATCCTTGGAATATAATGAAAAATATATAAAATATCAAGATATGCTTGATGGTATTAGGTTGAATGATACAGACTGCGAGAATTGTACTATCGGATCCTTTGCGCTGTTTGGAAATCGCCGTACTGTTCTTGGGAGAAATATGTACGTGATTAACAAAGCATTTCTCAAATCAAAGTACATATTGGCTATTTTAAATCAATCCATGGGATTCAAAGTTACATATTCCATTATTATGAATAGGGTAGGCAGTTTGAACATTTTTGCGAAATATAATGCATGGTATTTTCAGATACTCTTCTTCATATGGGCAAACGGAACAATTCACTAGAACGGAGAAAGAATATTCAAGAGATTATGGAATTAGAACAGAATTGAAAATGCTCGAGGCACAATTGGGTGTTGAAGAAGAAGCGAGAGAGAAGATATTTAATTTGAACTTATTGACAGAGGATAATAATCCTATTGATGACAAAAATGATAATCTGAATGATTTAGAGCAAGAAAATACAGCTGCAGCTAATAATCCACAAGTTACAGAAAACCCAAGTTCAAATAAAGACTATAAGAATAGTTTGAACAACAAATACGCAGATTTTGATCTTGGCGAAAAGAAGACCAGTATGAATTTATTAGAACTACTTGATGAAATTGAATAAGCATTATAATCATCAATTGTTGTCGTGATTTAAAAGAGTATCCAGCGATAGTCGAATAATATAGCTAACTTTGAAAATTACAATTTGTTTGATAGTCAGCAAAGAATTTTTTAATATTGGTAGTTCAACGGCTTATTAACTAAGTAAACATATATTTCTTGGTATTTTTGGCATAATTTGTCAGATATCTTAAAGTTGAATGATGCACTTGGAACTAAATATGGAATATACTAATTATTAGATAGATACGAATACAGTGAAACCAAATTTAGCGAGTATACCCAAATAAGTTTAATCCTTCTCCTGTACAACATTATAAATCTACATTAGATATCATCAGTATGTACATTTCTGTTCTATTACTTATGCTAAATTTATTTAAAGTAAAGGAACCACCACAATCGAAATGTTATTACTTTTACATCTCTGGTAATAAAATTTTTTTAATCGAAGTTTGATAATAAACAATCAAATTCGAAGATATCTTACACAAAGTAGTTGGGTAAATGCTTATGGAATATATTCAGGCATTGTTTCCTGCTTTCCCATGCTACTTACTCATACAATCCATCCTATCTTAGTGACTTTATTATTTTACCTACTCTTTCGTCATATCTAAGACATATTTAAGTCCAGTTTTACCATCAATACTTAGGGTATTTAAAACTGCTTCCTGAAACTTGCTGAAAGGCACAAGCCTAGCTGTTGGGGCCTTCAATTTCTTCGCGATAAATAGCTGCGCTAATTCGTCATACATTTTCTTGCGTTCCTCTGATTCACCATTAATTTTCGACCATTCCGATGCCCAAAAACCTTTTACCGTAACATTCTGTAAAAAAAAAAAAATAATAAAGAAGTGAGTTCGTTACAGTAGAAGAAGAGATCTCATAAACATATTATATTCAACATCAATGAGGCACAAATTAATGTATCCAGTTAATATTGAAAACGAGTGAAATACAATATCAATTAAAACATTAAGGTGAGAAAAGCCACCTTAAAAATCAGCGCAGAGGTTGGTACAGTGACTGGTTCTCTCGACATGCCTCCGTAAGTGATCATAGTACCATTATGATCCAAATGCCTCAAAAGTTCAAGAGCACTCTTGCCGCCTACACAATTAAAAGCTAGCTTTGGTCGTGGTAGATTATTTTTGAAGATTGAAGTTGTGCGGATTTCTTCTTCGGTCAATACTTCTGTTGCCCCTAACTTCATCAGCTCATCCTAGAGAGAGAGAGAGAGAGAGTGAAAAGATCTTCGATACAGTAAAAACTATTAAAAGACACGCTAATACCAAATGAAAGACAAAATTGAAGAAAGAAGAAAAACAGAAACGAACGCCTCTGTACCTTTAGTTTTAAAATTTGAGGTCTATCCCGAACGACACTGACGTTCTGAATACCCCATATCTTACAAAGTTGTATAACGTTTTGTCCCACAGCAGAATTTCCGCCGTTTTGAAGAACCGTATCACCCGGTTTTAGGATTTCATAATCTTTGAGCATTCTATAAGCTGTGCATGGGTTTACGTTAAGCATACTTGCCTCGATATTCCCCAACTCTTTCGGGACCTGAATAAAAAAACTTGTGATAATGAATTTAACAAACTTCAAGCTAAGTTATAAAAGTCGGAATCAATTCCATTGGAGATACTCGACCTTTGTTACATGGTTTGAATCGTAAACCGCGTGTGTACACCATGTACCACCTTGGGTAGTGTTAGGTACTACTTTGTCTCCTACTTGTAAGTTTTTGACCTCAGATCCAACGTCTAGTATTTCACCGACGCCCTCGTTACCAGCTGTAGCTGGCAGCGGTGGTTTACTAGGATATTTACCCTGGATTGTGTTTATGTCTGCTGGATTTACCGGCGCAAGAATCCATTTTACAATAACCTTTGAGAATATAATGTGGGTTAAAAAAACAAAAAACAAAACGTTTTTCTACATTCTGGGTATTTAGTTTGTCTAATTTCAAAAATTAGAAATTGTTCAATCGTTTTTTTTTTTTTATATGTTTACTACTTGCCTGGTTTCCCGTGGGTTTTGTTAAGCTTTCATTTTTTATTGAGAGAACTTTAAGCGGTTCTCCATATTCTTGATAACGTAATGATTTCGACGTAATATCGCCGGAAATTGTACTCATTAATCGGGTTTTAATTATATGATTAGGATTTATCAAAGTTCTTGATACCGTAATGCAATATTTTCTAACCTGTAAAGCCATGATACGATTTTACGTCGAAGATAACAAGTCTGGGATAACAATGTCTGTGCTAATAAACTATCGAACTTATTAAAGTAATTCTAAATCCCAATTAGCATTTTGATCGCTAATCGTGATTGTGGCTTTAAGGTTAGAAAATTAACCTCGCCGACTAGCGTACTGCGCAATCGACATCTGTCAAAATTTCAGAATCGAATTTCAGCCAAAAACTCGCAATCGAGATTTTCGGCCGCGCGGGAAGATTATGAATTAGTGATAACAGATGACACGATGAGCGTAAACACCTCAGAATGAATTAGCTTATCAGAAAATACTATAATAATATAATGAATAGTTAATAATATTATAGAGTAGTGGAGAACACTATATATGCATTTCCTATACTTTAGTTCGTTAAGAAATTAAATTGTTGGAACTATATGAATGCGAAATAAAAAAATGTTGCATGATTTGTGTTTAATTTTGATTATAAATGAAAAGGGATGTTTTTTTTTTTTTTTATTTCATAATAAATGGGATATAAGTATTTGAATAAATAAAGCCGATAAATAATTCCCTAACATTCATTATAACATTTTATTTGATTCTCGTTAATAATAGTTGTTCTTACAGGATACATTATAACATATCGTATTCTAAATTTTTACGGCTTATCAATTTTATCATTGAAGTAAACTACTAAAATAGACTTGATAAAATCAACTGCTTAAGCCTTTTTAGTGACTGGGATCATCGCCGAAATTTAATCGATCATTTTGTTACGTGTTTGAGGTCCCCAGTCCTAATCTTCTAACAAGCGCATGTTGAGAAATAAAAAGCTACGTATTCTAGCCGCTAACTTTTTTACTACTATTATAATTACTGTTTTTTATTTCTAATTATTTTTTTTTATTCAATGTAATCTTCAGTATATTCGGAGTTATGGGAATACAGATATTTCCTATAATTCGATCAAGGTCTTTGACGTGATCATTTCTTATCTATAATCTTTTTTGTTTTGACACAAGTAACAGAAAGGAGGAGAAATTTTATGTAAAAAATCTAACTGTAGAATTGCGAGCACGTAAAGACGTTTGTAGGGATGCGAACGAGAAAATAAAGATAATAAAATCGTACTGTAATCAGTACGTGGGGAAATAATAATCTTATTATTTAATAATTGGTAATGTCATTTCTTTCACTACCTATAAGAATAAGGAAAATAAAGGAAACTAAATTACACAGGGTGTTGGGTAGGTAGTTTCTTAAAACTAGTTGTGGCTCTTTGAATAAATTAAAATTCGTTCTATTAAATAAGTGTTTTTTTAAACGGTAACTAATTATATTTAATAGTAATAAACGAGTCTCAAATTTCTTTTTAGTATAACTGCTATTTTAATATCGCGGCATATACCCGCAGATAGTAAGTTTTAACTACAACGCGATTCGCGCGATGGATCAGAGATCATTAAAAATTAATAAAACAAACTAATCGTATCTTAACGACATTAAATTTATCCGCTTTCGCTTTGCTGTGCCGTATAGGATTTCACGATAATATGGAGAACAAATAAGTTCGCTAACTGATAATTCGCTCATTTCTTCGTTAAATTGAGTTTGAGATTTACTGATTATGAAAATTTGATGGGAGTTTTGTAGAAACTTTATTATTAAATGAATTTACTGTATCTGAGAAATAAAACAGTCAGGTATCGCATATAAATGATGAAAAAGTGAAACTTGAAATGAATATAATTATATGTACTTCTATGATGACGTAATTAATGATTATCATCTGATCTCTGATCTGTTTGTCCCAATCGCTTCTATATATTGAACTTTAACTTTGAATACACAGGATTTGATACCTAGTCTCTAGTTCATTTATAACGTTCTATATAAACTGTCTACAAATTCTTACGTAATAGTAATTGTATTTGATATAGGTATATGTATATATCATGATTATGTAGGGTAAAGTCGGCGAAGTTAGACCCAGTTGCGAAATTCGGATTGCGCGATTTCTCAAAATATAGCCGATGATAATTTTTAAAATTTCACACATCATCATCTCACGTCTGGTGGTACAGAAAAATTGAAGAGTTCAGTTCATTCTCGACATTTTAGGCCAAAGTTACATCATTTGACATATTTCCAAATTTTAATTCAAGGAGTGAAAACACATTCCGTCGAGCCATTCAGAAATAACGACCAAACGAACATCCTTCTGAACGGATTATTGTTTATTTATTTTTTTCACTTAAAAGGTAGCCAAAATTTGCACTCAGAAAATGGTCTTGTTGACACAACCAAAATTTGGGTTATAAAGGGCACAATCACATTTTTTGTTCAGTCAACGAAAAATTTGGTTTTCCCAACAAAATTTTGGCTATCCGAACGAAATTTTTTGTTGACTGAACAAAAAATTTGATTGACTGAACAAAAAATGTGATTGTGCCTTTTATAACCCAAATTTTGGTTGTGTCAACAAGACCTTTTTCTGAGTGTGGTCCACCCCATGATTTATATGGAAGAATGTTTACCTGTAAGGTACTATATTTTGTTCTTTAAAGGGGACGTCGAAACGCTGAAATTGCATAAAGTGGTTTCATATTTTAGAGCTGATAAAAATTAGAAAATGACGCTGTAAATTTGGAGGCCCATCTTCGCGCACTTTACCTTATATATTATTCATCATTCATATAATTGGAAATTATTGCCAACATTTTGTGTATACACGAACCGTACGTTGTACATTCCATCTACCCAGCACACTACAGGTTATTTCAAAAGTCACTTCGGAAATTCGACAACAATTTCTTTAATCATTTGATCAACGTATTAATACAATTTAAATATCGTAATTTGATTTGAACTAATCATCGCTATTCACAAAATGAAATTGCATAATGAATTCGATTTTTTTTAATTTTAAGAACAGTTTGGTTTTTTCATCTCTTTATTATTAAATTTGCAGATCGTTTTTCAGCTTTAGTTTTCCGTTGTTTTATTTTAACGTAGTGACTTTTGAATTAGCCAACATAACGAGTAGTTGCTTAAATTGACATATTGGTGGCAGCAAATCTTTGGTTACCGTTGTGTTACCTTGCCTCGTGATCTCTTTCGAGATTTTGCACGAGAAAATTTCACAACCGTATTACTTTACTACGAGACTCTATATTCACACGGGGTAATAATGACTAGTGTTTTTGCTCGTGATTAGAAAACCAATTATTTTCAATCCAGAAACTTTTCCCTCGTTTTATATCATTCTTAAACCGTCAGGGGCCAAGTTTTTGCACTGATTGATACAGTTAGATAATTTCTATACCGAACGATATTCGAACAGAGTTATGTAATCCTTTGATATGTGATTTTACATTAGACGCATGATCGAAATGTTTCTTTCAACATTTTTTACACTATACATTCACTATTGCCGCAACGTTCTTATACAACAAAATTTTAAATTGAACAGGCATATACATCTGCAGCCACAAGTACAATTATAATTATTAATGAAGATGTGTAGAAAGAACTTTCGAGCTTACCTAAATTTTTTTCCGTAAATGAGATGACTGATGGAAAATCTCTGCCTCAAATAACACTATTTGGAAATATTTTGCTTACATTTATAGTGTTTTTGGTAGCTGTATTTTAGACTAAATTTTATCGGCATATGACACGTGTAAATAATTTAGGTGAAGTCTAAACTTTCCAAACTCTGTTCAACACCGTCATTATTCCCAGTATCAATGCGAAAATGCAATTTGTTATTAATTTAATTATGAACAAATAGCATTTTCTGGTATTATACAGTATACAGACTAGAAAATCAAAGTACATACCTATAGAACGATAAAAAAGGGAAATAAAAATTAATAAATTTTTATAAGATGTAGAAAAATTGCCTACGTTCATGTAAATTTGCGCATTCATTTTTGATATCGTGACAATAATAATTAATTTGTGATCGGTTCATTCATTGTAGTAGATACTTATAAAAAAACTTTTCTTTTGATTTTTGCTGAATATTAAAATGTATACTTATATATATGAATAAATTCATAAATTAAGAATGATTAACATATTAATTTATATATTATAATTGAAAATCAATTTACTGATTAGAGTTTCCTTATTTTACAGATATATTCTGCAAATTCAATTTTAGATATTTATTCTGCATACCTATTATAATATAATTATTCAGATTATAACGTCTCAATAATAAGTGTTCTACATAATATAATAATTTGATTTCATCAGTTTTCTTCATTTATTATTGCACTTGTGCCATTGATCCCGATGAAGCCTATATAAAGTTCTTTGATTAAAGATCACAACTATATTATAGATCATTAAAAAAAAAAAAAAAAAACGTTCGAGAATAATTATCCCGAGAATTTTACGTGTGACATATAATAAGGCTGGCGTCATCCGTATCAGTGTCACATGATGCAGATTTATTTTTTCATTTTTCATTTTTTGGTTTTCATTTTTCATTTTTTATTTCCTGCAATACCCCGTCCGACTTATGCATATATATATATATATATGTTTATATATACCTATATACTTGTATACTATGTATATTACGCTGATGCGGACTAGTCCTCTGTAATGACTAATTATTAATAATTGATCTCTTAGGCTAACTGATAGAATGTAAATGTTTTTAACGAGTCTCAATCACGCGTTAAGTGTATTTACATCTGGTGTAACGATCATTGTGCTAGTAGCCTTATTATTCCGTTTCAATTTTGTTATCATTATCGATATAATATATTTGTCATATTATTTATTATTATTAACTTTATCTATAATATATATATATATATATATACCTACGTATGTATATATAGAATGAGTTCTTAATAACGAATTAACGTGGCAAATCGCGATCGCTGCTTTTGCCTGAATAATTCACTAAAATCGAGTATATTACATAACTCGTTTATGTTGTTCCTAAACATGCGACTAAGTCTTAGGTAAGTATGGGACTACGTAAATTGACTTGACCATATTATGGGGAAGGGGATTGTATCTATACACATGGATTAGGGACGTACCTTAAAACTGATGAGAAAATTGCCAAGTCCGTTGTCAGTTAAAGAATTATTCGAAAATTCTACTCTTCCAATCAGTATGATTAGTTCAGATTTTTAGATATAACAGTTTTAGAAAATTTCATAAATTGGCCGAAGAATTTTTTTCCACAGACAACAAGCCTTGATGACTGAATAATTATATACTGGATCAAAACGTTATTTATAACAATAAAGGTAGCTGTTTGCATCTGTAATTCAGGAGCAGATACGATACGGTATAATTACATGTATGAGAAAAAATGCGAAGAAGTCATGGAAATTTGAATAAAAATATTATTTACAACGAGGCGTATATATGGATCCATGACAAAAACCACGATATGTGTTCGACGATCGAAATTATCTCATTATACTTATATTAGTTAGATAAAATAAAAATAAAAAAAATAAATAAAAAATTATTTAGCTACCGTTTAAACTTACCGATCAATTTTTCTCCTGAGTTACAGACACTGTTTACGTTGCACTTATAAGAGAAGTACGCTTTTATCATATATATATATCTATACTATTCGAAGAATGTCTAGATTCAATTTAGTTTCACTACTTCTGCAGCTAATCTGCTTCACTATCGATATATTGTTAACTTAAGTCAGCATAACTCGATATATACGATGGGTTACTAATTTTGGCCGCTTCTATTATTCATTTAGATTTCTTCATTTAAGTTACTTAAATATCCTCTAATGTAAACCCCGATCATCTATTACACCTTTTCTCCCCTATTTCTTTCTGTGTTACATCATCTATCATGGTTTAATATTCCAACTTTGCATATTCGTTCACTAAGCAGCGACAACGAGACAACGTGGTATGATAACGATTGTTAATTTTCACGCTGTTATTACACATCGTTCTTCTCGTTCGTCGATAACACAATTGAAATTTTTGCAAAGAACGCAGAGTCAAGGAGAAATTTCAAAAGACTCGATAGATTACTTGGATTGTTTCTTCCCTTCTTTATGTCTTCCTTGGAAATCCAGCCTCATCTACGATCGAGAATCTTGATCCTTTTGCTCCAAATCACCGGCTTAGTTTACTGTGGATTTATTGAAGGGAGAAAAAAAAACCTTTCTTTATATTACCCAGGGTAATTACACGCGCAATTATTATATCGTACGCACAGCTGTGGGCTATAATATACTATGTATAATGTAGCTGCAGGAGGGAGGCTACTTGTCATCCCTTAGGAGAGCTTCCTCCGTCTCCTTCCGTCTAGCCTTAGCCTCTTTCTTCGCCCTTTTCTTTTCCTCTTTTGCCATTTTTTTTGCCTCTTTTTGTCTCGCCTTTTCCGCCTTCTCTTCTTCCTTCTGTCTTGCTTTTTCCGCTTTTTCACGTTCCTTTTCCCTCTCTTTTTCCTTTTTCGTTTTTTGAACTTCCTGAGCCACAGTCATAGGCGTCTTTGGCATCGAGGGAGATTTCTTTGCCGATTTTGTCGACGATCTTGCTGATGCAGAGCTTGGTACCTCACGCGGCGTTATAACCGGGGCTACGTTTGGAACACTCCGCGGTGAAGGCGAAGCTTCTAGCTGTGTAACGATTTTCTGTGCGCATCTGTAAAGTGCAATTACACAAATTGCTAGGAGTTATTAAATTATTCCTGAATTGAATAACGGATGAGAAAACATAAAAAAAAAAAAAATGGAATGATGTTTTCACGAAACGAGGAGACTCACCGTATCCTAGTTGATGCTTTCCCAGCGCGATAGTCTCGTTGAAACTCTTTGATTGGGGGTAACCGGCGTTCTCGATTTTCCCTTATTATTTCTTCCTCTTCGGGGACCTGCTGTATAGGATCCTGATATTCCTGTGCAAAGGGGAATAATGAGAGTCGAGGCTAAAGTCTGGCTTCGTTAGAGAGGGTAATACGATGCCTTGTCTATATAATACCTATATATATACTGTCTCTTTTCATACCAGGAGTAATTATTAATTAATAATTACTATAACGACTGAAAGGTTGGAAGTTGTAATTACCACTATATCTCATCGATATTATAATAGAATAGGATGATGTGGAGCTAACGTCTCGTTAATTTTAGAATTTCTGTTTAAGATTATGCAGCGTTTTTAATTTTTGTAAGAGTGACCAAACTGCAAGAATATACCCTTGTAACGTAATTATTGACGCATAGCGTGTAATGAGATTAAAAGTTGTAATTAAAAGCTCCATGCAATTTGGAGTTATATACCGTGTTGAAACATTCATAGGAGTGTATAAGTATTAGTACTCTACGTTTTATCGCGTTGCTCCACTACAGTTGAAAACTTTTCAGTTTGTCCACGAATTCAATAAAATTAAGCTCATTTTAAATTCTAAAACAAAATTGTGAACACCGTTTACGCTACTTCGGAGCTCTGCTCGTTTCAGATAAAGACACTTTTCAAAAACCCACTACGAGTTGGTTGAGTGTGTCCTTTTAGCATTTTTATTCAAAAAAAGAAGAAGAAAAAAAAAAAGGAAACAGAAAATAACGGGAATTATATCTTATATTTGTTCATCAATAACCAGTCTGATCAATTTTTGTGTCTGTTCATAAATCCCTCGCTAGATCTGGGAAAGGAAATTTTTTTACTACGTAATTCATGCAAGTTCGAGTCGAATGACGAACTTGAATAACACTTGAAATTGAACCATCGAGGTGAACCGTCTGAACCGAAGATATATATTTTAACTTTTAATAACATTACCTGGATTCGGAGTTTCATCGACTGAGTTTGCGAGCGGCGAAGCGTTGCCCCCGTTGGCTGTCTAAGCCTATTCGGTTTCCCGGTGGAAATCCCCGAGCTACTGGTAGACGCGGAAGTGGCTGAAGATACGGAAGACACCCCTGAGGCCAAGCATCAAAAATTCATTCGATTAGTTAATTTGTTCTAGAAGCTTTTTCAGGATCCCTTGATCAATATATACTTATCACTTAAAATTGAGCCACGTAATTTTGGTAATTTTCACCTGATAGAGAGGAAGAACCACTGGCCATTGAATAAAGCGATGCTGATGGAGGCACGCTGCTGGGACTCCATCGGACACCAGGTCCCGAGGCACCATTCCCTGCTACGGAAGCCCCCATGCTGTAAGCCGAAGCGCTTTGCGGCAGGACCCAGGATTTCCCCGACATTGAGTACTGGGATTGAAGGAATCGGTCAAAGTGGTTTTGAAATTCAAATTTTCGCCAGTGATTCGTTCAAGAGTAAAAATACCGAGAGATGCTCTCGTATATACTTACGTCTCGAGGGATTAGGGTTTGCTTTAAGCGGAGAATCTTTGCTCTGCATATCACACATCTCAGGGGTAACAGTCGTTGTGAAACAGCCATCTGTATCGTTTTGACAAAGCACCGTCTGTGAATTAGAAAAAGATTTTCCAATGTCTCGAGACAAATGATTCTTCCTCTAGAAATTTTTGAGAGATCCCAATTTTTGGTGGTTTAGAAATTTACCTGCAGACAACGCGATGGCCACACGGCGCCGTTTGCATCGACGCTCTTGCATTCACGCATATAACGCACTGAAACATAGATTGAAAAGAATTGGTTGAAAAAGTGGAACCAATAGAAGTGTTTGCTTTGTTGAACGCAATAATTATTTGGATGAACTCTTATTGACCAAATTGAGAAAATCTGTTTTGTTTATAGAATTAAACAACATTTCCACGAAGCAAACACGAGCCATTAACGATTTTAATTGCAGAGGTGTTTTATCGTTGTTCTAAAGCTGGCCGTTATTTCCATTTCATAATTATTGGTGACTCGAACCTCCTGCCTGCTACCCAAACCAAGAACGCCGTAATTACGCGACAGCTACGACTCCAACATTGCAGAAATATTTGATCATTCCCATTAGGGATCCTTGTCTCGAGAAGAATTTTCTCGGAGATGAAATTGACCGAGAGTTCAACGCGCTCTCATGGTATCTGGAGTTATATACTACGAGACTTGATGGAATGTCTGGATTTTCGAACTTCTGATCACGACCCGACATCTTCGATGTCATAGACTTGACACCAATTCTGCTTTGGGAACAAGAGGAGGAGGCAGGAAAAAAGCTATTCAGAAAACAGAGAGTGGCTGAATCGATTAACGATTTATTTTAATCTAGGCACTGTGCATGAGCTGTTCTTTATTAGGGCATTGAGCGATCACTCGGTGATATGACTCGAGATCAATACGTATAGCTATGCATCTAAAAAGCTTGAAGTAAGTACACAGGGAGAGGCTTTTAACTCTTCCACTTCATATATTTCTCATATTTTCAACTCAAGTAAAAAACGTTCCACATAATTTCTCGGTCAAGTAAAAAATGAGAGAAATTTCAGGCTGAAGAAGTATAATATGCCTGGTATATCGGAGCAGAGATATAAGTGAGTGGTCCTTGTTAATCTCTCATGTATATAAACTACTGCGGGAATTGAATATCAGACAATTACGCGATCTCGCAATTATAGGTAGGTATATATATGTATGTAGGTAGTATACATAAAGTATCACGCTCATTACCGCATGCGATTTAGCTAATTAAATTTCAAGTTGTACCGGGATCACGGCACACAATAGTGTAACACCTTGGCAAACAGATGTACATACATACACAACAAATGTAATCAATCTTGCTAAAACTAAGTCTGGCATGTTGATAAACATAGATCTTGATAAACATGTACCTATTTACGTACATGTGAACTGTATCTACTGTCACAGCATGTGACCAAGTTTCTCTAGTCTTTTGCACAAGTGGGTTTGGCATATAATATGAGAATTCTAATTTTTCATTCTTTTTCGGCTGCTTTGTCACATATAATAAAAAAATGTACCTATAATTAGCTACACAAGTTGTCGTTAATTGGTTAATGAAACTTATTCAAGTGAAATAATCACACAGAAATTGATGTCAAAGGATGTGCAATGTCTCACATCGTTTATTTGTCATATACAGAATTAGATATTCACAATGGTGTATGACATTTTTTATTTCAATCACGTGGAGTCTGTTTAGCCCACAGTTACATTTTGAGGTGGTGCTCCTGAAAAAAAGTAAAAATCGCAATGATTACAATTTTTTTCCGCTCACAGCTCTTACGTCACTAGAATCAAGAAAATCTTTACTTTCATTGCATGATTTGTACACCACGCTCATACACTTTCATAAGATTCATTCAAATAATAAATATTCATTTCCAAAACACACAAATTTCTTTGTGGAATAAAACTGAAAAATTCATTGTTTTCACTGCTTTACCACCCATGTTCGAAGTTCCATTGCGGCCCCTGCATCCGGGTCCTCCAGGCATTCCACCAGGTCCTGATCGATATCCTGCTTCCTTCTGGTCCCCTACATGGCCCAGATTCATTCCAAACTAGAAATATACACACGAAATGAAATTCGAAAAGCAACGAATCATGTAGTACATGGGTATAATAAAAAGAATCGTCCTTAATAATTGATGGACCTATGTGTATCGAAGCCAGCTCTCAAGAGGCAAATGGCGTCTTTGGAATTGGAGTTTGGTAAAACAGTATTCGCCCAACGATTTTTGTGACCGCCGACAAGTTTCCAATTCCAGGCGCCCAAGGGGCACTATACAACTTGTATAAGGACGCCTGAGAGATTTTTCGATAGCAGAACTTTCACGACAGAGCTTGCAGCCCCTTGTACTTGCGTGTCACTTACCACGAGTGCCAGGAGAATGGCGATGATTGAGGTGAAGAGGAGTGACTTCATATTTGCTGCTGAATTTGTTAACTGATTCTGCGGCCACTGGTGGAATTCACTCCTATTTATTCGCAGATTTTCGCACCTGAGAGGTAACATAATAGATGTTGTAAAAACGCAGTAAATAATTGCAACAATTTGCAAACACATTATAATCGCAGTATATTTCATACACATGATCGACGACCGGATACGGAAGAACTCTGAAAGTACGTAATTTGCAATTACTCTTTCATGTTACGTAACTAATTACGGAGGTAGAATAAAGCCGGCGTTATATTAATAAATATTGGAGTTTTTTTTTTGTTCTGCACAGCTACCTCCTAAATTCCATCACACGAATTTTTGGCATAATTACGAAATTCTTCAAGCGAAGAATATTTGGGTACAGAAAGAATGCATGTACTGTATTTATACCGAGAAATGGATAAACATAAGTTTACCAAAAGGTACGAAAAATCAACCCATCCAATAAAACGTAGGAATGGGAATCCGGGAAGCCTTTTTCTCCATATTATATCTCGGAAAAAGCTACCAACCTATTTCCCCTACTGTATCATCGCCGTTCATACGTAGAAAAAGGCTACGAATATATCGAGGTAGAAAGAGTCTGTTTCTGAGTCGTTCATTTCCCGACGATTGTCGGATAAGCAGCTGGAAAAGAAATGAAACTCGTGTGAAAGAAACGAACACTGACACAAGAGTAGTAATCGTTCATTTTTTGACAGACACGAACCAAGAGAGCCTGTAATATTCTCGAAAAAGTGTAGCCGATTGTTTTTTTCAGTAAAATTTTCCACCAGATATAGACGCGTTCTTCGAAATTATCAACTGTGAGAGAACGTTGAAAGAATTGACTCTTAATCTAGGAAATGGTATTTTTATTAACCTTGTTCAGTATACTGTGCTGAGAAAAGCGCTTGATCGAATTTCTCTCTAAATTTACTCAAGAAAGATTTTCAGCCGACATTATTTTATCCCATTTTTGTCAAATTTACGGAGTTATATTTACGCTATGCAGCGTCTTCGATGATATAAAATTGGTTCGCCTTATTGGTAATTATGGCAAAGGTCGAAGTGTGCCGACAAAGCTTTGCGCGCATATTATGTTCGTTTCCTTATACTTTTGAAGTTAGGTCAAGCAGATGATTAACCTTGCCTAACAACAGCCATTCGTCTTATATTTTTCGACCAGTATTTCCGGCGAACAAACAGCAAGCTCGTACATATATACTACTATACCTACCTGTCCGTTTCACTTCGCTCTTGACCCACGAGCCGCTCCTCGTTCTTTGTCGATCCTAATCTGCTGTTATATGGCTTATTGGCCCGTCGATCAGACTAGAAGTCTGAACAGTTTCAGGGAAGTAAAAAAATTTTCTGGAAACCTGCGCGTATATCTGCGTCCAAAGGTTTGCTAATTGTCGCGTGACGGTATAGATGTGTCTGTGTTAGGATTTCCAATCAACAGAATTCGCTAGTAAATTACTGGCCTTATATTTTTGCTACCGGGATGACCGGAAACTACAAATCTTCCAAATCTTCCTACTCCGGGCTGCAGATAGCTCGTTGAATTCCCTATATTTCCAAATTCCAATCAACGTGAATTGTCATTTCAATTTCGTACCATTTGGAACAAAGGAAATTGCTGAAATATTGACAAAGCGTGATGTCGGCCTGGGCCGTTTTATATGTCATTTCGGTCTCCACAGCAACAACATAAGCCAGTAAATGCCGTGTAAACCTTTACTCAGGGCTCACAAATTTTCATGGTGAGTATAGAATACAGAATTCCAACCGATTGAAGGCAGTGCGTGACCGCGATGCATGGAAAACACTCATTAGAGTGACGTGCAGGGAATTGCTTCGAGGGTCCAAGAACCGAGATAGAATGTCAACAATTTCAAGTTTCGTGAGATTTCAAAGAACGATAGGTATATGCCTATAATAATTATTCTAATTTCATCGGCAAGATCATTATTGACTTCCGATTCAAAAGAAGATCTGCAGTGAATGAAGAGCTGAATCAACAACTGAAATCACCGAATACAGAAAGATCGTCTATTTTACATATTCAAAGTCTAAGAATAAGTAGATAAAGGGAGGAATATGAGATCAACATTGAGTAGCTACAGACGATGGGACCAGTAGCTCGCAGTGGGAAAAGGGAGTCTCAAATTTGATTTAGTAATCGCTTTTCGCTGAGCTGTTCCCGGGAAAAGAAACTCCCGTTATTCGTAATCTCGATGAAAGTTCACCATTTTCAGGAAAAAGGCAGGAAAGGTGAGAAGAAAGGGAGTTTATAAAAGCCAGTGAAAAGCACAATAGCGCTGAACAGTGACATACGTATATTAGGGTGGTCGTTAATATAGCTATTTCTGAATTAGATTCATTCATACCCTTCATTCGAAAGTAAAAAAAAAAAAAAAAATTTTGACCCCAAATTGAACCCTTTATCTCAATTAGAAAGGGTGCCTGTAAAGGCTTACTTTTTTGTATTTTTTTATTTTTTTTGTATTTTTTTATTTTTTTTTGTATTTTTTTTTTTTTTTGTATTTTTTTTTGTTGTTTTTATGAACTATCTGTATGATCGATGGATTTTTAAGCCGTTTAAGAGGTGCCGAAATATTTATTTTATAAAAAAGTAGCCGAAAGTAATGTAAAATCAATACAAAAAAGTAAGCCTTTACAGGCACCCTTTCTAATTGAGATAAAGGGTTCAATTTGGGGTCAAAATTTTTTTTTTTTTTTTTACTTTCGAATGAAGGGTATGAATGAATCTAATTCCGAAATAGCTATATTAACGACCACCCTAACGTATATAGGAATACGTTACAACGACTCCATGGTTCTCTGTAGACGGTTTTCCAATACAAAAGAATCCACTCATCGTAGGAAGGACAGTTTTTTTTTTTTTCCTAAGGCACAGAGTGCAAGATGAAAAAAATAGACTGTCTCAAATTAGTATGTATGTGTATATTTATTTATCGAACTACATGATGCTGATAATTCTCATAAGCTGTGGTTAAAAAAACCAATAAAAATAATCTACTGCAGGATCATATCCAAGCTATACACACATCCGTGTATCTCGAAATGCAAGAGCGTGTCCATCAGTCACCTTTGAACCAACGACGAGGTGGAGGATTACCCCAACCACCACCACCACCACCACCACCGCCGCTGTTTCCGTTACCTACGAATATATAATTGTAATGAATGAAACCAATACAGGTATCGAAGATCGTTCATATCGCAATGTTCAATGGTTAATAATAACCGTAGTTGCATGCTGCAGACATCAGAATAATTCATTCGTTTACAAGCCGAAATTGGAATTGAAAAGCATGAAATGCCGTTCATTACATGAACCTTCATCAGATCAATATCGAACTTGTCATCACATGAAGTTATGCCACTTTAATTAGATCAAAATTACCAGACGAAGAGGACGCCGTCGTAGTCGTAGTCGTTGTCGTAGTTGTGGGAGGGGGCACTGATCCTGTGCTGCTACTACTACTAGTAGTCGATGTAGTATATGTCGAACCATCACTACCACTACTTCCTCCTCCGCTGTTACCACCGCCGCCCCAGCCACCCCAACCACCTCCTCCTCCACCACTGGGTGGTGGTGGTGGTCCAGGTGGAGGGCCCCATCCCGCCATCTGTGTGAAAGAAATGTTTAGCACAAGAGCTTAGTGCATCTTATATATATATATAATCATTCCGTGCTAAATTTCAAGCACCTATAGTTGGGCTCACTGGGAACTTAATGATGTGGGATGGTAGATGCGACAAAATGTTCGTAATGTTCGTGGCTTCATTTTTTTTTCTTATCTGAGAGCCGTATTATCCAAAGTAAAAATCATAGTTCATAGTGGCGGAAGATATTTTTAAGTAAAATAAAATATAGTATGAATAGTATCATATAGTTACCGTAGTGGCCAGTAGAATTGTGAACACAGCAGAAAACAAGGTAGCTTTCATGACTGGAAGCGAGTGTGATAAATTAGAGAATTTTGTGCACTTTTATGCGTATCGCAAAACTGTAGAATCCGCAAACTATTGGACAGTGATTAAAATAATTTGAATGTTTTATTTTAGTTTTGCAAAAAATTTTCCAGGAGGACGTTTAAAGTGGTAAAAAAAAAAAAAAAAGGATACTGTCAGATTATATTCAATTGTTCCATTGTTGAATCGTGTCGTCATTCTGTCAATGTAGAAAAAACATTTCCGGCTATGAATTCATAAATCCAACCATTCACCCGACGTCAACGTGCCCGGTTACGTGAGACAGAAGCAGCGGTATACTTTGTCCCATAATAGATAGCACGTTTTTTCGCAGACGTCAAAGTTCATTGGCTCTTTGACGTTTGATGTGCTGTCACGCTTATCGTTCTACTGAGGTCCTATTTCGTGGGTATAAAAGGCTCACGTTACATGACAGTGAGAATAAGTCATGAATATACCCATATCAGTCATGTTAAATGTAAGACGTAGAAAGGTGAAAAAAGGTAGAATTTTCGCGGATGGTAGGAAAGATTGTTGAGTACAATGAACAGCCCTTCAATGTAGCGTCTAAGACACTCTCGTGAACAGTCGTCAATGTGTAATATATACATTAGGGTGGTCCTTAATTCAGTCATATTCCAATTTCGATGCTTCCATGGGCCAGGAAGTCTTCAAATATATATATATAAAAAAAATGTAGTCGAAACCCAGGTTTCTATCTCAATTCTAAGTACTGCCTCGAAGCCTTGGAATTTTCTCATTTGAATAACACACAATTTTTACTTCCTATCGTATACTTATTAGATCGTTCCGAATAATCTGAAAATCTGCACACTTCTTACTTATAATAGTATTAGGTATCCGCGAAAAATTTATAGATTTTTAATGACAAAATTTTATTCGGCACAATTTGGAGGTGAGACATTTTTTTTGGTGCGAGCTGTAGCTTCGAAAATTACATCGTTGAAAATCTGTCAACTTTTCATGAAATACCTACTACTACGGGTAAGGAGTGTACCAGGTTTGAGATTTTTCGGTGCTATACTGCAACAGGAAGAAAAAATAAATCAAATCGTGCTTTATTCAAATGTGAAAATTCGAAGGCTTTGGAAACGTCCTGACCCATGGAAGAATCGAAATTCGAAAATGATCAAATTGAGGCCCACCCTAATATTCCTATGTAATTACATTGGAAAACACCTTTTCCAGAAACTGGTTGGAAAATCCACTAAACGGAGGTGAGTTGCCTAACTTGGTTTCACGGTCGTTGGACAGTTCGGTCGGTCCAGAGCTGGGTGTATGACGTCACATCCTGCGGATACAACGCGCCACGCTAGCACCTATATACCTAGATATATAGTAGATAGGTATATATGGCCGGTATAGAGCTTTTCTCGGCAACTCTCCTGCGAGAGCAGCTATAGGAAAATATTTACTTGCGAATTGTTATTTGCCAAGACGATACACATTCAGACACCTTTACATTTGTATTATATTGGGTATACCTATATATATGTATGTACGTGTACAATGTACATATATATACACCTACTATGAGTACGTATAACATATAACTGTATGCGACACCGTGCAGAAGAGATATTTTATGCTGGCATGTATCGATTTCAGGAAATCAAGTAAATTTGCAGCCTTTCAATTTTTATTTACTGATGAGCTGCTGAGTTTAGATAAATTTATTTTATTGACACAGACTGGTCCATTACATCTGTATCATTTCGGAGTTGGTGTAACGGGTTGTAAGAACGGCTGAATCTTAATTGGGTTGATTCTTTTTCTCGTATCCTTAGAGACGAGATATCGATATTTCTGATCACGTCTGAAAAACTACCCCTGGATAATGAGCTTAGGAGTTATTAGATGACCTTAGGCGTTGTCCGGAGAGTTCAGGAGGGTGTGCCTAATGAATTAATCAACCGTTCTGCTTTGCTAACATCCCTTAAAAATGTCTTCTTACCTCATCTTCTTGGGAGGACGCCAGTTCGGGCTCGTTTTCTTCCAATTTCGTCAACAGCTTGTCCTGGGAACATTAGAACAATACAAATTATTACAGAGAATAATTCTATTGGGAAAATCATGTCCCAACTCTTTCTCTACTGACATGAGACGGGAAATTGCATAATAATTGTTTGTCAAAGTGTATTGCCTTGCGTTTATGACATGATACAGGTATATCTATATCATGCTTAACTGTAAAACACGTAACATAACTGTTGTTACCGAATACAATCACACAACTATATGTCTACAGGTATATATTTTGCAGCAAGATTTTTTCACATTGTGCTAGAAATAGAATAGAAAATATGCAATGATGTAAAGGTATACCTATGATTATAACGTTGCG
Organism: Tenthredo mesomela; assembly: GCA_943736025.1. Classification (NCBI taxonomy): domain Eukaryota; kingdom Metazoa; phylum Arthropoda; class Insecta; order Hymenoptera; family Tenthredinidae; genus Tenthredo; species Tenthredo mesomela. The sequence continues at coordinate 49,957,882 of OX031013.1, forward strand.
GTTAAGAATTTATTTAAAGAATATATTATTGAGACCATCTATTTGGGCTTTAATAATAATAATTGCTTTGAATGAGAAGACGAAAAAATTGAATACACAAAATTAAAAAAAAAATTAAAATTACCATAATTATACAACGTGTTTCAATATAGAACTTTTGTACCATGATTAAGATCGGCCATCGCATCATGCATCGAATACACAGGAATTATACCCTTTGATGTGGTCGTTGCTTGCCTTGAGAGCGATGAAGCGATAAGATTTGAGTATACCTACACGATGATATGTATCGTCGAGTACGCCGTGTACATACATACATAACTTGCTAATTATGTAGCAGCATATAATCGCCCGTTTATCGATATTTGCTTACCCCGTGGCAAGAATTTATTGACGATGTGAGGTAGGTACCTAATTTTGCGTTGAAATTTGTTGTTAGCGATGAGTAATGACCCAAATTCTATATACATATAGGTACAACACTTTGATCTTACAAATATGACTTGGAAATTTGATGAACAATGAAAGTGATTTTGAAAATATACTAATCAATTTCGGTCGGGGTTTATCGATTCTATAATAATTATCAGGTCGATTACCGCTGTGTACTATAATTTATCACTTTCATAGGTGTTATCGCGTTGCGCGTTTGTTCGTTATCGTCTTTAAATCCAGGACACGAGGCTGATATTTTAAATTGCTAAGCTAAGAATAGAAGTCTTTGTGGCTAGACCGATGCAAATCGATAGGTCGCCTATAACGGAGATTCTCCATCAATGGTGTCTAATGACAAGCGCATAAGAGGCCTATAAGTATAGAACTTCATTCACGAATGATGCTTGGAAAAGAATTAATCCTCAATATTTTATAAGAAATCCACAGCTCTTCAGGATTCGAATTTAGCCGAGCTGAAGAACCTAGGTGAACGTTGAGTTGGGTCGATTTGAATATATCACATATATGTATATGTATAAGTATCTAGGTAGAAGCTCGCTATTCTACGAATCTCCTATTTTAGATTCAGCATACTATTTACATGCGAGCTAACACGCGACATTATTATTATTATTATTATTATTATTATTATTATTATTATTATTATTATTATTTTTTATCCTACAATATCAAAATGTTTCAGTTGCACGTATGGTTCAAGGTTGTGGTTGCAAACATTTTATGGATTTTTTTACGTTAAATATTTATGAAGATAGGAAACCCTTCCTTCCTACGTAGACTTGATTCCTATGAGTCAGACCTCCGGGGTTCGAGTGACACATCTGTCTTTCAAGTCACGAGTGATTTTTTATTCGCTTTTTTCGCTTGTTCAGCATGCTAAAGTTCGCTTTTTTAGTCGAATATATCCTATAGTCTACTTCATTGCGGTTAGGAGATATTCAGTCGGGAATAAAATAACCAAAGTGTGTAACACGTGTTATATAGTATGACGAAAAAGATTTCTTCAAGATTTTGATTGCATTATAATTTCAAAATAGTTTCATTCAACCTGTTCTTACAAGGTTAATATAATTCTGTGTATATTCTTGACTCCCACGTAATGGGATTCTACGTTTATCACAATGTTGGGCCTTCATTACCCAATAATGTGAAACAGCTGAAATGTAACTCTACCAATGAATTGAAATCGACAGAGAACTGGCTGAATGCCAAAGGGGCTTCTCTGTTGAATTGAGAAAATGAAGCCTATCGAGAAAATTGTATCAGTCACCGAATACTATAAGAAACTAAATTTCAACATTCTCAAATAATTTGTAATTGAAATAAAAATCCTAGTCGATAAATTCTATACCTGTGACATTTTCACTGTGACCTTTGGCTTCGTACCAATCATACATTTTTTATAATCATTTAAAGATGCTCGAGAGTTGGGCTCCAGTTTTATACAAGCTGTAGTCGCTGTTGTCCACTTCATTTTCTTGAACAGGTTCCAGTTGAGTCTGTCTAATGATCTCTCGACTGGAAAAGCTAGGCAAGTTACTATCCTCTCTGGAGTGGATACACATTGATTTACATACATGTATTATACATAGAGATATAGTTCACTGCGAGAAAGTGACTAGTTTCTTGATCAAAAGGCATACCGTAATCAAATTGTCGGTTTGCCTTTTGAATTATGCAAAGTTAGGAATCAACCTAGAGGATGATGATACAATTTGCAATCTGCCTACATACCGCACAAGCGTATAATATCTGCTTCAAGAGACCTAGGCGAAAGTGCGGAAAGTATCAAAACGGATTAGGCATTTTTAACAAAGTTGTTCCTGGCGGGAGAAAAGTGGAGAAAAAAAACTGACTCGTGACTCTGAGAGTATAACAGTACCTTATACTGCATGTAGGCATGCTTCAACTATGGGTATATGTACTACGTGGTGCTGAACTGGATTGAGAAATACTTTGTACTGTGAGAGTGTTGCGCTCACGATCAGCCAAGAACACTAAAGTGTAAGAGTTTTGTGTACTTGATGTTTTGCAGCAATGAAATCTCTCCCTTCCTTCTCCTTTCATCCCAACACTCGCCTTAGTCTAAGCAACTTCTAACGCTACGCTCATTTGCTGGTATAACAATCATTCCACTCTCGCGGAATCTCAGTTTAGACACGGACTGGATATTCCGCATTATATACACATGATTGTGATAAAATCGTATCGAAGAATTTTACGTTATTAATAAATTGATACAATCAAAATTAAACCTTTAATCATTATACTCTGAGGATCGATTAGTGTAACGCCTACTGTGACACGGTAATTTGCGAGGTGTCTAGTACAATCATATAGTAAAGTTAATTACGGACCTTAACGAACTGTTGATGATATGATTATACGTGAACGGAAAATTTGTTTCACACATCACACGGAAAAATAATAAGCAAACATTACGGTTCGGTAAATCCACGTGGTTTCAGATTTTTTTTTTTTTTTTTTTGTATTTTTTCGTTTCATTTTAGTGCCGAGTTTTTGGTGTTTAGCGGTAGAATGGCGAGAGCGGAAGAGTGATCATCAATTCCGGCTGTTTGTTCGAATAATTATTTTTCCGGTAGAGTAAGCGCTTTGAGCAGCCACGTGTTTAAAATAAAACTGTTGACAATCTGACGGCAAGTAAAGGGGTTGAGAACTCGTGAAACTTCGAAGGTTTTGGCATCGGTTATCAATTTATTGGCGGGGAGATGATCGTCGTGTTTTATCGGCCAATTTTTTTAAGAATTATTACCATAAAATTTGCGTGGCTCTGCAGTGATGTACAGAGAAAGTTGAACAGATTATCATGAAGTTTAGAAATTCATCATCAAAGTTTACCGGTGATGTGATATTACACTTGTTAATTAATAATTGACTGCATGGTTTTGAAAGTAAATTAATTATTAGAAAGAGATGTGAATTTAGAAGTGAAAGCCTATACAAGAGAAACGTTCATTTTTTTCATCCCAACGATGAATAATATCCGTTTGATCTGAGATAAGGTATCGTTATGCTGCCGTCATGTACAAAGAAATGAAAATTAGAGGCAATGGGAACGCCGTTCTTTCGGTAAACGAAATTGTTTAATGGATTCCGTTTGTGTCAGATTGTCAGAAATCGAGTAACTGAACTTGTGTCACATTACATTCACAGAATTTTCGTTTGCGGCAAAGTTGAGTGGATAAATTGTTTTTTTTTTTTTTTTTTTACAAAACAGGGAGAATCAGCTGGATCAGATACCTAAGAGACGGTTTACATACACTCCAACGAAATTGTTTAACAGATTTCGTTTACGTCAGGGGTTGAGTTTAGGTAACCGAACTCACGCAACGTCCGTACTACCGTTTGACGAATAATTTATAAACCCTAATTTAACTGTGTCATTCATTTGGAAGTTCGAAACTTTTGGGTATAAAGTTCCTCTCGACAAACGAAGAAATGATCCCGGTTTTTCTGCGCTCTTTTCTCTGCATCACCATCACTTTTGACTTAGGTGAGTGTTTAAGGATGTAGCAGCTCTGCTGCGAGAAGATCCAAACAAGTGTTTCACGTCTGAATAGAACGTTGATTAGGCAGTCGCTATAAAATCGCTTTCATTGTACACTCATATTTTTTTACAGCTATAAAATTTACGGTCGCTGACATTTCGCCAGAACTGAAATTATAATAGAGACAAATTTGTTGTGAACCTATTGCATTGTGATTTCTTAGCATAACTTTATGCTTGAGCTGTATTAGACGCTGCGAAATGATTAGTTTCGGTATTACTTTCTCAGTTCTATTCAGATTATTAGTCGGAGTATTAAAGGTTTCCAACTTTAGTTACAACCTCGCCATAAACAGTTAGAGAAAAGTTAAAAATGTTGCCTTCATTCTTGGCTTCGTATCTTTGCCGATTGTTGGTCGTGTACAGAGGTACGGTTACCGTCAACGAAAATTAAAAATTTCCTTAACCTTCTATAATTTATTTCATTGAATTTCATCTCTCCTTCATTAACTTTAAACAATCCCTATACAAGTGTAGTGAAATAATTATACTACTTTCGTTTCAAGTGCACGGATCGCTCCGACGTAAATCAAAAGCTCTCTGTCCTTCATATTCCAGTGCTAAAAACGATAAGTAGTTTTTGTTCCATTGATGAGGATTCACGAAATTACAAGAATCAATAATTTATTGCGAGATCAAAGTTGATCGTCATATTGAAAGTATATGACACAACTACTATATGAGTATGAGAAAATTTACTATAAATTTTTCTCCGTGTAATCTACCTCAAGATGATATTTTTAGATTATATACGAATTTGTCCCAGAATTTTGCACTCAGAAAAAGTTCTTGTTGACACAACCAAAATTTGGTCATTGTATGCACAATCACATTTTTTGTTCAGTCAATCAAATTTTGTGTTCAGTCAACCAAAAATTTCGTTCGGATAACCAAAATTTCGTTGGGAAAACCAAATTTCGTTGGGACAACCAAAATTTTGGATATTCCAACAAAATTTTTGGTTGACTGAACAAAAAATGTGATTGTGCATATAATAACCGAAATTTTGGTTGTGTCAACAAGACCTTTTTCTGAGTGTGATATGCAATGATAATTTCCGCTGAAATTGTACCAATTAAACGCAGGATCATAGATTTTGTCCTCGGAATTCAGTGAGGCGTAAAAATAAGGGTTTTCTTATTTCTAATAATTATTTTCGTTGCGAAATTGGTTATCGGTTTGACTTTGGTGTCCAAATGCGATATCGGATCGGATCGTGGCCGTGGACTATATCTAATGAAAACGAAAGTGTAAGGATAAGCCTTTGACGACCAAGAGCGATCGCGTTCCGGTAGAGTGATTTGATAGGATTGAATTAAAGCAATCTTCCACGAGTTGGCTACCAAAAGTAATAATCGAGTATTACGAGCAGATTTTGCGGTGTGTTTAGGAAAAAAATGTCTAATACCTAACACCACAGTCTACCAATTACCCAGCTGACAATAGATACCTGTGTATGTGGTAACAAATCGAGTTTCGAAACGTACTGTAATATTTCATCTGGTTTAAGGACAAGAGTAAAAGTTTCTGAAATCAAGATGGACCTTAGCCGATCGAAAAACTGTATGAACGAACGCCATTTGTCAAAACCGAAAATAAAATTGGCATTGTAATAAATAAGCAGCGCGTAATTGCGAGGAGAATAAAATGGCCTGGATTTATATACCTATATCTATCATTCTCTCGTTTGCCATTATTTTTGTCTCAAACAATGCCAATGTTACAAAGCTGGAAGTTCTTCATTTTACTTCGCAAGAGCAAAGATCTGTCTTTTCTAACAATACTGGCTCACCTACTTTCCTCGTCTTATAAAGTATATAAGAAAACGTTAGCAATAGCATTTATTAAAATACCATTTGAATTCGATACGGCAATTTTCCACGGTCTTATTAGTCATTATTATAATTTCTTAAACAATTATTTCTGATGACAATCTTTTGCTCGCTTGATAAATAGTGATTTCAAAACTTGTCAGATTTATCCAGATTTCATGTGTAAAGCTACTTGTATTATTTTTTTTCTTAATTATAATTATTAATTTGTAAAAACCGATGGTGAGTCGATTAGGAAAACCGTTCCATGTGCAAACTGGGGGAATAAAAATGAACCCGCACATTTTTCTGCCAGTTCTATATAATCACAGAGATCTCATCCAGCCCAGTTTTTATATTGGTACCTTTATTATTGCCTTAACACACGAATGTCAAGAGTGCGTGGGACTTGTTTGTTTCAGGTAATAACCCGGCCCACATTTCACCCTTTCCTACAGGCAATTGCACCTTTTGTTGTCCAATTCAGCCCGATCAAGATATTCTGTATCAGCTATATACCAGGTGATTCAATATTATTACGAAATACTACACAACAATCGATACTAAACTGCGAGGCAGAAGAAGAGCAATCAGCTAAGCAATCCTATCGACTATGAACTTGCGTTGCTAAGCAGTCGCGGTGTCGAGGTGACCTGAAAAAAAAATCTTCAACCGTCTGAACCCAGTTTTCGTGTCAGATAGAATATTCTAGAAATTTTTCAAGATTATTTTCTAACACATATATGTTTTTTCATATAATGCGAATTATCTCTATAATAAAATTAATACTTTTGTTCGATGTGTTTATAAAAAGGCGGAATCCAACAATCCCTAACACCCTGACAACCAACGATGCGACGTCCTTACAAAGGAGCAACTTCAACATTAGCAGTCCAACCATCATCTATATCCATGGTTACAGTGAACGAGCACCAGGGTTAAGTGCTGCAACGGTACGAGATGGTTTGTACATTTTCTTTACTCGTACAACTCACTAATGAAACGAAAAATCAAGGGTATAGTTGTGTACTTTTATCTATATTTTTTGCCGTTATTCTGGTCACGAACCCTGCAGATGGTTTATACCCGAGTTAAGTATTTAAACCGCGATAAAGTTCCTCTGTGAAAACTGAGTGGTTCGTATACTATATACACACCTATGTACAGGTAAACAGAAACTTGAAGAAAATGTTTGAAGAGAACGGGTGCACTTTTTCTGAAAGTTTCAAAAATTCACTTTACTTCTGATCTCTTAATTTACCACTTTTTATACGAGGAGTTATTATCGCTCCTTGATTACACCGCTGATGCAATAGCCAACCCTTATACATTAATCTATGCTTAATTGTTCGCTACAGCATATCTGAGACGGGGTGAGTACAACGTAGTCCTCGTAGACTGGGGCAAATTGTCGGCACTTCCGTGGTACATTACGGCTGTGAGAAACACCAGGCTAGTTGGACCCCACGTTGCTGGTATGGTCAGATGGCTAGACGCCCAGGGCGCGGTTCCAATGTCTCGCGTACACGTAATAGGGTTTAGTCTTGGAGCTGAGGTCGCCGGCTTCATGGGGAAGTCTCTTGCCCCACAGCAGGTGAGAACTTCCGGAAACCGGATAGCTGGTTCTCGGCTTACGCGTGCGTTCGTATGTGTGTAATGTGTATGTAGGTATATAAGTTTTCCATATATATATACGACTTGGACAGTCTTTCGGCACCAATTGATAAACAGCCTTTTAAATTTCAGCAAAAACATAATCTTCCAATTAATCAAGAGGTAATTTTCATTCCAGTGAACATATTATAGCTATTTACTTCTTGTGAAATGTTTTCTTATCTACGACCGGCTAACGACCATGACTACTCAATCTGAGAGATCTAATTGTTTAAAAACGTGACTAAATAATTAGTCAAGCGTGCCACAGCTGATTATAATTATATCGTAATCGTGTCGCGTGTGTAGCTGATTTCTAACGTAATAAGATTTCTTCTTAATAATTACCGGAAGGTCGGTAGAATAACTGGGCTAGACGCCGCCTTTCCTTTGTACATGGATACTGGAGCCGATGGACACTTGACCGCGTCTGACGCCAGTTTTGTTGACGTCATTCATACCGATGGTGGGATATTTGGATTTCCAACTCCTCTTGGACATGTTGATTTTTATCCAAACGGTGGACGACCAACCCAGCCGGGATGTGCCGTCGATAATATTATCTTCGACGGAGTTACTCTCATCATCAATCAGTACAGTGAGTTTTTGATTGATTGTATAAGAGCTTCCGAAAATAAATGAAAAAACTTTTTAGCTGTTTTTATCCACAAAAGTTTTTTCCTCCGGTTTAAGTTTCATGTTTGTTTCATTTTCTTTCTTTCTTTCTTTATTTTTTCCTCTCCCAATCATCGGAGATAATTAATCATCTTTTTATTATCTTCAGTTGCCTGCGGTCATAATCGAGCTTGGCAACTATATGCAGAATCCGTACTGAATCCTAACGGTTTTCCTGGTAGCCAATGTCCTCGTTGGAGACCGGAAATTCGTGGTAACTGTACCTGGAGCCCCGATGCCCTCATGGGTTTTGGCGTGGACCGTCAGGCCCGGGGGAAGTTTTATCTAAGGACAAATGCCCGGACTCCATACGCCAGGAATACAACGGGTTACGGTATCAGAAGATGAGAATCACGCGACAGGGAAGAAACAAAAAAAAAAAAAAAAAAACAAAAAATGGATGAACCAGCGCAAAAAATACAGGGAGATCCGAGCTACCCTTATTTCTCGGTTTATCTGATAAAATACGAGACCCTCGCAACGCAACGTTGCTTTTCGTCGTTGTGCTCATTGTATGTGATATAGAAATTGCGTCATACCTGAAGCTTACGCATAGGTAGTAAACCCGAGAAGTAAAATTTGTAGGATTTTTATCTTCGTGTTTAACTCTGACCTGAATTTCATTTTCATTTCAAGTATTGCAAATTATTGTTACATTTTTAGTCCTCATTTTATCGCAAAATTACGAATATATAGTAAATCGATTGTGAATAATTTCTTAGTACATTGAGAATTTTTATTTAGTACGTCTTAACGAAGTTAATCTGATAATATTTCGTCAGACAGAATGTGAAGATTAATTAAAGCAGGACTGCTTATTAAAGACCATAACTCTGCGTGTCTCACGCACCGAAGCACCTCACGTAGGTAGATAAAACGAAGTCAGCTGCCTATCTGCATGTTGTATATTTCATCATTCTTTATCTTAAGATTAGCTGTATAGTTTTAGTTGAAGTTTTTCTTTCAAAGTGTTACCATATCATGCCGGACATGGAAGAGATGCATCTGATAGTTTATATAGCGACTTTCCAATATAATCGTTTGATTTTGATGAATAATATTGCATCTGAAAATCTTGAGGCGTTATATTTTTCAATTTTCAACCAAACCAAGAAATGTTCCTATAATAGTATACAATAGAACCTTATTGTTAGCTATATGCGTTATATAGACGAAGTCAGATTATCGGCAAAAGCAAAATTCGAGGCACGACTCATCGTTATTCAGGCAGGCTAACAGAACTCAGAATAATTTTGTCATACCATTATCGAGAAGCAACTACGTGATACAAGCATAAAGAATTCATGGAAAGAATTGCTTCTTCGATAACAATATGGAAGAAGGACATCTAAGTTGTTAAACAACTCTCAAATATCGATTGTTACCAAACTTTTACAGTTTACTTTACAAACTAGGAACCCTAGATACCTACAATTCCTACAAACTATAGAAATAATATTTTCCTCTGTTATCGATGTCTGCTTTTCTTATCATTTTCAATCTATTTCTATTTCTAATCAATATTTCTAAATTACAACTAGAATTTTGATATTACTTCGACTGACGGATATCCAACGAATTTTTAATCTGTAAACCTAATGAAAAAAAAAAAAAAAAAATATCGTTTTTTTCACCGAATGCATTTACGAAAATTGCTTTCAACTTATATAATAAAAGCATATTTTAGTTATAATGATACTGTATAATCTGAAATAGAATACGTTGGAAATAATGAAGTACCTATCGCGAAGACTTTTCCAACTTGGTAATTAGATTTTTCTTCTAAACTCAAAGTAATTTGAAAAGAATTTTTGCAGCGATGCAAACTTTTCAAATAAACTGCACACCAGATTGGATGCCCTGACAGCACAGATAATACCGATACTCACGATTTAGCGAGAGTTTGAAAACGCAGGTTTTCCTCGGTACCGGACACGTCCTCGTAGATCGGTATAGCAGCCTTAGATCAAAACTAAGAGGTTGCATCCGCATCTCTGTGTCGACAATTTTTCTACAAGGTTTAAGTGGATTTTCTCGCTTTAGTTCTCTACGTTTCTTGTTGAGTTAAAAAATAAACCATGTATTACAACCTCCTCTTCGTTGCTCCTTCGTCAAGTGGCACTTGTGCTTCTTTCAAGTGTTTCTTTTTATTCAAAAAATGTGGCTTACAAATTTCTGAGCCGTACGTTAATATGAGTCGCTCATTTTCTCCCTATAAATAATTCTTATTAATTCTGCAGTGTAAAAAAAAAAAAAAAAAAAAATTCTTCCCTAATTCGAAAAATTATAGATTTACGTCAATATAAAGCTTAATTCGAGTTGTTGAACAGTGAAAAATTCATCGTGGTATAAAATTTTAATGATTTTGAAAATTCGGACACTATATCTGATCATAAGTATAGAGGATGGTCACGCAGGTCTCTAAATAATATCGGGGATTGAATGAGTGAGCAAACTCATGAGAATATAAATACGAAGAAGTCATAGAATGTAAGCGCACGTGTTTTAACATAAAGAAATATTTTCTATAGATCCAGAAATAAACTTTCCATCAGTAGAAATATTCTCGTCATATAAAACCCTTCGATTAATCGTAGGTATACATATATATGTTCAACGTTCATTTATCATCGTGGATAAAAAAAAAAAAAAAGGATGGAAAAAAATTCTGAAAAGATTTTCAAACAGATGGAAAAATTGAATCATTGAAAAATAGCGAATTTTCCATGAAATGTAACATGAGTATATAAAAGTTGAATAGCACTCCGAGTATTGAATGAAAGGTAGGAATTCATCGGCGAATATGATAGGTACTTATATATATGCCGTATATGAATCCTCTTCCGATGTATGAAATAATTTTCTACACGATTGAGAATTAATTAGGGTCGCTTGCGCGCGTTCAGTCGGTAGCTATTGAAGCAATTCTAACTCGATGAAGGAAATTCACCGTATTTCCAACGTATATCTCGAATAACAGTGGTAGTTACGATCCGATCAATCTACTAGTATAGTTACTGTACTGTCGACAATTGAATCTATCCAGTCACATACGTCTTTTAACCGATAAGGTCTGCCATGACATGGAGGTGCTTTCTCCAGTCCATTATTGGTTTCATATGTACTATGGGATATGTGAACAACGTATATACCCATATATATATCTGAGATTCTATACACATAGGTATATAATATAATATATAATATATATATATATTTATAAGAAGAACTCTGAGAGTCTCAGCGACTCAGAATTTGTAAGCACGAATTGTACAAGCCGACCTTTCTACTCGTCATTGATCGTCGAGTTTCCAATTGTCCCATTAAAGGGTATACCTGTGTCATTAAATCAAATAATACAGAACAAAAATAAATGGCCGAAAATAAATGTTCCACTTATAGCGAGATAGATGAATCAGTCTGTCACATTTGAACCAATTTGAATTATTCGTTTGTGGGCTTGTTGTACTACGCCGAAACAAGGGGAACATATCGAGTGCGTGCAGACGCTACGTGATGTTAGTCCGTGTCGGTCAGACGGCTGAGTCATCGGCGCCAAAGTGGGACCTTGGTCGGTTTTTACCTGGAAATACTATTGAATCATAAGATTTCCGTTCTGCATGAGGAGCATTACTTTAAATATAATTATACCCGACGATTAAATGCCTGCTTTTATATACGAGATGAGATATAAAACGAGATTATAAACAGTCTCCAATAATAATATATATAAATAAACCTGCGGCTTAATGCGTTAGTATAGAGGCAATTTGGCGAGATCGATTTTTGGATTTATGATAGCAATTGCGTGCCCCGAAAGTGTGCCGATGCGTAGGATTGAGATGAGAGTTTCATTTTGCTGTATAATATTTTCTGTTTTTTTTTTCTTTTCTTTTCTCTTTCTTTTTCTTTTTTTTTTTTTTTTTTTCTACACGGAAAACAAATCTGAGGTAGAAATTTTCTCTAGTTCGCTATAGTGACCCTTCGCGATATTATTTTTCGAAAAATAAACGTCTGCAATTTTTCCGCGAGGTATTCAAGTATTTTGTTCGGATGCAGGGATTTTTTAATTATACTATATATTTTTTTATGTTTATTTTCATATTTTTTTTTTACACAACGATAGGACTTATTACACATTCGTCGCTAATGACAATGACGTTGTATGTATATAGTATTGATGCGAAAACGTAGCCAACGACGACGTCATCTTATTATTTTATCTCATCTCTTTTCACACGGCTGTAGCCCCACGTGGTTTTTGCTCTTCGCCTAAGGCTCACGCCTCATTAACGCGTCTGTAAATGACGCGGTCCTCCGTCACGTCTCTGCGGGACCTTTTTATTTTTTTAAATATTTTTATCATGATAGCTTTAAAGATTAAAGCTGTACAAAGTTGTTAATCGACGGGAAAAACGATCCTCGTATTATAACGTCGTTGCGACGACACGAAGCTGTAGCCAACGATCCATGTGAACATTAAAACGTCAACTCTTTGAGCTTTAATTCTTTGCCAGAATAAATATATACACGAAATTATGATTTCACTATCCTCATATTTTATTTCAAATATGAATAATTCAAGACCAACATAACGCGTCAAAATATAGATAAAATGTCAGATTATCAGATCTTCCAAGATTAATATTGGCTGGTACCGATTTAACGAATTATATTCTCTTATATTGCCGAACCGATTCCTCAAACCTACGGGTTCTCGTTCGCGACTGACAATCAATCCATGAATACAGCTGTCACCAAGCTGCCTGACAAAGAATTTTATCGAACTTTTGACAAACTGCCACATAAGTATGGGTAGTTTGATTTGTATACGCAGGTATAACCGGTGAAAAATACTTCGAGAACGAATCCGCATTTTTTCCATTCCAACGAAAAATTTCAGGAATAGAGAAACAGAACGCGGTGAAATCTACCGATTGAATACTCGATATCATCGCTGTCTGCTGTTCAGTAATTGCACCATTGTTCTACTCCTCCATTCTCCTTCCAGTTCCACTATTGTCATCTATTCAGTTCCTCTTCGTAGTATACATTTACCGCAACAATGCGTACGCTTTTGAATAACCAGATGCAATGATACGTCTGCAAGTGTCTTTCCATTGTTCACAGTCTACCAGAAAATGGTTAGAATACAATTTTCTTTTTTATAATGTTTATAGAAAGCCCCGTTTTATACCATAGTGGATATTTCATTCTTCTCGCTCGGTTTCTTATATCGCTATATACTCTCATTTCATCAAGATATTTTTAAATACCTGCACGACGTAATGGGGTATAAGGATTTTCATTTCATAATAGAGATTCCCTACGGAGGAGATGAATTATTGTCATGCTTCTATATGGTATACGACATATACGTGTTACAGTATAGCGATAAGGGATAGAACATAATTTCACGCATAGGAATACGATATATTGCGCTTAAAAAGATATTTTCGAATTATATGGCACTGAATGGCGTTATGGATTAATATTATTAGCTATAAGTTACATAGTTATCCGTGTCAGAATTACCACAGCATTCCGTTAAAGGTTGAACGAGCAAAAGCCAACGGCGCTATTACCGCAGGAAGCACAATGGTACTTTTACGAAGCTATCAAAACCCCCCGTGTGATATTACGTATATCTAGCAGAGGTAGTTTCAAGCGTGAGAAATATTACGATAAGTCAATTGCCCGGGAACTTATTATAAGGAGGAAAAAATAGACAGACGTTCGTCGGTTCGTTTGAACCGATATTTCTGGAATATACATAGAACGGGTCTAGATTGTGTACAGGTATAGTAAGAGTACTGGTATAATCAGTGGTGCGGATTTCACGAACCCTTCCAGCACTCGAAACCCTTCGAACCCTTCAAACTGAAAGATATTCGAGAATCGAGGATAGCCGCATTTGTTACGCACCATCGCGGTAACCGGGAGCTTTTTTCATCGACCCTGTTTACCTAGCATAAAATATTTCAGATACTTTTATTTTTCATCAATTTCGTCTTCTTATTATGAAAACTATTGGGAGACAGCGTATAGAAATAATCAGAATAGAACATTATTTTTTTTTTTTTTTCGAATCTTCACGACTACAATAATCCAGCCGGGATTTTCGGCCTCAGACTTTGGAGATTTTATCAAATCATTGTCAAAGTTTGAACGGAGTTTTTGGAAGAAGACGTGACTTTAATATTTCTTTAAGTTTGTGAAAGTGGAACGACGAACCGAGACGTTAAATGACACTAAGTTTGAAAATAGAACGAGATTTTACTCGGTTAAAAAAGGTAAAAAGTCTGTGACAAAAATGAGGAGGAACCTTTTTTCGTTTATTTTTTTTCGTAAAATCGCTGGGTAAGCTTCAGGCCAAGGTACCCGGGGTTCTTTTGGCCATTATTTCTTGCTGCAGAAAATGTCGAAAACGGACTATACAGGTATACGTCTATATACTTGTAAACTTCTCGTCGTGATTTTTCATTTTCGTTTAACAGACAAGGATAGAAATACATGGAGGAAAAGAAGGATGTCGTCCAGGCTGGCGTTGGGCGGGTTCGATTAATTCTGCTTCGCAGCTAGCTAGGCGGCCGTATCCCCGCAAGTATACGAGGCAAGAACTACTACGATGGAAGATGGGTAACGGTTCGTGTCTTAGTAATAAATGAAAAACGTACTACCTACAGGTCGTAAAAAAGAAATGGCGAAAGAGCGTCAAAGAACGAAAATAAAAATATAAACTTCACTTCGTAGGTAGTATATATATACAGTATACGGTGAACAAAATACTAAGATAAAAGATTTTCCCGTTGAATTTCGGTCCCTTGATTGCTGGCACAATCAGAAACCTAGAGCTGTATTCTATATCGACGCCCGATACGAATAACAGCACATTTCAAATTCCAGGTAGAAAAGAGCCCATTTCAGATTCCGAGTGAAAAAGAGCATGTTTCAGATTCCGGATGGAAAAGAACACGTTTCAGATTGAGAATGAAAAATAGCACGTTTCAGATTCACTCGAAAACTAGCACAATTCAGGTTGAACCGAATATTACTTATTAGCAATTGTCAGGTAGGTTTATTATAAGATTGAATTAATCATTCAATGATAAAATTGAATTGAGTTTTTGTGCATAATTGTGCATTTCTAATTTCATCATAAACCTACCTGACACTTACTAATGAGTAATATTCGCTTCGCCTGAATTGTGCTAGTTTTCAAGTCAATCTGAAACGTGCTATTTTTCATTCTCAATCTGAAACGTGCTCTTTTCCATCCGGAATCTGAAACATGCTCTTTTTCACTCGGAATCTGAAACGTGCTCTTTTCCACCCGGAATCTGAAATGTGCTCTTTTCCACCCGGAATTTGAAACGTGCTCTTTTTCACCCGGAATCTGAAATGTGCCGTTATTCGTATCGGGCGTCGATATATACCTTACATATACTAATACAGCTATACGTGATATAAACCAAAATCTATGCCAAGAATATGGAAAAAAGAAAAAAAGAAAAGGAAAAAAACAGAAAAAGGAAAATGTGAAAGATACGATAACTGGGTAACCATATACAGTCGGAATCTCATGTCCCTCGTGAAGAATGAGTAGAGAAAAAAAAGAGAAAAAATGTTTTACCTTTTGTTCGCGGTCTATTCTAGACGTTGCTGGCCGTTTCAGAGGAGCCTGACAAATGTTTGAATCCGGGAAAAAGCACGAACTCCTATACTCTTAAAGAAGGATTTGGAAGGATTCTGAGCGAGTATAACAAAGATGCTGTTTTGTTCTCCGGAATGGTCACGTTGGTTCGGAAGGCTCGGTCTTTGGTGATAACTACTCTTAGGCGAGCCTCTAAATCACGAAAGCTGTCTTAAAGACCGATACTTTGTCAGACAGGCTTTTGCCACGCTAACATGAGCTTCAATTCAAGTTATGTTACGTTTCGAAAGATTTCGACCTCTCCGATCAATCGTTTTGTTTGATACTCGATACCGAAGCGAGGGAGAAGATAAAAGCTGTGTGAAAAAAAAAATGACAATATATAGAAGAAACGACTTGAACTGACTGAGTGAGACATTCCGTAAGAAATTTTTTGAGATTACATTAACTTTGGATTACATAAAATATACATGCTGAAGATGAAATATGGGCAGAACTGTCGCTTCTTTTAAGCTAATTTTCACATCTCAAGATGAATTATTTGAATTCCAGTTGCGTTTCAAGATCGTCGAAACGATATTTCACATTTTCTCTGAATACTTAACACCAGAATGGTCGTAAAAAATGTATAATTTACCGATAGATTCGATAAAGTAGAATTTTTAGATCGCATATCAAATCGCGTGTCTAATGGCAAAAGGGCATAAGCGCCATTTTAGCCATTTTCGGTTTTGTTAAAACCAAAAGGACCTATAATTTTCAAAAATCTGGCATTTGCTTCCGACATGACGGAAACACGTAAATCCGTCGAAAACGACATGTCAGACACGTAAAACCATAAGGACCTATGTGCCAGTCAGATTGGCCCTTATGGCGTTGGTCTGCTGGAATTTAGAAAAAAGTTAAAGGCAAAAGGGCCTAAGCGACTGTCGCTTAGGCCCTTTTGCCTTTAACTTTCTGAAATCTTTTTTAATTTTTTCTCTAATTCTAAGAAAAGTTAAAGCCAAAAGGTCCTAAACGACTGTCGCTTAGGCCCTTTTGCCTTTAACTTTCCGGAATGTTTTTTAACTTTGATTTAATTTTTAATTTTTTTCTTTTTTTATTTATTTTTTATTTTTTCATTTTTTTTTCTTTACTTTTTTTTTTCTGAAATCGAAAACTTATTTCGATCTATTTTGAAAATTGGGAGGCTATCCGTCACATAGAACACATATTATGGATGCCTCGAGTGAATATCCAAGTATATGGGTTCTTCCAGAAATGAGTAGGTATATATGGGTTCTTCGAGTATATGCGAGTATATATGGGTTCTTCTGAGTATATGCGGATATATATCGCGTGTCTAATGGTGTAAGGACGTATGCGCCAATATTCGACCTTTTACCATGTACATCAAACCAAAAGGGCATATCAATTTTTTTCTGTATTTCCGCCGAAAATGTCAGATTGCGTTCAAAAAAGACAGATTTGAAAAATTATTCAATTAACAATAAAATTTAAGGTCGTAAGTACTGGTGGTTATACCCTCTCATCTCTAAATTTGTGAGAAAAGATCTTATTAACCAACGGTATAAGGTCGTATCCGGCAAAATCTATTATTTGGTGCAAATGCTCCAAAAACTTCTAGAATGCAAAGACTCATCAATAATTGAGAAAAGTCGGAAATTATTTTATTAGAAAAAAAAATTCGAAACTAATGGTATAGGTCGTATCCGCCATTTCTTTTTTTTTTTTAACGGTAACGCTCCGAAAACTTCTGAAACTCAAAAATACATCAATATTTCAGAAAAGTCAGAATTTTTTTTTATTTTCAAGAAAAAAAATTCGAAACTAATGCCAAAAGGACATATCCGCCATTTTTTTTTTTTTTTTCGGAAACGCTCTAAAAACTTCTGAAACGCAAAAATACATCGATATTTCCGAAAAATCAGAAATTTTTTTTATTTTCAAGAAAAAAAATTCGAATCTAATGCCAAAAGGACATATCCGCCATTTTTTTTTTTTTTTCGGAAACGCTCTAAAAACTTCTGAAACGCAAAAATACATCGATATTTCCGAAAAATCAGAAATTTTTTTTATTTTCAAGAAAAAAAATTCGAAACTAATGCCAAAAGGACATATCCGCCACTTTTTTTTTTTTTTTTTCGGAAACGCTCTAAAAACTTCTGAAACGCAAAAATACATCGATATTTCAGAAAAGTCGGAAATTTTTTTATCTGAAAAAAAAAATGGTGGATACGACCTTGTACCATTAGTTAATGAGATCTTTTCTCACAAATTTAGAGATGAGAGGGTGTAACCACCAGTACTTACGACCTTAAATTTTATTGTTAATTGAATAATTTTTCAAATCTGTTTTTTTTGAGCGCAATCTGACATTTTCGGCGGAAATACAAAAAAAATATTGATATGCCCTTTTGGTTTGATGTACGTGGTAAAAGGTCGAATATTGGCGCATACGTCCTTACACCATTAGACACGCGATATATATCCGCATATACTCAGAAGAACCCATATATACTCGCATATACTCGAAGAACCCATATATACCTACTCATTTCTGGAAGAACCCATATATACCTACTCATTTCTGGAAGAACCCATATACTTGGATATTCACTCGAGGCATCCATAATATGTGTTCTATGTGACGGATAGCCTCCCAATTTTCAAAATAGATCGAAATAAGTTTTCGATTTCAGAAAAAAAAAAGTAAAGAAAAAAAAATGAAAAAATAAAAAATAAATAAAAAAAGAAAAAAATTAAAAATTAAATCAAAGTTAAAAAACATTCCGGAAAGTTAAAGGCAAAAGGGCCTAAGCGACAGTCGTTTAGGACCTTTTGGCTTTAACTTTTCTTAGAATTAGAGAAAAAATTAAAAAAGATTTCAGAAAGTTAGAGGCAAAAGGGCCTAAGCGACAGTCGCTTAGGCCCTTTTGCCTTTAACTTTTTTCTAAATTCCAGCAGACCAACGCCATAAGGGCCAATCTGACTGGCACATAGGTCCTTATGGTTTTACGTGTCTGACATATCGTTTTCGACGGATTTACGTGTTTCCGTCATGTCGGAAGCAAATGCCAGATTTTTGAAAATTATAGGTCCTTTTGGCACCAAAATCGCATTTCGGGCGCTTAGGACCTTTTGCCATTAGACACGCGAAATGATTTTACTATTGGTTAGATAGATATATATAACTGCGGCATAGAAAGTAGAAATTTAAATTTAAAGAACTTTAACAAGTACCTTTAACCGTAATTAAAAATATAATCGTTTATTAACGACTGAATAGTTAACAATCGCCTGGAAGTCTAGAATGTTTGAAGTTTTGATATTCGGCCGGAAACAATGCCTGAAAAAATGTAAAAAAAAAAAAGAAAAAATAAAAAAAGAAAAACCGATATTTCGAGCTTTAAAATTAGTTTATAATTAGCTAACTGATTCGAGGCACGCGATTTTGTTGTGATGTTTTAGGCGATTTGTAATCAAATATTAAATGCCTTCAAAACGAGTTTCACGCTTGAGCTTTTTGCGTGGTGTCTCACAAATGTGCGTCAAATTTGGTGCCTCGATCCCAATTCAATCTAAGGTGAGGTCAATGGCCAGACAACCACAAATTTATTATTTATCCGACGTCCAAGAACCTTTCGATTGTCCCTGGTGCGGCGACTCGTGAAAATTATCCAATATTTCCGGGCTACATGTATATATATACGAGGGTGCCTATGAAATGGTATGAATAATGTCAACACCAGCGTGTAAATAGATGGCTCGATAAATAATAAGTGTAACAAGTAACAACGGCCTACAGTGACTCAACGTCGCCTGAAATAGGTACATGAATATGAAGGTGAAAAAAAAAAAAAAGAAAAAAAAAAATTCTTGATTAATAAGAAGACGATACAACAACGTAGGCGCATATAGGCAGTAGGTGCTTTTTCAATATTACGACGAATCTCTTGTCTGTGGAGACATTCTTCTTTAGATCATTGTTTGAGCAAAAGGTCCCACCTACGTCATCTCCATCACCTATATACAACATGATGGGTTTGTATAAATCTATTCGTGGCAAAGTACCGTTAGCATAGATTTTTAGGTGCGGCTAACTCGACGATCTCTGAAATTGGATGGCTAATTCATTTATGAATGGACAGTCTTCGAACGAATTGTATTAATTTATTTTTTTATATACCTCAAAGATAAGAAAAATACAATTTTGAATTACGTGTTCTTTTTACTTATTTACCTACTTGTATCGGCATTTGATTTGAGTTGGTCAGACCTTTTGAATAACATCGACAAATAGGTGACATGACTTAATAGAGATTAACGTATGATAAGAAGTAAAATTTTCGTCCGTTGGTTGCCAGGTGGTAAAATTTTCAAATTATGTGCCCTATATAAGATGGATTTTTGTTTCTTTTCTCTGTAATTACACAACCTGGAAGTCATAGAGTTCCGTTCCTTCAAGTTTAACACACCAACGGAACGTGGTCGTGAGTTTCCGACCTCTCAAGTAGCTCAGGCTATTATAATTATCTTACGGGAACCAACTTTGTTTCACCAAATAAAAAAAAAAAAATTAAAAAAAAAAAAAAAAATAATAATAAAAAATTAAATAAAACGCTCGAGTGTTTAATAAACTCTGAAATCTCTTTAAACTGCAGCCGGTAGGTGTATAAGGTAGAAAAATTTTCTATACCTTCAGGTTTTCCTCAAGCCTTGCTCGTGAGGCTCACGAGCGTAAATTCGACGTGAAAACTTTTTGTCTATATAACAAAGTTTCAGAGTGATTTTAGCCCGGCATGTATACGTATATAGAAAACGTTACATTGATCGATCCACAAGTTAAGATTTAAAACTCCACAGCTTCACTATACGATTCCAATACTTGGTGATAAATTTATGACCTGATTGTAACGGTAAAGATATTATTATTGAACTTTCTGTTAGCAGAACCTTCGGCTGTTGCAGGGTTGTTTCACTTCTCTATACCACCTAATGACCTGAAATCCATAAAGATCGCATGCAGTTTCGATAAGGGATGATTTGCGAAACGAAATTGTAGAATAATATCGTGAAAATTAATCGAAACCTTCGGATGTGTGTACACGCGAAAACCGAACCAGGCCTATATATATAACAGAAGACCCAATTATTTTTCTATACTTCTTTCACAAACCTTCAGAAATGCTCCCCCAGCTGAATCGACACCTTGACACTGCACAGCATAGATACTATCTCTAAACGCGAACTTAGCGTGAGCTTTATCTCTACTTTGGTCAAGCATACTAGTTTGCTTGAGAATGGTATTAGTGCTTCTGTTCGTGTAAATTTTTGCATTATATACTCGTTGTATTTGCGTTTGAAGTACTACTACTTTTGTGTGGCAATATGATGTTGTCGTCGATCATTGTAGGACGGTTAAGCCAACTATGGTATGGACGACTATATGGCTATACGTTGTTCGAGGCTACGCTCTGGCGAGACAAGGTCCCAAGTGCTCAAGGCCTGTTGTTGGTCGTTAATACTTTCCGAGTTGTTAATGTAAACCGAGGCCTGCTGACCTTTGCGATTTACTACAGCGATAATACTGGAAAACTTTAATTACCAGGTCACGTGCATTATTTCATTAGGAGTTCTTAACTCTTTTCCTGTTATGTCACTATTACATGCGTGGGGGACCGAGATTAGCTGGTGTATCGTAACATATTACACTAAAGTCTGCAGATCCTTGAATTCCTAATTGCTCACGTATCCGTGTATATACGGAGATGAATTACTATACGGAAGGACGTGAAGAAACTCCAAAAAATTAGGCTAAAACCTTAGAAATACGAGAATAATTAATCCATGACCCAAAAAGTTGTGGCAGACTGTATAATTATCAAAACGGTAGAGATGAATGAGGTCATAAAAATCGCATGTCTCAATGGTTCGTAAAATTTAGGCTGATAAACCAGCCCTATATGGAGCATACCTTGATCTATAAACACGCGGAAATGGCATAGCAGGTTGTAAAACACGGGACGAACTATAGTTACCATAATTTATTATTAGTTCAAAAAGATATTGAAAGGTTAATACGTTGGAGGCTACGCCCTACCCTCAAAGAAGTTGATTAGCTCAACCGTGTAAAGGGGAGTAGTAAAGTTTCACTGATCGCCTTGCATTACACTCTACACTCTACAGTATAGGCGACTGCATCATTTCAGCTTCTTCAGCTACCCCAGTAGTTCAGTAAAGGAATTGGGTCGACCGAAATGAGATTGGTGAAACGGGTTCGTTGGGATTGACAATTTTTTCCCACTAGCTGGGCAGAAAAAACCTGAAACTAGTTTCGTCCTTCGATCTACTTCGATGAAAGACTAGATCTGTTTCCAGATGTATCGATACGCGGGGAAATAGATCCGCAATCTGTCAGCATTCGTAACACACCCTGTTAAAAAGAAACTTGTAATTTTATACTCGTCTCAGGGATAAGGATACGAATAAAAACACCTCCGAAATAAATGCAATCTTCAATTCGAATAGCAGAATAAATGAGACATGATCGTTACCAAGTACTGTATTGATACTTCACATTATGGGATAGCTACGTGCAGACGCCCACGCACCAGTTTGTTTGACTGATTTCAGTCGGTTGGTCGGTTTGTAGCGGTTTATAGGAACAGATTGGACAATGAGGCGACGCTGAAGTGGTCAATGGTGGTCCGATTCGTAAACAGAGACCGGGGTACGAAACTGACCAAAACTGTACCCGGGGATGTACATGGGACCTCGGTTCTCCAGAGCGAGAGGTTGAGTCGGTCAAATCGATACATATTCGCTATTCGAGGCAACCGCGACTCCCTCCTGCCTCTTGTATCGTATAATACCGCGGAAATATGCCGAGCCGCGTGCGCCTATTTTGTGAAATGTTGGTGCTTTCATATCGGCAGAAAAAGAAAACCGCTGTAGTGGCTACCGATGTTGGTTTTTATAAATAATTAGAATATTTATGAAAGCTTGTATGTATTTACTTAGAAAAGGAAAAACTGGCGCAACGTACTTCCTACCAGAAGAAATTTGTATGATTAAAAGATTCGCAATATTATTCATTTCTGTCTCAGATATAGTAATAAATGAAAATGACGATATCCTGCAGGCGAATTCAAATACCGTTTGATTACGCCTGATATCCCTGAAAGGAATTCTCATATTTGTATACCGTATGATGACGCACTTCTTAAATCGGTTCAAAGCTACATCTTTGATTACAAACCTGTGTAATGAACGGTTTCAGCGATTGGCACTTGTTTACCTCAGTATAATGCCTATGGTCTAAGAAGGTCAGAACTAGTCGCTGCAGTGACAAGAGATGAAAAAGAAGCGGACATGATGGAGTTGATACTTCTTTATATAGGATGGGAAGTTTCTGATTGGCATTTGCGTCGAACCTATTAATGGTCTGAACGTGGAGGATGTTACAACGAATTGTCACATCATGTTCTGAAAAGCACTGTCATTGAAGCTTATCCGGAAGTGTGATACTCTATCTTTATTGATCATAAAATTCGTCTGTTCAAAGACTCACCATTCCGTATAGAAATAGTACTTTTCGATACTAGTGTGAAAGAGTTGATTCTCGGACGAGTGTAAAGTTTTTCGCCCGAGCGAAGAGAGGGTGACAATCACACGAGTCGAGAATCATCTTTCGCACGTGTATCGAACTTTATTTTTTAACACAACACGCGTTACGTTGAATTTTGTGCAGCGCAAAATTGAACCTTCCGCACGCAGTGTGGTAAATAATCTAAACATATTATACATCAATATGCTTTCAATATTAGCACAGTTTTCATCTGCAATTAGTGTAATTACTAAGATGACAGCTGAAAGGTTTATCAAAATTGGTTTCACACCCTCCTATTTCATTCCTTCAGCGCTGAAAAAGAATATCTGAGAATTAAGATCTGTTACATCGACATTAATTGGTTCTTCAATATATTTAACGAAGGAAAAAAAAATGTTGCCCCTCATCTGCAGCGTATCAAGCGATTGATAAATGTTGACTCAGCGGATAGTGAATATAAAATATTGGATTGGAATTTCGGCTACTTCAATTCGAAAGGCACGTGAAGAAAGTTATGTGAGATGTAATCGGGCATTCCCAAAAGTGAGTTCTTCGGTACTATTTCAGAAGGGTGAAGAATTCCGAATCCATTGAGCAGCCGGTGAATATTTAAAAATCCAATTCACATATATGATATAGTATATGTGGGAGCTTCGTTTGGGATGAAAATGAAGAAGCATGTATAGGGTGTATAAAAAAAGTTAAAAATAATAAAAGAAGTCATTTTTGCTGTCACCCTAATAATTACTTTTTTGCCAATTTAAAAATGCATACGTCATGTCCTGCAGATATTTTTTTCAGTAATGCCACAGCTTCAAATTTTAAACCGGTCACCTGAGTATAGCTATACATTATATACGTGCGCTCTCTTAACTCAGCACGCGGATAACGACCGAGTTGAGCTTGAAACGTCAAAGGTATGCTCCCAAGAGAGGATCCAGAGATTGCCGTTGAATGGTGATCGCGTTAGCCTGGGATAATGGAGCATTTCACCTCGAAGTTAATCATCCTTTTACCTTCAGTCACACAGTAGGTTGAATTCAACCATCTGATGGTGAATTTCTTTTAAAAATATTTAAAGACGAATGGAATCCCGAAAATAAATCGCTATCTAAAAGGGTTGGCGCACCGTGAGGTTTTCTTTTCTTTTTTTTCTTTTTTTTGCACGGAGGGTTCTACCTAGGGGCGTGAAACCGTGTATACTGTAATATTTGTCGATGTTTAAATAAACAGATAACAAACGCAAGTTTGGGCTTTCGTGCGGCAGAAGCGGATTACGCAAACAGTCAGAGATAAATTTTATAAACTGTATCTCAACCCGCGCACGGCTCCACTGCCGCAAATTACCCCGTGGGTATAGAAGGTGTAAAAAGTTTACAGACTCCCTCATGCTCTCGGGAATTCTACCCTTTAAAATATTCCAGCCAGAATATTTCCCGACTAAAATTATCAAGATTTTAGAATCCTGCAAAGAAGTGAGAAAAATCGCTAAAAACCCACACATCTAGATATGCCCTATGCGTGGAATTACATGACTAAACAGATTGAACTTTGCCTATCTCTGAGGTCTTGAGAGAAACTCAAAGTTTATACGATCATATGTATACCTATCATGAATTTCATATTACTTACGATTTTATGGTGCAGATGCTGCAATTCCCTCTCAGTTACTCTTCGTCTAGAAAGTTCACGTTGCTCTCGTCTATACTGGCTGTATTTGTAGAACAGGTACATCCCTGGCAAGGCAAGTACCACCAAAGGCTTCATCAGACCACCACGTCCCCCTGTACCTCCAGCAGCCCCGGCAGCTTCATGAGCCCGAAGGTCCTCCGGTGGTTCGTCCGAGTCCTCAGGGTGTCCAGCCGCACCTTCGGCCGGCACCTCGACGACGGCCGCCTCCGCCGGCATTTTTTTATCTCCCTAAAAACAAGCAAAGAAAGATGCTTTGAGGTGGTGGACGCACTTGACTTATAATGTGACAAAGGTTGTTTGAAAAGTGGATAAGTGTGGACAAGGTTGAATGAACGGTAGCCGCACGTCAAATTAAACATTCTTGTTTTTTGAAGCTGACATTTCCAAGGGTTGGTGAATCGCAAAGCGTGAATATGTATACAAGAGGCACTCGATCCTCGTTAATTAATTGTAACGATGCAGCATAAAGGTTTATCCGACGTTTCACATCGCGTTATTGGAACTGTCAGAGAGACATTTCATTGTATGATAATGAAAGCGCGCTTATTGTTTACGAGTCAAATAAATCCAGATGCGTAATTGAAGATAGATAGATATATATCATCTAATTCCGACGAGTAATGGATAATTAATTAAATTATTACCACTGAAGGGCTAACCACTGTCTGTATAGGTTTTAAGATTTCAGAATACTTCAGAGGATCCCAGATGGTTTCAAAGGTTTCACATAATTCAATGGACTCGAAAATATTTCGAATGCTTTATATTTTCTTGGAACAATAGATGATGTGCGTTCTAAAGTCCTATACTAGTCATATACCTCCCCAAAGGGAAGGGAAATTTCTTGTTAAATTATCTTACAAGAGATTTAATATCGTTAAATATGTGTAGAATGATAATAACGAGGAAAATATTTTCGATCAAATTTCTTGTGTCGAAAATTGAACCGTTAGCTCCGAAAGTACCA
Source organism: Tenthredo mesomela (assembly GCA_943736025.1). Taxonomy (NCBI): domain Eukaryota; kingdom Metazoa; phylum Arthropoda; class Insecta; order Hymenoptera; family Tenthredinidae; genus Tenthredo; species Tenthredo mesomela. The sequence goes on from OX031013.1 coordinate 49,983,970, forward strand.
TAGAGTGTAGATCATAGAGTAAAATTCCATGGCGTATATGTATGTGAGGGTGGAGAGTAACTCACTGAAGTCTACCAGTTGGAATATTAGATTTCACCGAACCCTCGAACCGGTTACAATATCCCCCGAAATTTATACCCTTCGTAAACGTCTTGGGAGTAGAAACGGTCCATTTCTCCGGCTTCGCCGAACCTCTACCAAACTAGACCACAGATCGAAGACAGGACCGTGGAATATCTATAGAGTATGTTGTTCTCCAAACTTTAAACTCGACTGGAAACTTGAAGCACGAAGCTTCAAAGGCTTTGAGGAATTGTAGGTTTCTCGATCAACTCGACGACATTCGCTGGTACCTACTTTATTTACGCGAATAGATACCTGCGTCTTTTTGTGGGCTTCAGCCTCTGGGTTACCACAAAGTTGCTATACCGCCGGGGATTAACCGTTTAACCTTACTGCTCTGATCGAGTTGCGAGAGCGAATGAGACAGCCTTATATCTCCGGCGAACCCGTTGTCTCCACAAACCGTTTCCCGCCAGGCAGTTATATCCTCCCTTAGTTAATCACCGCTCACGAGTCACGTCCGCCCGTACCACTTGCAGATCCGCTCATTCCTCAGGGGTTCGTTAGTGACTCGTATAAATTGCCGCAAGTAGACAAACTTTTTTCATCCCATTTAATAGGATTAACATTTTCTTCTTCTTTCTTTATTTTCGCCTTTTCGCTGCAGAATAAGGGATGTGATAGAAATTTCACGCTGATTTATTAATCAGTGCGCAGATAAGTTTTTTTTTTTTTTACTCATATATCCACATTATTCAGCTCGATACGTGTCGAGGTAGCTCATCACAATAATTAGAAGTAATTTTAGGTGGTAAACGCTCTCCTGCAGAGATACACTGGTGACACAGCATGGAAGCTGATTAAGGAGAACAAACGTATCAACCCTCTGATCCTGGCCTCATCCTCATTTTCTTCCGGGCCATTCAATCTCGCCAAAGCCCTTTCACATGTATCTCTGCAAGGAAGAAATTTCAGCTGAAATTGACGGTGAACTTCTTACGCACAGATCTGAAATTTCATTATCGCTGCACTAGCGCATGGCTATCCCTCTATAATTTAATCGATATATGGATCGATGTGATATCGTGAAAAGAGTTCAAGTCAGTCATAGGATGCCACATAGTCTAGTTTGAGTTCATTCGCCAATCTATAGCCATTTAATTCATGGGTCTACGTGCAATCTATTCTTAACCGGCCGTTCCGAAAATACACAGCCCGCAGAACTAGACTAGGGTGTATTGGTGGAACACATGCACACCTCAATGTCTACCTTGCGCCAAAATTAAAATACATTTACTTAGCCTAGATTACTTGATGATAATGACAAAAAAGAAGAGGATATAGGTATAGTGGTAAATAAAAGTGGAAAATGTATTCGCCACCCTAATCTACATCGCTCGATTCATCATCAAACTGTCTTTCAAATATATTTGATTCTTCAGTCTCTTCAGTATCAGCTGGTATAAAGATTGATGATTTGATTAACTAATTAATTAACCAGTAAACAAGGAGTCGTTAAGCAACCGTTGCAATATTTGAGAATTACTTAAGCTCGATTTTTTTATAAGCCCTGCGTTCTTGCGTGAAAAATGGAAGTTTGATGTCGAGAACGCGTCGTCACAAAGCCCCGAGGACATCGCAGGATAATATCATAGAATAGCTAGACTGAACGGTATATTATTTATTTATGAATCCACCCCGTTGTGCATTACTCGTGCAATTTATTTTCCCTGGTAATTTTCCATCGCGTTAAGAGTATAGGTATCTAGTATAAAAAATGTTGCTAAATCTTTTAAAACTTGGTGCTTAAAATTTTTCCGGGAGTAGTATAGGAGAAAAAAAAAAAAAAAAGAAAAGTAGCTAAATTTGAAGAGTCACGCTGCGGTAAAATGTCAAGCAAGGACCAAATTACACGCTTGCTGAGAGTTCTGTCATATACGCGAAGGTCGCGCGATTGATTGTAGAGTCCTCGACGAGTGAGGATTTTTAATAATTTATACTTCGATTCCGCATCGCTGTACTGCTGCAGTCACATATATTTTCAACCTTTTCCATAAGTCATTTAGATTTGTAGTTATACGCGAGGGTTAACAAACTTTAATGATATCAATGCAGCTTCATTCTGTTTGTTCAATAATTAGTACCGTCATACCTTACGCCGTGAGAAACACTGATTTCAATTTATTATGTAGGAAAGGCAGCTTGAACCGAAGACGAGATATTGTATATAAATCTGAAGAAACAAGAAAAAAAAAAAAAAAAAAAGAAAACATAAAACCGCGCGAGAATTTTCGCGCCAAATTAATCTCAACTGAATTCGTTGAACCGCCTGCAGGCGAAGCCTTGCGCGTTTGATTGCTTCTTCGGTATCTAAGCGAAGTGTTTTATTGACGAGTTCGCAGTACTGTATAAAGTAAGAAATATAATAGAAATAGAAATGAGGTAGGAAACACCGTGAGTATTAATTCGCTGAAACAAACACCATGAACTTACTTCACACTTCACTTTTGGCTAAGCTTAGATGTTTTTTTTCAGTTGTCAGAAAAAGAAGGTCGCAAGCTCGGTGGAGAACACTGCAGTCCATACATTTCATGCGTTTATACCGCACTGCGATTAGCTCGGCCAATGTCATCGAGGCTCACGATTTTTGAAAATTATCAATAAGCACTGCACACTCCATGCACGAGCTTTTTCTCGATATTTTATAGCCACGTACGCGGTTAAGTTGTGCCGGCGTGGTGGCCGGGCTGCCACTGAGGGGCCGGCGTATACGCGGCGAGGATGAGCGAGGAGAGACGTGTGGACGGTGGAAAGATCGATAAAGGGAGTGAGACCGATGTAGCATTTGATGGAGGGTGGAGGAGGCCAGCGCAGGAGCAGTGCAGAAGAGGGACGCTCCAAGACGCGAGGACAAGACGTAAACCGCTACGGCTGCGGAGGAACGCTCGTTGCCCTTATTGTGTGGATACATGCTTACCCTACGTGGCTGACATCGCACACTGTTATTCTTCGGTATCCTTTTTCTTCGCAACATGTCCTGACCCAAGGCGTCAACCGATTTTCCGCTTACCCAGGTTACACATCTGGTAACATACATCCCATCCCATTTTTTTCCTCACATTTTCAAAATTTTAGACTTGATCGATGATCAGCTTGCATATCAGTCTTTTTAAGCGATATTGTTTTCTGCCTTCGTTTCAGTCCGGAACATTTTTTTATAGTTCCGGGGTAAGTGGGGCGCAAATCTTCCATAGCTATTTTACGCGCTTTTCTCACGTAGGAAGAGGGAATTGAGAAATTTTTCTGCTTTATGGAGATCATTTTTTTCCATGTGATGTTGTGCACTGAAGAGGGTGTCGAAGATGAAACCGACGAGTTATTTGCTCAGGGATATCAGTGCTCGCGGCTATCGTGGGACGGTGTGAAATTGAACCTTTGAACCCCTTCAAATCATGTTCGATGAATTTTTATTGCCCAGAACAAAATTCAAGTGAATATTAAACAGATGTGGGATGTTATGGATTATTATGGATTTGGAAAGGCTGGCTTTTTTTTTCAAGATTTGGCTTTTGATTTTTCGGGTTCATTGCCACTGTGTTAAATTCATGCAACGTCCATGTTTCTTTGTGCTTGCATCACAATGCGGTTTCTATTCTATGTTGCTTACTTTCCGGAAGCTTTTCCTGGACAAAAAGCTCGAGTATCGCAACACAATTAGGGGTCTTTGCCCTGGAGCAGTGCTTGAAAGGAAGTCTCCTGAATTTAATATCAAGCCCACTCCGTCAGTCTACTAATAGAGAGAAATTTGAAGCGAAAGCAAAATTATCTCACTTCTAATGAAGAAATGAACAGCTCAAAGCTCCGTCATAACGAGTCATTGAAATTCTTATACTAGCAATTTGCTGCGACCTTTATGAAACTCTATTATTAACCGTTACCACCAGTCTTGGGAAATGTTAGTACAAATTGCGGTTCAAATAGTTGAAATTAATGAACTGGCTGCAGACAGACGGCTCTGAAGCCCTGTTCAATTTCTATGGAGAAGCCAAACCATGGAGTGTAACTTGATCGTCTGAATCTACCCCAGCCCAGGCCAACTTATCAGAGCGTGTTTCATCCAAGAATTGCTCTTGAAGGTCAATTCCGAGTACCTGGAGAGTAGCAGAAATTGCTATCCAAAGAAAGGTGACAGCGATCTCGGGCCCCACGCTTCCAAAAAGTAAATTAATTTCAGTTCTCTCTCTTCAGGTTTTGCAGGGAGCGACGAAATTCCTCTGGGTTTCTTCACGCACCACGTGAACTTAACGCGAGGGATATATTTTCGGGAAAGAAAATAAATGGGACTCTGGAGACACGCGTGCGATAAACAACATCAAGAAAAATTTTCGCGATTCGTGCGATATCATGTTCCGGACTTTTGAAGAGTGTGGGTGTGTGTATAATATGTTTTTGACCAATATGCACGCCCGGTATATATAAATCAAATTTTACATATATCCTGTAAAATGATAATTCTGTTGTTATTTTTTTTCTCCCTCCTCCAAAGGAAATAGTTGGATACGCTGCAAGCTACTTACTAGTAGAAACAGCTAGTGCATATAGTGTGAGGCGAAGAAGAGCTAGCAAGGCACTTTAAAGGCGGAAGTGTATTTCGAGGATAGCAAATATTAAAGTATCCAGAGCCATCGAAAGCTCGGGGAGTAGGTACTCGGCGAGACAAACAATGATATAATAGAAAAACGCGATCACTGCAAAAGCTGAGAGAAGTCGCGGAGTTCTGTTGACGAGAAGGGGTTGGGTTGCTTTATAGGATGTTGGGGTGGGCGGCTGACGAGAGCTCCGAGTTTATAGATATAATAGAAAATAAGAAATTGAAGAAATTGAACAGCCGTGGTCACGACTACCACCAGTCTCACGTGATCCAACTAAAAAATTTCCGTCATAGAGTAGCATCGGATTCTAATCTTTCCTGAAATTATTTCGTATTAATTACACTCAGAAAAAGGTCTTGTTGACACAACCAAAATTTCGGTTATTATATGCACAATCACATTTTTTGTTCAGTCAACCAAAAATTTTGTTGGAATAGCCAAAATTTTGGTTGTCCCAACAAAATTTGGTTTTCCCAACGAAATTTTGGTTATCCGAACGAAATTTTTGGTTGACTGAACAAAAAATTTGATTGACTGAACAAAAAATGTGATTGTGCATAATATAATGACCAAATTTTGGTTGTGTCAACAAGACCTTTTTCTGAGTTTAATAGTGAAATTTGAAGGCTTGTGCAGGGGTTACGAATCAATCGTTCCTTAAACAAATGTTTTCAGATTAATAAATCGGGGGTGAAAAATAATAACCAATACCTATTATATAATATTTATATTCTGCCTTCTATACCTATTATATTAGCAAATCGTTGAACGATCGGCAAAAACTAAAGGTTGATTGGATTTTACCGAGCTATTACTTTTATCTAACTAACTATAAGTCACGTCACAATTTTTTATGGACTATGGCGGGTGGCTGGCGTGTCATGATATGCTAAACAACTTTTCCCCTGACCGACGCGACGCCGATGCTGACGCCGCTAACACACCAAGTTAGAAACGTATATAGAAATACAACATTCTGATATTCAGAAGATGTCAATATGTCTTATGCGTTTGATTACTCTCGTTTTTTTATGAACTGGGTAATAATTTGGCAATAATTATATGTACCAGTTTATCTGATAGTTATGAATAATTGATTTTCGAATCTCTTATTATAGCCACGCGAATACTGATCGAATTTTCATTTTTTTTTTTTTTTATCTACTGATAAGGAGGCGAAAAACTTGCGCCAATTATTTGTAAAATTAATCTCTTTTAGAGCCTAGTATTAACCTATTTACTTTTAATTAACGCTCCGGTTAATGACAGTGCTGACGCAATATCGTGCTGCAACTTACGGTAGGTAATGTAGCTTGAATAATCTACATATTATAATTAGTTATTTTTTCACGAGATTCGGGTCTGCTTGCGTTTGCAGAAAAAATAATCTGAAAAATTTGATAAGAGTACCGTAAATATGTACCTACCTACCCATGTTGAATTTCACCGTGAAAACTTCAAATAAAATGAACAAACAAATTGTACTTATATTAAAAATGGATCCGAAAATAATTGTATAAGAATAAAAGAGTCCAATTCTATACGATACGATTTCAACATGACAGGGTTCTGCTCAATATTAAATATCCGGGCGATGAAAATTGCGTCTCATCATCCCCGTCCAGACTTTCTCACCGGTTAAATCGGCCATAAATTATATTCGTAAATTCAGCGAGGTAAAAGCAATAGCACTTTGTCAATTTTCGCAATAATAACGCGGTACGGTGCTCTGGCACTTTGTACTTATTCATTTGAGCCCCGTTACTGCGATCGTGAACGCGTCTGTCTTGGTTTGTTAAAAGTCACGACCGGGGTCTTTCGCGCCGATATCTTTGACCCTCTTGTTGTCAAATGCGAATACCTACTCGACTGAGTCTAGACTTGACTGAAATTCGTCCCAGGAACTCAAGGAGTGGCTTCTGCTTCGACGAGATAAATACTCTTGTAAACGTGCCGTTTTACCTAACGGAGCTCACTATACTTCGACGGGGGTGTTGACGGTGGGCAATCTAACTGACGATGAGACTCTTCTTCGTTCACCCTTCCATCAGCCACTCAAATGCCAGATCGTTAAGTGTCTAGATTGAAAGTGACTAACGAGTACCGATGAGCTGAAAGATACTGTTGAATATCTAGATAATTCATAGAAATATGTCAAGAACGCATATATATATATATATCCTCGAGGGTTTTAATTATGAGAAAAGGCTAGAATCCTATTCCCTGCAGATAGTAAGAATTCAGACAGTATAGCGAATTGTTTCAATTTTTCGTGCGGTTCGTCGAATGGTTCAGAGTGATACTGCGGCTCGTCTTGAGGATCGTCTAAGACCCAACGTGAGAAGAGATGCTTTGATCTTTCGAGTAGCGAAGGAATCTCGCTTCAAAGCTGAATGAATGCTCACGCGCATGGTATACAGCCTCATTAACAACCCAGGCTGAACCTTTCGCTCGGAGAAATTATACGAAGAAGTAAACCTTTCTACAACTAGGTGCATTCCTCAATGATAAAATAAAAAATAGCCCATATATGATATATACATATAATATCTAGTATGTAAGAATTAAAATGACTTTCATGATATGTTGTACAGTATCTTGATTATCTGTATCAGAAGAACGGTCTTGTCGTCACTATAATACAGCTACTCTATTTTACTTTCCCTATTTTGCAAAAATCTAAGACTGAAGAGGTAAGATTGTAGATATGCGAGCCAGATGCCAAACCGAGACTCGTGTTAAGCCTCGGTCGAAGGGCTCAGTGGCGATACGGAGGACGTGCAATACCCTGAAGTAGCGTAGAAAAATATAAGAAGAAAATGACAAGGAAAAAGAATAAAAATGAGGACGAAGAGAAGAAAAAGAAAAATACGAGGGGGCCGCATAGACGAGAAAAGTTTTCTTTATTTCGATAAAAATTCATAGCTTGTACATCGGAGATTAGAGTCGAGGATAGTTTTGTCTAGAGCCGGGTAACCGAGGTTGAAAGTATTCTGGAACAGAAATAAAGCGAAAGCAAGAAAGAGCTGGATAAAAATTGGTAAGATGTAGGAAAGCTTTGGACTGCGGGAAACAAATGCGCATGAAGAAATTGCTTATGGATAACCTGTGGTAAATAAAACTCGACTAATTTATTGATTGTATTAATCGGCAATCGACCAACGCTTCTATCTATTCTATAGATGTATATTTTGATTGTACGTGCCCTGAGTTTGGTTTAGCCTCGCTATAGGACCGAAGTAATTCTATTTGCCATAGTAATTGGCTGCATTCATCTGATAACGACGTAATTTCATAATTCGATTTCACCCAGAGCCTCCAAGAATATTGGATGCACGAGTAACACTACAGTTCACTTCTTATAGTATAGTCATATTATAATGTTTCATTTCGCTATCTGGATTAAAAAAATGTGGAATAGAGTGCTGATTAGGAGTTAAGGAATGAAGCAATTTATATTCCCAAAAGCCCGAGATAATATGATAATGAATTTATTTTTCTGAATTAATTTCATCAACGAGTTACAAAATCAAGGCAATTGTATTTTCCTACAATCAAGGACTTTGGTTATTTCATTTAAAACCAAATTGAACAAATTGTTTGCTCATGTACCTACGGTCTGCCAGAGGCAAGAAAGTTTGTATTTATTTTCTGAATCCGGGATTACCAAACGTTGTTGTAATCGGAGCAATACCATCGTAAAATTTCAAGTACAAGTTCGAAGAATTTTTCTTGTTTCGTTTTTTTTTTTTTTTTTGTTTTGGATTTTCGTTTCTCTAATTTGATATGATAGCCAATATGGTCTTTCAATAAGTGCCAAAGGTATACACACGGTAAACGACGATCCAGTACCGCTAACGGCACGGAAGATTGCGGATATTAAATTTCGCACTAACCGGAAATTGATTTCTTTTCCGAGTCAAGAATCACGATATTGATCGTTTTGAAAGCTGCAGGCCAAGTTCAAAAGAAGAAATAGAAAATCAATAAAAATTAACAAGAGAGCTATCCTCTGCAGCGTCCCTCTTGGGTTCTCAATGTACGCCAATAATCAACGAATTGAAAGGATTTTTCTATAAAACTTTTCTTGGCTCATGAAGTACCCAACTGCAGTTTGGGATTTAAGAGGCGGATGCAGTACAACCGATTTTTGATTCTTGGCAATTCTCCACCGTGAGTATCAATTCTCTTGATAAGTTAGTTTGATAATCTTTAGCCCAGCTTTGTAACAATTCTCAAACTTTCGTAAACTTTTGGATAGTTAAAATTGATAACAAAGTTGGCCTGTAATAACCCTTCCAAATTCAACCCTAAAGCCAGATAAACTTATGGGAGCAATTATACGTAGCTTTATATAAAGCAGTAGCTCCATCTTGCTTTTAAATGTACCTAGTGTAATCTATTTGTACAAAACTATTGCTCTTCAGTAACAAACTACTTAAAATGCACACAAATACTTCTCTTCGTCCAAAAAAAGGGTTAATAAAAAGGCTTTTAATCTTTCTGGCAAAAATTTATTTCTACAAAAATGACCGATTTATAAAATTCTCGGACTTTATAGTATCTTCAAAGTGAAAGTTCTTCCATATCTGAATAGAGAATGCACCGTAATACTAGGGCATGGATGATAGTGGAGCAGTGAAAGGATTAATGTATAATAGCTGTAGGTCAGAGTTACGAGAGTTTGTGGTGAATGATCAGTTTCCGGTGGATATAGTAAATCAATCGGCGTTTATTTGACCCAAAACGACCAACGGCAGACCGCAGTAAGTTCGTTGTAAAACAGACATACATATGTAGGTATGTATCATGACAATGAATTCACGGGTGTAAAAAACTGCTGAGTCTTCGGTTCGCGTGGTTGTCACTAAATTGCGCCAACCACCCCATAAACACGCGACCGTAAACGATCAACTTTCCTTGTAGGTATCATGTTCTTCTTTTCTTCCTGCAATTCTGTTTCTCTTCATTTTCTACTCTGTGAAAATTCTCGTCTGACCAACGAGGGAACCTCTATAACTTTAAAGTATGGCACAAAACAGCCTAAGACATAAGTAACTGCACCTACGTACATATATCGTAAGTACAATTTAAGTGGTCCATAAATCAACTGCCGGATGCAGCAGCTTGTCGTTTTCCTCCGGCCAAACTCGCTGATTTTGGAATTGATTTGTGCAATGTAAATATTTTTTCATCTTTATTATTGATTGAAAAACGAATCAACGATTCGATTGAGTTTGCATTTGGCAATGGAACAAATACACTCTGAGGACTGTTCATGGGTATTTAGATGTGTTGTTGTCTCTTTACGTGCTCCAGCTGGGTCACGAGGCGATCGTGAAATCCGGGTTCTTTTAGAGGGGTATAAAAGTTGCTGGACCATTACCTGTTTAATTATTCTCCGTAGAATTCAAAGCTCAAACGACGTTCCGTGGTTGAGGTAAATGCCGTAAATCGGACAATAAATGAACGATTCAGACTCTGGGTACGGAGTGAAATGTTTTTATCTTTTTTTTAATTTTCAAACCTGTAGAAACATACCATTCTCGTATTTTATGATTTTTATTATATGTACGTATATATATATGTGCGCAATTTTAAACGAGCATGAAAAGAGGGGCGAAGTACATAAATTGTTTAATATTTGAGGATTGAAATTCACCGTTATTGTTAGTGAAGCTTTTTTTCGGAAAAAATTAAACCTCCGAATCGAACAGTTCAACGATTACGACAAACTCCTAACACACATACTGTGATATGTAACAAGGTTTACTCAAAATAACCCCCTTCGTATCAGCTCATACAAAGTTATTATCACACCGCGTACCTACGTCCCCCCGAAACAGCTTTGAACGGATAAAAAGCAGGGGGAGTATAAATTTAATGTTAAAAATTGAGGAATTCAAAGTAACCATATAATGACCAATTTTAAAAATCCACCCTCTGCCCGCTCTGGCCTTTATCGACGTTACTAACGAACCATAAGTCGCTTTTCCAAACCAATACTCTGTCCGGACCAGTAAATATCAACATCTATGGGCTGCACTTGATTCACAGCCTGCGGTCGTAAATTCTTTACTGTATTTTTTATTTTTTTCCTTTTTTTTTTTTTTTTTTTTTTTTCTCGTGACGTTTGACCTGCTTCCTCGCCACAGTGACGTCACAACCAGCAAATGTCAGATCAATGGTCCCGCGTCGAGAGAAAAACCTCCACCTCTGAAACAGCCCGCACTAGTTATATATAGGTAACGTTACTGCATGTACTAACAATCAACTCACAGACCTCAAAGCCGGTCAGAATTGGAGTGAACCAACCCTCAGATGATAAGTATGACTCACGTGGATTTTACAAAAGCAACTAGTCACTAGTCATTAATTAGCATATTATATATCATATACGGTACTTTATTCGTTCCGTGATTACGTGATGCGAAATTAAAATTTAAACTGGTTCGGGTATATAAGGGAGGGTGGTGGTCAGCTCAACTGCTCGTTAGCGTTTCTGCATGAATCCTATCAAAAATCCATATAATAATGATCCATTTCTCGTATACATATATGTGTAACCTATACGCGGCATATATGCACGTGGCATCGCACGTATCAGGATATAATAATCTGAACTTGCAAAACCGTGCAAGCGTGTAAAAGAGCGTTTCGCATCAGTCGGACTGACGGAACAACGACAACCCCTATTCGGAGAGGAAAGAGAGGGCGAATTCCACTCGAGAAGAGGATTTCGGTCCAAAAATAGAACGCGACACATAGCCAGGCGAATGTATAGGTATATAGGTATACACGTATATCTAGACTTCTGTATAATATATACGTCATAGATACCAATACCTACGCCTACGAGGGCGGGTAAGGTCTTTGGATGTCAGAATTTGTCACCCTCTAAATGTATAAATGTAGGTATATATATGTTCTATACGTATATATGTATACAACACCTTTAAAAATGCTCGCGGGTAACCGAGGTGTGGTTACTTTTTTACATTTTCTTTGTTTTTTCTTTGAACAAAAGTGAGAAGACATTTTAAGGCCAAAGGACCGACTATATGTACCCTATAGTATACCCTTAGGCAGAAACGACTCGCAAATTCTTGGTGTTAAGTTGTATACCTACGGTATCACGTTTTTCTCCTTATTTCTGATCCATGGCTTTTTTTTCTCAATTCGCAAACAAAGAGAAGAGGCTTCCATAGTTACGAATGCACTTTTCGTGACTCAAATTCTTATATAGTATCTGTCTAGTTGGGCGGGCTGGTAAAATGACCGAAAATTTGCTCACGAAGAGTGGCTAATAGTAAAATATCTAGGAGCTTGATTGATTTAGTGAAAAATGGTGCAATATTGTGAAAGGGGATTTAGGGTTCTATGATCACCATAAACGAATAGAATGACATAAAATTAGCGAAAAAAAAAAAATTACAATGGAAGCATCGTGGTTACTGATTTAGCGAAAGGGGACACCGTGCGGTTTTCGAGAAATGAGAACCCCGGTCGTGACGTCACACAGACCTTAGTGACGTCACAGGAGCGTTCGATACACCAGAGTTTCGTGGTGGGGATGTTTAACGGAGATAAGCGAAGAGAGAGAGAGAGATAGAGGAAAAGAGGTAGAGATAAAAAGAGGGAAAGAACGTATGAGAAGAATTAATCTGAAAGAAAAAGAAAAAAAAAAATACAATTTTGGATTATTTGATTGAAATGGATAAACGGAGTGATTGAAATAATTTCTTTTTTCTACCTAATCAGCGATTAACAAAGATTAAAATTTTCAATCAAATTCATCAGCTGCTATGTAACCTAACGCCTCTCTATACAATCCCATCCGCCCAATTGAGAGAATAACTAATTAGCATGATTTCAGAATTCCATTGCGTATATTATGATCGTCTGTATAATTTTCCCATTCTCCCAATTACGATAAAATAAATTGGTCGTATGAGATAATGATGTTCCTCCGATGGATATTACCTATAGTTATCGTCAAAGCATCGTGATTGTATACACCTACTGACCGCTAGATTACGTTAATCAGCTAATAATAATATTGGAAATATATATAAATATATGAGGACGTTCTGTGAAGTAAAAAGTAAAAAAATAAAAAAAAGAAGAAGAAAAAGCCCAGCGAATCTTCCCGCTCTCGTGTCCGTTGTGATTTTTAATTTGACGTCACTACATTAATTTCTCACGACGGTACTTCGTAACAAAAGATCTTCACTCACGCGACGAGTTACAGGAATATGACACAAAAAAAAAAACTCATAACTCTTGCCTTCGAGCGACATCAGTTATCAAGAACTTTTCTCCAGGATGTAGTATCTACACAGTGTTTCTGTTACGAGCAGGTCAAAAACAGAACGAAAATTTCAAATCAAAAATCTCCAACAATTCCTAATAGTTTTTTGACCCCGTTCATGGGGGTCATTCTGACTAATCAATATTCATCCAAGCTTTGTCTACCCTGTCGATTTATAACTCAATTAATTATGCATTCGAAACGCACATTGAATTTAAAAAATGTGCATCCTGTGACTGATTTTATCATTAGAAGTTTTGAATCGTATCTCATCAGTTAGAAACACCGTTTATACAAAGTTTCGCCTACACATATACATATAAGGGTATGCGAAAATACAGTCGTTGCCAAAGTTCTGAAACACCTTGGGCTCACCTAGGTATACATATATATAGGTATATAAGAAGCGGTGATTTAAATAATCAATGCGAAAGCGCAAGGCGGATACTATTCCAAAGAATTCGGAGCGATAGATCAATGAATGTCTGAAAAGGCCAGAGCAAAATACTCGAGTGCAAGTATATACCCTTGCACGTATTTTACTCACATTATATACTCCATTCGTGTATAAAAGCTCATGGGTACAGTCATTGACTAAAATGGCTTAAAGTCTGTCAGGTAGGTAAACTCACGATGGAAGATAAGCCCCAGGTTATTTTTTTGAATATATTTGAATTTCCCTTAGTCCGAAGGTACAGGGCGAAATCGTAGGTATCTGTTTTTGGCAATCACTAGCATGAAGGGAGAAAAGGAAAATTTGCTTCTTCAAAGATAAGAGAAATCTCTAGACAAAAGATGCAGCGAGCGATGCTAGCAGTCACCTCAAACAGCGAGGCCGATGAGATCTTGCTTTGATGATCTAGGTATCCTGCTGTTTGAGATGCGAGGCAGATCGGCCGCAGTGCGCCATCCTCACCCTCGACCCCGGGGGAAAAACTCGAGGAAAAGAGTGCAGAGTGACGCCCGTCCCCCAAGCAGCCGGCTGATCTCTCGCACGTCTTTCACCTCTATTTCATAGCAATGCTAATGTGTGATTCGAAATTCAAAAAAAACCAGGCAATAAAATACCACACACCTTCCGGAATCAATTATAGTACTATACTGTTTCTTGTACTATTCACAAAGAAATATGTTATTATCATTATATGTTGACGGTCCTAAATCGATTATTTTTAACTTCATCTCTTGGCATTAATTATATATACGATACTGTATGAATGTATATATGTGTACGTGTGGATCTAAAGTGCAGCGAATTTGGGTTGATAATTAATTCTGCAGCATTGCGGCAATGACATTATACCTTGTGATATATATATTATAACGTCCGTTTTCTGAATGTTATTTTATACACGTATATATATGTATAACTATGTGGGTGGTAGATGCTTGAGTACAGTTTTGCTGTTATACATGTATATAACGGATTAAATGAAAACAAACAGCCTCCATAAAACGCTAAGTTAAATTAATGGAGTAACCTTACACATGTATCAAGCCATGTAAATTAGACGTTTCGATGAAAATCAGGTCGTCCTAGACATTCCTAGATGCGTTCGTATTAATAAAGAGACGTTATTTGGATTGTAACAATTTATTGGCAAGTTGACTGACTATATCTGTAGTGAAATAAATTTAAATTTCAAACAACTCCAGATATCGTATGACTTTAGGATTAAAAATTGTACATTGATGTATATCTTATTGATGTGTATCATTTTCTCCTAATATTGATTTGCCATTCCCTCAGGATTCAAACAAAACGATGATAAACACCTGTAGTAATCTTCCTTATCTTTAGACAGATCCAGCTAGTGCTTCCATCCCACAAATATCGTGAGCTAAATTTGAAACGGCACGATCACAGGTACATTTTAGCTCCAAACCCATGGGTTGTTGTCCATGCTTGTTGCTCTGTCGGTAATAAAGATTCCGTGAAAATAGTGACGTTATCCCGTCTGTCGATCCCAATCTGCAAATGAAAATATTTCCAAATTGTTATAAAGAAATTATTAGAAAATTAAAAAAAAAAGTGACCTAATTTAAACCGTTTTAAAATTACCATAGGATAAGATGTGCCTTGTCGTATAAATCCTTTTTAGGCATTATATTTCCGTCGATATGTTACCGGCGTAACTATAAATTAAAGTTTCTATCTAGTTTTAAGTTAAATATAAGAATATATTTATTTTTACTGAATGTCATCGTTTGGTTTATTGATAACTAGTATCATCGTATCAATTAGACCGTTAGCTGACGCTCCAGTATATTCCATGTAGATCATTTTGGGTATTAGATATCCGTCGATACGTTATCGACTTGATTAATTAACGCCCCGATCTAGTTTTAAGTTAAATATATTATAAGAATTTATTTATTTGTTACATGAATGTATAATCGTTTGGTTTATTGAAAACCAGTACGATCGTACCAATTAGAGCGTATAGCTGACACTGCAGTGCATTTAATATCATTAATGCAAACGATAAACAGCGCTGCGTCCTGCATCATCACGTGTATAAGGTTTCTTTTGAGCAATTCTTCGCGTATCACGCATCGCATCATATACGCGTTGACATGAGCTTAAGAAAACTGCGTACTCTGCATAATTACGCGTATATATCTAAGATATAATACCTACATTCATTTAACATTGGCACGCCCATAGGTATATAATAATACATATCTCCGCTTCTAATTTCAATTTCAAACTGAATATACGTCTAAGGAATTTATTATTTACCATCTCAACAACAGATATCTACTACCTATCCCATTTTACATCGAAAATAAATTCAATATATCGACTCGTCTATTATAAGACTCGAATCTCTTCGTACCACGTTTGGTTTAACAGTTTTAAAAATTACCATTTTATATTTCGACAATACCGAAAACATTTTCACGCGTGTATATTGCGAATGGTAATTTATGGAGTAAAATGGGATGGGAGCTGGCTTATGCCAATCAATGAAAACGATAGTATGGTGGTAAGAAAAAATGAAACTCAATAATATCAAGATAACAGCTTGTGGAGTTAAACGGCGTTACGTCATCTGTGGTCAAACAATGGTACAGCTACACCCAGCAAGCGATTTATCAATCACTACCAAGCGAATAAACGAATGTGGGCTCACTATATTATACCCCCACACTTATAAGGGAGTTACGACATTATAACGAATCTAACATCAACGCAACGCTTGATCTAAACGCAACGAAGATTTGTTGCCGTCTGATTAATCCGTAATTAGCTGAGTTTAACGGCTGTTGAACTTATAATGCTATATAACTGGCAATTAGTCGGGACTTATACACGCACTCAGCAACTCACTTAACAATTTTCTCATTAATATCATCGCAGAAAGATTATTTTTTATTCTTTTCTTTTTTCTTTTTAATCGATAGCGAATAGATTGAATACTCGTTAATTAACCAGCTCTAATTACCTTGCCTAGAATCCTGCCTCTACGTCTATAGAATCGTGAGAAAAACAATAAAATTCATTATTGTTATATAGGAATTCAGTACCCATGCACCTATGTACAGCTTCAATGATTTTTCGAATAATTGAACAGTTTTAATTAACGAAAAATTCTTAAACTCATTGACGAACCATAGGAATATAAATTTGCCAATAAACTATAATCGCACAAGCGATCGTTGTCGATAAAATAATAAGATTGACGAACTGCGGTCCAAGACTCCAACTATAAGCGGGCGTTTATTCGCCGCCTCGATGTAGTGAAAGCGCGTAGGTAATGACCGTGTAATGATTAGTGTCTTGAAAATCAGTCGCCTTATTATAATTACAATAATTATTATTCTCATTATCCTCATCATAATCGATCTCTCGAGAATAGACAATGAAAGATGCGACAAAAATGTCGCTCGATTTACCCTGTAATAACTGTAATCTAAAAATGAAATCTCTCTCGCTGACTCTATATAAACAATTTGCACTAACATTCGATGAGAATATAACAATTCGTACATGAGTCATACGTAGTATACACGTATTGATCCTTGCATGGTCTCTGAGCGATTATAACACAACCGAATCTATATATATTTTCTCATGATTCGAATCACGCCGTATAATTAAGTAGGCCTCATCATCTATATCTTCATAGAGTAATTTAGTAAAGCAACTATTCTCACGGTTTAAAAATATTTCAATGAATCTATATATATCGCATATAAATGATATCACGATAACTTGTTTAATTGTAATTTTATAGCAGAATAATTGATAACATGGTCGCAACATCGGCTTAAGCATGATTTACGTGGTATGTGTGCGTGTGTAGGTATATAATTTGTGTGATATATGTATGTGTATATGTACTTGTAACTCGCGCCCCGAACTCTGGCTAAATTTGGATCAGACGCATGGCGACTTCGTTCCACTGGATAAACGGTTAAGAGTTCCAGTTTCTGTCTTATGCCTTGCAAACGTCTTCTCGTATACCGATAGATAACTTGATCAGCTTTTCACCAAGCACTTATCACTCGAAATTTATATCTTTTTATACTTTATATCCAGTTGCTAATACTTGAGAAAAATTTTTTTTGTACGGTAAACTTTGAACGAAATTGAAGTTATGGTAATGATATTGTATCAGCAAAGCTCTCGAGGTCGATAAAGTACGATATTATATATATATATTGTAATGATAAATTCTAACTATTGTATATCGTATAGCTTTCTCAGAATACGGGATTATCCGATGTTGTATGTTTTTATTTTTTCTTCGATCTAGATATCGTCGTTGTTCCTCATTGATTTGTTGTTAATAGCTGTGTACGTAGTAAGGTACTACGTTTATTGAAATCAGGTGGATTTTATCACCAGCTTGAAAGTAGTTTATCTATACACAATTTCCTGAATAAAAATACACAGATATATATATACATATTCAAGCCAAGGAAACTATTATAGTAACACAATATTACAATCCCCGGTATTCTTGATTACACCGTTTGTCTAATGACAGGAAGAATAACACTCTATGTACTACCTACACAGCTTTTACTTTCGATTTTCTACAACGATCTATATAATACGTATTATATTATATATTTATAATATAATAATATAATTATGCCTATATCTTGTACGGTCACGGAACAGTAATTCTACAAATAAATGATAAAATATATGTAATAAGTGATAACTATAATACTATCTACGTGTGTCGTTGAAATAAGTTTTATTATTATACGATTTGTAAAGTTTACAACGATCGTTATTGTATAACTGATACTTGTATAATATAACCATAGAGTGCACTTATAGATACACATATCCGATTGAAAATATTTTTTAATCAAATATTACACACTCCGTTTTTACGATATTGTTTGATTATTATACTGCAAATATATTTCATAAAAGCTATTGTTGCAAGACGAATTCATTCGAATTGAAATTAAAGAAACAAGCCAACTCGCAATGTTAGTCATTTTTTTTAACTTTTCGTCAAAATTTATCTCGTAGTATATTTTTACAAACAAAATAGTATCTGTAAATGAATAAATATATCAGAAAGAGGATTGTTTGCACAAAGTTTGAAGAAATAATCAATGAATTATTTTTTTTTTTTTTTTTAACTTTAATGAATTTACGCGATTCCCACATCCTCCTCGAGTCGATCTATATAGGCGAAGAAAAATAGAACCAAGAAGATATACGTAATCGTCATAATCTCCATTTCTATACAGAATTCCTGTTAACCCGAAGACGCATTATGTGGTTAGTTATACAGAATTAAATTTCACATTATTAAGTCCAGCCCTTCGTTGTAATTAGCTAATGACTAAAGTTAGTCTATAAGTATACACGCATACGTATACGTATATACATACATCCACATATATAGATATTATACATATATACTTCGCTCAGGCACGTCCTGTTTCATGTGAGTCAAGCAGAGTCCCCGTGACTTGAGTACGCTACGACATCGAGTTTAATAAACTTTACGAAAACACTATGGAACTGCTAAGCCACGCAAAATCCACATATATATATATACCAGTAAGTCCTTTGTCTCTTTCGTGCAATCGGGTCAACTTTATCATTAGTTTTCAGAAAATAACACATACTACGTAGGTACAGAGTGAAATGCTGACAGTTTTATTTCCACAATAATTTCCCTGGTGCATGTATATATTCATTATTCACGGGATATTTCGGCAACGTGGAATGCACGAGATCAAACGACTCAATTTTTACACAATTATTTTAAACATTTACGGTTTCATGTTTTCAAAAATTTTAAACTACTGAGCGAAAAGCATTTCCCGATTTCTTCCCGTTCGTTGTTCTCACCTATTCGTTGATTATCACTAATTTGCAATTTATTCTCTCTGCAGTAGCTAACAGAAATATATATATATATGATCGTTCTTACAGATCAGCCTTTTATGCCTGCGTTGCCTAAAAATTCATTTTATGGTTGGAATAAACGCAGGCGTGGGTATAAAGTGTATTTGATTTTCTTGAAAAACCTATAAAACTATTCTTTCACCGAACCAATTAGACCGCTGGCTACTATATGATATTTTCAACTCATCCATATACCCCCATTACTAACCGCTATATAAATGCATCGTGTAGGTATATATGGTCGCAGTGAAGCCAGCTGTAAATTATTTTTGAACATCAGTGAGTCACTGCAACGACTTAAAAATCGTAGTATATTTATATAGTTATACCTGTATGCGATTAGAAGACGAAATAAAATTAGTTCAAATTGTACATCAAGGTGTCACAAGAAATCAGTTGTACACCTTTCAAAAGTATCATTTTTACTATTAACGGGAAATGAAAGGTGGATTATACACTTGGAATTTTTGGCAGTCCGTTTCTCAGCTAAAACACATCCGATCGATGTGAAATTGATGTCAGTGCCGCAGAAAAAGTGCACGGAGGAAATGACACTCTTGGATTTTCGAAAATCGAAGCAAAATTTACAGATTTTTATCAAGAGTGCTCTGTAACGAATATTCGTTGATGCTGACGTTGAACTTGATGAATATGAAAACACCCGAAACACTATCGCTTTTCGAAAATCCAAGAGCGTCACGCGCACTTCTCCTGCGTCACTGATATCAGTTTCACCTCGATCGAATGTGTTTTAGCTGAGAAACGGGCTGTGCCAAAAATTCGAGGTGTATAATTCACCTTTCATTTCCCCTTAATAGAACAGCTAATTAAGAACGATTTAAATTCTTAATGATCGATAATCGTGAGATTCTTAGGAATGAAATTGTTCAAGGAAAAAATATTTTGGAGGAAAAAAAAAAAGGTATAATTAATTTTTCTTCTTTAAATGCGTTATTCTTTCTTAGGAAAAAGTTAGCGTCCAAGGAATGTCGTACATTTAATGTCATACACATGTGATGCCATGTTACACATATAGATCTTGAAGCGCCGTCAACATCGTCGTCGTTGGCGCCGTCGATGACACACGGTTCACTGCCATACTGAAAATCTTTTACGAAGAGTTAGTTTGCGAGCAGTGATGTGCATCAGTCTGACCTACCAACGTTGCTATATAATATGCATCCATGCATGCAGATTTTGCGACATCGAAGATGATTACGGTTCATTGATAATCTATATATAGGTATACAGTATTCACCCAGGCTTTGCGAGACCTCCGCAAATCCTTCAACGTTATATTATAATACAGGGTGCAACAAGCGATGGAAATTACTTACATTTCATTCGTATTATTAAGATATAAGAAAATGAAATATTTTCATTTTCTTGTATATTTTCTAAAAAAAAAAAAATTAGTATATTATGCGGCATGCCCGTAAACCAAGTGTTTTTCGGCGAGAGAAATCATTATTCGAGTCAAAAACGGTTTATGGGTGCGCCCCATACTGTATTTTTTTCGAAATAGGCATGAAAAGTCACTTTGACGCCTGTTGAGATTCACTAGACGAAGAGTGAGGTTATGGTGCGATCTGTCGCGATCTGTCGCGCACTTCGAACCGCGCATCGAAACTGCCGTATAAAGCACTGATCTCTATACTAACTGGATGGCTGGTCCCCTAAAGCAAGGCTAAAGCACATTGAAGGCTCACCCAGCGCCCCTAGTACCGGGAGTGGTACTAAGGTTGACATCAATGCGCATGCGGGGCACTGATTTACCATCCTCACTATTCGTGATTACGATGGCACATGCGCCTTGTTACGATGGCACATGCGCATTGAGATGGTGATTAGTACCATTCCCGGTATTAGGGGCGCTGAGCGAACCTTCAACTCGACATAATTTCGGCTTGCTGGGCCCATAAGGACCAGCCATCCAGTTAGTATAGAGATCAGTGGTATAAAGACTTTATACGGCAGCTTTGGAATGCGCACTTCGAACTGCGCATCCAGACTGCCGTATAAAGACTTTCTAGGGCAGTTCTGAAATCAACCGTATAAAGTGACACTTTGTGGATCGAAAACAGGCGTCAAAAAGTGACTTTTCAATGCCTATGCCGAAAAAAAAAAATATATAATTGACAAAATTGACAAGACAAATATCGTAACAAATGCGAATTGCGATGAAATAAAATTCATTCATGTTCTCTATACAGCTGACCCTATAGACGTATAATAAGCGTGAGTATAAAATCCATCGTATTGTCCTCGATCTCTATAAAATAGTTTTTTTTAGTCTTTTTTTTTTTTTTTTTTTTTTAGTTCATCTCTCTTCAGCAATTCGAACAATAAGAAGATCCGCTAATACGTCGTCGCTGCAAGATGTACCATTTGATAGCTAAACTCCCCTCGTATATATACAGTCATATATAGCTGGTTTATGGTTTATGTGGTGTCGCTGCCGTGTTGATTTAATGCCGTCGCGTCGCTTCTGAAAGTACTTTCAAATTGAACTAGAGTTACTTTGCAGGGTTACCTGACAATGTTTTCTTTAAAGTACTCGGCTGCAGACCCTTTTCATTCTCACTTTACTCGCATACTATACCTATATAACTAAGTATACCACATATAACTATACCGACCCCTCTTATAAGTAGTAATTCGCCACCATTTGACGAGCTAGTATATAGGTACACGAGTGAGTGTTGAGCTTTCGCTGCGGTTTTCACATTCTAAAATGGTATTTTCAAAATTATAATAATAATTATTATAATGACACTGATTTTTTATTGATATTGTTATTGTTGCTCGTTTGTTCTACCCACGTGAAGAAAAAAAAAAAAAAAGGAAGAAAAAAAAGAATCCCACTTCTCCGAGGTCAAGAACTTCTCTATGATTATTATTGATGTTGATAACTTTCTAGAGCGTTGAACGTTCGACTCGCCTTTTACTCGGCGGTTATAATTATATGCTAATCAATTCGAGGTTGATTGCACTTTTACAATGTTTGTATATATATAAATCGCTCGGTAGTGAATGGTGCAGAGAACTTATATTGCTCAAAAATTTATACGAATATATTATCTAAAAACGATATAGACGAAAATCGAAGAATTTCTTTATTTTTCCTTTTACTATACTTGTAGAACTTTCTCCAGAAAGTTTTCGGAAAATCATTAACCTATTTTTGGCATTGAACTCGCAATAACACAGATTCGTCGAATATTGAATGTCGCGTCACTAATGCCATAAGGTCGTAAGCGCCAAAAAATTATTTCTTTTGCGGATATGCTCAAACGATGTTATATGACACGAAAAAGATTTTGCCACCAAAAACACGAAATTTTTTTTTTTTTTTTTTTTTTTGGCGCTTACGACCTTATGGCATTAATGACGCGATGTAGTAACGAGCAATATTTTACTAGTCAAATCCCATCGGTTTTAATCATTAAAT
This sequence comes from Tenthredo mesomela, assembly GCA_943736025.1. NCBI lineage: Eukaryota > Metazoa > Arthropoda > Insecta > Hymenoptera > Tenthredinidae > Tenthredo > Tenthredo mesomela. Next base: position 50,006,838 of record OX031013.1, read on the forward strand.
TTTTATTGTTCATCAGTTTTCTCCACCGTAAAAATCACATGCTATTAGTTTTACTAGCAAATCGGAGCATCAGCACCACCAGCAGCAGCTATATACCTATGAGCTACGTGATAACCGAAACGAAACTAATTGTAAATAAGACACTGCACATGCACCGCTCCGTCAGTTTTCATTCACACGTAATTTCTCGGTCACTGCCTCGTTCTTGCACAGATCTTTAATGTCACTATACAACCGCTGCACCGCACCGCACCGCACCGTACCGCGCTTTCATTCGATTAAAGATCAAAGATCTTTAAACGAAAATTTGGTTTAATGAATATTTTCTAAAAAAAAATTAATAATAAACATAATTTTTTTTCTATCCAATTAATAATAATAATAATAATAATAATAATAACAATAATGATAATAATAGGCCCTTAAAATCAGTAAGCTTTCATAAAAAGCCAATAAAAATGAAACATAAAAATTCCCAATTTCATTTTACTCCGTTAATCAGCTTTGAAATCAGGCCGAGGAGCGAGAATAGCGAATAATAATATCTTATAGGGTTAGCTGCTGCCGCTGTTGCTGCTGCTGCCGCTGTTGCTGCTGCTGCTGCTGTTGCAGTGGGGAGAAAATCAGTTGGTTCAGTAGGTCTGAGCGTCGTTCTATACACACCGCCTTGTTAGTCGCTGGCTGAACGCCCGCCACGGATGACGGTGAGGCGGAAGCCTAAAAAAAAATTTTTTTTTTTTTTTATCAATAAATATTATACACGCGTATGTTGTTAGTAGAACATTTTCTAGAGCAATGTGTGAAATATCGTCGTGTAGTAGGGTATTCAGTGTATTATTATTATTATAAAGTACGCGTGCGTGTATAAAGATTATTCAATAATATCGCTATTTCTATTCTACGAATTATTATAACAAGAGATAAGAGAAGAATATTTACAAGTGATTTTGTCAAAAAGTGTCAATGATCAAGGATTACTATATATATATATAAAACTATTATTTTCATTAAACAAGAGTGAAACGTGTGAACGGTGAACGTTAATGAATGATAATCGCTTGTATATAGACACGTGGATACATACAACGAGTGAAGTTGATAACATTAGTGTCGATTGTTTACTACAACTTTTTCTTACATTTTTCATTGTCAATTAATCGTCTTGATTACAGGAGGGGGGAAACTAAACCACATAATATAAATAAATGAAAATCAAATTTCATTTCATTTCATTTCAAATAAAATTTACTGTTCTCAACGTAATAACAACAATCGAATTGTGAAGAATAAATTCGAAATGATAAATCTCTACTGTCAGTGATAGTTTAAAATATCTAAATACTTAAATTAGAAAATTATTTTCATAAGATGAAATTATAGCAATAATGATCGTAGTTAATCTGTTATAACGAAAAGGCAGGCATACGGCATAGGGATAGGACAGCTGTTGGCGCCCCTGTTTCTGTTTCAACAAGGTTTTACCGTCTAACGAACGTAATTGATGCAATTTATTATCAAATCATTTAACTAATTGGGATTTATGAATAAATAAATAAATACGGATTTTTTTTTTTTTTTTTTTTTTTTTTTTTCAATAAATTTTCGGAAGGTTTATTATAATAACGTTAATAAATAAAAAAAAAAAAAAAAAAAAGAAAGACTGTAAGGTTATAGTAATAATTTATTATATACATAACATAAGAACAAAAGTAAAATAAAGATGAATATTAGATCGTAGCTTATCTCTGCGTAAACGTATATATACACCAGCGACCCAATTATTATACGGTTAAATGAAATGAAATACTAATAAATAAAGGTGATAAAATAAAGTGTCTTCGTATATATGTATGTGTAAATATATATATATTCTATAGTATTAAACAATGATATATCTGAAAATGAAAAACTAGTGTTATCATTTATATTATATAGCTAAGGATTAACTGGATTAAAATATACATCAAGATGATGATGGCACCGCCTAAAGTTGTCGGTGTTTTATTAAAGAAACCCGGACAACATGAAGATTTGCAAAATAATCCTAGGGTACCGCCTTTGGATCCACAGGAAATAAAGATTCGCGGTAAGCTATTATAACATTTCTTATGTATTATATTATTATTGTATGTATATACCTACCTGTACTATGTATCTTATACCCCGTATAGGTCTAACGAACACGTGGTGAATATTTGACCGGATATTATAGCTGTACGTCTATAATACCTAACTCTACCCTTTTATTATTATACCCTTGCGAATCGGCAGATGTTAATGATTAATCTTTTAAAGGGTCTTTTTTTCTTTTTCTTTTTTCTTTTTCTTTTTTCTTTTTTCTTTTTCGTCGAGATTCATATAATATACCAAGACACGAATATTATTCCCTATAGTAGTAGTTGAAAAAAAGAAATGAAGGAAATACAAAATTTGATCTTTTTTGTGAAAAATAATGTACGATTGGTTTTTCATCAATTTTACGTAATGTCTATATTTGTTCGCGATGACTCGAGTGTGTAAAATTCTTATCTTTTCAATTGATTAGTTTCTTGAACTGAGCTCGATGATTGATAAAAAGAAAAGGTATAATGCGTTTAACCCTTCGTTGTCACACTGGGTCCACCAGACCCACACAGAAAGAAAGGTTAACTTGATTCAAGACAATTTTGCGGTCCAAAAATGAAGACCGAAATTTTCTCGGATCAAATCAAAAATTTTTTCTCGAACCAAGAAAATTGGGACAATTTTCTTGGTTCGAGAAAAATTTTTGATTTGATCCGAGAAAATTTCGGTCTTCATTTTTGGACCGCAAAATTGTCTTGAATCAAGTTAACCTTTCTTTCTGTGTATTAATATTATTATTATTATTATTATTATTATTATTATTATTATTATTATTATTATTATTATTATTACGATATGATATGATGAAGACTCTGATTCATTCCTGAGCATTATTATATGCCAATGCCACAAACAGTGACATCTTAATATACAGAGATATTTTCTATACGGTAAAAAGTATCGAATTACGATTTAACAGATTGACTTTTTTTTTTTTTTTTTTCAGTTCTAGTTAAAGAAAAAAGTAAAAGTTTATTCAATTTTTGAGTAATTTACAAAACTTAATTAATTCGAATTATTATTTTTTTTTTTTTTTTTACTTTTGAGAGAATCTCGTTTTTCTTTTTTTTTCAAACATTTGAGATCAGATAATCGTAAACACTTGCACCTCTTTGCGTTAAGGTCGGAAATATTTGGTCGAATAAATCCCGAAGTATCGCGCCTACAATATTTTCTCTTCTTTTTTTTTTTTTTTCTTTTTCTTTTTCTTTTTTCTCTTACAAAAAGAATCTCTGTAAAGATGAAAAGCTATATATCTCTACTATATCTACCTCCACTGTATCGACACAACAAAAACATTTTATATACCTAAGATTTTGGTTTAGCAAATTCGAATAGAACTCGCACAGGCATTAGGCATAGGGACAGGGACAGGGGATAGACGAAATGCCACCCTGCGTGACAGTGCATATCCAATGACGAAAAAATCTCCGTGACCGTGTGCCTCACTCTTCGGTAGTGATTTACGACTCCCAACGGAGTATAATACGCGGACTATGCATAAGACTCAGCATTATGTAGTACGTTCCAGAGTTACGCATATATATCTATCTATATCTATACGTGTGTATTTTCACGTGTGTTTTAGTCTTTTAGTCGCTTCTTCGGTGGGTCTAATTCGAAGTCGAACGAATGAATGGGTCAACGGTAGCCTAGGACCTAAGTTATAGACAGACGATATAGATATATACATATTATATACCTGCAGGCGAACTTTCATACCCGCATATATCTATACATATATATATATATTCACTTTATTTATATCGTACAAATATAATTATCAACCAGGATGTGTATACACACAACCCTTTCTACTATATCCGTAACTTAACCAGCACCACCCTGTCTTCTCTGCTGCAGGTCAGATACTTATATTATATATCACTGTTTAAGCGTGTAAGTTTTTCCACCTTTGGAAATACATATAATATAGGGAGAAGAAAGGGGACTCAGGGATCCCTTCTCTTCTTTTTTTTTTTTTTTTTTTTTTTTTTTTTTACGTATTGTATGTACATACCTACATATACCTACATACATGTTATACCCTTATCTTATCTGATAATCTCTACTTATATCTGATCTTGGTGGTTTGAGCTTGAATCCGGCTACACCTGGACAAGGTTTTTCCGGCGGTTTCCCTTGTCTCTAGTGCGAATGCCGGGTGTTTCTATATATGTAGGTATATTTATATACCTATATATACAACCTGTCTGCTTACTCTGTACCTATGTACACTAAACGTAATGGATTCTGATCCGGACGAGTTGGACAATTCTAGAAACAGCCAATCGGCGCTCTGGATTAAAAAAATCCAGAGCGCCGATTGGCTGTTTCTAGAATTGTCCAACTCGTCCGGATCAGAATCCATTACGTTTAGTGTACCCTCTCTCTTAAAAGGAATCAGTGGAATTTCACTGATTCAACCAGTGAGTCCGGGTTCACTGATTTAACCAGTGAACATCGATCAGCTGTGCGCGCGCATGCACGTAAGTATAATTATATTGGTTATGTTCTGTGAGGTTCTGACAGTGATCGCGGCCATACTTCACATGTACTGGTTGAATCAGTGAATTATCCCCACTTCTATGTTTACTGGTTAAATCAGTGAGATTTCACTGGGCAATCAGTGAAATCCACTGGTAAATCAGTGAAATTCCACTGATTCCTTTTAAGAGAGCTCTCTTTCTCTCAACTTAGTTCTAAGCTAGGTTAAGTGTCTTTTCTCCGCCTACCTTGCATACTGCATTGTAAATGCAAGGTAGGATTTTCCAATATTGATATGGAAATAAATAAAGCTATCTATCTATCTATCTTGTGGCAGCAACTGTTTAACTACTTTAATTCAGAGTTTAGAACGTAGATTATCTATACATAACATAACATGTAAATTCTATGTATAGTTAGATAGAGTATATATATATACAGGGTGTCCCATTTTAAAGTATGCATTACGTTTTCAGCCGACCTAACGTTTTAATTGGAAAATGTCTCCTACAAAAGTTGTCCGGTTCAGAGGGGGACACATGAAGATTTTTTTGTTTTTGGTCCAGCATCATAATTGGTGATGCTGTGGAGGATGGACCAGTTTTTTTAAATGGAATCATACATTTTTGTTGCAACTAAAATATTCTTCATTCAAAAATGTACAATGTTCTCAGGAAACTTTTTTTTCTAAAATGAATATTCCGTGAGATAGAACAAAAAACAAATACCACCATCATAACAGAAAAACATCTCTGTGATATGTGTGATATGTCGGAGCATCAGTGGGGTGACTACAGATGTTCAAAAATACCACCATCAAGAGCAAGATACGCTCTCACTCGCTTTTCGAAGCTCTGGGCAATCCTTTTGAAAACGGCGCAAAGCTTCGAAAAGCGAGTGAGAGCGTATCTTGCTCTTGATGGTGGTATTTTTGAACATCTGTAGTCACCCCACTGATGCTCCGACATATCACACATATCGCAGAGATGTTTTTCTGTTATGATGGTGGTATTTGTTTTTTGTTCTATCTCACGGAATATTCATTTTAGAAAAAAAAGTTTCCTGAGAACATTGTACATTTTTGAATGAAGAATATTTTAGTTGCAACAAAAATGTATGATTCCATTTAAAAAAACTGGTCCATCCTCCACAGCATCACCAATTATGATGCTGGACCAAAAACAAAAAAATCTTCATGTGTCCCCCTCTGAACCGGACAACTTTTGTAGGAGACATTTTCCAATTAAAACGTTAGGTCGGCTGAAAACGTAATGCATACTTTAAAATGGGACACCCTGTATCTTTCCCTATGGATTTTAATTCAACGAATACATATAGGTATTCTTTATTTATTCATTGATTAATACATATTTGACCTCAAAGTTCAGCGTTAACTCTTTTCGTCGAAGGTAGAAAAAAAAAACTGTAGAAAGTTTGAAAATCGCGTGAACCAGATTAAAAAGTTTCTCGAATTATACATTAAAAAAAAAAAAAAAAAAAAAAAAAAATTCTCACGAGAAAATTTTAACGATTTGGTAATAAAGTTTCAGTCAAAAAGTTGCAGCTTTTCGTGTATACCGTGATTTTTTATGGATTTTTTTATTTTTTTTTTTGTTAATCGTGGATCAAGTTGCGATAAATTTTTTTTATATTCTTGATTCATTTTACGACTTTTTACCCCGCGTTTTTCAAAGACCCTTATAGTCGTGTGAAAAAGAAAGAGAGAGAAGACGTTACTATATCGTGGTTTTACTTTGCCCAGGGTGGTCCCGCGTCTTTCTTATACATTACTTTAACGATTCTACGCATTCTATTACCCCACATGAATTCGAACGGTATGGTATGGTATCCTACCTATGGCTCTTTTAAAGTCTTAAATCCCTGGAGTGCCGTGCCAACGGGGCGTTTTTCTTCTCGTCTCTTATATTATAGAGGTACCGTAGTATATACCTAGATATATACCTATATACAGCTATACGGGTCGCCCCATGAGCTAGGCTTTAAGCCAAGTAAAGGTACCTACTTATACTTTCATCTCGACCATTTGATCCGTACGAAGGTAGGATATATAGGTTTTACAATTTTTTTTTTCCACCGGCCAGTTCGCGAAACGTTAAACGCGCGACCGTATAATACATCGTATTATAGTTTATACCTTATACTGACTATACGTATACCATGGGGTCGGCTTCTGTTGATGCATTATGACCCTCTTATGCCACAAAATCATAAGGCTGCAGAGTTGCATCGGTCCATATAAGCGCATATAAGTATAAGAAGTATGTAAGTAGGTAGGTACCTACAGCATCGCATCTGCACCCAGAATTTTTTTGTTTTACAGTACCGCAGGTCAGAGTTCCGAATTTTTAGAAAGCTTCGAATTCAGAACTTCGAATATTCCGAAAGGTCGGAATGCAAATAGCTCAAGACTCCGAAATTCCGGACCTCCGGAGACTCAAGAATCCGAAAATTTCGATTTATTTCTCAGGATTCAAAGAGAAAAAATAGTTTATTCGCATGTTCGAGATTCTCTATATTATATAAATAATTGATAGGATTTTGAAACTTTTTATTATTTTTCCGAAAAGTTCAACTTAATATCAGCCCAAGCTGATTAATACTGAGAATGAATACATGCGCAGATTTCAAATTTCGGAGTTTCGGATCTTAATGTTTTCGCAATAATTTTGAACCTCAGGGTCAGATCTCTGATATTCAAATTCGGAATTTTTGCCGTTTGGTATAAAATCGATTTTTCTTTGCGGTTCCTTATATACACAGAAAGAAAGGTTGACTTGATTCAAGATAATTTTGCGGTCCAAAAATGAAGACCGAAATTTTCTCGGATCAAATCAAAATTTTTCTCGAACCAAGAAAATTTGGAAAATTTGGAACCAAGAAAATTATCCTTGATTCAAGATAATTTTGCGATCCAAAAATGAAGACCGAAATTTTCTCGGATCAAATCAAAATTTTTCTCGAACCAAGAAAATTTGGAAAATTTGGAACCAAGAAAATTATCCTTGATTCAAGATAATTTTGCGCTCCAAAAATGAAGACCGAAATTTTCTCGGATCAAATCAAAATTTTTCTCGAACCAAGAAAATTATCCTTGATTCAAAATAATTTTGCGCTCCAAAAATGAAGACCGAAATTTTCTCGGATCAAATCAAAAATTTTTCTCGAACCAAGAAAATTTTCCAAATTTTCTTGGTTCGAGAAAATTTTTGATTTGATCCGAGAAAATTTCGGTCTTCATTTTTGGAGCGCAAAATTATCTTTAATCAAGGATAATTTTCTTGGCTCAAGTTAACATTTTTTTCTGTCTATTATTCGACTCAAGAAAAATCAGACGTTGAAAAATTTTTCGCAGCTGATCAGAAAATTCTTAAGCCTCGACATCGTGTCTCTCTCTCTCGAATCATCGATATTCGACACTCTTTCAGACACTCCAGAGAGACTCCCAGGTATCCGAATTCCGAATATGATAGGCGATAACTGATATTGCAACAGAGTAATTCTGCACGCTTTAAACAGCGCAGTATATAGACTATAGGGTGTATCAACGAATTCCATTCGCTAGAACCGAATTGATTTTATCGTAGCCAACGACCACATATATATACACAATATTATGTTCACGGAACATATGTATACCTATATAGTATATCTATAGAACAGCGTGGAGACAGGTAACTATTTATGCGTGTTAAATTTATCGGCTGTACAGATACAGCAGCAGCGCGACTAAACAGACAAACCCCACTCTCTTATATAGTTATAAACGTGATCTTTTATATATGAGCTTATCGATGATACTTACATACTATATTACAATTCCACTATATGTAACGTAACATTGATTGGGTAGCTGCGGCTAGCTTGTATACATATATCGCGTCACTAATGCCATAAGGTCGTAAACGCCAAAAAATTATTTTTTTTGCGGATATGCCCAAATGATGTTATATTGTATGAAAAAGATTTTGCCACCAAGAACACGAAATTTTTTTTTTTTTTTTTTTTGCGCTTACGACCTTATGGCATTAGTGACGCGATATGGCTAAAAGAAGAAAATGAAAATAGAATAATAATGAAAATGAAGTGAAGATATTCAGATTTTATATTAATTGTGACTGAAAAGAACGGGGATCTGAAAAAAAAAATACTTATATTTCTATACTCGGTTCATATAAGCAAATAGAAGTATTCGACTACACCTTCTCACAATCCGCGATCTATTATACACTCGACATGTACATAGAATAGTAATAGTAATATGCTACTATGCTTTGCGCAGCCTTCGCCTCGAAAACTAATCAAGCGTTACCTAAAAGTCGTGTGGTATACATTCGCTGATATATATTTTTTGACAATTTAAACAAGCCAGTAGTCGTTCGTCTATTGCGAATCAGATGCCTAGGCTACAGCCTCGAATGGACATGGCATTACACGCTGGATAATCTATCCTCTCAACCGTGAAGCTGAGAGCGGTCAACTTTTAAACGAATAGATATAGCTGCTAGCTGAGAAAGGCTTCCGTATTACTACTTACTAGTAGGCACATACGAATCTATGACACTGGTCTAGTTGTTATATTGATGTCTAAGAATATAGTGCTATGAGATTAATTTCGAATTTTTTTTTTTTCCTCTCTTTTCTATTGCAGTTTTTCTATATATCAAAATTTTTTTTTTTTTTTTTTTTTTTATCAAATCGGTGAGAATTATTGAGTTCTACAGTTTTCGAATTGTGACATGATGTGCTCGATTATATTTACTAAAATATATTTTTACAGCGTAAATAAGAAATTAAAAAAAAATTCATACGTCTCGTATTATATCGCGTCACTAATGCCATAAGGTCGTAAGCGCCAAAAAATTATTTTTTTTGCGGATATGCCCAAACGATGTTATATGGCACGAAAAAGATTTTACCACCAAAAACACGAATTTTTTTTTTTTTTTTTTTTTTTGGCGTTTACGCCCTTGTGGCATTAGTGACGCGATATATGTATATAAAAGACAACGAGTCTTTACCGAGGCCGCAAATATAGTTATTTAACCTCATCAAACGAATCTAATTGCCAAAACAAATTCCTTACGCCAATTGCCTCGCGTCGTTCACATAACTTTAAGATATTATAACAGTTCAGATGTCTGTCTTTTTAAACGCGATGTAATTTCTCAACTTTAGGATCGAAAAGGGATCAACGAACTTTATTCGCGGGGGTGATATTGATTGATTTAATACGTATAGGTACTTTTTTTTTTTAGACTTATCGATGTTTTACTGCACTCGTTGATCTTTGATCATTAATTTTTCTTCATTTTTTATTTCGTTTTTACTACAACCTGACAGAATCGCGTGACGAAACCTCATCGTAATTACTAAGATAATAAATTTAAGTATTTATGCGAGTTCCTCCCTCGAAACAGACTGACAAATTTATTCAATTCTGACACGCGACGTGTCGAATCTTTCTCTTCAAATATCGAGGTGAAAATTTGTTAAAAAAAAATAGGTAAATATATTCATAAACAAAAAAACGAAATAACTGTTTAAAATTTTTTTAACAAAAAACTTCTCCAGTTCGTTTCACGTTTTTCTTTTTTCAATTTATAAACTCGAGGTGAATGAATAAATCAATATCGCGTATATATTGATCGCTATCAATCTTTTAGACTCGAGGTGTTTCGCGCATATATGCACTATAGTGACTACTCTTGTTTTCAAAACCGCGTTCGCTTCGATATTGATTAAAAAGATTGTCAATCATCATTGTCTACTCGTTCGTTTACCTGATAGTATACGATTGTTCGATGAGTCAACGCGTATACGGTTTCGTTGAATAATGGGGTATTATTTTTCCCAGAACAAAAAAAAAAAAAAAAAAAAAAAAAAAAAACTACTACACTCATCATATTTTCATCGCGAGACTATAAAGCGAACCGATATAGACCATTGTTACACATGTACGTATATTTTATCAGAAGATTACTAATACATCGAAATTTCATACGCAGATCGAAAAGTAAAATAAATTGCAATTTCAATAATTTATTTACCACAATTTACATACTCTGATGTAAAAAACAAAAAAAAAAAAAAAAAAAAAAGAAAGAACAAAAATAAAATTTTTGCTCATCTTATAAAATGAAAATTGAAAATGGCACAATTATTTATTCATGAATTTCTAAGATTTCAAGTCGATCGCTAAATCGGTGTGGCACCACTTCAACAGGCATTGAAGTTAAAGGCATAGTAGGTACTGGATTCATCCACGTGTGAAGACCCAGTGAAAGGCGGTAGACGGAGACGTCTGTGACCGACATCTGAAAATCCTAACCTATCGCATGGTATTATAATATCTGTTTAGTATACCTCCTTGGCAAAGAGAATCTTCAACTCTCGAGTCTGAAGTCTGAAGCCTGAAGCCTGAAGCCTGAAGCCTGAAGCCTGAACCACGCGACTAATCGAGTCATTCGTCTTGTTTGATCCGATGAAACCGTGCAAATGATTTTGCAGCGTTTGCCTTTAGAATAGAAAAGCCAATTAATACTATATTTTCAGTTTACAATTAACCTCTACTCTTATACGTTTAGTCACTCTACAATAAATGAATTACGAAAGGTTTTTTTTTTTTTTTTTAAACAATTTTACAAATTCAATCGCCATTGCTATGTACGCACTTATCTATACCTACGTATAGAATTTTTTCTTTGCTATTTCACTTCAACCTATCCCTGAATAACTGAAATGTCCATATTTGACGGATTGGAAAGTCGCCGTGCATTCCACGATCATTTATACTTCGAGAATTCATTTCGATGGTTCGAGACAGAAATTGTCCGCTATACCTTATACCTATCACAGAAAAAAAAGGTTAACTTGAGCCAAGAAAATTATTCTTGATGCAAAATAATTTTGCGGTCCAAAAATGAAGACCGAAATTTTCTCGGATCAAATGAAAAATTTTTTCTCGAACCCAAGAAAATTTGGAAAATTTTCTTGGGTTCGAGAAAAAATTTTTCATTTGATCCGAGAAAATTTCGGTCTTCATTTTTGGACCGCAAAATTATCTTGATATCTTATTCATTGATATCTTATCTTATCTTTTTATCTTAATCCCAAGATAAACGGAAATAAGATCCTTTCCAAAGATTCAGATTCAGATACAGATACAGATACAGATTCCGGTGGAGCTTCAGGCGCCATCTTGAAAAAATGTTTTGAGCCGATATCTCGAAAACTATGCACTTTAGGGCAAAAGTCACACAGACCATTATTGTAGAAAATAAAATTTCGCGTTTTTTGTTTCGCACAAACTTTTTTGTAAAACTTACCGTTTACGATTTATGGCTCATTTAATGAACAGGTTTTATTGATTAATCCAATATTAGAAGAGTTATCGGCCGAAATAGAAAAAACCTGTTCATTAAATGAGCCATAAATCGCAAACGGTAAGTTTTACAAAAAAGTTTATGGGAAACAAAAAACGCGAAATTTTATTTTCTACAATAATGGTCTGTGTGACTTTTGGCCTAAAGTGCGTAGTTTCCGAGATATCGGCCAGCAACGTTTTTTCAAGATGGCGTCTGAAGCTCCACCGGAATCTGTCAGCATTTTGTGATTTTATACTTAGTAAGTGATACTAAACCTTATAAAAAAATAAAATAACACCTAAAATTTAGTGCAAAGTTGACCAAAAAAAACGTCTATTTTTACTGGCCTAATCGTGAATCGTTAGAATGAAGAAGTAAAAAAAAAAAAAAAACGAAAAACGAAAAACGAAAAACCAACGGCACAGTAGGCCAACAGGTTACTAATTAGGCTGTATACATATATATATCGAGTCTCATAGCTGCACCTGTAGTTGTTACTATTCACGTATCTCTTATGGCCCGGTTTGGAAATAAACAATTCCCGTTGTGTGACGTGTTACAGTATCGTTGTCAGAATATGTATAAACTATGATACATACAACTTAACTTAACGTAGGTGGTATAGGTATACGTTTACACTTACCCCGTTAGTACGAATACTTACTATTCTTATTTCTGGCTATTTTAGTCAAGTAGAAATTTACGCTGTGAGAAAATTCTATAGTTTAGCTAGTCTAGATATCATCTTCAAGCTTTGTATCGTTATATAACCGGACGATATAAAATTACTGAAATAATTTCCAAATAATGCGATATATCTTTCTATTATCTTAAATTACGTCTATATATATATACACGCATATTATTATGACGATTACGGTTTTGAATTACAACAGTTAATTATATATATTATAATTTTCTTTATTATTTATTTCTTGGTAATTAGTGTATATATATAATTATGAAACCGGAAACTCTTATACATTCATAAAGTCTATTTGAATATAAACAGTTTCTATAAATGAATTACAGATTATATGAACTCTGAATCATATGGGTCAAACGTCTACCAAATTATACACCGCGATAAATATATCTTATGCGTTACAACCAGCTGTCTTTAATCGTCACTTTTTACGATTATATTGGTATATAGAGCTTTTCGGAGAAATAGAAAATCTCGGATTTTTATCATTCAAATTTATTATCGGTATACGTTTTTTTTTTTTTTTATTTTTATTTTTTTTTTCTTCAATTCGTGTAAAATCGTCACGACTATTTCCTCGGTTTTTCAATTAAACGGGCATTTCTTCTTTCGTTCTCAATAATCAGGGGCTATATGCATCTTTTTCTCAGAGATTCATAGGGCAATTAAGTTATATATGAATCAATTGCATTATTAAATTGCATTCTACATTTGTCCTTCTGAGTTATCTTTACATTAGTGCATATACCGCGAAATGTCTGGGGATTAGAATGATTTCATTTAGATGCAATTTTCCTCATAGGGCAGCGGGGCAAAGGGGGCACCTCGGCCAAAAAAAAAAAAAAAAAAAAAAAAAAAATTCAATTTCAATCTTTTTTTTTTTTTTTTCACTAAAACTTGTTTCCCAAAGAAATTTAATTTTAAAAAAATTTAATTTGGAAAATTTGGCCGAGGTGCCCTCTTTTTCACGCTTATATTATATAATCTTGAAGAATAAATTTTGCAATCAATTTTTATCATACCATATATGGGAAGTACCTAAATATTAAAGCCTCGATTTATCTCGCACGATATTTCTCTCTCATCCTTCGCGTTATTAGATTACATATTTACCCTTTTATACCAAACTCTTAACAGCATCAGTATAGCAGCTAGCTAGGCGGATATGTTTTATCGCAGTTATAGTTGGTGGCAGGAACTTGGATAGATAGAGCAATACTGATATAACTCTGTCGACAAATGCCTCTTCTGTTCCCACGTGGGTGTAGAGTAGAGTTTTTTTTTCTCTTTTCTCTTCTTTTTTATTTTCTTTTTTTTTTTTTTTTTTTTTTTCACTTTATTTTTTACACTCGAATGCGGAGAAGTCGTCTCATCAACGAGCCGGGAAAATTTCTATATCGTAAAAGAGTAGACGTCGTTATCGATGGATTGATATAGGTTTGCACTCAAACCTGGTATATAACCAACGCAGTGTAAATAACGTTAACAATGTTTAACTGAGTTTCTCTCCGATCATCGCATTCAAAGTTTTCGAAATACTCAACCTGGAATATACCAAACTGAAAGGCGATTCTACCTTCTACCTTCTCTACATTATTTCGAACCAAATATACACACTTATGCTGTTTCTACAATTACGAAACGAAATTTCGTACATCAGCTTCAAAATAGACAATCAGAATTTTACTTACTGCAATAGATATTGAAAAAAAAAAAAAAAAAAAATTCTTTAAAATTTTTTGTTCAAAATAATTATTTTCAAAATATTTTGAAACAATTTTTTAGACAAAATTTACGAAGACAAAAGATTTCTGAGGAAGTTTCTTTCCTTTTTGTTTTATTAACTTTTTACTGAGATGCTTATACTTATTCTCGGTATCTCCTTATACATGTAACATGTGTGACTCGATCGTTACTTTCCGATTTTGAAATCGTTTATCTTACTCTCTCGTGCGTTGAGACGTGATCAATCACACGTCGTTCATAAATTGCAGTATATAGTAGAAGCAGTACGCAGCAGCTGGTTTCACGGGTATAGTAGAATATTATAGGAAATGGGATCGATCGAGATCAAACTAAAGGTTGAAAGGTTGTCTAGGGTGTAGAACAGGGCCCTAGCTGGTTTAGTCTCTGCACAGGAGAGCTTGTCACTTTTACTAAATTTTATATTATAAATTATTATCATTTGCAGATCAGCTGTCTCTCTCCGTGAGTTTAAGTACTATAAGTATACGTGTAAATTAGAGAGTCGAGCGCTGAAACTCTATTGAAGGAAAAAAAGAAAAAAAAAAAAAAAAAAAAGAGAAAAAAAAATGAAATAAATAACATTTAAGATATTCCGCGGACTTTCACCTTTTGTTTTTACCTAGCTTAGGTATACTCACTATATAGGACCTTTCATTTTCAAACTAAGTCTTGTAACAGTGACTCAGAACTTTTTTTTACAGATAAAATAGAAAAAGGAAAAAAATAAAATAAAATAAAAAAATCAATAACAGATAATGTTACTTAACTTGACGCGTCACAAATTTACAATCACCATAATTTTCTTGGAATCACTTATTGCCTTTCTTCTATACCCCAAGTTGGTAAAAAATGTATTTTAATTTGACGCAGAATTTTTTTTTAGTGTGAAAATTGAAATGAAATTTTTCAAATAAAATCTTGTAGTTTTTTTTTTTTTTAATCTTAATTTTCTTATTTTTCATAACATTCCTCTGTCTGATATATATACACAGAAAGAAAGGTTGACTTGATTCAAGATAATTTTGCGGTCCAAAAATGAAGACCGAAATTTTCTCGGATCAAATCAAAAATTTTCTCGAGCCAAGAAAATTGTCCCAATTTTCTTGGTTCGAGAAAAATTTTGATTTGATCCGAGAAAATTTCGGTCTTCATTTTTGGACCGCAAAATTGTCTTGAATCAAGTTAACCTTTTTTTCTGTGTATATACGCATGAAATATACATACTAGGTGTACACACGCATAATGATATATAATATATTATTCAACGCCGTGAAATTATTATTACTGCGTAAATATTTTTCTAGACGAATAAAAACTTGGTTAAAATCATCTGCGCAGCTGCACGGGTGCAATTCTTTTCTGCATATATATATATATACTGATGCAGATTAATTAAGGTACCTCGCTATATTCTTCAGAGAGTGTGTAACGAGCACTTTGCGGGGACGGCTACTGCAGCAGCAGCATACGAAGTCTCAAGTGGATATAATTAGACAGCTCTCTATCTTGCGTATGAGTGAGGCAGTCGTCGACGGAGAAATACGTACTACTATTCTAAAGAGAGAAAAAGAGAAACAGATAAAAAGAGTGAGAGAGAGAGAGGGAGGTCAGGACGTTGCACCGTTGGCTGTGACCCAGTGTCTTCACAGCCTCCAGCGGTCCAGCGCCTATTCAATGATTTGGTCCTCTGGCTGAAGTCTCGTTGACTTTGAAGAGAGCGACAAGGCATTGAAGTGTATCATAAAGACTTGCGTATTTTTCGCTCAACAAAATTAGCGAACAAATTTTTCTAAACAACGTAAAACCATGATAATTTATTTATTGATATAATTATCAATTAATTACCGAAGAAAAAATATAATCTTTTACCAATTTTACTCGCCTTTTTATCAATCGTTATGGCTCGCTTTTCGCTCTCAGCAAATGCCTGCGGGTTTACAATCGAAGAGTTCGGAGAGACTGATTTTAATCGCAGAACTATTTTTGTTTGCCTGCTGCCAAGAACCTGCAGATGACTCGATCTATACCTTACGTCTTATGTTAGACTTATACTTGAAAATGTTTTTGTTTAAATTCGGAGCATAATCTTATGGCAATATCGCATCTCTTCATTGAACTCGATTTTTAGTACTGGCCTACTGACGAGTATAACGCGATGAACGGTACTCCCGTCTCACCTCCTTATTGTATATTTCCTGGATGCAGATATCCTGGATTGTGTCGTCAAGGACCTGTGTTTGTTTGATCAATAACCTGAGATTTCTCAGCTTGAATGATGCACCAGTGAATATTATGTTTCCGGTTTTAACCGCATTTTCGGTTTTCCTGTCGCACTGTATGACGTAGCATTTCCCTCTATTCTAAAGCCTGTAAAGTAGCTCGTTGTACCAATTTGTTTATCTAGCCGCGTGCGGGTATTTTCAGAAGACAAATCCTTCCGTATAAGGAAAATTAATGAAACCGGAAGTTAGCTTGAAAAATCAAGACTCATCATAACCGTTCTTAGATTAATTTCGCATCGACGTTGCGTTGCGTCTAAAAATAGGAAAAGAAAAAAAAAAAAAAAAAGAATTGATAGCGAGTAACTAGTATGTCGTAGTTTTACTGCTACGATAACCACACACACTTCAAGTCTCTAGTTACAAGAGCGACGGTCAAGTCGAAGCGGCGGTCAGCGTCGCGCTGACCACGAGCAGATTTAAATAATCTTTAACGAGAAAAACCAGGCTTGGTATAGAATCGACATGGTCGTTTTTTATCCTGTGGCTCTGTTATCCTATAGCTATCGACTTCTCTCTATATATGTACATATATGAGCATTTCCCTCTACTCTTTCTTCATGTGTGCAGATAGTATTTTTCTTTTCACCATCATATACCCCGGTAGTGAAAGGTATCCGATTGCCTAATCAACTCACTTCTTTTTCATTTCCTTCTTCTTCTTCTTCTTCTTCTTCTTCTTCTTCTTCTTCTTCTTTTAATCATTCTTCCCACTCATCATACAAAATTTTATATTAAATTCATTACCTCGTTTCATATATTATTATGTACATGAAAAGAACATTTCTAGAAGGAAAATAATTATTCATTTTTATCAAAGAGAATTTATATAACTCATTTAAGTGTGCAAAATTAACGAATATGACAAAGATATTAACTGTGGCAGATATTTTATTCCTCTTGACCGCAAAACTGATAATTTATTATTCTCAGCTCCTAACTACATATAGTTACGTGAATTTGCGGTATGGGTGTATATAAAGATCAGAGTGTGCAGAAATACAAGCTAATTGTATCTCGACTCGTAAAATTCCTGTTCTTTTATTCTATAGCAAAGTTAATTATATACGTACACGGAGAAAAGTAAACACTGGTGGCCAATGTGCAAGACATTGGTAGGCAATGTCTAGCCGGAACGAGCGGCGCTCGACACGGGCCACTCGTTTTTCGACATGGCCTGCTCGTGTCTCGCGCATTGGTCGCCAGTGCCTTAGACACGGACAGAAAAACATCGGGAATCCGTGTTTTGTCACTGAGAGCCAATGTCTAAAACACGGCCCAGCAGTGCGCTACACATACTCAGCGCGAAACTTTGTTTATTCCTAAACGATGGGTATGACTTTTGTAACATTCAAGTGTATTTAGATGTAAAATGGTGTAAAATAAAAAATGTGTTCTGAAAACAGCCTTTATATTCTTCAGATTTCAATTGCATTTAGAATAATCGTAGTTGTATGATAGCGTTTTTGACTGGTCACACTCGTGTACACTGAGTGCGCACTAGAGTCGTGCACCGTGTTTTGCTGAGTCCTTGGCACTCTACACTGCTCAACACCCTTTTCATGCACTGTGTTTTGCTGGCAACGTTGGTGCAAGAATCTTGTCCCGAGTGCAGAAAATTTTGGGAGCTCGTGTCGGTGTGGTGTATGCCGCGGCAAATTTAAAGTAACCATGGCGGCGTAGAGAGCGAAAATCACTGATATAAATAGGAACATAATGTTGGTTGCCGAGTTTTTGTCACCAACGAGAGTATAAGTAGTGATGATGAAGAAATGATGATCGCTTCACGAGATAAACAGGTCAAGGCTAAAATCGGCAATTTTTTTTAGAAATTTTCGATTAATTGTACGAACAAGAAATGAGTGATATAATATCAAAGCAATTATCATTTCTTCGTCATCACCACTCTGCGTTGATGACAAAAAGTCAGCAGCCAACATTATTTTCGTATGTATATATCAGTGATTTTCGCTCTCTGCGCCGCCATGGTTTTTTTGAATTTGTCGCGGCATACACCACACCGACACGAGCTCCCAAAATTTTCTGCACTCGGGACAAGATTCTTGCACCAACGTTGCCAGCAAAACACAGTGCATGAAAAGGGTGTTGAGCAGTGTAGAGTGCCAAGGACTCAGCAAAACATGGTGCACGACTCTAGTGCGCACTCAGTGTACACGAGTGTGACCAGTCAAAAACGCTATGAGTAAAAAGTAATCGTAAAAAGTATGAGTAAAAAGAATATCGAGTTTTCCAGACGAAAGTTTTGAATTTTAAGATTCGCAAAATGTGAAAAATCGAGTATTTTGAAAAAATTTATGGTTTTCAAGATATTCGAAACATTCTGAAATCTTGAGATTTTCAAAGAATCTCAAAAGTTGCAAATTAACGTAAACATAAAAATTACAGTCTTTTTCAAAAAATTCAATACTCAATATAATCAAGGCATACAATGCGTAGCGCACTGCTGGGCCGTGTTTTAGACATTGGCTCTCAGTGACAAAACACGGATTCCCGATGTTTTTCTGTCCGTGTCTAAGGCACTGGCAACCAATGCGCGAGACACGAGCAGGCCATGTCGAAAAACGAGTGGCCCGTGTCGAGCGCCGCTCGTTCCGGCTAGACATTGCCTACCAATGTCTTGCACATTGGCCACCAGTGTTTACTTTTCTCCGTGTAGTACTGTTCACATAGTTTCCTTCTTTTTTCATTGTCACTATTACCTCTCTCGATTTTATATAGTATATCATCGTTCATGCACGTTTTGTCCTTGACCAATTCCAACACCTTCGAGGTAGACCTTGCAAAAAAAAAAAAAAAAAAAAAGCTATCGATGTAAGTTAACCGGGCTATTTGCGACCCTGATAATATAAACCAGGATATAACCTACCGTATTTATACACGTTAAAAAAAAAAAAAAAAAAAAAAAAATCGTCTTAACCAATCGACATCAAGCAGATAGGTGATTGTGTCGTTTTATACGTTCTCTGGAATAAAAATCAAAAGAATTTTTAATCCTATATCCCTTTACCATATTCGCGTATGGAAAAGTTATTTTTAGAAACCAGTTTGCGAACGGTATACCTATATATATATATATCAATTTAATCTGCTTATGTTTTACTTCTCACGACGACGCGTGTTCGGGGAATTAACTAATATTATACATTGATACGACACACCTGATGATAAATTATAACATTTTTTTTCACTATGTATAACCGCGGCACCTGCGCTCTTTCTTTCTTTTTTTTTTTTTTTTTGGGTCAAAATTAGTGTATCTATTAGTTTACGTTTACCAAAACAACCGTGTATATCTTTCTCTTAATTATAATAAAGGCGTAGGATAGGTAGGATAGAGAAAAAAAAAAAAAATGCGCTTTCACCGAACCTACTTCCATTCTTTTTTTCTTATTACTTATTTTCATTTCTTTTTAGTTTTGAATCCGAGGCAATTTAAAACGCCCGGCTGAAAAGGTCGCGCGAACTATATGAACGCACTATCAAACTTTATTAGCTAGTGTGTTTTCTTATACGAATTAATTATATATATGCATATAATACCTATATACGTGTCGTATCATTAAAAAAAAAAAAGTACACTTAGTACAATGTACATAAGTTAGACGCTGCATGCAGCGTCGTTTCAGAAGCGTGAAAGTGACTGGTGTTTAACTCCTCGTCTAACATCTTTCCTGAACGTTTAAAAACTTTGAAATTTATACCTTAGTTAGTTTATTAGGTTAAACGTGTTTTCCACATCAAACTCTAGTCCCCCTTGCACTGGGAACTAGCTTATCTCATATGAGTAATAAAAATCTGTAATTTAACTGCTTAAACTGGGCTAACAGAGGTGACAATGTTCCTCTATGTAACTGTCTGTCCGTTAGGGTTACATCTACCTACCTACCTACCTACCTACCTACCTACTCCTATTCCTATATCTATATAAAATATTTAACGTGTGTGTAGGTAGTACATAAAAAAGTTAAATAAAAGATAGACATATAGGAACGTATGCTGCAGCGTCTTTTTCAAGCCAATAACATACGTATATACCATATGCATGCCCACATTAAAGCCCCTGGTATTTAAATCTTGCTCGTAAAATTCTCAAAGTACGGTCACCCCGTTGTAAGAAGATGAGTAAAAAAAAAAAAAGAATAGAAAAAGAAAAAAAAAAAAAAAGATGTAAGATTCTAAAGGGTGAAAATATGGTGAGTCAGTCACGCAGGCAAGTACCGGGGGCGTATCCTGTCTTTTATTAATTCCTATTCTAGGGGACTATATAAGGAACCCGCGGAGACCGACTCTGCACCCTGCCCGGTTCTAGTTTCGTTACCCTAAGCTTAACTTATACACGATGAATGATGATAAATTACAAATTTTTATTAATCATTCAAAAATTGGGGTAACTTTCCATTTTTATTCACCTATATAATTATCTTATATCGTATTTAACCGGTCCATATGCATAAAATTTTTGGTCACATTTCTATCTGCCCAGAAATTGAGGTCATGGTCGTAAATTGGAAAATTATGCAAAGGAAAGAATATTTTGAATAACGAATGTTCGTGATTTGAATTAACGAACTGGAATGAAAAATTGACGAATATTTTTTCGTTTTTTTCTCAAATTTTACGATCATCCATTTTTCGTTAATCCAAATAAAAACGTTTACCCTGAGGGAAAATTCGTTTTTCCAAATATTCTGTGCGTGGTATGAATTTTAAATTAAATTCTGGATGTTCTTTAATTTTTTTGGTCAAGACTTTTTCAAATTCTTGTCTTGTGTCCTTCTTCAAATACCTACATAGGGGTAAAAGAAAAAAATGCAGCGCGAATAATGAAAAGAAAAATGTAGGTGATTTGTCTATTTCCTGTCGATTTGGTAGCATGACATTTTTTTTTTCTTTTTTTTTTTTCTTTCAGACAAATTATCATAATTTTTGGCATTACTAATGCAGCTTCGAACCGTATCTAGGGCCTTTTAACAAATGGATTTACTCTTCTGACGGCCAGCTGCACGCTAATACGTGATGAAAAATCATTTTCAAATGCTATCTAGATCTGAACTGCACCGCAGGGGTCCCAAGCTCAAGATTGAGTCTTCAAAAAAACGGGTCCTTGGACCGAGTGCTGCCAGGACCCTGTTAAAGGGGACGAGGAGCTGGACCCTGCTGAAAAATATCATGTCCACGTAGTGTGTTAGGTATCGTTAATACGACATCCTGTTTTCCCTGAGAAAAACTAGATAATTTTTATAGATTCACAGCACCCAACGTGTTGGGTATAATATATACTTATATATAGGTACAGCTTATTATAGAACTCGTAGATTTTTCTCTTATTCTACACACACGTAGTTGCATAAATTTTATTATTATTGCTTTAGGTATGTCTATACCTATATAGAGCTCCAGGCTTTTTCATGCAGCCAGTATTGACCCTTTAGCCGTTCGGACCGGATACATGTAGTTACTGTAGTTGAATGAATTAGCCATTACATATTATAAAACATTGTTTAAAAATTGACCAAAGTTCTTTTGCTATACAAAATTAATGTGAAAAATGAACACTGAATAGAAATTTTGAGAACACAAGTTCTAAATGTAGAAAACAAAAAAAAAAAAAAAAAAAAAAAAGGTCCCTTTTTTTTGGTTTTCTCTTCGCAGCCGTTCTGGTTCTCGACCAATATTTTTCCCGAAATTAGTTTAATCTTTGAGAAAGTTTGGCTTTTTATCGAGCTATGAGATTCGAATGCATGATTCAATTGGGTAAAAGTATATTCAGAGATAAATTGATTGAGGATCGATTATCGTGTCAGAGGTAAATTAATAAATTTTGAGAAAGTATATTGAATAAAAATAAAGACCAAGTGCTCGTTATAATAGATAATTACTATTATATTTAATGGCTAAATATAAAATCGCTGTTTTTATACTGTGTCATGAAAATTCACCCAGTTGTTAATAAAATACGTGAAAGATAAAGAAATCGAACGAGAAACTCTTTATAGATGGTACTATGGCATTTGATTTTAATTTCTAGAAAGTGTGAAAGATCGTTAAATTTTTTTTTATAAATATCACTCAACCGTATCCCTTAATCTGTATCTATGACATAGAAATGCATCAAACGTCAGTAAAACAGAATTAAATATAAAAAATAATCCATCTTCCAGTTTCTAAATGGCCGGATGCGTAGCGAACAACCCGATCTTTGAAAATAGAATCATAAGATTAATCGAGCAGAGAGTAAAGAAAGGGTGGTGGTGCAGCACCGCGGTGACTGAAATAAATTGCGAGTCATCAGTCCAGACAGACTTCTTCACGGATGAATCCAACACGTTTATATACATTATACATATTTATTTTATTCTATCGAATAAAGGGGGGTTGAAAAATGCGACAATATTTGACACCGTGCATAAAGTTCGGTTTGATTTTTTCCCCTGTGGGGAAGACAATGCGGCCGCCATTCAGTATATAGGAAGATGACACCCGGTATTGACGCTGGACCGACTGGTCTGCACAGGCTGTTACCCATCTTTCCCCTTTCTCTTTCTGTCTCTTTCTTTATTTCCTTGAACATATACGCAGAATAAGTTAAACACCTCATCCCCTAACGCACATATCCAGCGACATCACCCTGCGAGGTAAAGAGTAAGGAGATGGTGTCGCGTGAGAAAAGGGCTTTGTATATGTGGAAGAGCTAACCAAGGTTCTTTGTGCTTCGATCTCGGCTCTACCTCTTCTTCTTCTTCTTCTTCTTCTTCTTCTTCTTCTTCTTCTTCTTCTTCTTCTTCTTCTTCTTCTTCTAAGTAGTACGCCGAGTCTTAGAGAGATATATGAATGAATAAAATGTCGTCGAGTAAAACGGTCGTAAATGCTGACTGGACGAGATGATGTATCCACCTATATAAGGACGGTTAGGAAATAGAGTCTTCGTTCGTCATACGTATGTACGACGGAAGACTTTCGAAATTATATCGCTTAGTAAGCTCGTTTTAGAATTAACTAAAAATTGCTTATCAAGCAGCGAAGCACTCAAGCCCATCGTGCAGTACGCACATGGTTTTCAATATTTAGGTGTCGTGCTACATTCCCAATCAGAAAATGGAGGTTTGGAACGTTTTAGGGAATTAGGTGATTCAGTGAATTGGAAAAAAAAAATATATTCACAGAAAGAAAGGTTAACTTGATTCAAGACAATTTTGCGGTCCAAAAATGAAGACCGAAATTTTCTCGGATCAAATCAAAATTTTTCTCGAACCAAGAAAATTGGGACAATTTTCTTGGTTCGAGAAAAATTTTTGATTTGATCCGAGAAAATTTCGGTCTTCATTTTTGGACCGCAAAATTGTCTTGAATCAAGTTAACCTTTCTTTCTGTGTACATATAATAGTTTGGATATTTTTTATAGACGATAAAATCTGGCCGATTTCATGATGAACTGATTACTTTCCTACTCAAAAAATAATTACGAAATTTGTCGAAAATTAAAAAAAAAAAAAAAAAAAATTCACCGAATAACTTAGACAGAGATAATGTGATCGTTTGGTATGACTTAGTATGGAGTAGGCGAAGGTAATTGAAGATGTTGGCGTTTTAAGTGATGACGTCCGTTCGCGATTTATGTACGGTGAATTTCAAAGAGTTGACGGAAACTCTGTGGAGCTTCGACATCCGGTCTTGCGACGTGATTATAATCACTTGTAATAATATGAGTGGTTAATTTTCACGACAAATCTATTCATCTCTCTAATCTTATCTAGCAAAATAAAATTCTTAATTAACTGTATGAATTGATTAATAACTCGTTCAGCCTCCTCCTCACTTTCACTGTTAAATCTATAACTCTTCCTTTCTTCTTCTTCTTCTTCTTCTTCTTCTTCTTCTTCTTCTTCTTCTTCTTCTTCTTCTTCTTCTACTTCTACTTCTACTTCTTCTTTTTTCTTCCTTTTTACATGACAAGAGAAATCGAACCAGTTTGTTCTTAGTTAGATATACAATTTCTCGCTCGATTGATCTATCAGTATTTAATTAATATTTTTATATTTAGTCACACGCATATCACACGTGGGAAGAAATATCTTATCATTTTGAAGTATGAATTTATGAATCATATAGGTATACCTATACTATATAATATAATCGTATTAAAAATAAATAAAATAGAATCATCGGTATATCAATATATACGTCTGAGAGCTTACCGTCTGTCTATATAAGCACCTAAGGGTTATAATTCCGTAACAGAGTAGGCATACTCTTACACACACAAAGACGACAATAAAATCGGTATGCATATCGGAGCTAGAATTTCAACCCTTTCATAAGTTCCTTTCAGTCTTTCCGGCAAGCTATACCTATGGCAATGTGGAGCTTATTTCCTTTCTGAGACATAATATCCCTTCTCAAAATCAGCCTTATTTCTTTCGGCTTATTTAAAAAATGTAGGATAATTTATTTATTGACCTAATAAAATACCCGTTATGGTTTCTTTTTTTATATTTTTGACGAGCTATCTAAACACACCTGCGATCTGTATAATTCTATCATAAACAGTTCCGTTCCGTATATCTATATGTGTATGCGATAGATCTACCTGCTTATAAGATCGGCTATAAATTTATATAAACGATAATTTAATAACTAACATTTCGTCGCTGCTAATCACTTAAATAATTATTTCGTATAAAATATCTGAAGGTTTTGAGTTGCTGTTATGTTTTCTTTAATCGCTGTTCATCAAACTGGGTCTTTTAGTATATCTGGTTTTATATAGCCGAAGTAATAGGGTCGCGGTAGTTATAGTGGGGTTGTAGTTTTTGGAATGTAAGACGACGGTTTCTTTCCATAATCGTATATATTTATCGTTCTATGGAAGAAAAATTTTGTCAACTGCACCCGGCGACAGCTGAGAAAACAGTTTTGCTACTAAAACATGTGTAGCCAGATATATATTTTCGCCTGCGGCATGTATGAGGGACAGTTTGAAAAAAGGATGCGAGCAAGCTGACTGACCCGACGCGGCAGACCTTGACGACATTTCTTTCAAGGACCTGTTGCTCTCTCCACCGCATGCGAATATACGCATTATTTACAATATTACCAGTTTCTTCAGCTACGCACACAAACACGTGTAGTAAATATGTATATACATATATGTGTGTCATATACCTAGTGTAACAAAACCACGAAACACCTTTTACCCAGGTACCAGTCGGGGGGCAAGAACAGAAAGAGAAAAAGAGATTCTTATACGGGGGGGTATAAAGAGGCCCTCCGCGTTCGCATGGAAATTTACAAGTCGGGGGAAAAATACTTATGAAACGCTCGAATGCCCATGAATTGTTCAAGAGTCTTATAAGCCTTGGAATTTTCAAGTGCGATTTGCGTACGTGGTTTTGACGAGGGGGCCCCATAGGACGTGGACACCAATGGTGAAGTTCTTATAGGGGTACACGAGGAGGAATTACCAAACCTCCAAGGACGATGTGGGGAGGTCTTTCACTCAACGGCTCACGATAAGATTATAGTTATGTCTACTCGGCTCAATTCAGCTGTCAGATTCTACTAAGATCAAAATTTTTAACCGAGGGTTAACGACTCCCAGCCTACGAGCCGGTAACGTGCAAAGGCCACACACACACATACATACATTATACTTATAGGTATGTATGCCTTACGAAAGTGGATTGCCATTTATTTTGTGCAAATTATTTTCACCCCACTTATTCCTGGATACCGGGGAATAAAATTTTCGTCGGATTAGTCGAACAACGAAATTATTATCGCCATTAGAGACGAAGTGCAGAATTTTTACCGAAAATTAGACATACCCATACAGATTTTGGTATTCGGTACTTTACCCACTTTCTCTTTTCACGAGGTGCCGTTCTTCGACCTAGCAAAAGCAAGGTTTTCGCTCTGGTAACAGTTTTCTTGAGTTCGTCTCGTGTTACAGAGCCAAAAGGAGATCCGTAGAAAAATTTAGGGGAAAGAGAGAGAGAGTGAGAGGAGGAAGAGGAGGGAATGGCCTGCATGGAAGTTGACACCCCCGTGTATAGTTCGTGGGACCCCATACCGGGGCATCGTGGTCGAGGTCGTGACATACACGGCTTAATATAGCCCCTGTAGCCCTGTAGCGCACCAAATGACGTTATTAATGGCATGGGAAAGTAGTTTATTCTTGAGATTTTTTTCCAGTCTTTTTAACCGAACTTCATTCAATTCGCTACGATTTTGAATTTAAATTTTTGTTCTACGCGGGCAGCAATCAAAGCGTCATTTCGCATGCAAAGTTTTTGTTACGCGTGTTGCAACACAATTATTATTATTACCAACGAATTATGCATGAAT
The DNA here is from genome assembly GCA_943736025.1 of Tenthredo mesomela. Taxonomy (NCBI): domain Eukaryota; kingdom Metazoa; phylum Arthropoda; class Insecta; order Hymenoptera; family Tenthredinidae; genus Tenthredo; species Tenthredo mesomela. The sequence continues at coordinate 50,033,930 of OX031013.1, forward strand.
TTCATTTGCAATTTGCTGCTGACGTCATTGTATCCATACTCACTCTCAGGAAACGCAACGTTGAACGTGACGTAAGAGTTTAATTTAATCCCTAAACTATCAATAAGAATTATAATCGCTCGTTTTGATATGGGAAAATTTCCCAGGATCTATCCCGAGGGACTTTTATAAATTCAGGATGCATGAGCGCTCGGTATCGAATCCTTTTCAACTAGTACTATATGATCATTTGTATTGTGTAGAAAATCAAGGGATTACCACGGTTGTAGTTTTACAGTGAAAATTTATCGAAATGTGCCATGTTCCATCTATAACCGATGGAAAGACGTATCTAGGTATCCAAAAGAAAGAAAGAAAGAAGAAAAAAAATAGACAATAGCGTAAACCTAAACTAACCGAACCGAACCCAACCTCTCACAGTCTTTGAAAATTTTTTAATGGATATCAAATGGCGTATTATTAGTACGATTCCCGCAGTTCGCGAGGGATGCGTTATAGGGTGTGGTTTAAACTATAAGGGGATTTTTTGCTTGCCCGTTCGTAACTATTGCTGATAATTTCTAAGGTAAACAAATTCTTTGTGTCACATCGAGGCATTGTTGTACTTCGCTATTCGCCCGTATATATACCAATAGGTTGACAAAGATACCTTTTGTGATCAAGTCTGGATCGTAGATCATTCTGACAATAAATCGTACGCACGTTGTGTAAATAATGATTCGGAATTCGAACTTGCCAGCAGTCTTATGTATTATGCCGCTATTCTTCAGATCACAACTCACATTTTTTCTTCAAACGCTGAAGAAAAAGTATAATAAATGAAAAAAAAGAAAAGAAAATAAAAAGCATGTCGTCTCATCATTTGGAAAAAATCAAATTAGTTGGATCTCCGCAAATTTGTACGTTGCTAAATAAAAATGAGATGAGATAACATTCTTTAGCATAATTTACAGAAATTATGATGGTGAAATACACGGACGTATTCTATATACTCCATACGTCTTCATAACTTGATTTGGTTCTCACGATTCTTCTGGTTCTTCTTCTTCCCCGCATCTTAATGAAATTTTTCGCTCAATTTGACGATTAGATATAACGAAACCAGACCTCGTATACCGAACTGCAATGTATATTAAACTGTACAAGTACCACTACAGCGCAAGAAAAGCATTTGAATCATCAAGTAACACATGTCGCTTATGAATTGCTTCTCTGTGCACATCGGACAACGAATTATTATGTATCTGTGTCTGTGTATTTCTGTGCTAATGAAACTCTTCTCTATCTCTTTTGCTCTTTACTTTACTCATCGCTCAGACCTATACGAATAAATTCATTCACACTGATGTGCAAGTAAAAAATAAAAAATAAAAAATAAAAAAAAGACGAGATGAACTCGGCGAGGAAAAATCACCTCGTATCGCTATTTTATCGGGACTTCTTATAGGTATAGATAGACCCCAATAGTTGAATAGGTGCTAAGTTTATGTGAAAATCAACTGACATTAGACTAGCCCGTTATATTTGAAGAAGTTTTAGTTCGGAATAGACCGAGTCTCGTGTATCTTCTTTATTATCATCTAATCGACCAAGAGATCTAACAATACTTGAAGGGTGAGAAAGGCAGGCGTCTATCGCGGGGATCGACTGTTTTCTCAAAAAGTTAATCGTGTGGAAATATCAAGCGCGCTTTGAGAGAGTTCGCTACTTTGTCAAAGCTACGTAGTATACATTCTTTAGATTCCTTATAAAACGGTTGGGCCCGCTTCTTGAATTTTCCTCGGGTCTTATAGGGACTGCATAGGGCATAGACCACGATATGTTATTCGGGAATCAGGGGGTCCTCCTCTTCTTTCATTCTTTATGTGTATATGAATGTGTGGGGTGACTTTGCGTGAAAACGGGTAGCAAGCAACGCGCAACCCCTTCGTACATATAACAGATTCGTATATATGCTATTGCGGTCCAGATGCAAAGATGACACGAGTCATTTATTTCGTCACGTAACATAAACCCTTGAATTCAATCGATTCGTGTTTCACTTTTACTGCAACACTACTGCAATGCAATACACTTTATATATTTACTCTTACAGAAATCCGCAGTCTATTTTTACTTCAAAAACATAAATTTAGGTATCTACTGTAAATTCAAGAGGAACAAATAATAATTAGTTAAGTAAATAAATTTTCGTCGTTATATGTATATTTTCTGATTACGGACTCCTATATATTTATTTGAGCCAAACAATTTCTCTGAACGAGCTCATATGTATACTTATAGTATATATAATAATATAGGCATAAATCAGTTTTCTTAGCATATATAATGTTAAAGAAAGTTGTATCCGTGTGTAAAGCTTACGTTCAAATTTCCCTCTTCAGTGATAATTATCCACTGTTTACCATAGCTTATCAGCGGTGGTATGTGGTATGTAGATTTTATAACCTTACTGCTCTTCTGTGCCATGAATAACACTATAGCGTTAGCATATAGTAGTTTTTAGAAATCCTTAAGTTATGATATAGTACTGATAGCGATACCTTCGTTCCAACGTTTTCGAAGAAGAAAGATAACTAAGTTATTCATATTTTACTCTCTATATATAAGGGAAAGACGTGCGATTAAAGATTTACTATAAATTTGTGCAAATAAATATTTATACTACATAGAAATATAAATTCCCTTCCAAACTCCTGTATAACGGTTTCCTCTTATTAGTTTTATGGGAGGTCATGTTGCACCAGACTTGACCATTATGTATATATTCACCTGCGGTTTATACTAGGAAACCAGAAGGTGCGACCAACGATGCATTCATACTTTGTTCTGTTAAAATGATGAATATAACAGTTTTTATAGGAATCTAGGTTTGCATAACGAATGTTCACTGAACTCGTTTACACTTTTTCTTTATTTCTCGTTAGTATACTCGTTTCCCGCTGCAGTTCATCGTAACAGTCTATCCGTTTCTGAATCGTCATTAACCAAAGCCACTTTACACGCAGATTTATAGGTCAAAAATCACATTTCTTGATCAGATTATACAGTTTTCAGTTCATATAGCATATGCCACAGAAAATCAATGGAGTTAATTAAACGAGAGTTTTCATTTACTTGAAAATAATTGTCACATGGGTAATTCTAACGGTCGAAAGCATATAGTTATGCAGGTACATATACCTATATTTGTTGCCCGTATATATATTCTCGCAACCAAATGTTGTATATTAAAACAATTAGATTAAATTTTTTGTAAAATAAGTACATGTGTGTGTGTGGCTACTTTCTCTTGCAGATAGGTAACGAACGCAGAATTTTATCAACGGCCTAATTTTTTGTCTCTATCATAATATGTAAAATTAATAAACGCCACTCAGTTAGTTGTCATAGCTTGCGGTTTCGTTTGCTTCGTTGTCGTATCGCGGTTTTGTGCGTTACGTCATTTCCTCTTTCTCGTCAGTGTAAAGTACATACATATCATATCCTTGGCTGGCTAAATGGTATCCGGAATTATCACGCTGTTAAAATGATAAAGAAAAAAAAAAAAAATTAAAGAAAATTTGAAAAAATGTACTGCACAATATGTATTCTTTCTTCGAAGATAATATTCAACAACGTATACTAATTTTACTTCAATATAAACTCTTCGATATCCAGCATGTATGTAATATCGTACTCTCTAGTTCTTCACGAAAACCAGAATTTTCTAAAATTGTCTAGTTATTTCACTAATAGTTTTATTTCATGTATGTATGTATGTATGTATGTAGGTACCTATCAATCTGGGCATAAGTAGGTCTATAAATGTAAGTATTTTGAGCCGAGGAGTGCGTATAGCTTTATGTTTCCTTCGGCTACTCAAGGGTGCAGGGTAAAACTGAATCTAAAAATTGTGACATTCGAGCTGTGCCAGCTCGTCTGTACGCTACTACCAGTACCCTACCCTAAAAATAAGATCTCATTTAAATTCTCCAACCACCGTTTCGGGTGACATTCTGTGAAATACTGTCCAACAATGCTTCGTCTTTGTACACATACAAGTGTACAAGTACATACATACACACAGATGAGAACAAGAAACGGTATGGCAAACATGCTGCTGTTGCTGCGCTTTATGACCACTTTTTCAGGTCAAAAAGAAAAATTAAACACAGCTCACAGTTTTCTTATAGTTTTCTAGAAGCTATATGGTAGCTTTTCCTTTCTTTAAACTGATCGGTTCGACGTGTCTTTAGGAAAGAGCGAATTTTGAAATGAGTATGTACACAGTGAAATTTTTTTTGTAAAATTTAACACAAAATTTGTCGAATTTTTATGAAATATCTACTACTATACAGGTAGGGAGTGTACTAGGTTTGAGATTTTTTGGAGCTATACATACTGCAATAGGAAAAAAGACATTACCCGCAATATGTCGCAAATCCTGTTTTATTCAAATGCAAAAATTCGAAGGCTTTAGGGTGGCACTTAGATTCGAGATAGGAACCTGCGGGATAAATTTTTTTTGGTCTATTTGGAGACGTCCTGGCCCATGCATGCATGGGAGCATTGAAATTCGAAAATGATCAAATTAAGAACCAGTACCCTAATATATGTAGGTAGGTATGACAAATATTTTAGAATATTCGTCAAATTTTTAGCTTGTGACAAGTAGCCCGCCCTGTTCGAATACGTTTGAATAAAATAGAATGAATTAAAGGTCCGTATAAGTAAAAGGACAAGGAGACAGAAAGAGACGAAAAAAAAAAAAAAAAACATTTCCGAAACGTAACACCGACCGAGTGTGACGGACGGACATAAATCCGGGTCACTTAGTGACATCGGAACTGAAAGCACGCTTAATATTCATGAATAAATTATTCATTTCCAAGGTGCGGGCAAAAAGCAGTTGTGTTTGCTTAGGATAAGCCTGTTAGAAAACAGCCAATGAATCCATGCGCGTAAGGGTTGCCAGCTGAGCGCGAATCACATCGGAATTCAATCCTTCTGGAAAATGGATAATCATTAATCAAGATTTTAGGGGATTAGATACCATAAAAAAATTTATATATAAAAAAAAAAAAAAAAAAAAAAAAGAAAAGAATCCACTGCAGATTCAAAAATAGCGGTTGTCCCCCTGTAGGTATATAGTATAGGATATTCAATTATTCACGGTAGACATTATTCATGAGTAAACATCAGCGTACATGTAGTTAATGATTGAAAAAAGCAAGAAAAAAAAAAAAAAAAAAGAATTACGAATCTTGTAGTTGTTACTTTTTCATTTTCTTCGAAAGAATAATTACAGAAAATGAAATAAAAAATCGATTTCTCACACCTACTCAAACTACCTATTATATTTAAATAACAGAAAAATCGAGCAAAAAAAAAATCGACAAAAATCAGCCCGAATTTCGGGAATCTTTATTTATACAGTTTATAAATATTTTCTTTTTTTTTTTCTTTTTATGTAAAGTCTAGTCGTGGCTGCTCTTAGAAACTTGCTGCCCATATCATGACAGACATTACGTATATTTACTTACTGACCATTAATAACTACCTTCACTTCGTTCGTAGGTATACATATCTAGATAGCTTTCGATTGAGCGAGCGTCTAAAGCGTTCATTTCCTGTGTGTCTCTCCTCGTCGGAGTTGCGCGTCGTGGTTTTTGAGGTGCGGGGAAAACACCTACGAAGTACATGTACATGTAGTTCTAGTAGCACAAGACACGCCCTGCAGTTTTTAAGATTAGCTTAACAACGTCGTCCGTTATAATTTCGTTCAATTACCAAAAAAAAAACAAAAAAACAAAAAAACAAAAAAAAAAAAAAAAAGAACAGAACCAAAATTTCTCAAACATTTCGTACTTTTTTTTTCATCAAAATTATTCCTTTAATTATTAATTTACATGAAATTAACACAGAACTATAAATGACAGTAAATCCTGCTGCAACGCCTCTTCGCTCTTTCTCTTTTCTGCACCTCTCTCTTTCTTTCTGTCTGTCTGTCTGTCTGTGGCAGACGGTTCTTTCCTACTCGTCGTGGGCCGTTATCTCCGTCATCTGGGGAAGTAAACGGTTTCCTGAAGCAACGTGGGGGACACATAGGTACTCAGGCAAGCGTCGCGCCGTTACCTTACTGCACGAAAGTTCCGGTCCGACTCTCTGTATTTTACCGGGTGCTTGTAACTTCCGTATTGTACTAAATATACTATAATATACGTATACCTCTAACTTTAGGTAAACCCGCATGTATACATATACATATATATATATGCACACATGACCCAGTTTATTAGAATTTTGGTATATAATTATTATCCGAATATTTGGGTCAAACTAAAATCAAATTCTTATAGCCGAAAGACGGATCTCTTTCATGCAGCCGAAAAAAAAATCTACCGTTTCCCTAGTTACATTTTTTTTCGAGGCACTTCAATCTAGCTCATATGTTTTCTTTTCTATATTATAAATACGAGTGTTTCCGGTCGCCGTATGTCCTCGCCCCAGGGGAGGCCTCACGTTTATAGTTTATATACCATGCATATATACCATATACCTATACCTCGTTGTGAAAGTTGGCTTCGTCGCCGAGCTTTAAACCACCTGCGTATCTTAATCTGTAACTGGTTGTTCGCGCGTTGTGTGTCTCTTTCCTTTTTTCATTTAATTTCTTTTTTTTTTTTTCTTTTTTTTTCTTTTTTTTATACACATGTTTCATATAGAATAGATACACGCGTATATTATATGGGGCTCTCATCAGAAGCCCATAGTCAGAATTACGAAGGAACTAATCATACGGAATAAGGAATTACACGGTTTTAAACTAACCGAGAGTGACAGCTGCTGCCAAGGATTAATCCTCTTCATATATGCTTCCCATTATACGATATGTGCAACTTGCTATATTCCTATATTCTCCTATATTCGTATATATATACCTACATATGTAAGGAGAATTACTCCCGTTTTTTGTATACTGACTAGTTTTAACGCTCGAGTTTTCCGACCCGTTAAACGACAAAGATGTTGTATATGGTCTATACATGCGGTCCATACATGTAGTCCACATCGACCCTATAGTATAAATTGTACCGTTATACAATAATGCTATAGAGGTGCGGATGCCGTACCTACTCGTTATTTTACATCAAATTGGAAAATCATATTTAATAGAACGAATTTTCTTTACGTCACATGATTTTTCATTTCGATTGAAAAGGATATGATATTTCTACTCTATACTCGTCTGAAGAGATCTGTCTTGCATGTATATTGGATAAAACGCGAATGTACATATATACACATGTACGTGCATCAAAGTGGCGGATATGCGGGCTGGGTACTCAGTGATCAGATATTTGTATAACGTATATCGCGTGCGTTCTTTTATAACCTGATTATAAGGCGTGAGATTTTCTTCAAGAGATCGCGTGTTGCCTGAAGTAGCGAGAAAATTTCGCTCCAAGGTTCACGATTATGTTCAATGAGTAGATAAATTACAGTTTTCAGAAAAAAGATTAAAAAAAGAAAAAAAAAAAAAAAAAAAAAAAAAAACGAATAAAGAGATACCGATATCGATTTGTCAGCGAAATCATTCTTCCATATCTCGCGAAATGCGAATTGAATCGGTATTCTATCCATATAATCTACGTATAAATCATGATTCCATATAATCCTCCGTATGTATCGTTAAATTCAATTTCTCTGTAATAATTGAATAAAAAACGCAGAGTGCATCTCGCTTGCTGCATTGTCAATGTATATTATAAAACAATGATGATGATATGTGAGTGAATAGAGAAGTTTTTTGTTCGCGACGAACTACACCCCACGCATATATTATAATGTATTCAACATCGTATACACAAATCTAAAGTAATAAATATGCATGTGTGTTCAACCTGCGTTGAAAGTGAATTACAAGTGTCTGCGTATGTTAGAACGTGTATGGTACCTATTAATTATTACTACAGGGTTCCGATATTGCATATAGTATGTGCATTACTATATATAGGCGATACTTTTGAAAATATTACAACTATATAGCTATTTTATTTTTTATTTTTTATTCTTATTGAATTTACATGTAATAACGACAATTTTTTTTTTCGCTATTTGATCCATATTCACTCTTTTTGTAATCAGTGCTTACCGTATACGTAAAAGACTGTATAGCAAAAGAAAAAAAGAAAAAACTGATGCTTGAAGTGAGATATGGAGCTGACTAAGTAGTATCATGGTTTTACTGCACTAGACAAGTTCGATGCCCCCTCGGATTCAACCGACATTTTTCTTAATTGCGCTACTGGCTGACTGCGCTGCGACGTCTTCTCTTATTCTACTTCTTCTTGTTCTTCTTCTTTAGCGGCGTTGAAACCGTTGGATGCATTTCATAGCTAGACACACATGTTCTATCGCGCCCACGTCCTATAGGGCGCGAAACTATCTCACACATAGATCTCGTATATGTTAAACTGTCTTGTATAATATGTATAAGGACTCAAGCAACTCGCGCAACTCGTATAACGTCTGCGATAAAGTCGAAGGAAGCTGCGCGTTGCATCTCTCACACAATCATATATATGACGCAATTGTCCGGGTGTTTGGTGTCACGTGGCTAAGAAAATGAGAATTAGAATGAGAAAACAGATATATATAATGATATAAAGAAAAAAGAGAGAAAAGATGCTGCAGGATGTGGACATCCGCCATCCTCTCTCTTTATTCTTTATTTATATAGTATATACCTTATACTCTTTCTTTGCGTTTCTCTATTCCATTGTAACCTGCATATATGCGGTTCTTTGCCTTCTTTTTCATACATCTATACTATACCTACCCTCAGAGAAGGAAATTCATAGTGTAGGTATATAACTTCAACCACAAAACGTCATGAATAGAACAGAGTAACAAACGACGATAATTCGAAATTCGAATGCAGCTAGCGTTATTACAATGGCGTGGGTGTATCTGTTTGCATTTATAGTAAACCATACGAAAAATTGTTCTTTCAATTATGGAAACTTGTTCGTCTATATATCTTCAATTCGCGTTCTTGCGATCGTAAACTCGGTCATAATTGAGATGACGATCTGGTATTCATCTCATTGGCAGTTAGACAAGAATAATTCTTGACCTACGTTTCGAACGCTGTTCAACATCTGTTTTATAGATAATTTAATGAAATTGGATCGAAGAGATGCGGAGCTACTCCCACCGCATGCGACGATCAAACAATAGTTTATGATTACCTAGACGCATCGAATTCGGTAAAGAAAGTATTTCTATTCACAATTTTACACCACAATCATAAAGAAACTTGACATACGGGCTTCTGACACAGAAATGCGGTGGTAAGCCTCGTTTTCATTCCGAAAATTCTTTCTTTAGGTGTACGTAAGCCTCTTATTGTGATCCTCACTTCACCAATTGAATTGAGACGATCTTTAGGGAGACATAGAAGCAAGTAAGGAATGGTATAAATCCGCTTGTAAGCGTTTTGACAGACTACAACGTAGAACGTCGAGGTCTTTGATCTTTGGCTTTACCATATCATATATTTGATCCACGTGAAAGATAAATATTGGACAATAAATTCACTTTCCATAAAATGATACATGTACGTCAAATGTACGTAAAGACTTATATTACATGCTCGATCGATTGGGTAATACGGATCTAAGGCTTGCCCAAAGTTTATTTTCTTTGCAAATTAAACATACGAGTCAAAGAAACACAATGGGTCATAATATATATTAAGATCTTACAGCTGCAGCTTAGTCGCCGGCATTTCCGGTTGGCCCACTGCCTTGTCTGCTCATGTATAACCGTTAAAATGTCGAGTTTAATTACTGAACAAATTCTGGGACACTAGGGGAAAAAAATATATCAGGAAAAAAATCTGATTTTGCAATTTTAATTTAAACAAACGAAACGATCTTGAGGCCAAGAATTATCGCTGGCGTCTATCGACTCTATATGTTGCTCTCGACTAGACTAAACAAAGTAATTAGGTATGTATAGTCAGACTTTCAATTAGACTCGTTAATAGGCTCGAATATCTTGAGACGTCTTTGAGACCGTTTAGAAAGACAAAAGGCTATCTAGTTAATTGTTTTTTCTCACAAAACCAGGAAAAATATTTCGACATCTTCATTTTTTTTTTTTTTTTTTTTTTTTACCTTATTATCAACGAATTCCTAATTCTCTGTGTTATCTAACATTTATCGGAATAGAATTTCCATTGATAAGTTTAAGACATTGTCTATCATAGCCTTATATACGCACCTCTTCAATCTCGATACATACACTCAGAAAAATAACAACCAAAATTTGGTTATTATATGCACAATCAAATTTTTTGTTCAGTCAACCAAAAATTTCGTTGGGATAGCCAAAATTTTGTTGGGACAACCAAAATTTTGGCTATTCCAACAAAATTTTTGGTTTACTGAACAAAAAATGTGATTGTGCATATAATGACCCAAATTTTGGTTGTGTCAACAAGACTTTTTTCTGAGTGTATCAGTCTCTCTCGCAGGCCTCTTATAGTTATACCATGAACCATCTCCCACACAGAATCAGTTGATCACTATAATATCTTAGTCGAGTGCATAGGTAGTACGTGGTCATATTACCTAGAAGACAAGGTCGGATAAAGCTGCTTTATACTTTTTCCTTCATACATTCCAAGGTTTTGCAATATACATTCCAGATAGAACATGATAGAAGATCATTCCAGGATATACTTATATAGATCCTGGTGCTGTCAGTGTCTTATAAACAATTTCACTTCCGTTTAAGGTATTAATTCCTGACCATCAGAGTCCAGAGATTTACTAATCGACGGTGGGAGCTATTATAGGAATATAATATATGCATAAAAGTGGGATTTCTATTTTTATTATATAATTGTACGACACGTGAGGCAAGGCCTGATCCAGATAATATGATAGCGACTCGCGTCACTCTACCTATTTGTAATTCAATGACTCTATATGATTGCGCATATAAAGTGTTCTCAAGCTCTCATCTGTCGCGTAATCGTAACAGCTTGAATATTCATGAACAAGTATGTGACAACTTGTCGAAGATACACAACTTTACTACGTACCTGTAGTTTAAATTGAAATTGTTTAGTATTTGATTCATATATCTACGATCAATATTTTCAAGTTATTATTTTCTGCAAACGAGATTTTTTATCATTATAAATCTTAAAGAAAAAAAAAAAGACCGGAAGAAATTGAGAGAGAATATAAAATTAGCTGAGAAATTAGTATAACGGTGTTTCGTCCATAACTCGAGGAACGCGGTGTGTTTATAATCTTAACGATTATCACCAAACAAGGTAGTGGCACTAGGGTGGCTATGACGTTTAATACTCACTTTACTACTCAATATAACTGCAACACTAATGCGTGAAATATTTTCTTTGGAATTCATATATTTTCCCCGTGTTGAAATATATTGCAAGAAATAAACTTTCCAATTTTACCTGCAGCTATACGAAATTTGTAATTTGTAGAAACCAAAAATGACTACCTATAGACTCCGGATTTGTAGAATTCTTGTAAATATACGTATCACGCATAGGGATTTCTCTCTTAGTAATAAACACGCGCTTGAAACACTCTCTTGGAAGTCTTTTGTGTAACTCTAAACTTCTTGGTCAACTGACACCGACGAATTTACGACCGAGACTAATCTGAAATATCTATTTTCTACTCCAGGAGAACTATACGTAGAAGATCTAGGCGAGCAAAGGATGGTGACGATCAGGATGGGATGGTTATGGGTCGAGGGTACCCCGATGAGGCTTCCTCTAAGAGCACTGAACCTTCGTCAAGCTGCTCCTAGTCTATGTCAACCTCACGTATCTGCCCTCGGGTTCACCCTGAGTAATCCTCAAAATGGTACCCTGGCCACATTCTGGGTAAGTTTATCGTTATAATTCATATTGCAGTTATTAAAGTCTGGTGAAATCATTGGCAGTGCTACTACACAGAAAGAAAGGTTGACTTGATTCAAGATAATTTTGCGGTCCAAAAATGAAGACCGAAATTTTCTCGGATCAAATCAAAATTTTTCTCGATCCAAGAAAATTTGGAAATTTTGGACTTGTATCAAGACAATTTTGCGGTCCAAAAATAAAGACCGAAATTTTCTCGGATCAAATCAAAATTTTTCTCGAACCAAGAAAATTTGGAAATTCTGGACTTGATTCAAGACAATTTTGCGGTCCAAAAATGAAGACCGAAATTTTTGATTTGATCCGAGAAAATTTCGGTCTTCATTTTTGGACCGCAAAATTATCTTGAATCAAGTCAACCTTTTTTTCTGTGTGGTGAAATCATTGGCAGTGCTACTATAGTCGATGCGACGTATATCAACGTGCGTACTATAGATTGATTCTAGAGGTATAAACAGATTCCTATACTTAGTCACGTATTAGAATTCTGAATCAATTATTTATCGGCTTGCGAGTCTGCTTGGCGCGGTTCCTGACCTAAGGGAACGTCTTGAACTTGGCTACCATAGATGCACCAGGAAGCCTAACATTGCTCTTACAACCTAATCAGTATTTGATCAGTACACAGCGTATAGTCCGTCTTTAGAATTCGTCCCTGTCTTGGCATCACTCCATCTCGCTTCGTGATGCTTGTCGCGTCTCTAAGAATACCAATAGATGATGATATACGAAGCAAAAAGTCATTGAGCGAGGTGCATGTACCGCGATGCATTCTCAACGTAGTAATCTGATTATTTTAAACAAAGAGAAAAGATTCTGCTTGGATTTTGATATTTGTGATGGCCCTTGATGGTCGCTTTAGATATTTAGACCAAGACCAATTGACTCAAGGAGAAAATAAATGCTTTTGCAATTATATAGTTAGGTCTGAATCAAACAAGCGAAGTAATTATGGTTGGAATTTGGAAATCTTTATGAATAATTGAATAATTAAAGAATAAAGGCTTAAAAATCTAGAAGCGAATTTCTCGACGGAAGGAAAAAAAGAGGTATTCTCATATGATTGAGACGTCATTCATGTAATTATATAATTATACTTACGCTACGTAACATTTTGATGACTGATGAGTCGTATTGAAGCTTTGTCGCTAAGAAGTCAAGGTCGTATGTTCCATCAGATTGTTAAGATGAATGGGTCTACTTAGTACCTAGTATGTATTATATAGTAGCGTGGGAGTTTCGGATCGCTCTCCCATGACCCATTGTTCAATATCTTCTTCTCTACCCGCAGCGTCTCGTCTCCAGCTATATGTGACCATGTGTTTCATTTAGGATGAAAAAGTTTGAACTCCTTGAGCCCCCGACTGGTCTGAGTCATTGTAAAGTTATAACCGTGTACAAAGACCCGGATAACTGCAGATACACTAGTATACACTCAGAAAAAGGTCTTGTTGACACAATCAAATTTTTTGTTCAGTCAACCAAAAATTTGTTGGGAAAACCAAATTTTGTTGGGACAACCAAAATTTTGGCTATTCCAACAAAATTTTTGGTTGACTGAACAAAAAATGTGATTGTCCATATAATAACCCAAAATTTTGGTTGTGGCAACAAGACCTTTTTCTGAGTGTATATTATATGTAGATTCGATCGATTATACAACAGTTTAGCATTGGTGATTGATTGACAGTTAATTGAATTAAGACCAAATTAAGGTCATACCTTCACATGTTAGTTGTAATTTTATCAATTGCCAAATTCCTTCGGCTATACTGCAGATGGCAATTATTTTCACTTAGCGCTGATATAAATGACATGATAATATGCAGGTCGGGGTCATTCGCAGGTTTGTTAATTCGTGGCCGCGGCCTTGCTAGTGTTAAGCCGAGTTCGTCCAAGTTTCACATCCGTCGAAATCGCGTTGATATTAATATCGGAAGTTAGCCGAATTCTGCGCTCATTCGTCGTCATGGTGCTTCATGCAATGTTGAGCAATATGTGAAACTTTCCATTCTTTACGAAATGCCCAGCCCCAATTTATTGTTACAGTTGAAATGAAATATTTTGCGAAATTTAACGCGTATTGAGTAAACAATGGACAAATATGTTATAACATGCGTAAACTGCGCAAAAGCCTTCTAAAAATTGAAAAAACGAAAATGCCGTATCATGTCATTTGTCTTAATCAATTTTTTCTTTTTCCAGGCTGATACTGAGCCAATTTATTGGTCCTGGGTCCGAGCTATAGCAGCTGAACTCGTCCGACAAACTCCTTTCCGAGCACAACGTTGCCTAAACTTTTTGGAAATTCTAACAATTTGTCCACGCGGCCCGGTGCCGCTACCGGACAGTCCTACCGAGTTGAGGAGACGTTCTCGAAGCGAGTTGCGTTCCTGGTTCCGTAATTCTTCCTCCGATAGACAGACGAACGGTTTATCAACGTTTTCTGAGGAATCGAGGAGGCGAGCTAGAAGCGAGCTTCGCGGCTGGTCAAGCAATTCAAGCGACGAAGATGTCCTCTGTGAATTTCGCGCTATTCCTGACTGCATTATCCAAAAAGAGAAGAACGCGAGACCTTGGGCTTTCAGCGAAAGCAGCGAAGGTAGCGACGACAGTTTGCCTTGGGGTGGTGGTCAGTCGAGTGTGGATTCAGTCGATTCTGTAAATGGACCTATAGCTATTATCCCGGAACCTGAAAGCAGAGAAGAAAGAATACAGAGGTACAAGGAAGCGAGAAGAAGAGAAAACGAGGCTAGGAGTCGCAGAGTGGTCGAAGAAGACGCTAGAAGACGAAAAGCAAGAGCTGAAGAGAACAACAACAACGTATCCCTCGCTAAACTGACCAAGGCGTGTTATCCTAACGTAAATTTGAACAAAGTTGAACAAAACAATAACAACAATAATAATAACAAGAACAAAAACCAAAATATACTTTTATTGAGTCCGATAAGAGGGGTAGAAACTTTACCCCAGAATTGTAGTGAATCCGCAGAAAAGACATCGCGAAAGGATGACTTGTCGAATTTTTACCGAATATCTAGTAAGACAACGAGTTCAGAAATGATGGACGAGGTCGATCATAGCCTTGTAATAAACGGGGATAAATCATCTCCGTTGAAAAAATCATCGCTAGTCAAAGTAGCGGGTAATTTTGTCCGTTTTGAAGAACAAAGGAATATGGGAAACGGGCCAAGCTCATTGAATTCAACAAATCAGCAAAAATCTGACTCTTCTTCGGCAACTGAAAGGAGAAGTCGCGCTAGGGAACGACGTAGCGTTAGAGACAGAGGACAACCGATGTCGCTTACACACTCCTCGACTATGGATACTCAGGTCGAAACTTTGCGACAACGTAAAGAACGT
Organism: Tenthredo mesomela; assembly: GCA_943736025.1. Classification (NCBI taxonomy): domain Eukaryota; kingdom Metazoa; phylum Arthropoda; class Insecta; order Hymenoptera; family Tenthredinidae; genus Tenthredo; species Tenthredo mesomela. The sequence continues at coordinate 50,049,249 of OX031013.1, forward strand.
CTGGCCTCATTATCCTCGAGGATTCCCATACCGCAATTAAGTTTGACTCCAGAAACCGAGGCTCTGTTAACGTCAATAAATTCTACACCAACATCAAACCCGACTCCACCATCAGCGAGTGTAAACTCGACGTTTAAATCCCGCGATCCCAGATCACCGACGTCTTTTTCCGTGGCTCCTGAACCATCCGAAGAAGCTGTAGCCAGACTTTTGGAGAGATGTCAACGCGTCGATCATTACGTACCAGTTCGTGATAAATTGACGTTATTTGAATCGTTGTCAAGACTTGGTGGCCGGTTAGCTCGAAGTACCGAAGACCTGGGAAGAGTGAAGACCAATCCTAGTCCTAGAGGTAAACAGCGAGCACGTTCACTCCACGATTTAAATAGAGCTGCTAAGTCGGTGCCGGTTAGAGAAATGTGCAGATTTTTTGAGGGCGAAAAATCTTGCTATGATGAGACTGCGAGGGTCGTAACAATCCAGAGATCTAGATTTAGCGACAGTTTGTCTAATACCACACGATCCAGGACTTGGAGCGATGGATGCGTAGTTCCTCAACTAACTTTACCGCCGTTTACGATTTCCGCGAAGACTACATCGACGAAGAACAGCGGGTCTGGTTCACCAACAAAATCATCGGGTAGGAGAAGGCAGTATGCGAAATGATTTCTTTCTTTTTCAAATTGAAATAAAATGAAATTTTTTTTCTATCTAAAGTTTTCATCGATTCGTATAAAATCGTATTTATCACAACGTATTTTTCTTTTTGTTCGCAAATATTTCGATCATTCGTTCTTCGTTTAGCCAAAAAAAAAAAAACGATTTGATTTCCTGAATCAAAAAATTCGTTCTGATAAATATTCTCACCGTGGCATCACCTTGAAGCGAAACCGCCATACCGCGAACAGATGTATAAAACGGCGTTCGTATATTGTTATTACATATATTATTATTGACATTTAATTATCGATATATTTTTGTACCCGTATATAGAATTTTGTATTATAATTCTTGTCTTGTCTTTTTTTTTTTTTTTGTTGTTTTTGTTTCTCTTGTTCGTTTCCAAGTCGCGGTTTTGATTAGATACTGCAGCAACGTTGGAAATTTGTTTAATTTCTTTTTTAGGTATAAAGTTTAGATTTGTACAAAAAAAAAAAAAAAAATATAAGAGAAAATAATAGAAAACAAAAAAAAAAAAAAAATTAAAACAAATAAGAAAACAAATGACGAGAAAAAGAAAGAAAAAATAAAAAATGAAAAATGAAAAAAGAATATTAACGAATATCAACTAATTACAAATCATTCACTTTATCAAATGAGCTGAGACTTTGGTTATTTATGTGCGAAATTATTAACGCTTGAGTTCAAACAATCAAATTTTTATTAATTAAAATGGAAAAATCGACATTATTTATACCTGCCCATATATAATTTTGGATATTAGTTTCATTCTAACTCTACTATATCGAGTATATATATATGAGTGAATTCACAAATTCCCGGTGTGGTTTTGTACCTCAAAATTTTCGACCATTTTTTTTTGTCACTAATGGGTCATTTCCGTGGAAATGAGTCGGAAGCCACCGCAATATAATTTTTATCAGTGCAGCTCATGGCATTTTTGATATTTCGCGTTTTCAACTGTTTTTTTTAGAATACCCGAGACGTTGATAGTCTAACAGAAAAATTTAAACACAGTTTTCGAAGGAAATTTTCCGCTCTTTTCATTGCAAATATTTTCATGTACCGCAGACAACCGGAAGTTCAAAATACATACGGCTGAACCTTCTTCCGCAAGTCCAAATTCGATTTTTCTTTCGCCATTCGACAACTTGAAATATTCCCTGTGACATGTCAAAAGTATAGACTGGGCTCTCACATACTCGAGTATGTGGTTATAGACTGTTAAGTAAGTGTAACTTAAGTATGTGAGAGCCCAGTCTATACTTTTGACATATCACAGGGAATATTTCAAGTTGTCGAATGGCTGAAAAAAAATCGAATTTGGACTTGCGGAAGAAGGTTCAGTCGAATGTATTTTGAACTTCCGGTTGTCTGCGGTGCATGAAAATATTTGCAATGAAAAGAGCGGAAAATTTCCTTCGAAAACTGTGTTTAAATTTTTCTGTTAGACTATCAACGTCTCGGGTATTCTAAAAAAAACAGTTGAAAACGCGAAATATCAAAAATGCCATGAGCTGCACTGATAAAAATTATATTGCGGTGGCTTCCGACTCATTTCCACGGAAATGACCCATTAGTGACAAAAAAAAATGGTCGAAAATTTTGAGGTACAAAACCACACCGAGAATTTGTGAATTCACTCATATACGCGTTTGTAGTACGTATTGGTGATTAATTAAACCGTTTGCTATATATATATATATACGTTGAATGAAACGTCAAAGAAAATTAATTTCTGTTAAGAAGTAGGTATATGCATACTACGTCTGTGTATTAAATCAGTGTGGTAACGCTCTTCTAGCTCTTTTCACTTTCTGCGAGAAACTTAACTGCATCGTATATATAGTATATGTATAACGGAGTATATAAGTCAGGATAAGTATTTCCACGCTCTATAATCCACGTGAATTAATAATTTGATTATTTTTCATCCACTTATTTATACCATAGGTATATACTAGACGCGTGTATCGCGGTCAAATTTTGAATACATACTCGCCATATCGACATTTAAAAATCAATAATTTAAGATGAGAGAAAGATTTGAAAATCTGAGTTTTCTTTCAAACCATTTATAAATATAAAAAAATAAAATAAAATGAAAATAAAAAAAATGACCAAATTTGTTAACTGTATATTGACATTTATATACTCATAGAAAACGCATATATAGGTATATCGAACTGCGGTATAAAAATAGAAAAATTTAGGCTGTAAGAAATTTGTGAAAAAGTAACAAAGAAGAAAAATAGAAAAAAAAAAAAAAAAAAATGAAAAATTAATCAGATTTCGTTGAATTCGAAAAATGTAATCGAGAGTATTTTTGTTGTGTGATGGTATATTTATATAAAATATGATCGTTGTATGACAATGAAAGATATCGGATAAATAGAATAAATAAATGTACTAATTAATGTAAATTGTTTAATTGAATATCAATAATATGTATATCTATAAATCAATCGTTCGACCATTTAATCGTTAATTCGTTCTATTCGTTTGGATGAATTTTTTGTTGACAATAATTAGCCGACCGTTTGCTGAAGCAATCGATCGCCAAAGAGGCCCTCTAGTCCCTCCTCCACAATGTATTTATAAAACATCCCCGGTCACACATGTCAATTTCGTTAATTATTATTATTACACAGAAAGAAAGGTTGACTTGATTCAAGACAATTTTGCGGTCCAAAAATGAAGACCGAAATTTTCTCGGATCAAATCAAAAATTTTTCTCGAACCAAGAAAATTGGGACAATTTTCTTGGTTCGAGAAAAAATTTTTGATTTGATCCGAGAAAATTTCGGTCTTCATTTTTGGACCGCAAAATTGTCTTGAATCAAGTTAATCTTTCTTTCTGTGTATTAATATTATTATTATTAATATTATTATTATTATTATTATTATTATTATTATTATTATTAATACTAATTACTATAAACTATTATTTGTATTTACGTTTGTTGTAATAAAGGAACGAATAATGGCCGTTACATAAAGTGATTGTTGTTAGAAAGTCACCCGCAGCCTTGGTGCATAGCGCACGCTATTTCGTTTATTATACCAACATCTATACTCATATCCAACTACATATAGGTATCTATATATATATATATATATATCTATACATTTAATACATGTACGTAGAATCTGCAACTCGAAACATCCATGTTATTACCGGTCTTGGGTAAGATACCTACCTACTACTATTTTTTTTTTTTTTTTTTTTTCTGCTTTAAGTAAGTATATCTCGATATCCTATTATAACTATTCGAATGAAGATAAAATATCGAAAAAAAAAAAAAAAAAAAATTGTCGAGAAATGCAGATAAATTCTTTATATATAGACAACATTCGTGAGGTGAATCGTGGATTGTAAATATTGATATTTATTGTCATCGAATCTTGAACCGATAAATAATCATTTTTTTATTTATAAGATATAAATATAATACGAGGATGAGGAAATCTGCATTGAATACCTACCATCTACTTATTTCAGTAAGAAATTATTCCATCGAATAAATAAATAGGGGATATCACGTAACAGCTCTGATGTTACTTTCATGTAATAATAAATAGACTAGATTCTCTGTATATACCTGCCTGTCTACATGCATATATGCATTATAAACGTGATTACGCGGTCTTACTTTCGTATAAGAATTGCTGCAGTAGGCCGTGACGATGATTTGCCTTGCCTAAGGCTGTTCGAAGCCCTTCCGTAAGTTGGGAGTTAACAGTAGCTGATTTATACTAAGAAACTGCAATTTCTTATAGTTAGTTATTAGCTACCGTTTACCGGTCTCATTTCACGGTAAAACTTTTACGTATATGCGAGAAATAATTTTCCTCAATTCTTCGTAATTTTAATCTTTAATAAGAGTCGTTCAAAGTCGTTTGCTTTAGCTTGCGACCGTTTATACCTCTATTTTTATTGATTTTTTTTTTTTTTTTTTTTTCCTATTATAGGAATTCTAATCTAGGCCGTAAATTCAATCTTTATTTCATTATTACCGTGCCGGTATTGAGGTGAGGAGAATTAGTTGTTGCCTCGTCCGTATCAAAGAGCGTATATAACAGTTATTCGATAATTGCCTCCAATTTTCAGTTAGTATTATACTATGGTAACACGTGGTAAATCATTTTTTTTTTTTTTTTTTTCTTTCTTTCTTTCATTTTCCAACTCGAGTTGTAACAAAGCTGTCAATGGATTTACCACGCTGCTTTTCACGTAATAATTGGGGAATTATAATAATAGTTCTATTATGGTACGGAACGTAATCACGTTTCAAAGCGTCACGACTGCTATATACATGCCGTTATTTGAGTTATTTTAATGATCTGTGCTTCAAATATTGCGTCCTTTTTTGCACGAAATGTAAAAATTACTTCCTACTGACAGAGACCGTCATTTAAATACTAATTAACGCTTCTAACTGCATATATTAAAGTATATATGTAGGTGAAACAAATTATATATACGATCTTCGCGATCTCTGCGGACAGTTTCACGTAGGCCGTTAATTATTAACAAGTTTAACACGACAGTATAATTTATTGCAAGCTATACTTCATGCCTCGAGTTACTACAATCTGCTGCACTGTATATTAAAAATCGATTCAATTATCAACCGCTTATTAACTTGATATCTCATATGACAGGTTCGAATTTACATGTCGAGCGTAAAAAATGATCGGTATTAAACTACAACTATATAATGATTCCGATCGTTCTCACGTCAGGTAAAATTGTTTGTTTCAGTATTTTTCGACCGGTATTTAGGACCGCTTCAACTCTCGCTTGCCACATTTATACGAGCCGAACTTTCATTTCTAATTTGTAGTCGAATTTTTTGAAACAAGTTTATAACTCTGGTCGGATTTAGTTGGAATTAGTAGTAGTATGTGTTCTGAACGCATATAAGAAACTTAAATAATCGGGCCACTGGCCTTGATATCTTATCGAGTAAGCGACAGCAACAAGAAACCCGCAACAGGTACGACTCAGGTTTATGTATATATACGTATAGAATTATCATACATATATATATACGTTATTCGTGTGTACAGAGAAGTGCATTCAGTTACCGGCTCACAGTGCGATCTAGATCGGACTTATATTCATGCACGTAGCTACCTCTCTCCCCGTTACTTTTGTTGGAAGTTTAAAAGTTTGTCGCGTGCAAGACAGGTATTCGCGCCTTTTAGGTCAGGAGGGAAAAGGTTCTGGTTGCTTTATACCAACTACGGTTAAGGCATCGGTAAAGAAGTGTTATGTGCTATCGCAATGTGAAGATATAAAAGAGCTAAATAAATTTAGGTATATTCCGGCAGTTCCACTGACAAAATTGTCTTTTAAGATAGTTATTTTTCTTTCTATTTGATTAACCAATTAATGCATCACATTATGATCAACAGCACCGGTTTTTTTTTTTTCTAAATAAAACTATTCAACCAAGTCTTTCGCGAAGTATCTTTCTGCCGGGGTCCTAATTTAAATACATTTGTCTAATCTGTTCGTCCCAAAATTAATTTATTATTCCCTCGGGCTCAGACAGCGAGTTCTGAATAAATCTTTTCTCCAATACACTTGTCTGTTCATATTGTGGATATAAACCGGACTTACAGATGTGGCGTGCTTTATTATATGCAACTCAAAATCAACGAATGCGAACTACTTGAGCTGCATACATCTGTACACCTCGGCATAAGCAATCTTAAGATAGAAAACACATGAATGGCGTGGGGGTTGCATTCAGTCGGGCGCGCAGATGTTTGCGGTAAAAGTAGTTCGCCAACTTGACCGTGAGATGGGGGATACCATTGCAGACTCCGTTGGCGGAGGAGCACTAACCCAGGGTGACTAACTAGCACTAAGCACTAACAGGGAGCAACTGTCTTGGGGTCAGTGACCCTCGTTGCGTCAAAGAGTTCGGATGGGGGTTACGTTAACGCGCATATGACATCTTAACAGGAATACTTCGATCACAAAGAAGTGGTCGCAAAATTGACAATGTACTCGGTGAAGAAAATTTATTTTTAAGAGAAAATTATAAATTGTAAATTATTTCAACATTGAATATTGTATCGATGCTATAGCAATAAATTCTCACAAATACCTGAAAATCAATTATTTCGTTATTTCACACTTTCCCATTCCTACGATTCTTTATTTCAAATAAGCGTTAGGTAAAACAGCGTACGACGCACGAGAGGGACAAGTACTTGTGATTCATGCATTTTCAGCTACTACAAAAATTTGCAACAACCTCTTCAGGTCAGATGTTCTCCTGATACCAGGCGCAATTTTTGATTTGAGATTCTTCTAACTCTGAATAACGCTAGTACAATTAAATATTCATACAGACTTGCATGGAGACGAGTATGCAGATACACTATTCCTTTCGCCCTTCAAAAATTTTAGCACACCTCCTCGGGTCAGATGGTCTCCTGATACCAGGAGCATTTTTCGACTTAAAATTTTGCAAACTTTGAAAATAGCTAGTATATATATATAAACTATATAGCGACGTGCATGAAGCAATGTATGCATGCCTATGATGACACACTACTCCTTTCCCCCTACAACAATTTCAGCACACCTCCTCGGGTCAGATGTTCTCCCGATACAGGAGCATTTTTCGACTTAAAATTTCTCTAACTCCGAATATCGCTAATAATTAATTATATAAAGACGTGCATGCAGACACGTGTGCATGAGTATATCGATACACTACTCCTTCCCCCCTCCAAAAATTCCAGCACACCTCCACCGGTCAGATGTTCTCCTGATACCAGGAGTATTTCTCGACTTAAAATTTTCCAAATTGTCAAAATAGCTAGTACAGATAAACTATATAGGGACGTGCATGAAGCAACGTAGGCATGCCTATATCAATACACTACTCGTTTCCCCCTCCAAAAGTTTCAGCACACCTCCTCAGGCCTGATGTTCTCCTGATACCAGGTGGATTTTTCGACTTAAAATTTTTTTAACTCTGAAAAATACTCCTGGTATCAGAAGATCATCTGACCCGAGGAGGTGTGCGGAAATTTTTGGAGGGCGAATGGAGTAGGCATGCATATGCCTATATCGATACACTACTTTTTTCCCCCACTAAAAATTTCAGCACACCTCCTCGGGTCAGATGTTCTCCTGATATCAGGAGCATTTTTCGACTTAAAATTTTGCAAACTCTGAAAATATCTATTATATATAAACTATATACGTATGCGTGCCTATATCTATACATTCTTTCTTTGTCTCGCCAAAAATTCCAGCACACCTCCTCGGGGCAAATGTTCTCCTAATACCATGCGCAAATTTCGACTTAAAATTTTTCTAACTCCGAAAAAGTCCTGGTATCAGGAGGGCATCTGACCCGAGGAGGTGTGCTGAAATTTCTGGAGGGAAAAAAAGGACAGTGTATATGCGTAAGTGTCTTCGCGCATGTCTTTACAGTATGATTGGTTCATTACTACGCCTTTAAGAGTTTCTGAAATCCTCTGTCGAGAAATGCGCCTGGTAACAAGAGAACATCTGACCCGAAGAGGTGGTTGCAAATTTTTCAACTATCTGAAAAAGCATTAAATTCAACGGGTGGACAAATGGTATCGCCATCTCGCGGCCAAACCTACAAACTACTGCTGCTGCAAAGATCGATGCGCCTTACCTCATACAACCCACATGGCATTGTTGTGATTCTCAACTAACTGTTGCATATAATAAGGCGCACCCATATTTTGTTGGCTTATCGCCCCTTCATTTTTGCTAAGAATAAAAAGAATTATAGAATGATTTCATACTGATATACCCATGCATAATGTAGGCATAATACGTTTCTCGCCGCTAGAAAATTGAATTCTTATGATTAGTCTAAAACTAGAACGTCGATACGTAGATACTACTATTTGGATATTAGGGTATTTGATAGAAAATTTCTTATCTGTACAAAAGTAATTTTATTAAAAAGAATATGATTATTGGTAAAATTCGTTCAACATTTACAACAAATTGATCTATATAGGATATAATAATCACCATATATAGTAATAGTCTACGACACACTAAAGTATAAATCGGTGAATGTGTATCACTGCATGTCTTCTGCTACGTTCTCGTGATAAAAATACGTTTGACAAAAACGACAAACGGAAAACATGCAAACAGTAATAATAATAATTTCAGGGAATAAATTTATTTCATAGCACAGTATTACATGTGTGTAACTCTGTACTCATCCACTGATATCCGTTTTAACAATTAAATAAATAAAAAATATCCTCTACCGATCAACATTTACATATTTATGCGTTAAAAATTAGAGTACTTAAAAATTAGTGAACGGTTTATTATCATTATTATTATTAATATTATTATTATTATTATTATTATATATTTTTCTCTTGTTTTTTTTTTTTTCTTTTTTCAACAACAGTAAATATAATTGCAAATTGGTTGTTACCAGTATTATTATATGTATAGTCAAGTAGCCATAAAAAGTCATGATATTGTCTTCGTTCATTTCAATTCTGAGCTTTGTATTAATTATTATTATTATTTATCTTTAAATTTATGTATATGTATACATGTATAGGTATATATATATGCACGGATACGTTGTTACTCATTTTTACTATACGAATCAAAAAGTGTATTGATCCAGTGTGTTTTCTTACCAATTCAATTATTTACCAATTACTTCTTTTTTTTTTTTCTTTTTTTTTTTTCTTCAACAGTTTAATATTTTTATTCAATTGATCTTGGCGATGACTTGGTCCGCTTTACCGTGCGCGAGTTTAAACTCAAGGCTGGAGAATTGAGATTCGAATTCAACGTTTAATAGTAATGATATTATACGACGAAGCATAATATTTTTGTAAAACGTCTAGTCTTCTCTTGCAGCCTTTTTTTTTTTTTTTACCTCACGAATTAGCGTTGTCAAAACTCGTGCTGTCTGAAATAAAAAATAATTACCATTTAGAAAATAATAATATTATTATTATCATTGTTAAAATTTTCCACTCTGTAGCACAAGTCGCGGGAAAAAAAAAAATAATACTCACGACAATCGGAAAAGAGAGGATGAAAATCTGTGTCTAACTATCGCGATCTAGTGAATCCAGGGTGTCGTTGCTCGAGGAATGGGTCAGGTCGCTAAGTTCATCCAAATGCTTTTGCCTCTTTCGGACATTCCAGTGCAAACATTCCGCGAGAGAATCAAACCAATCGGTGATTTGATCAGCGGCACAGATGCTGGGTACCGGGTAGATCGAAGTAGTCACTCTCAAGCTGTTTGTAAAGGAATACAAAAAATTTAATTTAATAATTGCTAATTGAATAAGAATTGTCGCAAAAATTTACTTTTCTTTTTATTCTCTCCTCCTTCGAATAGTACTTATATAAGCCAAAAAAATATTTTATCGTCATATCAATGAACTTTTTTTTAATTCGTGAAATAAGTCATGTGATTATTTTTTCTTTCTTTTCGTTTTCCATCGATTTACGCATATGGATATCTACTAAAATTTATTTGCTTATATAATTCAATTTTTTGCATTGTTTTTTTTTTTTTTTTTTTTTTTTTTTTAATTGCAAATTCAAATATCTTAAGAAACTAAGTTACAGGAAAAATCACCATCACCGTTATAACATTATTGCACCACCCACCACTGCAGATATTTATACATGGGTATAGGTATACGTATATGAAACAGTGTTTTTAAAGCAATTAGTCACTATAATATTACCATCACCATAAATAGTATAACCAACAACGTTGCACAGCAGTTTGGACAGCCCACGTCTCAACACATTAGTAAATTAGAAAACGATATGTTTTTATGAACTTGTGATTTTTTTTTTTTTTTTTTTTTTTTTTTTTTTTTTGCGTATCGTGAAAGACGTATCAGGAGGGTGAATTTAATCGCGAAAAAATAGAAATGAAAATTAAACAAAATCATTCGGCTTTAATTCAGAACTTAACGATGATTATGATATAATGTGAATGCGAGAGAAAAGCATCTCTTTGGAAAACTCGGGTTGGATTGAAAGAGGTAGAAATTGATTGAACACAGTTGATAAAAAGATGAGAAAAAAAAAATTGAAAAAAAATTGAAAAAAAAAAAAAATAATTAACAAAATGATGATACGAAATGGGAAAAATATCTTTTTTGGGACAAACCTATCCCCAACTCGAAGTTCTTGCTGGTTACGTCCGTCGAAGGAGACGTAGGCTGTACTGCGGGCCTCGCTGTTGGCCATTATCTGAAAAAGGATGAATATTGCCGGTTAAATAACGTTCGAAATTATTCATTTACCTGTCTCCATGGAATAGTTCCTGACGATTTCTTCCGTCAAACGATACCCAGGAGGTGTTTCTGCTGTCTGGTGATACCGATATCTGAGATAACGTTTTTATCAAATTTATCAATTAATTATGTATATCATATAGCTTCAATTATGAAGTTACGATATTCAAGATAGTTATAGCAGTAAAATCATGATTTCTAATTTAGCCGTGAGATTCTCACAGTGTCGCGAAAATATTAAAATTAAAAAAATTTAAAAATTAAAATAAATTAAAATTACAAATTTCGCATGTGCAGAATAGTTTCATTCATCCGCTTTTTCAGCGGATTATTTACTTGTTATTATAATATTGACGTCGTAGTGCAGTAATCTGAATGGAAAAGCATGGTTCATGTGATAATAAGGATAAAAGTTATTTGATGAAAGAGAGAAAATTTTTAAATAATCAGAACGATACATGCGCTTACGCGATTTAAATCACGTGAACGTATAATATCAGCGTTTTAAATAAAATTGTTCATGGAGTGTTCCAACGGTCAACAAAAGTCGTTGATAATATATAAATCGATTTTCTTCCGATATCGTGAACATGAGGGACGATAACGGAAAAAAAATGTAGAAAAAAAAAAAAAAAATTACATTTACGACGCAATACTCTGCCTTGACCCAAAAAATAATCAAAGTAAAATAATCAATTACATACAAAAAAAAAAAAAAATTTAAATAACGGAAATTACATTTAAACAAACTATGTATTATAATTTATTGATCAATTTCACGCACGAATATAATAATTGCATAAAAAATTTACGAGTCGAAATATACCTAAGTAGATAAATGCAGCGTGATATCGTAATAATGAAATAAAATAAAAAAATAATAATAACAATAAACAGGAAAAAAAAAAGAACAACTATATGGGGTATAAATTATAATAATGTGCTATGCTTCAACTGCGTCGCGTGTATAACAACTCGTGCATAATAATACATAATCACCATCGTCAGGGAAAAAGAAGTTTAAAAAAAAAATTAAAAAAAAAAAAAAAAAACTTCCCTCTCTCGGGACAAAACGAATTATATAGGTATGAAGGTACGTACCTTGAGTTCTACTCCGGCGGGGACTACGATGGGCCTGAAGGACAGAGAGTGGGGACAAATGGGGGTGACCATGATGGCAGGAACCGAGGGATGAATCATACTGGCCCCGGCAGCAACTGCATAAGCCGTCGACCCCGTAGGCGTGCTAACGATCAGACCGTCTCCTTGGACGCTGGTAACGTGTTTTCCATCGATGAATAGATCGATATTTGAGAGATATGGTGAAGGTCCTCGATCGACAACAACTTCGTTAAGAACGAGAAGATTCGTTGGTGGTTTTGCCGGCTGACCTTCTTCACCCTTTCGCATAATTATGCAACGAAGACGACTTCTCAGAGTCAAAGCCGCGTGACCTTAACGAATATGAGGAATTAATTAGTATAAGTTAATTCCTCGAACCTTCGCATCCGTGAAACAAACTCAGTTTTTTTTGTTTTTTTTTTCTATGTTCATGTTGTTAGGAGTGAAAAAAAAAAAAATATAATTCGTGAATCAAATATATAGTCGTTGATAAATATCGGTAAATTATCTATACATTTGTTAAGATCTAAAAACTGATAAAAATTCAATCCAGTCTCAGATATTTTTATTTCAAAATCCATAACGTGCGTTAAGAATTTCGACAACAATTCCATGAATTGAGAAAAAAAAAAAAGATCTTGATCGATTGATATTGAAATAATTTCATCAATTATTTGAATGAAATAAAAATAAAAGGAAACCCGTTAACTTCACAGTGATGTAAATTTAATTATTTCTTAATCGTAATTTGATGATGATTATAAGCGTGGAAAAATTGTTCACAATACTAATCACCAGCCATTTATTAATATCGCATGAAAATAACGTGTTTCATTATTATTTTTTATCGAAGACTAATTTCAACGCAGGATATACGTAGGTATATAGAGACACGAACCATATTTGAACAGACTGAATAAATTTTCGAAAAATATTTATTTCGTAAACGTTTCTGCAAATTTGCGAACCTGTTTCACGTTTTAGTGACGTAAAAGCCGCGTGTTGTTGAACTGTATACGCGCGACACCTGTTGCGATTCTCAGATAGAAACAAATCCGTAATATATTCGTTACTCTATAAAAGTTCAACATTTTTTTTTTTTTTTTTTTTGAAATTACAGGAATTTGAGATAAATGTACGTCGATGTGACTTAGCTTACCTTCCAAAACGTTGGTTACTTGTTCCTGAAAGTTGTCGAACTCGAAGGGTGTAAGAAAACCAAGTGAACCCAAATGGAAAGCCATAACGGGAGGAACCGATTGTTGAAATAGTAGACTGGCGTAAAGCAGCGTTCCATCACCACCAAGGCAGACGATAAAGTCGATACGGTCCTGCAGAGAATCTCTTTAAAAATCCGAGAAATTTTGTAATTAACGTTTCATCGATATTAAAGTCTACTTCAGACAATAGTGTATGAAACGTTGTTCCAAAAATCAACGGGGCATCGAAAATATTTCCGAAAATGTAAAAATAAAAAAATAAAATAAAACTGCATCAACAATTAATAAGAAATTTAAAAACCTGAAGATCGTCTGTTCCGTCTCTGAAAGTTTGGAGTCTGTCTCTCACACCTTGGAATCTGGGATCTCTGGCCAATGCCGGATCTTCTAAGACAGAAGCTTCGACGAATACGACCATCCGTTTTTCCTAAAAAAAAAAATAACAAAAATTCGAAAGACTCGTTGTAGTAACATAAATAAATTCACAACATAAAATTCTTTCGGTTTACTTTATTTTCGTCTTACCTCGATCAGCCATGTGACGAGCTGCACAAACGGCGGCAAAACCGACGAATCCCGTACTTTCTTGATCACAAGTACGGTCAAGGGTGGTTTGTACCATGTCAGCCTCTGGGAGGCAGGGTCTTGGATTGTCCTAAAAATGATATAAAGATTGACTTATGATTAAAAGGATTGAAAATTAGGTAGTGTACGATTGAAATGAACTTCGCGGGGAATTCGTCATTATTCCAAAAGAGTTTTTACTCTTGTATATAATGTAAAGTAACCACTGGTCAGAATGTGACGCATGGGGTTTATAATCACGTGACCGGTTTCCGGTCAGTAGCAAACAATACTATACAATAAAAGCATATACGCGTATTAAAATGCGAATAAATTTTTTTTTCTCACATTTTTTACTTTTATTCTTATTTATTTTAAAGAGTTACGATGAATTGCTTGTACTATACTATCGCAAGTGCATTGTCACCGGTTGAAATTACGTCACGAGTTCAACTAAATCACAAATGATTTTACCGTCGTATGTATAATGTATAATGTATATATACATACGGGTTTATATTCGCATACGTAATAATGACCGTTGGAACGTAAACTAAATAAGGAAAAAATGTGTCATTTACTGGAATCCCCTGAGTTTATTTACAATATTGTCATTCATTTTATTCCATATTGTAAAAAAGGAAAATTTCCGTATAGCTATAATTTTTTATAATAAATTATATAGAAAATATAGAAGGAATAAGAAACTTTTACAGCTATGGGCTAGAAATAAGGGATTTGGATTTTTTTGCTAATTAGTATGTAATCAACGCCGATAGCCAGCGGTCATTTTTTAATTTAAATCACTAATTAATGTTATGCTTTCTCATTTATTATAAGTAAATTAATTTAGGCATGATTTTTGAAGAACTGTTTTTCATTGTATCGTTTATACATCAAAAGCATGAGAAGACTGTATCGAATTGAAAGACCTTTTACTTTTTACCAAAAAAAAAAAAAAAAAAAAAAAAAAAAACCGAAAGAAATATAGCGAAATCGTTAAACGATTACCGATAATTATTTCCTCGCGTGACCATTGGCCAAATTTACTTCTGCCGGTAAACATCAGCGTATGTTAATCATCGTCAAACTTGCGGTTTAGACTATACACGGAATACAACAAAGATGGAGATTGTTCAGTGTCAAAAGTTCAAGGCTAGACGAGATTCGCAATAAATAAAAAAAAAAAAAAAAAAAAATGATTGTTTCAGTTACCTATATATATGAACATTTCGACTAGCCAGAATAGTATATATATATATTTAGAAAAAAATTTAACGATATAATAATTGGTGGTCAAAAATAATACAGTTATAAGTAAATCTTAAGCGTTTTGTAATTAAAACAATCCTCGTAATATACATATGTTTGCATATATAATATGTATTATATATTATGTATAATATTTACTACAGCATAGTCATATGGTAGAAAATAAATATTTGCAACGTGGCATAAGTAATGTTATAGTTTTCGTACTCAGCAGGACAAATTATTGTGTGAAATTGGAACGAAGGTGTTCACCTTGAGATAGTATGTTAAATATTCATATTGCAAGAAAAATACAATTCGTTGATTGTCTCGGCTGGCCAGTACCTACTTCTCGTTCTAGGAATATATAATATCGCGTTAATAATTGTCTTATTTAATGAATTCAGAGCATATACCAATTAACACGAGATTCGATGTAGAACGTTAATCAAAAAAAAATCTTTGCGCAGATTCACACGATTGATATTTTTTTTTTTTTTTTTCGTTATTTTTCTACGACGATATGAAAATAAGAATGCGGATACAATTAATATTTGGATTCTTTAACAATATCAACGAAAATTAGTTAGATAATTAATCGAAAATGAGCAAAACTTTGACAAATCACTTCTTCGATTTATATACAAAAAAAAAAAAAAAAAAAAATATGAAAGATCACCATCACGTTTCCATATTACTCTTCGTTACTTTCGCACAAATATATCTTTACAATAAATGATAGACGCGGAGGCCTTCGAGTCTCGAAGGACACGTGAACAGACTAAACGAGGTTCGCACGCGTTTTCACTGAGTAGATATACATAAGCAATCGCCCGAGGATATCAACAATGTCTTTTATTTTATTTTTTATTTTTTATTTTTCTCAGTCTTATTCTTAGCTTCTCACGATCATATCGACGAAAGTTATTTCTACATTTTAACTATTAAATTTTGGATCTAAACCTGATTCAGAAAAAAAAAAACTAGTCTGTTGTAAGTTGCGCTTGTTTAAAAATCAGTTCATGCAGTTAAGTCAATGACCGACGTTACTGTTTCAATTTAAATACTGATTTTACATTTGGAATATAGAATATACCTACTCATATGTTACGTTTTATACGCAAATATAGTGAATCGATTTTTGGAATACGACTAAGGACTAGCTCTATACTTTATTATTAATAGCGAATTGATATCGATCGGCGCAAATGTGACATAGCTATAATATGAACGCAAATATGGTTAAACGTTATAGCGTAATGATGTAAATTGTAGGAAATTTACGCATTGACACAGAAATATTGGCGCAGGAAACTTTGGAAATATGTAGAACGCAAAGATACAGAAAATACGAGTGAAATCGCCTTACTGTAGTAATTAAAAAGTGATGAAAAAAAAAAAAAGATCGAAACATCTAGTAAGAATTTAGAAAGGAAGCCTGAAACTAAATAAAAATTACGAAAGTTTTTGCTACCTAGTATAAGAATGAAGTTTTTTTTTTATTCATTAATATTAATTCACATACCCGCATATAGGTATATTATATTATGAAAACGATGAACGATTTTATTATATTTATAGGAGATAATCGGAAATCGATATATTGCTCCGTTTTGAAAGTTAAAAAAATTGCAAACTTAATGAAGAAAATGAATAAATTCTAAAAAAAAAAAAAATGTATGGTACTTGCGTTCGCTGCGTGTCTATCACGTGAGTTTTGAGTAAATCAAGTGCATTAAAAATTCCAGAAATGTCACCGAGGTTAAAATTAGTCTGTCGATGTTTGATAACTGGGTTATCTTATCTGTTAAGTCACGTTCGAGATTAGAATATACCAGAAGTTGCTGATCTTTGACACGTGTGATGTTTAAGGTGGTATATGTCAGTCATCCGCGCGCCCGTGAAGAGATTTGTTTAATTTCTTATTTTTTTATTTATTTTTTTTTTTAATTTTTTTCTGGTGTATCACGTGAAACGATTAAGCTGCGATAAAATGATGGCAAACGGATGTTAACGATTGAGTTCGAAAAATCCAAGCCAAAAAATACTCGACGGTCAAAAGTAAGACAATCATGAATTGCCCACCTGACAGACGGCGTCCCCACCATGTTGTTCACCAGTGAGAGTCGTGGCCCGACTACCGCGAGTGAGGAATAAAGTCGCATTTTTTATAATAGCAAAGAATCGGACATATCGCGCATGCGCCTAACTAACAAACATTAAGGAAAATTCATTTCATGCTAAGTATTACTATAGTCTTTGATAAGAATAGCCAGAAAATTGATAAGCATTTGACCAAGAATCTAGATTACAATCTCGCGAGTCTTGCGTCTCTCAGCTGGCTTTCTCCGGGTTTTGCTGCGCACTGCACACGATGTTCAAGACCGTGTAGGTTTACTTGGTAACCGATAGATTATATATTGGAAAGTCCTAAATCAACGCGATATATGTAAATATATTTGAATTTTGATAATAATATACTCACATGACCATGGCAGAATTCTTCATAATTCGACCGCATGGCCCAAACTGTTGAATGGGACTTGGAGCATTTAGGCTTCTGGTTCTCCTGCAAGAAAAACAAAAAAAAATACCATTATTTATAGTATAATAGGTACTAAGTTGATCAATCGAGAGTTAAATTCAGTCGCAGTTCGCATTAAACTCAATTCGTTGATAGATGCATAATCACAGTTTGAAGTAGGGAGAGATATAGATAGATACTAGATATCTATATATTCAACTGATATGTAACAGATTGTAATAGTGCGATTTAAAATCAAGCTGTTATCGGTGTTGTTGTCGATGATTCAACGAACATTATATTGCACAATATGATATGTACATTATGTTTCAAGATTATGTGCAATACTTTTGATCTCAATAATTCTTAAGTATAATTTCTATATTATATAGTAAAGTATTTATTTGTGTGTATAATATCGTATCGGTGAATCGAATGACGTGTGAAAACCAACTATTGAACGTCGATGTCATAGGCTAAATAATTAATGAATCACTTTAAACGACTGATTCCATTGTTTCATTGTGATATGTTTTATTAGGCGTAAACCGTGTGCGTGATATATGTAGATGATAAAAATGTATCTAAAATCCATTAGGGTAATTTAGTTATTGACCGGCGACCTCGTTGTCTTACGATTATTGTTGCAGCTAAGAAGATATGAATACGAGAATCGAGTAGAAAAATGGTATTTTCCATTTGTTCGAACATCGCTGAGAACATCAATATACCTAATTCGAATTGGCAAAATAAATAAGTGACTAGATAAAAAAAACTCTAAAACCTGGATAACTTCGAGGAGGAAATTCCGATTTTTATCTCGCAGATTTAGTTTTGCGAAAAACTTGACGAATGGCTAAACATAATTTGCACACATTCGGCCTGTTCATCTCGAAAGTCGTGGTTGTCATTTTTAATTGCTAAATTGAAGATACCTCGTCGCAATTAAATGCCTTACGTATAATATAGTCAAAGATGACCAGGCAGAGAGGATTTAGTATTAGGATTTTTGTCAGAGCATAAAACCTGTCCATATCACTGTAAAAAATTTCAATGCACGTGCCAGGGTGATAATTTATTTATCCGATGATGGGCTACGTCAGCGCCAATTTTATCATTCAACAAACATACTTACTGCTGAATTTCATATGTTACGTTACGGTCAGGGTATAACCATCGATTACACTATATGGCACACGGTGTGGAAGATTAGTTGTAGAAAAAGTTAAATAAAGTATAATAATATCACCGTCTCTTTTCTCTTTCTGTTTAACGGATGCAGATGTCTCATATGCATATACAGAGCGATTCTGTGGAAAGTAACGCGTTTAATAGGTAAGCAACCGCTAAGACGCCTGCATCGAGAAACTCAATCATCGACGATTGGGTTTTATTTCTCACATAGCCAAACGGACGTGATGTACGAAATAAAATACAATCGCTTGATGTTTGGGTTGTCTATATACCGGCGAAGCGCGTTACTTCCCAGAGAATCGCTCTGTATATATGCGACAGCTCTTTGTGACCGTGGATCAGATATGTATCGCAAAGTAGATACTTTCCATCGCCGTATGAATAATGGTCAAATTCGTTTACTCACAATTATTATTTAATGATTATAAAAATCGTGTTAATTAATTTGGATGGTGATTTTTGTTTCTTAATTAACGTTAACACGGCGTTTTAAAATACCGTGACTAAACACCTGCAAGATAACAGTTTCTCTTTGGAGATTTAATAAGGCAAATATCGGTTATCCGAAGATTTTTGATGGATAGTAAAACAGCTGAGTAGGTAAATATCAAGAATATGGAAATCTTTTAGAATTATTATTTCGAAACGAATTGAGTAATAGTACGTATTGTTTTCCAGGTAATGAATAGATATAGCTACTCTTCAAACGTACTTTTCTACCATATCATGATACTGTTGTAGGTACTTTCTTATTGTAATATATAATTCCTGTAAAATCACCAGACATCTGAAATGAATATCCATATATCTTTACAAATATAAAGATAACATGAAGAATTTAACAAAATTGATATAGTAGGTATATATTTCTGAATCACTTCCCGCAACACGTCATTTGTAAACGCATATTCAATGCAGTAGTCAACGGATTGCAGGTATGAAATAATTCTCAGAATCACACGATGTACCCAAAATGTTTTTTCAACAAATTCACAAAAGTCATGGCATATACTGTTTTATTAAGATTCGTGTAGATATACACTCAGAAAAAAGTCTTGTTGACACAACCAAAATTTGGCTTATTATATGCACAATCAAATTTTTTGTTCAGTCAACCAAAAATTTTGTTGGAATAGCCAAAATTTTGGTTGTCCCAACAAAATTTGGTTTTTCCAACAAAATTTTGGTTATCCCAACGAAATTTTTGGTTGACTGAACAAAAAATTTGATTGACTGAACAAAAAAATTTGATTGCGCATATAATAACCAAATTTTGGTTGTTATTTTTCTGAGTGTAGGACGTGTTTACCTATATAGGTATAGAAATTTTCGTTATAAGATAAAAAATAAAATTGTTCAATTTTTGCCTATAGTGAAATTTTTTTTTTTTTTTTTTTTTCATCAAAGATATATATAAACTACGTAAATTTCAAATCAATCAATCGACAAGATATATTCTCAGTTTTATTCGATACATAATTTCTTTTAATATTCCAGCAAAATTTAAAAGACATCCGTGACTCTATCGATGAGTAGAGATTTAAGACTACCTGAGAACCCTGTTCCGAGGACTTCCTAGTGGAAGTTGGGCCAGGCCATTCTCCAGCTGATCAATCTCGTACGAGCTGCAGTCTGTATGCCCATTTCTTTCGGCTACTCGTAGTGGAGGCACCTGGTCTCCCATCCTTTACGTTTTAAGTTGGCGATAAAGTGGGAAAACAACAAATATGTACTTATATATGTATGTTGAATAATTGAAAATGAACGTTACGTGAAACACCACGAGTTTAGAAAAATTTATCTCTTATAAACACTTTCCACAGTATATTTATTTTACAACACAAATTATTTTAACGAGTTCGGTTATACGCGACGTTAAATACTTAGACGTATAAGTAAGTATACTCAAAGTCCACCATAAAAGTCTGTGGTTTTTCTAAATACGAAACGTATAGAAAGAAAAAAACCGGGAAAAAAACTATAAAATATAGTTAACCAATTAGTCACGCGATGTTTTAATGCGGTCAGTATAATATTAGTGAAATTTCATCACAAACGCGACACTTCACGCACTATGCGGATGAGTTTATCAACGTTTTGCTTGACCCTGACTAATTTTGATACACCTTATATATATATATATGTACCTATGAATATGTATATATGCATAATATGACTGCATACGACATAAATTTATAAATATAATTAACTTTTAGGTAAACATGCGAGTATAGATTCATGCATAACACTTGCAGCAATACGACGTGCATGGGATATTTTTCGAATTCGAAGAAGACATTAATTGGGATGATTTGGCAATAAATTATTTCTCAAAGTCACTGTCAAGCAAAACGAGGAATGACTCAATCGATTTCGCACTCGCACCTGTAAATCAGCTTCGTAAATATATTAGAAAAAATAAAAAAATAAAAAAATAAAAAAAACTGAAAACTTATCACGACAAAACGGCACACTCAATCGGATGATCATAAACTGTTAAAAGTCTGTTATATATATTATTATACGTTATTTAATATTTAATATATAAGAAATTCACAATGCCGATTTATTAATGATGAAAAAAAAAAAAAAAACTGTTAATCTCCACAAACTGACGCGTAATATAAAAATATCAAAAGCATGATAACTCCGCCGAAATAACCGGACGCACCTTCGTCATTGCCTATATCATTCCGGTCTGACGATGAACTGAGGTACTGGGCATCGCGGTATACCGATCTCGAGGACGTAGGCGTCGTCGTCGGCAGCGGGGCGTCCTTGAGAAACCTTGGGACCGTAACCAAAGCGCCAATCACCTTCCCAACGAGACATCGCGAAAGCTAATATTCGTATATATATATATATGTGTGTGTGTACAGGTGTGTGGGTCTCCACAGCGCGTATGTATATATGTCTGAAGAACTTACAGGGAAAAAGAGAGCTCCCTTTCCCTAAGGCCGAAACATTGCACGAAGATTGAACAGTGAACAGTGAACCACAGTGAACCACGTTGAACTACAGTGAACAGTGAACACTGACCACTGACCAACTGACCACCGACTCCCAGTCGCACGGAAACCTGTAGCCAGTAACGCGTTTCACTTGAGGGGAATGCGTCTCTTGTTGGGTGCGGACTGACTTGACTGACTATAGTAGCAATTCGCCTTCGAGCGATAGGCAATTAAGAAATTCCTTGGGGAGGGACCGTATACTACGTGCCCCGCTGCACCCGTGATGATAACGTTATTTTACCTTTATTTATACATATATAGAGTAAAAATTATTGAATGCGACAAAAATTGCCTACCAATACATATCGCAGACTATTCATGCGATAATACATAATCAGATAATATTTTTGAGTCAGAATAGCGTGTGACTGATTAATTTTGCACAATGGCGATATGCCCCTGATTAAACAGGGTTTTTTCTACCAATCAACCTTATGCTACTTGAGATAGTGATTATATATATAATAGATTAACTGCAATGACTTACAAACAGTATGAGAACAAAAATTTTATATCGAGATAAAAAAGATATACAATATTATACTTTATCTATATTATCGTCGAGTCTTTAAAATTGCTACCTCGCATTTATATTTTGCGTTGATAAAATCGTAAAAAAAAAAAAAAAAAAAAAAAGAAACACTAAATTTTATACAAAATAATTCCGCAATTTAATTGGATTTTTATCTCCAAGATCGTGGAGTAAGATTGATAAAAGATTAAACAACGTTCGATATATTTGTGTTTGAAAAAGGCGTATACAAATATATGTACAGCTTTATTATTACGTAAGAGACGGTGACTCGGTAATGTCAGAACTTATGTTTTTTTAAGAGCTTTAACTCGTTTTTTAGCGTAGTCGAATGTCCCGATCCACTATA
Source organism: Tenthredo mesomela (assembly GCA_943736025.1). Lineage (NCBI taxonomy): Eukaryota > Metazoa > Arthropoda > Insecta > Hymenoptera > Tenthredinidae > Tenthredo > Tenthredo mesomela. The sequence continues at coordinate 50,072,011 of OX031013.1, forward strand.
CAGCTGTGGAATCGACCTCGGCTTTCTCCCGATCGACGGAGAAATCTCTAGTCATATTGGAAGCAACGACAAAAAGGCTATAGTACTCGATATTATTCTAAAATCTGTATAGTGCCGCGTATGCGAATTAGATGCGAAAATTAACCGTCTAAGATACATATACGCCATATATAATAGATCGAAACGAAGAGGCGAGATATCGCCAAGTGCAGCAGATCAGCACAAGAAGCGTCGTAATAATTCGAAGAACTTGAGAAAATATAATCAACAAAGTTCGATTGGAGAATTTGATTTAAATTAAGGCCCATCCCTAGTCGCCCACCTCCTTTTGGTCGAAGTGTGTCACATTTCGATTATTATCCGAGCCCAGGCGTCAAAAATGCAAAAAAGGCCAAGTTAGCGCAAATTCTATTTCAATTCCGAACACATAGGTCCAAAAAAATGTTCGTTTCGTGCGAAAATAGAGTCTACAGATAGTTTTCACATTGTTAAAAAATTATTCGAATCCGATTTCCTCGGCGAACAATGTAAAAACCATCTGTAGACTCTATTTTCGCACGAAACGAACATTTTTTTGGACCTATGTGTTCGGAATTGAAATAGAATTTGCGCTAAGTTGGCCTTTTTTGCCTTTTTTACGCCTGGGCTCGGATATTAATCGAAATGTGATACATTTCGACCAAAAGGAAGTGGGCGACTAGGGATGGGCCTTAATTGAGAAAGTTATTTCAACAGTTTGAATTTTAAAAATTGAAAAAAATCTGCCAAATCCAGCCGGTACATATATTACTCATTTATATAGTTTAATATTAATGTTAATTTTCAGTCCCTGACAATAAGGTATTGTACAAGTATATTAAAAGTTTTTGAAGCAGGTTTGACGGTCAGTTAGTATATATATATATATATGGATATACAGAAATATCTTTCTCAAATTACGTATTCAAGGATAAGCGGGTAGAAATATTCAAGCGGTGTAATTATAACGAGGAAAAGAGAATAAAATATGGTTACCTATATTTTGTTGTCAATGCCAATATAATATATTGTTACTTTTTATTATTATTATTATTATTATTATTATTATTTTTTTTTTTTTCAATAAAATAAGACGAAAAAAAAAACAAAAACGACGACACTTTTAGCTAAACTTTATGCCAATATTAATTTCAGAAAGGACCTTCGATGACGCCGATTGTTAACAGACACTAGTTTTTTTTTTTTTTTTTTGTTGTTTTTCACTTTTTAATATCAAACCTTGAAGTATATTATAACCGTGCGAACGACTTCTCGCGGATGATTCTACCGCTCAACTGCGCGTTCAGTACATCTATAAACCTTACGCGTATTAAGATATATCATTCTATATCTCGATATATGGGTCAAGAGGTTAAAATTATTCAAACAAATCGCGTCACTAATGCCATAAGGTCGTAAGCGCCAAAAATTATTATTATTATTTTTTTTTTTTTGCGGATATGCCCAAACGATGTTATATGGCACGAAAAAGATTTTGCCACCAAAAACACGAAATTTTTTTTTTTTGGCTCTTACGACCTTATGGCATTAGTGACGCGAAATATGAATCGGTCTTTTTCTCGCTTTAGTTATATCGAACAAATACGACCTATATTTAAGCCCAAATGAGCGCTCATTGATTACGTAGTTTTAATATGTGTTATCTATGCGCCTTACCCAATTTGTTGTGAAAGAAAAAAGTCTCGGTACTGCTGTCATTTATTTATTTATTTATTTATTTAATTCGTCATTACGTTTCGGCAAGGTTAAATATATAAATAAAAAATCGCAATCCCAATTGTTTTCTTATCCATTAATGACGTTAATTGATCTCAAAAACACTGTACAGCGTATAAAAATAATAAAAATAAGATAAGATTCGCCAATAATAATCTAAAAATTCAATTATCTAATTTCGGAGCATATATATAGGTATAGAATATAGATGCATTTAAATAAAATGTTATCTTATATGTTTGTTATAGATTATATTTACTTCTAATTATGACAGTAATTTCGATTATATCTTCAATTATATAATAAACGTCGTAATGAAATTTTGCTAATTAATCATTAGACAAATTTAATACAAATTTTTTGAATTTTCTTTTCACTCTTTTTTTTTTTCCCATATAGATTATAGGTACCTACATATAATTTCGCGTTGAGTCGATTCCTCGATTAAATCTTCCTCGCCAATTGATTATCGTCAGTTTTAAAAAACGTCAAAAGCACGTTCTCTCATAATCGCACTTTCTAATCATCGGAGTACTATATACGTATTCAAGTTAAAGAGTGAAAAGTTGCTCTTACACACGTATACGTTTTTCCTCGCGTTTTTTTTTTTTTTTTTTTTTATCAGAAATATCGGATTGTTAGACTCTTTTCTCTGTGATTAATTTTTCAAAAATTCAAATTCATACTAATCTTTTTTTAAAATGAAATTATTTTTCACCTATAATAAACGAAACGTCGTCGGGTCGTTCTCTTTATCCTCGTGTGACAACCTCCATATACTTACCATACGGTACATAATTAACCCCTGCAGCTATACAATCTGGAAACCAGATGCCCGTGCGTTTAAATACAGGAAAAAATAACAAAAAATTAAAAAAAAAAAATTATACATGTATCTACCCGCCGTATAAATTGCAGCGAAATTCCGCAAATGCCTTTCTCCTGATTGGTGCATGGTGGTGCATTACAGGGACTCCTAAGGCTCCCGCAGCGGTTTTGACCGGACACAGATGCTAGTAGCTGCATATAAACTACCACCACTTCCAGTCGATATAGGAATCGAATTTTACGCTAAAATATGACCAGCATTCTCAAGGCCTAATTTTCGATACGATTTATATATATATACAACGAAAATGAAATCAGTAAAAGTAAAAGAAGAATTAAAGAAAATTAAAATACCTACATCTTGTTATCGAAATTAACGATAATTGATTGACCCAGTTATTTCCAATCACTTGCAAAAAAAAATAAATAAAACGCCTTATTAGCATATTTGTTAAATCAAATTTTTATCTTTTACACAGAAAGAAAGGTCAACTTGATTCAAGACAATTTTGCGGTCCAAAAATGAAGACCGAAATTTTCTCGGATCAAATCAAAAATTTCGGTCTTCATTTTTGGACCGCAAAATTGTCTTGAATCAAGTTAACCTTTCTTTCTGTGTAGTCTTAAAATTTGAACGGCTTAAATTTTCTCTATATATCTCCGACTCGCGTCGAATTTGTCTAAAAATAATCTCAGGAGATAGTTTCTTAGCTCAGTTGCTGATCACAGAGGGCAGAATTAGCCAGTATAAAAGATCCGTCAGCTGCGGTGCTAATTGAGAATATTTTCTACCTACAGTAAAGTAAAACTAATCTGAGCTGATATAATGAAAAACTAGAGTGTAGTAGGCCTACCTTAACTCGATCTCTGCCTCGTCGACGAGGCTCGTACACCTGGACAACGATTCCATGAATATGTAAACACGTATTCGCAAATTTTCACGATAGTCGTAGGTAAGCGAGGTGAACTAACATACACTATACTATGTAGACTACTATATTCTCAGCTACAGCTAACGCTTAGATAGTGATTGGTTTCGACTCGTCGTTGAGTATAGAGAGATGGAAGCTTTGGGTATAGCGTCGTGATCGCAACGCGGCATCTGCGCATGTTCGCGAATTACACGAGATCAATTCAAGCCAGTTCATATGGAAAAGTGAAGTTCTATTTGAGGATTTTTAAAACCGGTATTGTTATAGCTCCGAATTTATCATTATTATACAGCGGAAAATATTAGATCTCAAAATGACTAATTTTGCAATTTTTTTTTTTTTTTTCTTTCTTTCCTACTCAAATTACACATTCGCAATTTCTTCGGACGATAATCAAGCAATAATTATTTACCTGTAATACTGATTATCTATGCTCAAAGCTGTTCGTATAAAATGTTAATAAAAAAAAAAAAAAAAAAAATTTACCGGTGCCGGGAATCGAACCCGAACCTCCTGGGATTTTTTTTGGAATCAGAAGATTAGATTTAGCAATTTTTTCACATTTTCTCTATCATGAAATATGCTCAGCTTTTAGGTTGATTCATTCACTTTCATCTGAATTTTGATTATCACCCCATGTGATGAGATTATTCAAAATGAGAATGATATAGACATTAATTATAGAAGCTATGTTTAGGCAACCGATTAAATTTTATGACGTATCTGAGCAGATGAAATAAAAAATATAAATATAAAAATTATACGTAATAATTTCGTAAAGTTACTATACATAAAAATGTGACTGCATATATTTGCGATTTTTCGAAATTTTCGATTATTTAATACATATAATGCGAAAATGGCGTGAATTATAAGGTTCTGAAGATCCAGCTGGGTGAATTGAATATATCCATGATGCTTAGTTAGCTAGATTCAGATTCTCCTTGAATCTTATTCAAAATTTGCCTAATTTTAACGGATGATCATTATTTGACAAATGATATAAAAAATCGAATAGAATTAATAATGACGTGATAATTCGGGATGGATACAGAGATCCTTTGGTTACTAGATTGCAGAAGTCGAGGATAAAAATAAAAAATAAAAAAAAAACTCCATAATTTATGAGCATCGTTGTATTTGACTTTTTTTTTCTTACGAATTCAATTCGTTAAAAGAAATGAAAATATATTCATTGATGAAATATAGAATTCGAAAATAGAAATCCTTCAAAGTATTTCTAGTAAATTGAGAGAAAAAAAAAAAAAAAAAAAAAAAAAAAAAAACAAACGACTGTTTTGTTTTTTTCATAATTATTCTTGAAGAAATCCATCATTCTAGTCGTTAATCAATTTTTTGTTGAAAAATATAATAATACAATGTTCACGGAGCAATTATTAGCGAATTAAATCAATAAATAAGTACCTACGTGTATAAAGAAAAGACGATTACATAGAATCGTTAGGAAGATCTAATGATACATCGACGCAATTTGTAACTTTAGTATATGAATATTCCAAGTATGTAATTTAATAAGCGAGGATAAAATGAGAGGCGCGCGAATTTACAGAACAAGTGATTATGATTATTCAAAGAATATGATCAATCAGGCATTGATTTATCGTTAGGGTAATCCCAGGTTCTACACGAACTGCTAAAGAAAAAAAAAAAAAAAAAAGAAGAAATATAAATATAAAAAAAAACAAAAATAGCTATAACTACGTTGAATTATTCCAAAGTGGCGACGATTCCACGTGGAAATCGCGTGCTAGTTCCCACCCTCAGGCATTTAATTGATCACTATTGAATACCAATGCGTATTATGTTGTATACCCGCACATCTATAAAGGTACTAGTGAAAATAGCTTTCTATATTCTCCTGATATAAAGGAAGGGGTAATATACCTCGGGCTATAATTCTTTTCAGTCAAAATTTTATAGCAATAAAATATAACGCGTCATGGGTAGGTATGATAATATATATATCGCGTCACTAATGCCATAAGGTCGTAAGCGCCAAAAAATAATTTTTTTTGCGGATATGCCCAAACGATGTTATATGGCACGAAAAAGATTTTGCCACCAAAAACACGAAATTTTTTATTTTGGCGCTTACGACCTTATGGCATTAGTGACGCGATATATATCCGCACAATATAAATGAGTGAATCGAATATATATACGATGAACGCTAATCTGCTTACGCAATACGTATACACAGAAAGAAAGGTTAACTTGATTCAAGACAATTTTGCGGTCCAAAAATGAAGACCGAAATTTTCTCGGATCAAATCAAAAATTTTCTCGAACCAAGAAAATTGTCCCAATTTTCTTGGCTCGAGAAAATTTTTGATTTGATCCGAGAAAATTTCGGTCTTCATTTTTGGACCGCAAAATTGTCTTGAATCAAGTTAATCTTTCTTTCTGTGTATATGGATTCTCTAATTTTTCGGAGCTGGTGTAAAAAAAGGAGATAAATAATCTTCAGGGGCTCCCATATCAATTCTTTCAGCTTAAAAAATATTTAGGATGAAAAAAATATATTATATCGTTTTAATATATTAAACTTCGCCCCTGTATGTATATTATATTATATAAATTATATTTATACTATGTATTATGAAAATTCGTATGTGACACATGGTGGTGGAAACTCACGGCCATGTACCGGATCGTTTCCGGCGCCTTGTGGCACATCCGTCATCGTCTTCGTCTTCGTAGAATTTTTCTCTACGGTCGAGTATCTCGCTAACACTACGAGTACGCTGTCTCTCCCTCATCCTTTCCATTCTCTCTTGACTAAGTAAGTATTATATCCTCCTAACTCACAGCAACGGTAACAGCAACGGCACACTGTCGTCGACAAAAATCATCGTTATATACCCCAGTACGAGAGATTCTGTGAGCTCGCTCGAGGCGCAATAAGAACCTCATACCTTCTCCCCGATAAAAAGTGGAACTCGATCTCTCGATTGATACGCGTAGGCAAACCCGCCAGTCTCTTCTTTCTCGCTATAATATTTATTTATTTATTATATTGTATAATAGTTTCTTATTGAAACACTTATAACTCTCTTCACTATTATAATCACTAATAAATATCATTTTCTTTTTATATTAAAAAAAAAAAAAAATTAAAATCTCCATATTATATATTATATATTATAAACTTATTTTTATATACGTTAATTTCGAATCCTCGCGCTAGTAGATATATAAGTGAGCTGCAGGTGTATAATATCTAGGCGACAGGCAGGCAGTGTAGAGGCGATCAGCTGATCGCAGTGACTATATTGCTTCACCGCTGACGATTAGAGTTCGATCGTGTCCGCGAGAGAAACTTTCTTTTTTAGCAAGAGTTTCATTATTTATTTATATATGTACATAGATTTAAGAAACAGACACGTCTTAAAAAAAAAAAGAAAAAAGAAAAAAGAAAAAACAAACATAAACCAGACTTCAAATTTCGCTCTTTAACAGACCATGAAGCACTTACACTCTGTACACATGTCACGGCGTAACTATTCCGTGCCAAATTCTTTAAATTAGCTTCCGTTTCGTATTATGTACACAAAACAATTTCACTATAAAGTTTATAAAGGATGTAGAAAAAAATAAAATAAAAAATAAAATAATATTTTTCACTAGTTACCGTAATACAGCGTTTTTGTATTCTGTTTATATATATATATATATATATAGTATCATCCAATTATATACATCAATCTCGTTAATATAATAGCGCAGATGATACAATATGATTACATTATTTTCGAGGCGTGAACATCCGATGAATTATGATAATACACAGAATAGTGTAATACGTGATTTTGATATCTTGTCACGGTATACGTAGACGACTAGCTTATCGTTTTACGAGAGATACTTGTGAACGGTATTTTATGGCTTACAGTCGAGACTCTCTCACTGTACGATTTAATATATGTGTATACAATATATATTATAACTACCTACATATACAACGTATATGTGTTTAACGCTCGCGATCAGGTCCGGCACCTGCAGCGAGTACGGCTTCGCCGAGTTTACTGACGATCAGAACAGCGCGGCTTGAGTAAGCGAAGTAGAAGTCGCTCGTGCAGGCCGGTTCCTCATACAGTTCCCTGCAGGTCAACCCCCCGTATACTCTCTGCCTACGTTTGCCTATCGTGAAATATGTATACGTGAATATATGACTCAGCAAAGAAAGAGAGAAAGAGAAAGAGAGAGAGAGAGGGAGAGGGAGATAAAAAAAAAAAAAAAAAAAATTAATCAGAAATTGGAACTAAAATTTTGTTGAATTATCCAAAAACGGTGAAATTGCAGTTTTTTTTTTTTTTACAATTCTATTATGGAAAATGAATTGAATTGGATAAAACTATATTGTGCGAAACTTATACTGTATTTTTTCAACTGTGGAAAATATTATCTCATATAATATTTTTATTTTTCGAGTCATTTTTTTTTTTTTTTTTTTTGCTCTCTTATTATTTGTTTATCAATTCGCAATTTATTTATAGGACGCTTAGAGCACTATTATCGCGATTATTCACGAGTGTAGCGTAGATTCACGTGACTCTTAAATCATTTCTGTAATTATTTTGTATTCTCTTTTGTTTTTTTTGTTTTTTAAGAGAGATTAGGGAGGGGACGATGCAATTTAAATTACCTATTTATCCGAATTTCGTAATATATTTCTACTATACTTATGTAGCTTCGGAAAAATATCGCGATTTTTTTTTTTTTTTTTTTCAGAAAACATTAGATATTACGGTTTAAATATCGTCGTCAGAATACAAAATGCTAAGTCCATAAACTTTCGCTGGATAAATTATCGCATTTTTCAATTGAAATAGCAAATACCACATACATATATAGAAGTATACCTGTGTTTCTTTGCACTTCTATGTACACTAAACGTAATGAATTCTGATCCGGACGAGTTGGACAATTCTAGAAACAGCCAATCGGCGCTCTGGATTAAAAAAATCCAGAGCGCCGATTGGCTGTTTCTAGAATTGTCCAACTCGTCCGGATCAGAATCCATTACGTTTAGTGTACGTATTTGTATATATGCAATCGTGTACTTTACATCTTATATTATACAACTATATATGTAACTTATGCTAGTCTAAGGTTTTCTACATGACAAACGAAGGACAGCTCTCTTATACGACGATAGACTTTCTCAATTCTATATGAACCTCCGAGGCCACTAGATTTTTTATAGATCACACACACGCACCTAGATATAATGCGTAGTACATACATACGTATATCAAAAGCGACTGCATTATTTGAAAAAATATTATACCTAATACCAACAGGTTTTTTTTCATTAAAAATTTTCCATTTTTATTAAAAATATTCGAATGTACCTACATTGAAGGCAAAATTCGATTGCCTCATGTGCTTGTTGGGTTGCATGCTGTGCAGGCGTAGATGGTGTAAATTATAAACGCCCGTGTTACGCGGAGACTGTGGACGATAATATTTGGGAGAAATGTATTTCGGTAGATATGTGTAAATGCGTGTGTGGTTTCTTTTTTTTTTTTTTTTTAATTTTTATTTGTGTATTTAGTTTCACAGTTTGAGTATATAATTTTTACATATACGTTTAGTATATGACTTCGTGCGTATCGTTGTGTTGTATATACCACAGAGTACAGAGTAGCTAGCTGTTGCAGTTACGTAATCTAGAACTTAAACCACTTGACAGTAACTAACTAAGCGAGAAGACTAGGTTGAACGCGTGCGACTTACGTAATACTTTATAGTTTACGAGCTGGTTTACCGAGAAGATAATATAATACGGGAGAAGCATATATTTATATCTATATATATAGTAAAACTATATCTAATACATGAAGTGGACAATAATTTCAGCTGCGTGAACTTCTCGGAGAATTATATATGATAGATACGTATATCATCTAATTTTGCACTGTTCAATCTTTCGTTAAATTATAATTTCATATAATTTTGAAAAGCGCATTGGAATGGGAAAAAAAAAAAGAAAGAAAAAGTGAAAAAAAGATGATTTCAATTCTCGTTTTATTTGTTTCGCTTTTTTTTTTTTTTTTTTTTTTGTTGGTTTACAAATACTATTTCTGATTCACTTTCTTATGAGATGATATAATCGTGAAAGAAATGTCAATTCGTTTTATACACTAATTTGAATAACTTGTATTTAAAATGAATTCTCATTTTAAATTCTCAACGTAGCTCCGAAAAAAATAAATAAATAAATAAATAAAAAATAAAAAAAAAAAAAAAAAAACGGCGAACGTGAGTGAGAGGAAAATTGATGCGTCATTCCCAACCGGAAGTCACCTAACGTCGAGACTTCCGTCTCGTCTGATGAAAGCAGTCTCAGAAATTACGCTAATCACGTCAATGACCGTAACCTTATTATTCAGCCCCCCTAAAGCATCCAATACATGTATAATATGATCATCACTCATATATATCGTTCTAGTCTATGCTTTTATAAGTATATAGAAAATATGTATAGGCATAATATAATAGACACGAATAATATCTAAACTAGTTTGTTTTAGGTCAAAGAAAATTGTTTTTCCTTTTATATTGATTCTTGTCTTTTGTAAAATAAATAAATAAATAAATAAATAAATAATTTGCAAAAAGTTTCGAATCACAGCGTAAATTCTAGACCTTATCTATTTTAACCGATGCGAAGTGATCAATCCGTGATTTAATTTAGCTGAATAAAGAGACGAGCTAATTCTACGAAACGCGGTTGCTTAGTTTCCAGGTATACCATGACTCGTATCACACTCGTATGTGCTGTATATCTTGTACCATTGGTACGACCATTTATAGCATGTGAAATAAGAGAAAAAGAGCAGAGATGCAATGCAATGCCTAAAAACGATTAATTTTGTACTCGACTTGTTTTTCAAGCGATTCAAGTGGAATACACTTTATTGATTTATGAACAGCTGAAAAAAAAAAAAAAAAAAAATGGTATATTTTCGTGTCCGTCAGAATGAATGATGTTTACATCTTCGTTATGTGCGATGGTGGTGTAATGGTCAGCATAGTTGCCTTCCAAGCAGTTGATCCGGGTTCGATTCCCGGCCATCGCACTCCAATTTTTTGCAGTTATAAATTCATTCGTCATTCAGTACGAAAATTTCCATTTTTTGACACTGTGGTAATCGATTTTTTTGTTTTCTACAATATCGAATCTCTTCTGTAAAGACTCAAGAATTTAGCCACTGGCTATCAGAAACCGCGCGAAACGTTCGGCAGAAGACAACAGACACTGATTCATCTCGAGTAATACGATTTTCAACACTCGTTAAAAATCTCATTCGATTTGAAAACAATATTAATGAATTTACACGCGGAATATCTTCTTCCATGAAAAATAACATGACGTTAAAATGTCGGAAAACTTTACGTAAGCACTGCTGGTGTAGTGGTATCATGCAAGATTCCCATTCTTGCGACCCGGGTTCGATTCCCGGGCAGTGCACGCTTTTTTTTTTTTAATTTCATCTTCTTTTCCGCAATTTTGTAACAGAATTTTATTCCCACCCGTAATAATATACTCCGATTATTCCATTCCATTATTTTCACTTATATATTATATCGATGTATATTTAAATTTAATTTATATGTGCTGTTGTGATAAACTATAAAAAGATCAAAATCCAATGAAATTAATTAAGCCTGGCTTCTGCTATACACTGTGATATTTTAATCGCAGTATTTCTTTAGTCAATGACTAAAGAGACATCTGGCTGACATTTAGATCGATTTCAAATCTGTCGTCCAACGTTAGGAATGAAGCATGCGTCTCGATATCGTATGTGGAAAAAATTATGAGCAAGATTACGAGACTAATTAAATAAGCTTTAAGTTGTTTTTTTTTTTTTTTTTTTTTTTTTTTTTTTTTTGAGACTAGATTAGGCCTGGTATGCAATAAACTTTGGTCAAACGAAGCTAAAGGCTAACTAAAGAGATACATACGAAATACAGAAACACACTTGGATAGATATATATATATATATAAAGTCTCGAGTACGTCGAAGTATAAAATGAATATTGTACTACCTGATTGCGTTGTCGATAATGACGGTTCGCGTTCGCAGCGCTGCTTTTAAAATACTCCTCGTATATAACATCACAACCGATGTGATCCGAGCTCATGACTTTAGCTCATATGCGAAGTTGTATAAAGACCTCCGTTCACAGCCTCGAATATTTGCCTAGATAACGCGAACTCCTCGATAACCCATTGATTTCGCGAATAATACCATTCTGATAATAATATATTACTTATATACATATATTATATATACTTTATAAGAAACGTGACTATATAAAAAAAATGAAGCAACATTCGTTATCAACTTACTTATAATAATTATCCGCTAATCGTAAGAAACTATAATATTTTACCCTCTAATGCAGGTACATAAAACACGAGTTGCACCCAAGTGCAGGATGGTTTCATCTTTCGTTATAGTATGTGTCTTTCTCAGATTACGTTATATATACCACAAATAATATACAAACGTTAGTTTGGATTTTATCAAAACAATAAACTTAACGTTTCATAGAAGTTACTACATAGGTATACTAGGTACAAATAGATGTATCAACGCGTCAATTACATTAACCGCACGAACTAGTTTGTAGCTCGGGAAAAGCTCGACTGCGAGTTAGTGGTAAGATATGTATTACAGACTGATTGTGAGTAAGGTATTGACAATGAGAATACAACGAATAGACTTTGATCTGTACAGTACAAACCGTATTAGACAAATAATATAACGACACAGATATTATCACTGTCCATATATTCCAAGGTCTACGCCTATGCATCGCTGCACTGCCTTACAGTACATCATAATGTTCCTTTTATGCATAATGTATATTAACACTTCACGCTGCTTCACACTTGTGCATAATTGCATGTATCTATCTACAGTTATCTCATTCATGCATATATATAAATCTCAACCCACAAGTAAATAGGTCCGATGTAGTTATATCGTCAATCACATGAGTTAACATTGACTTGCTTGTAATTCATCAGTATATTCCAATACCTACTCGTGTAGAAACATACTACATATATATATAGGATATTAACACAAATCAACAGAGTATATTCTGAAATAAACACGTGTATAATCTGTACTTACCTCGATAATATACGGTATACTTTTCACCGAATTTTCAATGATAACGATTCCCCGAACGAAAATTAGTTCTTCAAAATATTCTTCTCGTCGTATGATTTTACAATTCGTTGGAAAATGACGAGTAAGTACGGTACGACCATTGAGGTGTTTAAAATGTTCGATTTCGTCAGCTAATCGTCAGTTCTGTATCTTGGTACAGCTTCCAATGCAGACGAGTTATAGATCACAGAATTACATGCACGAAGAGTAGAATTGAATTGTAACAAATAAAGAAGTGACTGTATAACTGAGAAACGGTGGCTATGTATATAAACGTGTTTTTCTCGTGACTATAGAACGCATCTGTTCGACAGTTTTATATGGAATGAATGACTGTACATATACGTTGATTGATTTCAATTCAGGTTTGAAATAATAAAAAAGAGAAGTTTTAATTGGCAGTAATTATTGCAATAATCGTAGATTATAAGTGGGTTTAAAAATCGCGAAGTGTATCATTTTTAGTTAGTTTTTTTAACCAGCTATATGAACACGCGCGTAATGTAACATATATATATATATATATTTTTTTTTAAGAGAAAGCCGGAAGTGAGTAAAATAAAAATTAAGAACTGTATGTATACGCTATATAGAAGATATACTATTCCGAAACGAGAAAAACTCTATTAGACAGTATAGTTACACGTGTGATATATATCTTCTTTTTACAAGATACTCCAAAACTCTGTAATGGTTTCTACAACTTCTTTTACACGGCCGTGAAAGTGGAACTTAGTTTCTTTTCCGGATATTGAATGTAAAACAGCAATATTATGGCGATAAATATCGACGATATTTGGACACTTTGATAATTTTCAGGTAGTATGTCACATTGGATGTTTTTTTTTTTTTTTTTTTCTTTTTTTTTCCATCTATTTCAGAATTTCTGAGTGTAAAATTAAAACAGTTTTAATTCGGGACTGCTCACCATACGGAGAGATCTTCCAACGAATGAAATCCGCTGCTGCTTGACGGGGATAGTGACATCGCACGATTTTTAGGGTGCGATTAAATTTTTTAACAATATCCCACTCACGTCAAGTAAATAGTTGAATGTTTTGCGCGACGATTTAATAACGTGCAATAAATTATAGGTTTATTCGGTTTTTTGGTCCACCTCGACGTCACCTCGACGTGACGTTATTCCTACTCGCGCAATACAACTATCAACCTCGCCGAGAAAGTATAAGTAAGTATGTTGACGAGTTGAGCGTCCCACCCGTACCTCAACTCTCTTATATTCGTTCAGAGCCGATTACTGACGGGCACTTCCGTGGTTAAAAAAAATTACATACATCAACGAACCAACTATACATTCATTATTATTATTATTATTATTATTATTTAACGATCAATCACGCGATTCGCGAATTTACCCTCTTTTCTTCTTTTCCCTTTTTTTTTTTTTCTTTTGTTGTCGCGGAAAAAGTAAAATAGTGAACCTCTGAGGCGGTCTAGAGTAAGTATTGTACAGTACCTACCGTATACGTGCACATGCGGGGTACTCGATAAATTGATTTTTACCACTTTCGCGGATCAATATCAGATTTTAGGTCACTTTGTGTTATTTTCAGTATCACATAGGTATAGGTTCTGGAAGCAGTTGAGGCCAACGGATTAGAGATATGAATTTGTGAATATTATCGATTGGGTGTTTATGTGATGGAAATCGGTTTATGTATCCATTTTTTTTTCGGAATTATTTATAACGATAAGAAGGATAATGAGATTATCTCCGGTTGAAGTATAATATGAGAATGAGTGTCGCTGGTGAACCGACCTTATGAAACTTTCGTGAAATATTTTGAATCTGTTCCAAAGATAGCTTCAGGTGGTTGAAAACCAGGACGTGTGGTAGAATTACGCCATCGACGCTCGTCTAGACAAATTTCAACTTTCTAGTTTCTGCGACTAACTATAAGAATCATAGCTTATGCCTATATATATACATATATACTTTCATCAAATATTTTAACACTGCATTGTTCACGGATATAGGAATTGGAAATTTAACATTTTTGACTAAATTTGAAATTATGCATTTTTGAAAAAGTAGATTGATTTAAATAGTATAGTAAAGGGATTTGACACAGAAGATCATACATCGTATGGGACAACTGAAATTTTTGCAAATATAGGTTTTCGAATGCGATTTTAAATGCAGGTATTATATTCTGTTGAAATTATTTTGTCAACATTCTAACTACGTTAAACATTCGAATACGTTGATAATTACCTGTATACGACTACGACTATAATACTATGTACAAAAATATACGATAAGTTTTTTTAATAGTGCTGCAGATCTAAAAAAACATGTGAAATTATTAAAGACATGGATGAATCATAAAAATCTTTCGATGTTATAAACAAAAAAAAACAAACAATAAACAATAAATAATCAAGCAATAATACTTATTGTTATTTATAAGATAACGAACAAAAAAAAAGGATTTGGTGCGAGAATTATAAAAAGTTGAAAATATTTTTAAACTACACCGTGCGATAAATTCGAAGAAATATGTAAGGTATGTGTGAAAGTTTTATACGTAAAAAGACGAAGCGATAACTAATTAATTAGTAAAACGAAAAAAGAATAAAATAACAACAACAATAATTGTAATAATAATAAAATATAATAATAAAATTATCAGCAAAAAAAAAAAAAAAAGAAAAAAAAAGAAAAGAAAAATACGTGTACAAAAAAACATGCAGATGGAGCCAGCAGCCAGCTACAAAGTGCAAAGTTACAAACTTTTACCTTCGCGGCTCCAGTGGCTCGACCGATAAAGTGGTCTGCGATTCGCTTCAAGAAAAACATAAAAAGATGTATTAGAAACTGAGAACAGAATTTTGCGAACAAGTTATTCTATAATGTAATAAAGTCCACCTAATAGTATATTCTGTACCAAGGGCGTAAAGTGGGCTTTTTTAGACCGAGTGTGGAGTTTGCAGTACGAGTCAGAGGCGAGGTAGCACGAGTCGAAGACGAGTCGAAGACGAGTGCGTCTGCGAGCCGAAGACGAGTACTGCAACCACACAAGGTAAAAAAGCCCACTTAGCCCTGGTGCACACCATATTTTTTGTAACAGCACGATTTTCGCGTTTTTTCAACATTTTTGATAATTTTCTTGAAATAATAAAACCGCCCGCTCGTCTGAAAACTGTCACTTTAGGCCCGCTGAATGGGTCAAAAAAACGCAAAAATCGTGCATGTGTTACAAAAATGAATATATATTTAAAATAAAATTTCGAAGGATTTGTCGTAGTAACTATTCTGTTCTATACCTATATCTTTCGGTCCATATATGTATATATATGTATATATATGTATACATATAGTGGACAGATCCGTATACAAAAAGAAGAGAAAATTATTTTAATTATAAATATTTATCTCGCAAACGAAGAAAACGCGAATGCTGATGCGTTTCGTTTGTCATAAATCCATACCACATGATTTTTATTTTATAAACGTGCACTTATCAGTTTTATTATCGCCGCAGTGAAAACCATTTCCTCTAACAACAAGTTTTTTAAATATGCATATTATGTTGGTATTATAGGTATATGTGTATGTCATAGATAAAACTAGAAAAGTTACAATCAGACTGATTGAAAAGAATTAGGTACAAATATTTTATAGGTATAGAGACGTTACTGGCTTATAGTAAATCGAAATTTGTTTGATGTCGAAAAAAATATATTACGTCAGTCTTCGTTGATGTTTTTGAAAAAAAATATCAATCGACTCTATACATAATTTTGTCAAGAGTTCGTATACCTATATCTGACAAAATACAATCGAAACAGGCCTATTTTTTGAATCCCAAATTTTTATCAACAATAATTATCTACCGTGTGGTATGATAGTTGAAAAAATTCAACTAAATTAGCTAAAATGATATATATATATAATAATGCGCATAATAGATTTGCTCACGTTTGTCACACTGGCCTATAAACAACGTTCATAACTCTGACGAAAATCTACGTTTCCGAAATAACCGTGCTATTAATAGTACTAGTCTGAAGTTATTCGCTCATAGAGATGTACCGAAAATCACAATGATGATTTAAAACCGTGTGTAGAAGATTAGACTGTATAATAGGGTGGTCGTTAAAAATTAAATTTCATCAGACGCCCCCTGAAAAGTTTTCTTTTTGTCTAAAAACACGCGTGCAATTTTTTTTTTTTTTTTTTAATGAAAAGAACACGTGCCGCAAGGCGATCATAGATTTTGTTTTTTAACCTGCAGTTTTTTGGAAATGTCTTACCTAATGTGCAGATTTGACGAAAATCCCATCGAAAAAAGATAAAAATTTGAAATTTTGAAATTTCGATGGGTTGTTCGTCAAATCTACACATTATATAAGACATATCCAAAAAACTGCAGGTTGAAAAACAAAATGTTTGATCGTCTTGCGGCACGTGTTCTTTTCATTAAAAAAAAAAAAAAAAATTGTACGCATGTTTTTAGACGAAAAGGAAACTTTTCAAGGGGCGTCTGATGAAATTTAATTTTTAACGACCACCCTACTGTATAAGTTTACCACAGCAAATGTACAAAATTTGTATACACAGAAAGAAAGGTCAACTTGATTCAAGATAATTTTTTGCGGTCCAAAAATGAAGACCGAAATTTTTTCGGATCAAATCAAAATTTTTCTCGAACAAAGAAAATTAGGAACATTTTCTTGGCTTGAGCAAAATTTTTGATTTGATCCGAGAAAATTTCGGTCTTCATTTTTGGACCGCAAAATTATCTTGAATCAAGAATAATTTTCTTGGCTCAAGTTAATCTTTTTTTATTCTGTGTAGATTTGTTGCTTAAAACGTACATAAGATTGCTATATATTGCGAAACGAACATTTATACATAATACACATAATTCGGCACATATATTTTTCCAGCCACGACATAAAACACTTAGAGTTGTCTTAAAGCGCAAAGTAAATATAATGAATTACAGTATATATATAATATACCAAAGCAATACGAAAATGAGAAGGATAAGTCGTTTGATATTGAAACCTTGACTTCGATTCGCGTTCTTCGAAGCTCTCCGAAGCCACGATGCAGGTAGGTAATCATCGGTACCTGTATATATCTGCAGTCGAACGATTGTTCACAAGGCAGATAAACATCATTGCTTTTTAGGGACTGTCCATATATTACGTCCCATAGAGGAAAGTACTACGGGGCCAAGCTTGGCCCAGGCTTGGCCCAACTCTGTAGAACTCTGGCCCAAGCTTGTAAACCAGTCTTGGCCCAGCCTTGGTAGAAGTCTGGAATGATAATCTCGGGCCAAGCTTGGATACCAAGACTGGCCCAGACTTCATTGTCAAGACTGGGCCATGCTTGGTTGCCAGGATTGGCCCATTCGTGGTTGCCAGAACTGGCCCAAATTTAATTGCCAAAAATTGGCCATTAGTTAAATAATAATTGAATAATGAAATAAATAATTTTTTGATTATTCGTATAATTATATGATATTTATATTACATAAAGTTTTTCTAATAATCTTGGAGATCATTTCTTAGATTACATTGAAGTCTGTTTTCCAAAATTGACAACAGACTAAACACAGGCTAGCCTGATACTTAGAAAGATATAAATTTCTCTCTGAATGATGCCTCGATATTCACGGGTACTATTGACGTTGGGATGTTACTTTACTTGTGAGAGAGGTTTTCTGAGCGCTCGGAGGTTTTGGACCCGCGCGAACTTCAGAGATGGCGTTGACGCGCTTCGGCCTACCTTACGAAAACGTTACACACGACAACACAATTTCGAGAATATTCATAAGTTTATTTTGGTGCAAAGAAACGCGCTTATATATGCCTCCGCGAATTGACTTTCATTTCGACCGTCACAAACCGCACAAATCTTCCAAAAATCCTCGTCACAATTCTAGTCTTAAACTACAGAAACGGCTCATGCTAGGTTACCCATCCTTGGGCCAATCCCGGCTCGTCATTAACTGGCCAAAGCTGGGTCTCCCAGTCTTAGTCCAAGAATGGGCAACTACGGGAACGGCCAATGCTGAGTTATCCATCCTTGGGCCAATCCTGGCTCGCCATTGAATGGCCAAAGCTGGGTCTCCCAGTCTTGGTCCAAGATTGGGCAACCATAGGAATGGCCGAACATGGGTTAGCCAGTTTTGGCCCAAGGTTGGCTAATCATAGGAATGGCCAAGGTTGAGTACCCAGTTATGATCCAAGCATGGGCCAATATAGGGACGCCGTAGCTGGGTTCCCGGTACTGGGCCAAGCCTGGCCCCTTTGTCCAACTCTGGGGACTCCTGCATGGGGTAACGCAAAATGCTACAGTGTAGTATAGGGAACGCCATGCACGCACTATCCCAAAACGCGTTACGTAATATATGGACAGCCCCTTAGCTCCAGGGTACGAAATCGTATCTTATATTGAACACATTTACATACCCATATAATCTGACGATCGTGTTTAATGCACCCAGATACGATATATGCATATAATCGTTTATTTGTGTTAGGTATGTTCATTTGCGCAATCCGCGTCTTTTATCATCACCAATATATAATTTATCACCCAGTTCACCGTGAGAATTTTTATATACTAGTATATAAACTGAATGTCTCTCCCTATATGCAGAATTAAACCTTTTGCATCGAAAGTCCTGCAGATACAAAACTACAGGTGATTAAAAAAAAAAAAAAAAAATCACGGGACTCATAAATTACATCGATTATAACTGGACTTTCTAAATCGATATTGAAAGAAGAAAATATAGTTGCACTTTGCATAATATAGTAAGAACAAAATCCAAAAATGACCATCGGATCTTTTAATTTAGGTCAGTAAATACAAAGACAGATCTAGCTAAGATCTAGATTGCTGCATGGATATAGGTGATCATATTATCTTTTGTGTATATCTAATTTGTTATAGTTATATAGTATATATTTAGTGTGAGAAATGCTGCTATACGTTAGAGACACTCGCAGGATAAATATTTCGTACGAATAGAATGTAGTGGTGGTTTGAGTATTGTTATACCTGTTTCTATATCTATATAGAAGTACCCTACTGTATGACTAAACCCGCGAACCGCCTAGTCAAGTCCCTACCCATTTCAGCCTTGGCACAGATCACCGAAATTATGCAGTGCAGAACTTTCGACCTTATTGTTAGTTTGCAAATTTCACTTAGTGACAATTTTTTCAAAATTTTCACATGGCGTTACGTTGACAATCGTAAACTTTATAATTTACACATTATTATATATTCGCATGCATATATATAATTTTCATTATTATATTTCGCGCACTATATAGCTATTTTATTTATTCTATACGTAACCAATATCTTCGTCAATTAAGTATAATCATTCCAATTGAGATTATTTGAAAAGTTCATTCGAATAAGGAGAGAAAAAAAAGAAAAAAAAAAATAAAAATTTGAGTGCGATGGCCGGGAATCGAACCCGGATCAACTGCTTGGAAGGCAACTATGCTGACCATTACACCACCATCGCACATAGAGTTCATTCTTCAAACGGAAGATCGGAAGGGCTGACGATATGAATGCGATGATGAATGTCTTACACTGCTGACTGAGTGGATAATTTGCATAATTTATTAACACATCAAAGTGTACGACTGACATGATAATTATTTCAATTTTTAATTCTATACAGAAAAAAGTCAATGTCTTTGTTCATCCTAGCATTATATGAGTGATAAATGTGAATAAATATTTTTAAAATATCGGATGAGTTGAGATTTCACAGTACCGTCACGCGATGTTTAAAGGACGATCTAACACGTGGCCTTGAGTTATGAATTCTAATAGGACATAGGTTATATGGCTACTTGAAGTCAATATCGTAGTTTTTTTTTTTTTTTTTTTTTTTTTTTTTGTCAACCACTCAAGAATTGAATACCGTAGTTACATAATTTGTGATTAAAATTTCAAATGAGTACCTAACTCGTTGAAAAATTTCCAATTTTCTGTTTGTACAGTATATGTAGTCAGCGATATATATCCTGTTTAAAATAATTTCGGTATATTAATAATAAGTCAAGGTTATAGGTGGTACCACGATGTCATAATCGATTATTATAACCGTATAGTTTGTTGACTTTTTAGAAGTTTATGTTATACCTACACAAACGATGCCAATGTATTGATTGATAATAATCGATCGCTAATCAATCACTAAATCATTATTTTTTTTTTTTTTTTGTTTCCTTTTTTTTCTGTCGTCTTATAAAATCGCGCAGATATATTCATTAATCATGTAATTACGTGTCTGCTTCGGTCGAAGGACACCGATATTATAATATTAACTTGAAGTATATATAGGAGAGAGAAAAAAAAAGAAAAGAGGATATGATAAAAGTGGAGAAGTTGTGTAAATGAATATTATTACCATATAAAGTATATTATTATCGTATATATATATATATATATTATATATGTGTATATGGATAGTACGAGTAGATTTTCTTAACCAAATACAACCTATTCCGATCCTATAAGGATATGACAATATTATACTCGTAATATAATTATATACGAGTTGTCATAAACGTTTAACTTACCTGAATGTCTGCTGTTTGTCATGCATTCTAGACACAGCAGTTTTCTTCTGTCTTTTACCTCCGTCGAGTTCCAAGTCGACCATGGCCTTGGCCAAGTGTAGATCCTTCTCGTTCATTATTACAATAATAATAATAATAATAATTCAATAATTCAATATAACAATTGAATTCTATAAACAGTTAGACACTGACTTCATGCACTGATATTAAAAACTTAGGATAATCGAATGGTAATAATGCCGTGCTGTCAAAGCCGAGTGACACAAACTTCGTCGAACAAATGACTGTCTCGACGTGCAGTTAACCTCCAAGCGTAAAATATTCTCAATAAACTACGAATATTTGTAGTTAATCGTTAAATTTATGTAGTTTAAAATTCTGTTTATTATTACGCTAATAAATCACGAGTTTATCACAGGTTTTCTATACGTATATATATCGTATAGTAATAACTCTATGGCAAGTTTAAATCCCAACAGTTGTTCGCGCTGTTACAGAGTTGTCAGTCGCTATTGGGGAATCAGCTGACTCTCGAACGACGCGAGGTATGAGAGTTTATACGATATGTGCTGCGCGCCTTTTGCGCGGGTATATGAATGTGCGTCGTTTTAGTAGTGGGGGAGGGGGTGGGGGGGGAGGTTAAGATCTTGGAACTTAACGTACGGTTTATCTCGATGTAATTTAATAAATGCTTTATAATTATAAGAGTCGATTTTATTTCAACTATTTCTCAAATTTTGCTAGAATATTCATTTTTCTTTCATTACTATACTAGTTCGATTATTACACTGCAGTCGTCTAATTCTAACGCGTCACTAAAGCCTTAAATAAGCATATTTAAACGTATTCCTCTATATATGGCAATGAAATTGTCGATCGAACAAAATATATATGTTTTATAAATAAGCGAATATTGCGCAAATACTAATTGCGAAATAAAAATTATGAATTTTTTTCTTTCAGCAGGTTGAAAGTATAACAGCTATGACGCATAATCAGTTTGTTTTTTTTTTTTTTTTTTTTTTTTTTTTTCATTTTACTAGAGATAAGACGGAAATATGACCAGAAAACCACAAGAACTAATGGCAGATATAAACTGGAAACGCTATACGAACATAATGTCCAAGGATTATTATCAACTTATCGTATTTTTCAATCTCTTAGACACCGTTATTTGTAACTATGAATTTTTATTACGAAACAATGCATTACGGAAATTTAGTATATATAATTAATTAGTTCATAGTATTATTTTTTCAGTGGAATTTAAAGTAGTACCGGTTTAGTTATTAGTTCGCAGGTAAACAGTTCGTAAATTAAAATTAGAATGTTTAGTCATTTTTGGAGAATTTTGAAGATATTTACTCTTCGAGGATTCATATTTTTTTGTAGATAAAAAAAAAACAAAGAAACTTTTTTTATGTGATCGTAAAAAAAGAAAATGTTTATTGATATCATAATATAATTAAAAACTATTACATTTAAATGATAAATATAGTAATGAAAAATATTAAATATTACAAAATGATAATATTATAATATATCATTTGTTAAATCAGCATCGATTAATTATTATTATATATCATATGACTGATGAAATATATATGAATAGTACATATGGCTTATTTCCATAAAACTATATGGCAATTAAATAGGTAAATATTATATCTGTATTGATAAATCTTTTTCCATAATAAAATACATTTAACAATGTAGATAATTTAACACGAAAATTTGTATTCGTTAATTACATATAATAAACGAGCTTCTGAAAATTCTTAAAACTTAATTAACAATTTTATCGCATAATATTTATAACGCTATTATATTTACTTCTTCGTTCGAACATTCCTCAATTTATTTATCAGGAGTCTATCCGCTAATAAATCGATTATTATGCATGTATAGCAGGTGCGGCTGTAATATTTCTATTACAGGTCTAATTCTACGTTTATATTCTGAAATCTCACTCTCTAGCAAAATGCAATTTTTTTTTTTTCTCAAATAATGATAATGCGTATATCCATTACACGATCTAACAAAAAAAAAAAAAAAAAAAAAAAAAAGAAAAAAGAAAAAAAAAAAAAAAGATAAACTACAAAAAAGAAAAAACTACGGACATTGCAGAAGAAAATAAATCTGTCCGTTTTTTTCAACGTTCACATGTATCATTATATGTCCCGGCTCGTGTGTGTATATAATATATATATATATATTTTATTTTTTTTTCAATTTTATTATATGTTCACACACTATATACTAATATATTCACTTTAATCAATTATTTATAGGCTGTTTTATGTTTCATGTATGTATAATATGACGTAACGTGCGTTAGGGACTCGTAAATAGCATCCCTTTCCATCAAACGGTGTAAGTCGTGCACATAAATTTCTTGTCAAATACCGTTTACCGTTATTTATATCGATATTTTCTGTAATAAAATCGGTTGATTTCTTTACTTTTTTTTATTTTTTTATTTTTTTTAATTTTTTTTTTCTCCTTCTTTTAAATATTAAAATACACTCCTTAGAGTAATATATATATATATATATATTTAATTATATATATAAATTAAAAACAACTATACTCTAAGTACCATATACTGAAAAATGTAGAGGGCTCAGGCAGTGCAGGGCACCGAAATACCATTTTATTTCGTGGCAAGATTAATCCCAACACCAATACTCGGTCTAGCAGCAATTATATTATCAAATTTCGAATCTACTGAATGATATATTCATTTTCAATGGTTTTCGCAACAATTGGCAAAATTTTTGAAATTCTATTTTGACCTATAGGAAGAAATAGGTATAGTTAAAATTCAAAATAAGCATCTATATAATAGCATCGTTTTTCGTATAGAATTTTAGAATTTTTTTTTTTTTTCTCTCATTGTACTATTTCAATTTCTAATGTAAAAAATAAAACGATTATATCATCATTACTCGCGTAATTCACCTGCGGAATTGAATACAACCCGCAATCTTCTTGATTGATTCTTGAAAATTCTTTCAAACAACCCGAGCATCGCGCATAATTGAAGTGCTTCCTTAAAAATTTGCGCAAACTACGAATCTCAGCTTATTATTGATGTCTTGCAATCTTGAAACCAAGATTCACGTATCAATTTTCACAATTTTAAGTCTCTTAACTTCGAGTACCGAACCCAAAAGAGATTTCTTCTTCTTTCTCAAAAACTTCATAGAATTCTTTAATATTATGTTAATCAGTGATAGTCCGATAATTCTATACCGTTTTTTTAAAACGTATATAAAATAAGGAATCTATCTTCGGTATAGTATTTAATACCGAAATACACAAACACATATTAATACTTTCTCAAGCTAGATATTCCTACCGAGTTAATTATTATTAATCTCGGTTCAGAGTTATAGTCGCCCGAAATCAGTTCTTTTTTGAATTCTTAAGCGAACCTTGAGCGCCGGTACCATTTTCGGAGACTTTGGCTCGCCCTCAGTGCTGTTGAACAAGGGTTGGTCCAGTTGATGGATTCCTCCAAGGATCGGGAACTTCGAAGTGTTCTGGTACCGTGACCAAAGCATCATCTGCGGTTCTGTCAACGCTGCAATTCTTTGGTTTAACTCTAGTTGTGTTAACGCATTCTACAGGCAGTTTGAAGAATTCTAATTCGTAGTTAAATCCACGACTTGTAATCTTGATGATAGTGTGTAAAGGTACTTCCATGTAGGGCAACTCCTCGGGTTTCTTGTCCATAAAAAATCCGATAATACAACGTAGTACTGCTTGATGTGATATGACTAACATATTAGTAGCCTGTTGAAGGTCTGCAAGAACTGGTTCAACCCGCTGCATAATGTCTAGGTAACTCTCGCCCCACGGATATCTGTATCGTAATTTGTCCTGATCACGCCATGCGAACTCCTGAAATTGAAGAAAAAAAAAAAAAAAACAATAAGATTTTTATTCATTTTGACATACTTCAATATTTTTAATATATATTGATTGCAGCTGTGAGATAGCATATGCCATTTGCTATAGTCTATCTTAACTGATCTACTCGGCATACGAAGACTAGGTAAATTACACAGAGAGCCTGAGAGTCTAGTGTATCTTATTATTCTACCTTACTCATTGTCGCAGTTTCATTTATACTATTGACAAGAAAACTAGGTCACAGCTTCTCGTTGTTATGACCTACTCGAGAGGTGACGTAGTATCCGTATAGTATCCGTGACCACCCACTCTTAATTTATATAAAAAAAAAAAAAGAAAAAAAGAAATGTAAATGTGGTAATTTGAAAACAAATAACTTTTCGTTTCTTTACTCAATTTGTCTCAATTATTGTTACGCCACGTTTTCTTAGCGTTAATTAATATATATGGCGGCTTGCGGTTTCGCGTATTTTTATACAAGAAAACAACAGTAATTTATCTTACACGAGATTGATGATATTAGATTAAGAAAACAATAAAATAAGTAAAGACGGCTGTGGATGAGCAGTAATTTCTACGCACTGGAATAAAAACTTGATACGCATATTGATATATATATTTATTTCTTTTTTTTTTTTTATTCTTTTAAATATAGAATAATCTTTTTTGAATAACGTAATATTCCAGGAATTATTTATAAATTTATTTACTTGGCCTCCTTTGAGGGTAAAAAATAATGTCATGGTTATTTAGAGAAATCTGACTCTTACTCCAAAATTAAGAGGATCTCAAACACATAATACTGTCCAGTTAAATTTTCCAAGTCGTAAATTTTCTGTTTTATTTTTTTTTTTTATTAAAAAAGATGTGCTTACGCGAAACATCGTATACTATTCTCGAGCTTGGAAAATGCTATAAATTTTGGACAAAGAACGCTAGTGACTTGAAAAAAAAAAAAAAAAATAATAATAAAAACAATCATGTTCTATATCGAATCTCTTTCAGGTCATTGTACGAAAATATTTTTCGGTGCTTCTTTCTGTTTGCAATAAATATCGTTTCTTTGATCAGAAAATAACGCACAAAGCTTGTATATAGTCGGGAAAATCTTTCCAGCGACAGAAGTTCGTCAAAAAATTACTTTTAATTAGTAAAAAAAAAAGTAAAAAGGAAAAAATTATACGTTCTACGGTTCAGTTTTTTACTTATTTGTCTTATATGCACGAATAGATATCTTTTGGCATTCTTTTTCCTTATACAAATATAATTTCGACGAAGTTTGTGGAGCTTCCGCGTTTCATACGGTCACTAAACTCCGACATTTCTGAAATCGAATTAAACGCTCAGACGAGCCTCGAGTATCGATCTCGTATAGTAGTCTTACTTTCCTCTAACTTAAAGCTTATAGGATAAAATTACCTGAGGATATTGCTCCTGCATTTCTTCGTAGGAAAGACCCTCGCACACACCGGCATCAAGTTCATTTAATTCTGCGACGTGTTCTTGCGGGGCCTCAACACCTCGAGCAGTAGCTATGGTCCTCCTAAGTCTGCTGGTCAAAACTCGAAGATCTGGTATATGGAGGCTGTTTATATGCGTCGTCAATGCTTGTGCATATCGTTCACCACGAGCACTCAAAACTGCATCACCACCAATTTTTCCCAGCACGTTGTACTCGCTTTCTCCATGCTGAATGATTAAACAAGGAAATAACATAATTATAATTTAGAATAAATTGAAATGGAAGAAAAGTCATTTGCCAAAAATTGACATACGAATTTCAAAAAATTGTACAAAAAGATTTTTACTTATGAGACTCACTCGGGAAAAGTACAGGGTATGAGGCTGGACCCTTACGCTGCCAAGGTATCCTAAGATCTTGGTTTCAACGTGACCGCTAACTTTGTGTGCTTTGATTTCCATGTTGCCAGTGTCAACGGTGATTCTTGGCCAGGATTTTTCCTCCATTGGTTCGTAGACTTTGACGTAGTGGGCTACTTTAGACCGCAAATCTTCAGCTGCTGTGGCTTTGTCCATGTTTTTGTAGTCCGTACTATACGCAAGTATCTCTTGGTAGTTTTGCTCCAATATTGTATTGTCGGAGCATACGCACTCGATGAAGAGGACACGGTACCCAAGCTGACTGGAAAAGTAATCAAAGACTTCAGCTCGTTGATCGTGAGTGACCAAAGTTGCATCAAGGATCTGAAAAAGGTACACATAAAAATAAAATAAAAATTAGTAATCCAAAATTATCGGATAAAATCGCTCGTCTTATTCCTATGCATATACTAGGTGGTACTTTTCCCCCTTTGATAAAGATCGTCTCCGCGACCGGGGATTGAGAAATATTTATTAAAACAGTATATCTGAGAATTGTTATCAGATTGATTGGGATCATAGTGGGGTTACACTGTTGAGTCCAAAGAGTAGCGTAATCACATGACCGGGTATTTATGTTATTGAAAATTAATCTCATCATCGGCTTTGATTTTTTTTCTCTTAATTAGTTTTCACGATTGGATCAATTTGTTGAGTTAGTTAAAATGCGATAATTTCAAAGTCAATGTGAACGTTGATAGGTTATCTGTCGTGATGAAACAACAACTTCGAAGAATTTCTTTGACAATTTTTTTTGCCAATTAGGTATAACAGAATGGGAATTTTCCTGTGGCATAATCTTCTGGCAAAACGTCTTCTTCTATACTCAGAAAAAAATTAATCATAAATTCCGCCTTCTTCTGTCTCTCTCTCTCTCTCTCTATCTTTCTCTCTTCTCTTCTCTCTTAATTAATTACTAGATTTTCTGCGATGGTAATCTTCATTCTCTGGAATTGTAAACCAGCAGATTACGATCTCCATTACCCGGTAATAATTAGAGCTTGTTTGCAAAGATCTTAAAAATTGATTTTATCCTCAAACCACGAGAAAACAATAATTATAATTCCGAACCACTTCGAACTCTGCTGCATAAACTTCGACCCCTATTCCGTTGATTAATTTCTCAGAATCCAATTTATTCAGAAATCTAATTGAATGATCATCTCGAAGGTCTCAATTACCACTAATTTTCTAATGTTAAAAATCTCTTTCTCCTTATTTTAAAAAAGATAGCAAATATCGATGTATACTTACAGCAACACTATTTCCTGAAGCCAACCAAGACGCACAATCGCGCATGGCATCCATCTGGGCAAGGGATCGAAGAGCAACGTTTGCAGCATTATCTGGTCTGAAGAGTTCATGAGAAGCATACATGTCCAAATGTTTTTGACGGTATACGCTCACTCGCATCACTGTAACAATATTTGACAATGATTTCTTCATCTTTATTTCCTAAATTAGACGATATACAACCACGTTTCATCTGTACACACCACACCACACATACATATCAGCTATCATCACGCGTAATTACATATTCAAATATTATGTACATGCATTTAAACGCGATCATTCACGTGTCCAGAACGATTAAATCATGGGAAGTTTTTTCTTTCATTATACATTCGAGTGTTAAGATTCTATTGATCGAAGAGCAAGTTACGATAAGTAGAATATCAATATTTTTTCACACGGAGTATGACGATGCACGTTGGAGGCGATTGAAGCTAATTTTTTCGCCTCATTCGTAATTCACGTCTATCATATCTATCAGCAAAATCGCGAGTGAAATCACATGAGAGGGATAAAAAAATTTCATCTTCGATTTACTGATGCAATCTTTCTAATTTGTATACTGATTTTTCAAGGTATTCATCGTCAACTCACCCTTAGCAGTTTCGCCGTTCCAGTTTAGTCTTCTAGCAAGACAATGTGCAACCTGGGTTTTACCTCTTGCAGGTAAACCAGCCATGGCGACAACGACTCCGGCAAACCTACGAGGAGGCTTAGCCTTGTTGGTGCTTCTGACAACCATTTCCGGTACAGCTTCTGCAATAGAAATAGTGAAATCGAATGTTATTATTAATGTAGTATATTAATAAAAAGTTTCATTGGTATACCTAATTAACGTTTTTTTTTTTCCACTTTATGGCATAATTTAATGGCGAAGAAATCTTCTCCGACATTTCGAAATATACGTGTGTAAATAATTTATAATGATAACGAATCTCTCAGAAACGTATGAGTTTTCATATATAATTAAATTTCTGATTCAAATTTTGGCTTATGTAAATTTATTCTTATCGTCATTTGATACAAGAGGTGAATCTCATGATTCAAATATATGTAAAGCGACAATCGTCTAGTGCTGATAATCCATATTATGATGAAACCAACGATTTTCTTGCATTAGATTTCTAATTGGCAATTATTCCGTTGCCTGTAAACATCATCAATAAAAAAAAATCAGCCTTTCCTTATCTAGCCGATTTACAACGTTTCTTAATAGCGCGGCGTT
The DNA here is from genome assembly GCA_943736025.1 of Tenthredo mesomela. Classification (NCBI taxonomy): domain Eukaryota; kingdom Metazoa; phylum Arthropoda; class Insecta; order Hymenoptera; family Tenthredinidae; genus Tenthredo; species Tenthredo mesomela. The sequence continues at coordinate 50,101,653 of OX031013.1, forward strand.
AATATAATAATTACTTATGGCAAAGCTTCTTCACTGGGAATAACGTCTCTTTCATTATCGCTATATTCGGAAGAGGACTCGACTGGGACTGTCTAAGTATAGGTCAGTCACAAGTGTGAAGATAGAAATTGTACTCTCATTTATATATTTTTTTTAATGCATCAAAGATATGGTGTCTATATCTGTACAGTTGTATTTGCTCAAGTTCAACTGCTATAAAAACGACAGAAGGAAAGCAAAGGCAAATAATTTACGCTGCCGGCTGTGTTTGCACTTCGACCCTAAGTAAGCCAAGACGACAGACTGATGTATGTCGTCAACACCGGAGGCTATAATTATTTTTCTGGCTTTTGTAAACTATTTTTTCTACTGATATTTCATGCCCCATTACGGCTGTTCCATGCTGCCATTCGTTCATTCGTGGGCCTCTGATAATCGCTGTTTTTAGTCAAGCGTATAGCACTTTGAACTTGTGGTCAGTTGTGATAGGTACGCATCACATTTAGGACACAGTGCAGTTTGTGACTAGTGCCAAAGATCGTTCTCGATCAGCAACAGACTCTAAAGTTAACTGAAGTAAGTGTTTACACAACTCGTCTCTGCAATTACGTATTTGAGGTATAATTTGAAGTTTCAAATCACGAGGTTGGAGGAACGTGGTGCAACTTATTCTCGACTGTATTTATGACAGTATAATTCTCTCCCCATTCGTTGTCCGCATCGCTCAAACGAAAAGATTTAGATCGATTACGGTTCAAATTAGATTAGGGTTAATCCTCGTTGTTACTATCTGGTACTTCCTAAATGGGATGACAACGTGATTCATTTAGAACGATCACATTAGTTCCTTGGAACAAGTTACTCTGTCGCAAAACGCCTCAATTATAGCCAAGAAGTCTGTACACGCATTCAATGAACGTATTCTTACGTAGAAGACTCCGCAACTACTCAAAGGGTCATTCTGTTTGATTGAAATTATGCAACCACTTGAATCAATCTGTGAAAGATCTCTTGATATGAGTCTTGCTCCGATTTATTTTTAATATGAATAGGTATGGGAATTGAAATGGGAATATGTGGGAAGCGGTGCGTCACTAGCTTTATGAGTTTCTGATCATTTCCTAGAGGTCCATTTCGTAGTGGGTGGTAAACGGGAGAAGTATATTTTGGCTGACAATGAGCTGACGAAAAATAGACAATGAACATATAGCTTCTTTGTGGAAAAGGAATGGAAGAGGCTATAATAAGCCGACATGAGTTCCCACAAAAAAACAACAAAAAATCGGTAAAATAAACAGATCACCCGATCAATCATCGTGGGATTAGGCGAATGACTGCTGTGTGATATGCATGATCGATTTTCTGTTTCGGAAATTTTTGAGAATTTTGATGAAACCAAACGATCAGGTGACTGTGGTGGGATGGATATTTGAAAAGTATATCGTTGAGTGCGTGGGTTTATGTTAAAAATATATATACTACCCTAGCAATATTTCGACAGTACAAAAAATGAGAATAACTTAAACGACTCACCTCTCAGACACATTTTGACTATCTGCAGTTACGCAACGGTATTGATATCTTGCAATTTTTCGGAGCGAATGGTTTTTTCGAACTATGCAACTCCGACAGTTAAATTTGTAGAAGTGTTTCCTTCGGCTGATCCTTGTGGACTGAATATTGCATAAATATCTTTGCCAAGGGTTATAATTAGAGAGACTGTCCGTAAACGAACTCCTTGAGCACGCGTATATATCGCACGAATATATATCTCTGGATATGTATGTATTTGAATACCTATATGTGTAGAGTAAGCCTAGTTTTGAACAGATCTCAACTTCGTTGCCAATTTATGACGTAATCGGGGACGGCACAATTTCGCGATAATAACGGCTAGGCCAAAGAACACAACAACTAATGACGTAGTGAGGAAAAAAAAAAAAAAAAAAAAATGAAGAAAATTGAAAAAATATGAATATCTGATCAGGAAGTGAAGATTAGCTGAAGTCTAATTGCGTATATACTCATATATTATTCTGAGAATAATGTCACTATATATACTTTGAGATAGGAACTATCTATAGTTATTAGTTCTCAGGTTTACGTAACTTCGAACTACCGGAGTAGCTTGCACACTGTCGGAGTGGGAATCGTGAACTGAGTAAACCTGGGACGATATTTGCCACACCACCAGCCCTTATCTCGCCGCAAGCTTATCACGAGTCGTAAAAATCGTCTGTTTGCGGCGATGTGCTTTATTTGTCACGCGATCTGTCCAGACCTCGGAGAATCATCATCAATGCTGGTCATCTCCGAAGGAGATTTGTAAAAAAAAAAGGTGCCTGAATAATGGTGGAGGTCTTTAAACTCGCACTGATACTCAAAAGAGAATGGGAAATGTATAAAAGGAGTACATTGCCGATTAATTTGTCAACAATAAAGATACCTGACTTGAATCAGATTTATTACCTTCATTTCATTCATCCAGCGCGCGATGTCACAACTTTATCTCTGTTGTAACGCGAATTTCAATTATATTTGACAATGACTTAGCGATTTGCGTGAATGATCAGAAGTACAAATGTGAAGCTCGAGGTGAAGCTGTTTATAACGACGAATCAAATTCTTAGACGGTGATTATAGACGCGTGAGAAAAGAAAAAAAACCAGTTATTGATAATGATGTTCACTATAATTGCTTAGCTTTTCGAAATATCGTGAATTTGTTGCGTAATATTCAAGCTGCTAAAGTTCCTCGAATATCTAGCTTGCTCCGAGTTTATTGAGGCCAATTTACGGTTTGAAACAGTGAGAAATTTTTGTGTGTATGGAAGAAAGTCGGTGTAGCGAGTATCGCTGTACATAGGGAATAAGGAATTCAAAATACATTTTTTTGAGTAGCGGCGAAAACAGGAGTTTGCGACAATACTATTAAAACTGATGAACAAAAATACAGCAACGAATGACGTACACGATTCAAGCTTCGATTTCGACATTTCTTATCGCCTCTTTGAAAGTTTAATCGTGTAATTACAGTCGCCATGTTATTTCATAACTCAACGTCTTCGGACGTGTCGAATACGTCAATGAGTATAAACAGCTGGTAAAGCTGAATTTCGAAATTCGGCAAAGTGCACCGATTACGAATAGGCACACCCAATCCTGGAGCTAAAGTCTTTAGGAAAGAACTCCAAAATGAAAGTGATAAGCGGATGATACGGGTATTAACCATACACACAGCTGACGAATAGTTCGAGTGAAAGGGATTAGCCAAGCTTAAAATTAGAATAGCGGTTTTACCTTCCAATGTTTATCGCACAGCTGGCGTTTCATAAACTGAAATAAATTCAAACAAGTTTTTACTGTACGTATCGCACTAAGTGGCTATATATTGGTTCCTCATCTACGCCAAGGTTTACAATTAGCGTATAATAATATTGTTGTTTTATGGCTACCGACTAGTTTAAATTCGAGTTTATTTATTATCCTCTATCTTTAATTGCAGGAAATCTTACTTAGCACGAAGGACAGTTTCTGGTTTGAGGATGCTGGACTATTAATAAAAGCCACTACTGCTCTGGCCTGTTTGAAAGGCATGATATATGTGTGAATGTATCAGTGCGTCAAGAGCCGTTTTCTCATTGGTCGACGAAGAGGGCGCGGTCTTTAGCACACTCTTCTAAAACCTGTTAACCTCACGCACATATAGTATATATGTATATGTGACAAAGAGTGAGAAAATGACGAAAAGATAGAGAAAGAAACTAATTAAGAAATGGGTTCCTCGGTTACATCGATCCAACGACAGGCTGACAATTCATTTCTATACGCACATCGGTACAATCGATCCTTAGTTTCGTTCAAAATTCTGATCTGGAACAACCACGCAAAATATTTTCCGCAAAAGCACCGAAAATTTTGTAAACAATGTTTCGCTAATAACGCGCACGTTAAACATCGCGCAACGGTACTATAAAGACGTCCGTTTCTGCAGGGCTTGTTTACGACATGATCTCGTCGACGGCCAAAGCTCCGTTGCTTGCGGAATTGGCCATCTCTTTTTTGCCCGTATGTATGTACGTCATCTTTGTGATTCGAATGACAAGTGAGGCTCGGCTGAACAGCTGTGACTTTAAAATCGTCTTGTTGGCACTCATTGGTCGCATATGTAGTACATACATCGAATAAGTAGGTGATTCAGAAAATGACCTGCATTGACCAAAAAACCAAACTATTTATACTTTATACTGCCTACTAGCCCCTTGGTCCACGCAGAATATTAGCGAAGTGTCAAAGACCTCTATAGTATCGAATCGTATGATGTTTGAAAAATTTGGTTGATTGCAGATTCTTTCTCTTGATCGTTAACGCATATACTATATATACGTGTATCGCTGAACCGTTGAACAGATATACGCTGAGCTCAGCAATCTATTCCAACTTTTATGTATGCCGTTCTTTGAATATGCAGACTATGCGTTTTTGCGGACATTTTTGATTATTTATATGTATAGGAAAGTTACGTGGGGGTGAAAATCACCCCACTACTCCCACCGACTACTCCAAAATATGTTGGCCAATTTTTTTCTCATATTATTGAAAGGCGCGTCCCTGAACATAATATCGCATATACATTTGCGGTACAAGGTATAACCATGCTGGCAGTCGAGACCACCGCAACGCTTTTTCTCTTTTTTTACTTTTTCTCTTTACCGCTCTCTTCTCTCCTCTCTCTCCTCGCCAGGAAGTTGCGAGACGCAGACCATTTCGCACTGCGATATTCTCTCTTTTTCTAGATATTCCTTTTCTTACTTTTTTCTTTTCATTTCCCTCTCTATCGTGCCTCCCCTCTTATTTCTCAGACCGACTTGTTTACTATACGCGAACAACAGCATAGTGTCCGAGGTCCCGGTTTCTTGGTCGAGAAATTCAACACTAGAATATATGCTCACATTCGCAATACAGAGAACCAGTAGCAGTATTCAATATTAAACGTTGGAATCGGCTTGAACAGCTGTGTACACATAGCGATAATGATTCTGATGAAATTGCATTAGCTAACAAAGATATTTTTGCATTAGAAAATCCTGGAAGAAAATTGCAAATTTTAATATAAATATCTAATTCCCGTTGATCTTTACCTTTGTGCACCTCTGCGGCGCAGTTCTTCGACTCAACACTTGGTGCCATCGGTTTTGTTGCGATACCTGCAACCGATGAGTTTGCTACGACTCCGGCTTCGTGTAGGATTCCTACGTGAAGGGCTAGCTTCCTTACAGCTAGACAATAACCGAATAATGGTCCGGCTAACAAATCCAGGCAAGCTGCTACCCAGGGCATAACAAATTCGGTAGTTTATTTCTGCGTTTTTGTAGCTCCTGCACTGACCGACGATATTCTTGTAAGCAAATCGATATTTCTCCGGCGTTTCAACTCTCCGAAGTATTTCTGACTTGTTATCCGTTTTTGAGTTTGAAAAAAACTCCAATTCAGCGAAGATATAGATATTCACTATGCTGCCTAGCAAGCGAGAACCCTCTACTGGGTTTCGGAATGGTTCTGTTTATATCACAGAGAGCCGAGGGTGGATATGATAGGGATGATATATCGGCGCCGCTAAAGTTCTTCGGAAAAGTGATCGCTACTTGTGTGACGAATAAAAGACAACAGATCCTCCCTCATACCAATTTGCTTTATCGATACTTCCGGAGCCAGTTTGCGAGCTTCTGGTTCAGGCTACAACCAAATTTCGTTATCCGCACGCAGATGCAGGGGTAGTTGTGTTTCTCCCAGCTTACATAGTCACCGGTTTTCCCCAGTGACTCGACAAAGCTCTTTAAACGAAACTCTTGTCTTTATCAATAATCTCTCGTTCACGGAGATTTTCCCTCGTCGCTGATTAGGTATGTACTACGTATAGGATATTGGAGCACTGAACTATTGTTACACCTTTTTTGTTTCTGTTTTTTTTAACTCTCCGTGTCTTTTCGCCGAGATCAATTTATGTAATCTTTATATAATAATTGATATTCTTCTCGTTTCTTATCACTTTATCGCGGGGCGCGATAGAAACTCGGAAAAACCTATGAAAAACTGTTATTTTTAGGAGTAATCGAGCCGTGTTTACTTATACGTTTATTTTAGTCTTTGTAAAGATATTTTCGAACTCTTCAAGCTGAATATTCTCCGTTGAGCTCAAACCCTGGACTGTTCCGCGCGTCGCCCGCTTCTCCTTTTAGCATCGACCCGGTCGGACGCCACTCGTCCGCCCCCTCTGCGTCGCCAGCGTCGGCTGCGCAATCGGCGCTGCGACGCGGCATGCATGAAAACTCGGGTCCATCGTCGGCTAGTATTTTGTTTTTTTATAGTTTAAAGCGATAAAACCGATACAAGGAACGTCGAATGATAACACATACATTTGTACAGCTGTGGGTTTCACATGCCCCGGCTTTACGCCTCACTGAAAGGTTAACAAGACCATTTCTCAACGCGGATATATACTTATTGAGGATATCTACCTCCGGAAACTTGCCTTCAGTCGATAAGAATAGTCTAGAAATTGTAAATCAAGTTGAATTAACATCAGGAAGTTTATGTTCGGCTGCACCAAACTACTTATTCCGAGCACTACTATCAAGCGATTCGCGAGTTTATCGTTAAAAATTACGTAATTTATAACTATATGTACATAAATGTCTAGTACATCGCCTGATAGCTGCAATGTATTCTATAGTTCACCTGTAATTGAACTGAAAATGGCTCATCCAGCAATGCACGTGAAAATAAAATTTCGTAATATAACGTCGCCATCGCCGTTATATGAAATTCTTGGATTACCTCAAAAACGAGAAACTCAATTCTTCGTTAATTTACTCCTCGTGGCCTGCAGCTAAACATGTTTCTGTGGTTACGTACGTCATAAAGGCCATAACTCATTGTTGGAAAAAAAAAATGCAAAGTCATAGATGCGAAATACGCGATTGATCAATCAATTTTGCAAATTTCCCAGTTTCAGTAATTGGTATAGCGAAGTTCTTATAGGAGTAAACTACTTGTCTGCATCATTATTTCACGTAGATATTTATCTTTTAAATTATATAGAAAGACAGTGGTATTATACAAACGACTTATTTTTGACCCGTCTCATGTTAATGAAAAAGAAATAATTGCCATTCCCACCTATAGCTACTACGGCACGTGATTTGGAAGGCAAATACGTGACGAGGTATTAATAGTGATTTTACATTAGAATCCATCAATTGCTGCAGACGATACGTTTCGAGTTAGAAACAAGCTGTCTTTGTCGCAAAAAATCTCGCTTTTCACGCATAATGAAAACAATCGCACGTTATATAACCTAAACTGACTTAAGTTCAATTGAAGAATATTTTTTTCGAAAACAAAAGTGTAGACTATCTACCATAGTACTTCGTTATACGAACATTCATGATTCAAAATGGGATGCAGAGCCTTCGTTTCGAATTTTATTCCGATCAATCATAATACTTCAATCGTCTTCCCAGACCGAACTAGCTATTAAAATGATGTAGTTATAATAATCTAATCTACATCAGTTTCAGACCGCAACCGCACCCCACTATCTCACTCTTAGCTGCTTTATACGACGCGAAGTAACTCTAACGATATAATTTATAATTGTGCTAGTTGAAAACGTCCGGCATTTAATTTAAAGTCATAGTTTCATCGTTGCTATATAGTTGAAATATCGAAGAGATAAAGGCCGGAAATCCATGTTTGGTACAAACTTGAATAACGGACGTAGGTGTTGATCGGTGGCGTATTTAACAGTGTGAACTTTACGGTTATAATGTATTCCGTATTTAAAACCCATCATTTGTATTCATTTTTGTTCAATATATAATAATTCTTGATTGACTGAGACCTTCCTCTAAAAAAAAAAAAAAAATATAATAATTCTGTTGAGGTCTTTAAAGGACTTACGAAAACGGGCCAAAGTTCTATATAACTGGAAGTTGAAAAACTAGTTTATCAAGTTTGTGAGAAGATCATAGTCATCTCTTTGGGTTGCATAGCGTTCACAAGAAGAGAAAGGTATTATCTCCACCCGTACAATATACATATATACGGCATACAGCCTCACGCGATGCGTTAATCTCCTGGAGGCCACACGACTACGTGCACGCTCGGGGAAACGCGTCAGTCTGGTGGTCGACGGGCTGTTGTGTGGACTGTGAATTGTATAGCACTAGACAGCGAGTATAGCGTTACCTAAGGTGCGATAACATTTGTTATTTTTAGTCATCCAGAAATTGGCGACGCATATTTTGAGACCCCACCATGATCGGCGACCTTGGAACAGTGGAGGTGCTCTGCGCCGTTGCAATCATATTTACTGGAATATGGTACTATCTCGTGGCAAACTACAGCTTCTGGAAACAACGTGGAGTCCCGGGTCCAGAACCGAAGCTAATCTTTGGAAACTTCAAGGACATCACGTTGATGAGGGTCTCATTTGCCGAGTCTTTGAAGCAAATGTGCGACCAATTTCCTAATGCTGGAATGGTCGGAGTGTACGCGCGTCGTACGCCGTTGTTGCTGCTACGTGATCCTGAACTTATCAAGGACGTGCTGATAAAGGACTTTTCGAGCTTTTCAGAGAGAGGCAACCCGATGATCGAGGATTTGGAACCGTTGAGTGTTCATCTATTCAATCTAGAAACTAAAAGATGGAGAGCTCTCCGCCCGAGGTTATCGCCTGCATTTACCACCGGTAAAATGAAACACATGTTTGCTCTGATAGTGGAGTGTGCGGAGTACTTTGAAAAGTATTTAGGTACCGTAGTGGAAAAGGGTGAACCCATTGACTGTCGTGAGATATCTGCTAAGTATACCACAGATGTAATTGGTAGCTGTGCCTTTGGCCTGCAGATGAATTCTCTGGCTGATGAAGACAGTGAGTTTAGAAAAATGGGAAGAAAAGTTTTTCAGCTTGATTTCAAAACTAGGATCCTGATCACGTTGCGTACCGCTGCACCGTGGCTTTATAAATTACTTGGTAATTCTGCAGTTCCCGAGGAAGTTACAGAATTCTTCATGTCCTCAATGAAGCAGACAATGGACTACCGGAGAAAGAACAACGTTCATAGAGGGGACCTCGTTGACATGCTAATAGAACTGAAAGACAGCCCGGAGAAACTGGATTTTGGTAAGGATATTATACGTGCCACTCATATTCCATTACCAAGTTGATGTTTACTCACATGATCTGGATAGGATGGAGGAAATTATACCTACTATGCGAAAGAATGATGTGTACTCTGTACAGTATAGTACAAAAATTATATGCTCCTCACAAGCCGCCATATAGTCCTCCATCGCAATATCATGCAAAGTCATCTTCGAATTGTCTGTACCGCACGGTGTACATTTACTTTTCGAGAATATATATGCGAATATTTACAGTAGTGTAGATAACGGAGTTCGCGAAGTCGTAGAAATCAGCTTGTATACGTGGGCGACATACGCGATGGCGCATTAAAGCCGGACGCATCATATACACACTTATTTATGAGCCGACAAATATATCTACATATATTTACCTGCTACATAATGCAGCAAAACATTTCGCTCTACATGAATGTTGTTTTCATCTCTATCTAATCTTTGTTGTATTCAGTCAGGTTAGTTGAGGTTCGCAATACCGTTATATAGCAAACGATTGTTGTCATTAGGTATTGCCATTCCATGATAAAAAGATAAGTCAATAAGTTCGAAAGCATTTTATCGCAGAACCATATAATCGGGGAAAAGCAAGTTATACTATGCTGGCCACTTGTATGCTGATACTTGTAATCTTTGAGCCTGAAAAACATCGTGCAGATAAAAATTAGGAACTTATTAAAAACTGCTTAAGCTGGTGATAATCAGAGATCGTTTTGATTACAGAGCTAACGGATTCTCTACTCACTGCTCAGGCCTTTGTGTTTTTCCTTGCTGGCTTCGAGACTTCATCTAGTACGATAAGTCACGCTTTATTAGAATTATCCCAACGCCAGGATATACAAGACAAACTGCGACAAGAGATTATTCAGTCACTCAAGAAAAATGATGGACACATTTCCTATGAGAGTGTGAAGGAAATGAAGTACATGCACATGGTGTTCCAAGGTATTGTTAAAATATGTCATCGATAAGTATCAAGATCATTTTAAACGTGGGTGCATATGATTTCTTTCTTTTCAGAGACCTTGCGGCTCAGACCACCGGTTGTTTTTCATATGAGAAAAGCAGTCAACGACTACACTTTCAGAGGCGTAGATGTCAAGATCCCGAAGGGGCAAAGAGTATGGATTCCGGTTTGGGAAATTCATCAGAATCCAGAGCATTACCCGAATCCAGAAGTCTTTGATCCCGAACGTTTCACCGAAGAGATGTGCAAAGCCAGGCATCCGATGACGTATCTGCCTTTTGGCGACGGACCCAGAAATTGCATTGGTATAACTAACAAAGTTATTCCAAATCCAAGCGGCAGTCGCTAAACGAGTTTGTTGATGCCAGAATTAATTTAACATGATGTTTAACGCTCGTTACAGGTGCGCGCTTTGCTGTTTTTCAAACAAAACTGGGCTTGATCAAGATATTAGCAAACTATAAGGTTGAGATTTCTGAGAAGACTCATCTTCCGTACAAGCCCAGTCCGAAAGGGATTCTACTAGAACCTTTTGGAGGAGTACATCTGAAGTTTTCAAAACTTACTTGATGGCAGTAAGAACGATTTCTTTCGTTATCCATCAAAATAAGCGATACCGAAATGAGAACGATGCACGAATTTTTATTGTAAATTTACATTAGGATTTTGCAAAAATCTATTTTATTTTATTTGTATACTAGCATAAGATGTATACATTCATGAGTTATTATAACGAGTATTTTTCAACTGAAACACCTGCTTTTTATTTATACCAATGCCTTGCATGGAGTACGTAGTACCCTCACACATCTTCGCTCTACTACACAAATGAACCCGTTATATGCATCGGATGAGTAGCTGACATTTTTTGGGCCAGAATTATGGCTGCCGATTTATCAAAAAGAATTTTTACCATCGATTTCCCGCTCAAACAGTTTATCACCATCGGTTTAAATTGACTCGACCGCGTATAGCAATCCGAAAGAAAGGTCGAGGGAGTAGTGGTAACAGTGCATGGTACTATACATACGTACTAAAATTCCTAGATAAATTTTTAGGGAGGTAAGGGAACGTCTCGACGCCTCAACGTAGAACTATGATATCTCAAATTGTGGTAGAAAAACATGACATCTCAAATTCTGGTTGGAAAACACGATATCTCAAATTGTTGTAGAAAAACATGATATCTCGAGTTAAAATTGAAAACTATGCTATCTCGCTAGCACAATTTTGTTTTTTGATTTTAGGTTGGTAATAGCTCGAGATGAAAGTATATCATTTTTTTTTGAATCCTTTAACATGTGAAATTGATGGAGGGTGGTAATGCTCATGAGACTACTGCAAATATTAGGAAATATTTGAACAAGTCCATACACAAAAAATATATTTTTGTAACACATGCACGATTTTCGCGTTTTTTTTTTTTTTTACCACTAAGCGGGCTTAAAGTGGCGGTTTCCAGACGAGCGGGCAAATAAAAAATGAAAACGCCCGCTAAATTATTTTTCAATATTTCAAGAAAATTATAAAAAAAAAAAAAAAAAAAAAAAAACGCGAAAATCGTGCTGTTACAAAAAATATGGTGTACACCAAGGGCTAAGTGGGCTTTTTGACCCTGTGTGGTTGCAGTACTCTTCTTCGGCTCGCAAATGCACGCGTCTTCGACTCGTGCTAGCTCGTCTCCGACTCGTACTGCAAACTCCACACTCGGTCTAAAAAAGCCCGCTTTACGCCGCTTACGCTCTCTTCACAGAGAGCTAACATATTCATTTTAATTTTTTGAAAATAACCATTATATATTCAGAAAGCTGGTTTTTTAAGCTTTCCAAACCTATATAATAAAAGTCGATTACCTTAATTAGAAGATTAAATAGAGTCATCGGATCGAAAAAAAAACGGAAGTGCATCATAATTATAAATTCACATATGGTATGAATTAAATAGAGTCATTTAAAATCTAGAGATTTTTTTAAAGCAACAAAATTTCTAGATTTTAAATGACTTTATTTAATCTTCTAATTAAGGTAATCGACTTTTATTATATAGGTTTGGAAAGCTCACAAAACCAGCTTTGTGAATATACAATGGGTCTTTTTGAAAAATCAAAATGAATAGGTGTAATTTCAGTTTGAATAAAAAAACGAAAATTCCCACGAGTGCATTCGCGAGCCGAAGACGAGTACTGCAACCACACAGGGTCAAAAAGCCCACTTAGCCCTTGGTGCACACCATATTTTTTGTAACAGCACGATTTTCGCGTTTTTTTTTTTTTTTTTTTTTTTTATAATTTTCTTGAAATATTGAAAAATAATTTAGCGGGCGTTTTCATTTTTTATTTGCCCGCTCGTCTGGAAACCGCCACTTTAAGCCCGCTTAGTGGTAAAAAAAAAAAAAAAACGCGAAAATCGTGCATGTGTTACAAAAATATATTTTTTGTGTATGGACTTGTTCAAATATTTCCTAATATTTGCAGTAGTCTCATGAGCATTACCACCCTCCATCAATTTCACATGTTAAAGGATTAAAAAAAAAAATGATATACTTTCATCTCGAGCTATTACCAACCTAAAATCAAAAAACAAAATTGTGCTAGCGAGATAGCATAGTTTGCAATTTTAACTCGAGATATCATGTTTTTCTACAACAATTTGAGATATCGTGTTTTCCAACCAGAATTTGAGATGTCATGTTTTTCTACCACAATTTGAGATATCATAGTTCTACGTTGAGGCGTCGGGCTAGCCTGACAGAATCGGGGCTGACAAAAGCGGGACTCTACTGTATTTGTTTTTATTCCAATAATATTTTACTCACCTAACCAACTTGAAATGGCATGATGAATTACTGCCAGCGCCGTCTTAAGCATGATAGGGGCCCAAGGGCCTGGACTAATTAAGGGGCCCTCTTTTATAGATAATTAATGCTGTAAATAATGTAGGAGACCAAATATGATTTATATGGATCATCTTTATTAGGTAAAACTAACACAACCTTACATCATTCGTGACTTTTTATTTCCCATTTAAATAACACGGGAAATGTTTTTTTTTTTTTATTTGGAATTTTATTCCGTTCTACCGAATCATCGTGTTGTAAAAATCAATACATATTCTTGTAGGAAATTAAACGATCACCAAAAAAGGTCTAATACGACTTTTCGCTAAGTCGAAAAAAAAAGTCGTCATATACCGTTGGAGGTTGAACTTTAACCTTGAATAACTTTCAAACGAGTGGACTTAGCGAAAAATCATATCAGACCTTTTTTGGAGATCCTTTAATTTCCTACAAGAATATGTATTGATTTTTACAACCCGATGATTCGTTAGATTGGAATAAAATTCCAAATAAAGAAAAAAACATTTCTCGTGTTATTTAAATGGGAAATCAAAAATCACGATGAGCCAGCTCTTAATATTAATATTAATATTAATATTAATATTAAGAGCTCAAACTTTAAGAGAATTTTTTTTTCGTCATCATGAATAATATTTTCATGGTAGCTAAGGAAAAAAAATTAGTCTTTTTTATAGCCCACCCTAATAAAATTTGAAGAAAAATTAATAAATACAGCGTAAAATATTCGAATTTAACTGACATCGATAGTCTTCTGGCTCACCAGTGGGGGCCCCCTAGAACCCGGGGCCCTGGGCCCGGGCCCATCGGGCCCATGCTTAAAGACGGCACTGATTACTGCATCGGGTTTCAATTTTGCTGGTCAGTGGGACCAACTTAATTCACGGCAAAAAAATTTCGGCTGTGAGATAGCCGCTTTTTCAAGCGGACTCTGAGATATAGCCGGTTATTCTGCGTATGGTACCGAATTAGTAAGCACTTACGCTGCGCGCTGTACCGGAATGTTACAGTCATCATGACATTGCATCAAATTCAAAGAAGAAAAACAGAACACAATCTTAGTCCATTGAAAAAATGTTAATAGCTGTAGTACACTAAACGTAATGGATTCTGATCCGGACGAGTTGGACAATTCTAGAAACAGCCAATCGGCGCTCTGGATTTTTTTAATCCAGAGTGCCGATTGGCTGTTTCTAGAATTGTCCAACTCATCCGGATCAGAATCCATTACGTTTAGTGTACCTACATAACACTGTGAATTATCGTATCGCATCATCTTTAGAATTTAGAATGATTATCGTTACGTTAATAAAAATCCTTTGAAAAGAAATACCAATGATGAATCTTACGTATATCATTAATGCCTTTACGTATATCATCAAAGTGAGTGGTAATTAATATTTACCTTAAACATACCGCTAGCCTCTCCTCAGGTCCGATAGATCTTCTAAAATTAGTATCTTTTTTTGATAAATCATTGTATAGGATCGCCAACAATTCTTGAAATTTCTCGTATGACATACGAAAATATTCGAAAAACTTTGCAGGGTCGCGTATAAGATCGGGAACCAACGTATGATGCTCGCCATAAATTGGCCGTTTTTTACAAATATTGTGAACCCATTTTTATTTTTTATTTTACGTCGTTTAATCGCTTCATCACACAAAATAGCTGCAGCTATGATAATGTCCTCGTCAGAGCTAGTATCCATTGCGACTGATGTGAATGTATGAAAAAATGACTGTATCGTGTACTATATCGATAGGTAATTCAGACAAATTGAAAAATTGAGAGAAAATTCCGTACCGCAGCATTTCAGAGATGCTCGGTACTCGGTACACGGAAAACCAAACGTCGGTGTGATGCCGGCGACACAGACTTTTCGTGTCGGATCACCTATGGGGATCGTGACCAGTATACAGTCACTCACACGCAGCGCCGACCAATCACAGCTATGTGTGAGCGATCGTGGCGCCTGTAGGTGAGGCGAACACGGGACACGAAAAGTCTGTGTCGCCGGCATGAGCGCCATCTCAGATTGGTCTGAGACCAATCTGTAAGAAAAAATATTTTCAGACGAGTGCTAGGCCTATGCAGATAGTATAGAGAACAATCTGCATTGGACAGAGGGCCATCTGAGATTGGTCTCACACCAATCTTACATTTATTAGTTCAACATAGTTGCAGAGCCGATGCGCATGTGCGTAGAACCCAGTTTACATAGACTTACGTCCCATTTTACATTTGAACACAACCGATGTGCAGATAATACGTATTCCTACATTACTGACCAAATGGTAATGTCCCACTCGTCTGAAAATATTTTTTTTTACAGATTGGTCTCAGACCAATCCGAGATGGCGCTCACACCGACGTTTGGTTTTCCGTGTAGCATAGTTGCCGCCGTTCACCTCGGTTTGGTGCGCGCAGGCCTTTATACGTTTTCAATATATAAGTAAGCCTTTTGACGGTTGTCGCTATCAGTTGTGTCTCATATCAGTGAAGGCTTCAGTCAGTTACGCAGCAGACTAAGAGTACTGTGTCGCAAGGTGCGACGAAATTCGTATATCTAAGTCATTCACGAATTAGTGGCGTGCATTCTAAGGCCTAATAATGGTAAGTCAGATTGGAATGGTGGAGGTGCTCTGCGCCGTTACTGTCATTCTCACTGGGATCTGGTACTATCTCGTGGCAAACTATAACTACTGGAAAAAGCTCGGAGTAGTAGGACCGAAGCCCAGCATATTCTTTGGAAACTGGAAAGAGATGACGTTAAGGCAGCGACAATCTAGTGAAAGCTTGAAGGATCTTTGCGATCAATTTCCTGGCGCCCCGATGGTTGGGTTGTACAGGCATCGTGAGCCCGTGTTACTAGTGCGTGACCTTGAACTCATCAAGGATGTGCTAATAAAAGACTTTTCAAGTTTCTCAGACAGAGGCAACCACATAAATGAGAAACTGGAACCGTTAAGCGCTAATCTCTTTAATCTAGAATCGAAAAGATGGCGATCTCTTCGTCCGAAGTTATCACCGGCGTTTACTTCGGGTAAAATGAAGCACATGTTCACTTTGTTACTGGAGTGTGCAGATCATTTTGACGAGTATTTAGCTACCCTGGTTGAACAAGGTAAACTCATAGACTGTCGTGAGATAGCTGCAAAGTACACCACGGACGCAATTGGTAGCTGTGCCTTTGGCCTTCAGTTAAATGCTCTTGCGGATGAAGATAGTGAATTTAGGAAAATGGGGAAAAAGGCGTTTACAGTTGATTTCAAAATGAGATGCCTAGTGGTCTTACGTACTTTTGCACCCTGGCTCTATGACTTACTAGGAATACCTATAAGGTCCAAGGAAGTTACAGAATTATTCATGTCATCAATTAAGCAAACTATGGACTATCGGAAGAAGAACAACATTGTTAGAGGGGATCTCGTTGATAACCTACTGGAACTGCAGAACAGCCAAAAGTCGTTAGATTTCGGTAAGACTGCCATACGCCATTCACGTATCATACAAAAAAGCAATTATTTATCTACATAGGTAGAAGAGACTCCACAGAAACGGTTACAGTGCAGCGCGATTGCTTAGTATGTGATTAGCCTGTACAATGTTTTTGCAAAGTTTTATGTTCCATACAAGCATATACCTTCATTAATCGTTTATCGTCGAATTCCACAAGGTGATCTTACAAGTGTCCTTCACCACATGCTTTGTGTTTTTACTGATATTCTAAAATTTGGAGTCTAGTAGACTTGAGCAAACTAAAATTAGGACCTTGTGAGCAGGTGTTAAAACTAGTAATAATAGAAGACCGGTTTGATTACAGAGCTAACTGATTCCCTGCTCACTGCTCAGGCCTTCGGGTTTTTTCTTGCCGGCTTCGAGACTTCGGCTTCCACGATTAGCCACGCTTTGATGGAGCTATCCCAATACCAGGATATCCAAGAAAAGCTGCGACAAGAAATTCTTGAGTCACTTGAAAAGAATAATGGGAGCATTACCTATGAGAATGTGAAGGAGATGAAGTACTTGCACATGGTATTCGAAGGTACGGATCGATAGTCCTCGATAAGTATTATACTGACTTTGAGCGTGGATGATATGATTTAGTTATTTTTAGAGACGCTGCGGCTAAGACCACCGCTTGTCTTTCATGATAGAAGAGCAGCCAACGACTACACTTTTAGAGGCGTAAACGTAACGATCCCAAAGGATCAGATTGTATTCATTCCGACCTGGGAAATTCATCACAATCCAGAGTATTACCCGAAGCCAGAAGTTTTCGATCCCGAACGATTCACGGAAGAGATGTGCAAGGCCAGGCATCCAATGACGTATTTGCCTTTTGGAGACGGACCTAGGAATTGCATTGGTGAGTGGAAATTGCTCATTTATGTTCGTTGGCGTGAAAAATAATCGACATATTATGTTATAGGAGCGCGCTTTGCTATCTACCAAACGAAACTAGGCTTGATCAAGGTATTGGCGAAATACAAGGTGGAGGTTTCCGAAAAGCTTCACCTTCCGTACAAGCCCAGTCCGAAATCGTTCATGCTTCGGCCTGAGGGAGGAATACATTTAAAATTCACTAAAATCAATCACTCGCAGTAGGAAGTATCTCATCCACTGTCCACCGAAGTAATTTATACCGAAATGAAAATGCTGAACAAATTTTCAATAAAGATATTTACGAAAATACATTTTACAACACTTTGTCAGTTATTGAGATTGGTCCTACTCCATTGGCGTCTTCGTACGATGTGTTAAAATTCTTAGATTCAGGAATTGCATCTCTGTCATTTGACTAACGTATAAAGAAACTCTTGGGGGGGGGGGGGGGGGGGGGGGGGATCCTCATAGTGAACTGAGCTAAGTTCAGGGGCAGCGTAGATCGCGTTTTGTCGCCTATTGAGTCATAGCCACAGTGCCCACGTTAATAAACTCACAATTAGCTATTCAGTATGACCTCGGGCACTGCTGATCGTCCGAACGCTTAATTAGACATTTTTTCACGTTTGTCCAAGCATCACCATGATCTTTACGTCATGTAATACTAACAAAGAGAAAGGAAGGAAGGCATTCTCTTCAAGGGCGTCGTCAAGGGGAGGGGGGCAGGGAGGGGCAGCTCCCACCCACCCCCCCCCTTCAGATTCGAGAAATGTACATAGAAGAATCAAAATGAAATGAAAATCGGCTTAGCGATGCCGAGTGTGCCTAGAAAGCTTATTTTTGATCACGAATGGCCGGTTTCACCAACGATGAATAATTCTATTCATATAGACTCTTATTCATTGAAAACAAAAGACATTGTATTTACGACTTTCATTCGACGAATAGAGTTATTCTATGAATAAGGAGTTATTCGACATTGGTGAAACCGGCCATTAGAGGACTTTATTAATAGAGTGGTCGAAGAATTTGCGAAAAAAAAACCCGAGGAGACTACGTTTTAATTAATTTTATTTGAATTTCTTTTATTTTTAAATTTTTAAAAAATTTTTTGAATAGATTTTGCATGTTTTAAAACCCTTTCTTTGAAAATTAGAATCATTGTACTTATTTGTAGACTTAGCGTCTTCTGACCGGGATTCTGACCGGTATAAAGTTGGCACCACAATCTTCTGTCTCCTTCTATCCTTTGTGGTTACATAGAGACGATTTTGAAGGTTAGACGAATTGTCAAATGCGGAGAGAGCAGCGCAGTATTACTGAATTATATATTATATATTTTATATATTATATATTTTATATATTATCTATTATATCTATTATATAGATTACATATATTTCTATCGTTGGATCGTGCGAATGAAGAAAAAAAAAAACCCCGTTTAATAATAAAATTGTAAAAAATGTTCTTGCCTGCTATTAGTACTGTGATAGGATTATATTATACCTACGTACTATGGTGGTATAGTACCAGTACTGTAAAGATGTCGCAAACGAATTATTTAATTCAGCGGATGCGATCAAAATCCGATAAACCTGATTGAAAAAAAAAAAAAAAAATTAAAAAAAAAAAAAAAAAAAAAAAACTAAAAAAAATGAAACCTAATTCCAGATGCCGTAAGCAGAATGCAGAAGCATAGCACATGCGCTGTCCCGAAAGTCCAGAGTTCTGTGCGCATGCTCTATGCTTCTGCCTTCTGCAGTTTTATGTGCTTCGGCCTTAACACTTACTGATTTGCGCTAGCCGCTACAGGTCTAAGACTATAGACTATCGATTCTCTAGCCAGGGGTGCGATTCTGGGTTGCTGGCGCTACTTATCTCCTGGCGTTACTTATCGCCAACGTGGCCTCTCCTCAAACATATGATATTTTTCCGCCGGCTGCTAGATCGCGACATATAACAATATTTAGCGCGAGGAAATGAGTCCTAAATGAAGCGTTCTCATTGGCCGAAGCAGCGACGAGCCTCGAAACAGGCCTCGCGCTAAATATTGTTATATGTCGCGATCTAGCAGCCGGCGGAAAAATATCATATGTTTGAGGAGAGGCCACGTTGGCGATAAGTAACGCCAGGAGATAAGTAGCGCCAGCAACCCAGAATCGCACCCCAGGAATCGATAATCGAGGTATAGATCGCATTTCATCACATACTTCAACAGTACGTACAATTCATATTTTCCCCATCCTGTCTCTCATCTTGCCCCACCCTGGCCCGTCGGCTGGCGACGCCCTTGATTCTCTTAAACCGAAAGAATTAAGCTGTCACGTTTATCGAAATATAACAATTATCATTATACATCATTACGTTAATCCTTCAGAATATTTCACGATCTTATCTTCAATTGGTTAACGCTTCGGCTTTAACAGAATTTTACAGTCGTCTGTATCGCAATTTTACTGCGTAGCTTTTACAAAGATGGAGCCACAATTTCAGTTCACCGATCACGCATACCAGCGTCGTAATATATCATTTAACCTTGTGGAGGCTCTCCAGATAGTGTTGCCTCTAGGTAAACACTTCAGTCAGTTGATTGTCGAACGAATGTATAAGTTGCATGGAAGTCAACTGTGATTACTGTGCGATTACTGTGATTAATACATTCGTAATTTTTAGTCATTCACAAATTGGTTGCGCACATTCCAAGGCTTCATAATGTTCGGTTTCCTTGGAACACCGGAAGTGCTCGGTGCCATTGCTATAATCTTGACAGGCGTCTGGTACTATCTCGTGGCGAACTACAACCATTGGAAAAAGCTCGGCGTCCCGGGACCGGAACCTCAATTAATTTTTGGAAACTGGAAAGACCTATTGTTAATCCGACGACACTTTGGCGAAGGCTTGAAGGATATATGTGATCAATTCACAGGGGAGCCATTGATCGGAGTCTACATGAATCGGACACCGATCTTACTAGTGCGTGACCCTGAACTCGTAAAGGACGTGCTAATAAAGGACTTTTCGAGTTTCTCAGAGAGAGGCATCCCCATACACGAGAAATTGGAACCGTTGAATCTTCATCTCTTTAATCTCGAAACGAAAAGATGGCGAATTCTTCGCCCAAAGTTATCGCCTGCATTCACTTCGGGGAAAATGAAGCACATGTTTTCTTTGATACTAGAGTGCGCGGACCATTTTGAAAAGTACTTAGAGTCCCTTACAGGGGAGGGTGAAATAGTAGATTGTCGTGAGATATCTGCGAAGTTCACCACGGACGTAATTGGTAGCTGTGCTTTCGGCCTTCAGTTAAATTCCCTTAAGGATGAAGACAGCGAGTTCAGAAAAATGGGAAGAAAAGTATTAGAAATGGATTTGAAAATGAGGTGCCTTTCGGTGTTGAGTACCTTTGCACCCTGGCTCTATAACTTAATAGGAATATCTGTAATGCCCACCGATGTTACAGAATTCTTTACGTCATCAATTATGCAAACTATAGACTATAGAAAAAAGAACGGCGTCGTGAGAGGGGATCTCGTTGATAATCTACTGGAAATGCAAAATGATGCAAAGACATCAGATTTTGGTAAGAATATCACGCGGGATACACGTTTCATGATAAGGCTAATATTTATCTACATAAATGGTAGATATGGGATAGATAAGATTGCAATCTGCGAATCTTGGTGTGTAATCTACCCTACAGCTTTGTCGAAAAATGTTATTGTTTATATACCTACCTACGCCGTTATTATACATATATCATATAGTTATTACTTGAAATGAAATTTGATTTCGCCGAGCAATAAGAGAAAATCATTTTGATTGCAGAACTAACAGATACCCTACTTACTGCTCAGGCTTTTGTGTTTTTCCTTGCTGGATTTGAGACTTCTTCTACCACCATTAGTCACGCATTAATGGAGCTATCCCAAAAACAGAATATCCAGGATAAGCTACGACAAGAGATTAACGAATCACTGGAGAAAAATAATGGAATCATTTCATATGAAAGTGTAAAGGAAATGAAGTACTTGCACATGGTGTTCCAAGGTACTATATACCAATAAAACCGTCGATAAGTATTTGACTAAATATGAGCATAGATAATATTATTTTGTTCTTTTCAGAGACGTTGCGGCTCAGACCACCGCTTGTCCTTCACTTTCGAAAAGCCCTCACCAAATATACTTTCAGTGGTACAAATGTGACGATCCCGAAAGATCAGGGCGTATTCATTCCGATCTGGGATATTCATTTCAACCCAGAGTATTGGCCTGAACCAGAAGTTTTCGATCCTGAACGATTCACGGAAGAGATGTGCAAAGCCAGGCATCCGATGACGTATTTGCCTTTCGGAGATGGACCTAGGAATTGTATTGGTAAGTGGCGATTATACTTAGGTGTGTATCGACGTGAAAAATAACTGATACCTATAATATATTGCAGGAGCGCGCTTTGCTGCCTATCAAACAAAGCTGGGATTAATTAAAGTATTGGCAAAATACAAGGTCGAGGTTTCCGAAAAGCTTCAACTTCCGTATAAGCCCAAAGCTAAATCGTTCCTGCTGCAGCCTGAGGGAGGAATACATCTAAAGTTGACAAAAATCAATAACTCGTAGTAGAAAGTATTTCCCCCAGTTTTTGCGAACATGATCGATATTATAATGATGAATTAATTTTGAATGTAGAAATTAACAAGAATATATTTTAGTTTGAATACACGATTTTGTACACATGAATTTGTGAATTATTAATTTAAAAAAAAACCTCCCCCTTTTTCGCTATAGCTACACCGACGCCTCTGTCTGTGCATGCAGGCCTTATCAAACATCATCAATCTTTTTCCCATCTTTCAGTTCCCTTCGCAGAATCTTATAAACAAAACTCGAAAAGTTCCCGAATTAATTATCGGAATCTTCTCTTTCCAATCAATTTTCCGCAACCGGAACGTCATCGTGCAATTCCGAAATATTTTTCTCCGAAAATTTGGGTTTAAGACGAATCTGTGCTTTTGTTGACATGATTTCCTAATTCCAAAATAACATCACTTCAAAATTCTCGGATTTAGAAAATCGTAAAGTTTCGACTATTCAGACTTTCGCAACGGATGTCCAAAAAATTCTGAAGAGATCAAGATTCTGATTAATGGAATTAATTTCCTTTAATTTTGTAAACTACTATGAGGAGCTAATTGAGACTGGTCTAAATCCGTTAGCGTCTTCGTACAAAGTGTCTACGATATTGGGGTAATAGGGTCTTTGAAGTGCCAATCGGAATAGGACAAACGTCCATCACCAGCTTCGCTAAAAATTCAAATAAACCACGGAATAAGAAGAATTACAAGCTCTCTTGAGTTGTATTGTTATTCTGAAAAGTCACTTAAATTGTTGTTTGACCCAAGATCTACGGATTAGTCGGATGGAGTAAAGCCAATTGTCAACAGAAAAATTAGTTTTCCGAACTTTGGATGATATATTCTAAAAATATAGTGAAAATATCACAGTCATGATTATGGGGCATTTTTGGAACCGGAGGCGGAGTGATACGCTAATCTCTTTGTGGATCTTTGACGGGAAATTAAAGTCATCCTTACGGTGCATGAAATTTCCCGAGTCGGACGCATATATAATCTTATGACCTATCGATAAGCCGTGCTACCGTCGCTATATAAGCTAAACCTCTGAAAAGTCTCCCGATACAGTGCTGCTTACTGAGGGTGGTGAATGATTCGGTTCATTCACTGTCGAACCATTCTATGTTATATACGAAAGTACATTGCGAGTACTGTTGCATAAGGTGCAAAAACATTTGTCATACTTTTAGTCATCCAGAAAATTGGCGGCGTACATTCTAAGGCTCCATAATGTTCGGTGATCCCGGAACATCGGAGGTGCTTGGTGCCATTGCTATCATCTTCATTGGAATCTGGTACTATCTTGTGGCAAACTACGACTACTGGAGTAAGCTCAGAATCCCAGGACCGAAACCCAGAATATTATTTGGAAACTGGAAGGACTTGATATTGTCAAGGCGACACGTTGGTGAGGTCATAAAGGAGTATTATTACCAATTTCCTGGTGAACCGCTAATCGGCTTGTACGAGCGTCGGAAGCCGTTATTGTTGGTGTGTGACCTCGACCTTATCAAAGACGTGTTGATAAAAGACTTTGCAAGTTTCTCAGAGAGAGAAATGCCTTTACACGAGAAAGTCGATCCGTTGGATGCCGGACTCTTTAATTTGGAAACAAGAAGATGGCGATCTCTTCGCCCGAAGTTATCACCCACGTTCACTTCAGGTAAAATGAAGCACATGTTTGCTTTGATATTGGAGTGTGCAGAGCGTTTCGACAATTATTTGAGTACCGTAGTGCAGAAGGAGGAACCCATAGACTGTATGGAGATATCTGCGAAGTACACCACTGATGTAATTGGTAGCTGTGCCTTCGGTCTCCAGTTAAATGCCTTGGCAGATGAAGATAGCGAATTCCGGAAAATGGGACGAAAAGTGTTTCGTTCTACTTTTAAAATGAGATCCCTGATATTATTACGTGCGGCCGCGCCTTGGCTCTATGATTTCCTAGGAGTGCCGGCAACTCCCAGAGATGTTACCGAATTCTTCACGTCATCAATTAAACAAACTATAAATCACCGGAAGAAGAACAACGTTTGGAGAGGAGACCTTGTTGATACGCTATTGGAACTACAGAACAGCCCAAACACAGATGATTTCGGTAAGAGTACGACATGGAATTCACATTTCATAACACAGTTTATATTCATTAAGCATTTACGAATCATATGTATACCAGCGTGTTCATGTAGGTATGTATGTGCACATTTTTTATTCAGGTTTGCAGCTGAACCTGCCGACCAATTCGAATGAAGTTTTCGCGGAAAATCGTCTACTCCTTGTTCATGTGTTAGTACAGATAATTTTTGTTGATGCGGAGATAAAAGGAGATCGTTTTGATTACAGAGCTGACTGATTCTCTGCTCACTGCTCAGGCCTTTATATTTTTCCTCGCTGGCTTCGAGACTTCATCTACTACCATCAGTCACGCCTTATTGGAGCTAGCCCAACGCCAGGATGTCCAAGAAAAACTGCGACAAGAGATTATTCAGTCACTTAAGAAAAATCAAGGGGGCATTTCCTATGAGAATGTGAAGGAAATGAAGTACTTGCACATGGTGTTCCAAGGTACTGCTCCAAAATCCTGGATAACTATTAGGCTGACTATGAGAGTAAATGATGTGATTTGTTTTTTTTTTTTTTTCAGAAACGCTGAGGCTCAGACCACCGGTTATTGTACACTTTCGGAAAGCCGTTAAAGACTATACTTTCAGAGGTACGAACGTCACGATTCCGAAGGGACAGGTCGTATGGATTCCGATCGAGGAAATTCAACATAATCCAGAGTATTATCCGAATCCGCAAGTTTTTGATCCCGAACGATTTACGGATGAGATGTGCCAATCCAGGAATCCAATGACGTATATGCCTTTCGGAGACGGACCGAGGAATTGTATCGGTAAGTGGTAATTGCAGACGTGTTTGTCGACCTCAGAATTGATTAACGTGATGTCTAACGCATGTCATAGGTGAGCGGTTTGCTGTCTACCAAACGAAATTGGGCTTGATCAAGGTATTGGCGAAACACAAGGTCGAGCTTTCTGAGAAAAGTCAGCTTCCGTATAAGCCCAATGCTAAATCGTTCCTGCTTCAGCCTGAGGGAGGAATACATTTAAAGTTCACGAAAATCAATCACTCGCGGTAAAAAGAACCTCCTTCATCGTCCACCGAAGTGATTTATACTGTAATGAAAATGCTGCATAAATATTTAATAAAGATATCTACGAGAATAGATTACTATACAATAATTTATGACTTATCAAAATTGGTCCTAATCCATGCAATCCGAGAGACAAGTACAAGTTTGATTTTACGTAAACTATGGTTGTACATCTAAAACTGTAGAAAAGTTCGATAAATTTAACCAGATAATTGACATCATTCACCCTATGAAATTTGCATCATGTGTGTTGGGTCTATTATTAAAGCTGTTCCTTGGTAGACTTACAGCCCCTGACGCTCGGGTTTTCAAAATACCTGGCTTCGATTGCAAATCTATTTTCTTATCTATTTTCTTTTCTATTTTCTAATCTTTTTTCTTATTTTCTTAAGCGGCAATGGTGTGCGTTGGCCTTTAAACAAGTGCTCATAAGGAATTAAAGTAATGTCGAGATTTCAAATATACATTTCGTGATAACATTTACCCTGCACACACGCACACGATTGTGAACTAGATAATGGTGTCGCTGATAATGTATCGGTGCCATAGTAATTTCTACTCCACCGGCAACGAATCCTCATCTAACAAGAGCAAAGTGTCCAGGCAATAGATATATAATTATGATTATTCTTATACAAGTCATGAGTCATCATCACCGTATACAAAATTCGTAAAGCTGACGTGAGTCCGTCCATTATGCGCGCTAACATCGCATTACGAGTTAACAGCCTGGAGGCTCCCAAGAGGCTCATTGCTTCAGTCTGTTGATCGTCGATCTCGTATGTGCATTGTACGAGAGTATAGTTCGCGATCATTTTGCCGTAAGCTGCGACAAAATTCCTCATTTTTGGTCATTTACGAATTAGTAGCTTACATTCTATAAGGTCTCACAATGCTCGGTGAGCTTGGTAAAGTGGAGGTGTTCTGTGCGGTTGTTATCATATTCATTGGGATTTGGTATTATCTTGGGGGAAGTAGAGACTACTGGAAGCAGCTTGGAGTCCCAGGACCAAAAGCCAGTACTATCTTTGAAACCGCGAAGGGCTTCGTGTCCGCAAAGCGTTCAATTGGTGAGATGGTGAAGGATATCTGCGACCAATTTCCTGGTGAACCACTGGTCGGCTGGTACCTGTTTGGAAAACCTTTAATACTGGTATGTGACCTCGAGCTTATCAAGGATGTGTTGATAAAAGACTTTTCAAGTTTCTCCGAGAGGGACGTCCCCGTACACGAGAATGTTGAGCCACTGAGTGCTGGACTCTTTAGTTTAGAAACAAAGAGATGGCGATCTCTCCGCCCAAAATTATCGCCGGCGTTCACGTCGGGCAAAATGAAGCACATGTTTGCTTTCATAGTGGAGTGTGCAGAGTACTTTGATAAGTATTTGAGTGTCATAGTCGAAAAGGGTGAACCCATAGACTGTATGGAGATATCTGCACAGTACACCACTGATGTAATTGGTAGCTGTGCCTTCGGTCTCCAGTTCAATTCTTTAGCAGATGAAGACAGCGAATTCAGAAAAATGGGAAGAAAGGCGTTCCACAGTGATTTTAAAGTCAGGTTCCTGATACTACTACGTGCTGCTGCACCCCGGCTTTATGAATTACTAGGAGTGCCTGTGATTCCCGCTGATGTTTCCGAATTCTTCACAGCCTCAATTAAACAAACCATAGACTATCGGAAGAAAAACAACATCTGGAGAGGAGACCTTGTCGATACGCTAATAGAACTGCAGGATAGTCCACACAAGGATGATTTTGGTAAGAGTGAAAAAGCTCCCACGACCCACACTGTCGAAAAGCGTAATCTTAGAGTGGTACGGTGAACTTAAATTATGAGGCCTGCATTATGTATTCTAGCCTTAAAGCCCCATTTTAGATACCAGCTTCGCAGATTAAGAGAACAAGATGATAGAAAGTTTGTTTGCCATACATCGCAGCCAAATGTTTTGCTCTACAAACGTTGCTTTTGTTTCTATCTAATCTGTATTATGCTACATGTAGCAGACAATTACATATCTTAAATATTGCTCTTTCATTATCAAAACACTAAACAATTTTTGAAGAATTGTTGTCACTATACCAAGTCATTATGCTTGTATCTCGAGACAAGAAATTATGCGATACCGTGGGATTAGGCACTTATCTGCTGATACTCGTAATCTTTGAGTCTGCAAAACAATATGCAGGTTAAAACTAAAACCTTATCAGCCCATCCATAAGTTAGCGATAAAAGAAGATCGTTTTGATTACAGAACTGACTGACTCTTTGCTGACTGCTCAGGCCTTCGTATTTTTCCTCGCTGGCTTCGAGACTTCATCTACTACCATCAGTCACGCCTTATTGGAGCTAGCCCAACATCAGGATATCCAAGAAAAATTGCGACAAGAGATTATTGAGTCACTTAAGAAAAATGATGGGAGAATTTCTTATGATAGCGTGAAAGAAATGAAATATTTGCACATGGTGTTCCAAGGTACTACCTCAACGTCCTCAATAAGTATTGGACTGACTATGGATCTGGATGATGTGATTATTTTCTTTTCAGAGACACTAAGGCTCAGACCGCCGCTTGTCATACACTTTCGAAAAGCCGTCACCGACTATACCTTCAAAGGTACGAACATCACAATCCAGAAAGGACAGGTCATCTGGGTTCCGATTGGAGAAATTCAACACAATCCAGAGTATTATCCGAATCCAAAAGTCTTTGATCCCGAACGATTCACGGACGAGATGTGCAAAGCCAGGCATCCAATGACGTATCTGCCTTTTGGAGACGGACCAAGGAATTGTATCGGTGAGTGGTAATTGCTTGCGCGTTTGTCGACCTCAGAATTTATGATCACGATGTTAAATGCTTTTTACAGGGGAGCGGTTTGCTGTCTTCCAAACGAAAGTCGGCTTGATCAAGATATTAGCGAAATATAAGATCGAGGTCTCCGAAAAAGTCAAACTTCCGTACAAACCCAATGCTGGATCGTTTCTGTTGCAACCTGAGGGAGGTGTACACCTAAAGTTTTCGAAAATTAATCAATCGTAGTAAGAAAGTATCAACCAAGGTGAGAGCGACACGGAATCTGGATGATGAACAAATTTTCAGCGTATAACGATCCGCAAGAATACATTTTTTTACGTACCATACGAGTGTATATTCGAGTTGTTAATTATTATTATTATTATTATTATTATTATTATTATTGTTATTATTATTATAACGTTGTACCTAGTCGTCAACGAATTCCTATCTT
The DNA here is from genome assembly GCA_943736025.1 of Tenthredo mesomela. Taxonomy (NCBI): domain Eukaryota; kingdom Metazoa; phylum Arthropoda; class Insecta; order Hymenoptera; family Tenthredinidae; genus Tenthredo; species Tenthredo mesomela. The sequence goes on from OX031013.1 coordinate 50,130,105, forward strand.
CACAGAAATATCTGCTTTATTGCTATACCTATACGTTTGTGCCTCTGCATGTATTTATATTGTCTCACACATGGTGAATTCTCTATCCACTACATAAACAAATCTTCATCTGCGGGAAGATGTAACGTTGTTGACTAACTCATATTTTTATATCTCTATTTCTTGACAAAATGCGCCTATATGGGCTGACGACATTGAGTCACAATTTGTACATCATTTTATTCATTTTATTCATTTTATTCTCAGCAGAAGAATCACCGCGCTATCTGAATATCTTCCGAAAAAATGGCCTTAATCAGAACGTTACAATTTTTCAAAAGTGAAAAAGGTTCTTGGGAAGTGATGATAATTTTATCTCTACAAAAAGCTGCATTTTCCTGATTGAAATAAATTTCAAATAAAGGATGATTTATCTTTCAATTCCTCTGCGATTATCTTTTGCCCATAGCAACACAGGTTCGAATAAAGACCTGCAAAATATACGGAAAAATGATTTTTTAAACTTTTCTGTGATCTAGGCAAAATAGAAAATGATTTTGAGGCTAGCGGGGCTGCGAAGTGTCCGAGCCATTCATACTGTGTAGTGTGAATACGATTTCAGACACTTCATGAAGTCAAAAGTCGACGTACACTATGGTAAAGTTCGATGAATTGATCGAGGTATAAAAATATTAACTATCATTTCAAATTCGTTTCTTGTGTGTTTGGTCTATTGTTGAATCCGATTTTCGGTGGACTATGAGTGACGCTATGCTTTTCAAAGTGCCCGGGGTTCGATTGCAAATGTATTTTTCTAACTAACAAGCGAGCGGTCATAGAAATTTGATTGTGGTCGAAATTTCAATAATACATTTCCCAACGAGATTTCGTAACCTGATTAGAGGTACCTATCAGCACACGAAATCGACTGTGAGCCACACAATATAATGTCGCTAGCAATATATTTGGAAATATTCTATATACAAAACCGTATTTCACCGCGTTTATTGCACAGAAGACAGAAACTAAATACCATACAGTTTGTGATAAGATTTTCGCATCGCTATCGGACACATGCCAAAGTTAAAATGTCTCGCGTCAGATCCAACGATATAGGATGGGATGAGCGAGCTAACTGGTTGACTCGATTAACATCGTCATTTCTCAGATCGCTTCAAGATGTGGTTTGATCTAAGATTTACACATTAGTGGAATGAAGTGAAGGCAAAGATAACCATATCGTGACGGTAGATAGCGTTGAAGGAACAATCAGATAACCTGAGCTGTGGCATTATTGGAAAGTTCATTTATTCACATTTTTCAAAACATACGGTCATCATTATACTTATTACGTAATGTTAGTTGTTACCGAAGAGAGAGGCGTTATCTCAGCATTTGAACGTTGCCAAAATATAAAAGTTGTCATATCGTGGCATGTTTAGAGAGAGGGAGGCGATATCTCAAGCCGACGACACTCGAGCGATCGGTTATTCTACCGGAGGCATTCACGTTTGTAATTTCACCTGATGAATCTCACATTTTCAAAGATTAACTAAGTCGTTAATACTTCAGATATAAAATTTGCAAAGAGGAAGGGATAATATATCAATCTATCGATTACGCATACTCCAGTCCCAATATAAGTGAACCTTCTGGAGACCTAATTCCCAATCAACTTGGCCCTTAGCGAACGCATCGGTCTGTTGATCGTCGAACTGTTATACGGATTGTACGGCCATAGGCTGCGAGTACTGCGTTCTAAAGTGCGATAACATTCGTTATTTTTAGTCATTCAGAAATCGGTGGCGTACATTGTAAAATTTTCCAAAATGCTCGGCGATCTTGGAACAGTGGAGGTGCTCTGCGCGGTTGCTGTATTCATTTTGATCTGGTACTGTTTTTCGGGAAGCAAAGACTACTGGAAGGAACGCGGAGTTCCTGGATTGAAGCCCAGCACAATCTTTGAAACCTTCAAAGGCATCGTATCAGTACGGCGTTCCATTGGCGAGGTGGTAAAGGACATTTGCGACCAATTTCCTGATGAACCGTTGATCGGCTGGCACATGCCTGGAAAGCCTTTATTACTGGTACGTGACCTCGATCTTATTAAGGACATTTTGATAAAGGACTTCTCAAGTTTCTCCGAGAGAGACGTTCCCGTACACGAGACTGTCGAACCACTGAGCGCTGGGCTCTTTAGTTTAGAAACAAAAAGATGGCGAGCTCTTCGCCCGAAATTATCGCCGGCGTTCACTACTGGTAAAATGAAGCACATGTTTGCTTTAATACTGGAGTGTGCAGAGCATTTTGATAAGTATTTGAGTGTCAAAGTCGAGAAGGGTGGACTTATAGACTGTCAGGAGGTATCTGCACAGTACACCACTGATGTAATTGGTAGCTGTGCCTTCGGCCTCCAGTTGAATTCTCTGACGGAGGAAAATAGCGAATTCAGGAGAATGGGAAAAAAAGCGTTTGATCACAGTAGTTATAAATTGAGAATTCTGGTATTATTACGTACTCTTGCACCTCGGCTCTATGAATTAATAGGAGTCCCTGTAATTCCCTCGGACGTTTCGGATTTCTTCACATCATCAATTATGCAAACTATAGAATACCGAAAAAAGAACAACGTCCGGCGAGGAGACCTCGTTGATACGCTAATTGAACTGCAAAGCACCCAGCATACAGATGATTTTGGTAAGTTGAACATCTTGCTCTACAAACATCGCTGTAATTTCTATATATTATGCAATCTTCATTGTGTTAAGGTTTCGTTAGTCAAGGTTCAAAATGACGTTGCGGTAAATGATTATCATGAACATTGCCCTTCTATGGTCGTAAGGGGAGATAAGCTTCGAGGTATATAATATTTGTCAGTACTTAGGCACATGCGATGCTTGTGTCGGGTAAAACCAGGGTGTCATGCGATACCAAGTGATTAGGCCCTTTTATTATATGCTGATACTTATCTTTAAGCCCACGAAACATGATGCGCATAAAAATTGAGACCTTATCAGCGGGTGATTGAGAGGTGGCTATAATAAGATCATTTCGATTACAGAGCTAACTGATTCCCTGCTAACTGCTCAGGCCTTCGTATTTTTCCTTGCTGGATTTGAGACTTCGTCTACCACCATCAGCCATGCCTTATTGGAACTAGCCCAATACCAGGATATACAAGACAAACTACGAAAAGAGATTATTCAGTCGCTTGAGAAAAACGATGGACGCATTACCTATGAGAATGTGCAGGCAATAAAGTACTTGGATATGGTGTTCGAAGGTATTGTTAAAACGTTCTCAATAAGCATTCGGCCAACTGTGAGTGTGGATAATGTGATTTTGTTATTTTCAGAGACGCTGAGGCTGAGACCACCGGTTGTCATTCACTGGCGAAAGGCCGTAACCGACTATACTTTCAGAGGCACAAGCGTCACGATTCCGAAGGGTCAAGTCGTATGGATTCCGGTCGAGCAAATTCACCATAATCCAGAATATTTCCCGAATCCGCAAGTCTTTGATCCCGAACGATTCACGGACGAGATGTGCAAAGCTAGGAATCCAATTACCTATACGCCTTTTGGAGACGGACCTAGGAATTGCATTGGTAAGTGGTAATTTCTGACGCTTTCGTCAACCTTGGAATTAACGAACATGATGTTTAATACTTGTTACAGGTAAGCGCTTCGCTGTCTACCAAACGAAACTTGGTTTGATCAAGATATTGGCAAAATACAAAGTCGAAGTTTCCGAGAAAGTGCGGCTTCCGTATAAGCCCAACCCAAAATCGTTTATGCTGCAACCTGAGGGAGGAGTACACCTAAAGTTCTCAAAAATTAATTAATCGCAGTAAAAATGATCTATTTCAATATTCTCTTACCGATATGAAAAATACTGAAATACCGAATAATAAACAAATATGTACTTGGTTCACAAATTTGGATGTTAAAATTATATTTCTTACATACACGTGTACTTGCTTGTATTTATGTCATAGAGATATTACTATAGAGGAGGTGAGGCGGCCGAATCAGCGTAGTGCGAATAGAAAGAGAAAGAAAACCGATTCAGTAATAGCTTCCTCGTCTTTTAATGCATGTGCATGCGTCAAAGACAAGGAAGCTATTACTGAATCGGTTTTCTGTCTCTCTTTATTCGAACTACGCTTCCACTTACACGCGGCCCTATGTCTCACCTTTTCTATAGTAATATCTCTATGATTTATGTCATTAAATTCCCAACATGACAAAAACACCTGTATTCTTGATTATCCCTAGGCTCGCTGTTAAGAATATTGTTAATATACGAAAACGGGAGAATGAAACAGTGTGGCGCAGCCATAATGGGAATTAGGATTGCCAATTTGTATACCAAACGTTCGGTATCTCTGTTTTACCTAGGCAAAAGGCACCCGGCCCTGGCCTTGAATCGTTTCACTTCACCTTAGAATTTGTAAGAATGAAATACCGCAGATTCCCTATCTTGTAGTATCTTTCTAGACTCTAGAAGCTTGGTGATATTGAATACCCATTGAATATATCTATTGTTTCAATTGCAATTCATGGAAAGAAATTTCATCACTTATGTTTAAAATATTAGTTTGACTATCTAACTCGTCATATTGTGTGAAAATACAGTTCCAATCTAATTTCAGTGGATATTTTCTCAGAATTGAAGATTCAGAAGATTGGAGTACATAATGATCATATTATAAAACTATACTGGAGTTAACGCTGAGACGTCCAATTCCAATAAAAAAAAGTTAATCTTTATGAGTAAGGAAGAACCAAGGCAAGGTGTTCCCGGCGTAAATTAGTGAGCTGCGTTCTAATTCATTGATATAAGTGACGCAAGTTGGCAATCGACTGCATGTAGTACGTGAGATATCAATATTAGTGTCAGAAAGGTGGGGTACATCGCGATATCAGTTAAATAAAACGCAGTACCTATACCCCGGGTTTTTATCTAGCCCTGGTCTGTCCTACTAAAATAGCCGTCGTTTTGGAAGGATGCTTTTACATGTATTCATCCTAGTTCAGTAGACAATACTAGCGTTTTGAACATCTCCAGAAAATGTCGGATCTTTACGACCATTTAGGATCATTACAGAGATATCATTCGGACAATAACCCCCGGTCAATTTCGCCGAGTTCTTTAACAGGGTACGTCAACCTTGAAAATGAAAGTGAGAAGATTTTTAGTATTTGCATATTCTGACAGCTTCATCTTTTTCATGTAGTTTAAGATTAAGCTAGCCGAAAATTTCCAAAAATTGAACAAATGGCAATGGAAATTATCATAGCGCACAGGCCGGTGACCACTGCGGCATGATTGAGGGAACAACGAATTAACCCGATCATAGAATTATTTTGATAATCGTATTTTCACCTGTGCCAAAGATTGAAAATCGTGAGACTATACTCACAAGAATGAAAGTAAACGTGAAAATTTGCTCTTCAAGATCAGTGGAATCTCATTCTTTTTCAGCGCGAAATCTAGTTTGGTAGGATTTTTACTTCTCGATAATAAATTTTTGCTCTGAAAAATGTAGAAAGTTCACAAAAATAAGGATATAATCTCCACAGCAAATAATTGTTTTGTCGCGGCTGTTAAATTATGCAAGTCGTCATTACGTGGCATATTTGTAGACGGACAAGCGATATCTCAAGTTATCCACACATAAGAAATACTTTAATCCTTTAGGGACTCTACATCTCTACTGATTGTATCTTCAATTGATAAACACATCCGGTTCGACGGTACAATACAGTCAGCAATGACTGTCATATGATTCCTAAAACGGGAGGCATGATATTAATCTATCGTTTACGCGCGCTATAGTCTTATGGTATTGGTTCATCTATATTTAAGCCTCTCCCGATGCAGTCAGTTTTCGGTGACCGCTTCAGTCTGTCGATCGACGAACTGTTGTATAGATTTTATGTTAGTAGGCTGCAAGTACTGAGTTGTAAGTTGTGATAATTTCGTTACCATTAGTCGTTCAGCAATCAGTGGCGTAAATACTCAGGCTCCAAAATGCTTGGTCTTCTTGGAACACCGGAGGTGCTTGCCGGCATTGTTATCATCTTAACTGCGATCTGGTACTATCTCGTGGCAAACTACAATTACTGGAAACAGCTCGGGGTCCCAGGCCCGAAGCCCGGCATAATTTTTGGAAACTGGAAAGACATGACGTTAGTGAGGCGCACCTTTGTCGAATCCTTGAAGGACATGTGCGCCGCATTTCCTGACGCACCGATGGTCGGTTTTTACCAACTTCGGAAACCGTTGTTACTGCTACGTGATCTTGATCTTATCAAGGACGTGATGATAAAAGACTTTTCAAGTTTCTCGGAAAGAGGTAACCCCGTACACGAGAGCATTGAACCGCTGGCTGTCCATCTCTTTAATCTGGAAACGAAGAGATGGCGATCTCTTCGCCCGAAGTTATCGCCCGCGTTCACTTCGGGTAAAATCAAACACATGTTTACTTTAATACTGGAATGTGCGGAGATTTTTGAAGAGTACGTAGCTCGTCTGGTAGAAAAGGGTGAACCTATAGATTGTCGGGAGATAACTGCGAAGTTCACCACAGATGCTATTGGTAGCTGTGCCTTCGGCCTCCAGATGAATTCCCTGGCGAATGAAGACAGCCAGTTCAGAAAAATGGGAAAACAAATTTTTGCGTCTAGTTTTAGACAGAGATGTCTGTTGATATTGCGTGCTCTCCTACCCTGGCTCTATGTTAAACTAGGAATGCCTGTAACTCCACCGGAAGTCACGAAGTTCTTCACGTCATCAATTAGGGAAACTATAGCCTACCGAAGAAAGAACAACATCCGGAGAGGTGACATCGTCGATATACTTATAGAGGTGCAGGACAATCCGCAGCCAGATGATTTTGGTAAGAATTTCACGCGTGGTTCATATTTTGTGACGAGGCTAATATTTATCTACGTAGATATAGATGTTGCAGAGATGAAAATCAGAACCTTGTCAGAAGGTGCTTGAGCTAGCGATAAAAGGTGATCGTTTCTGTTACAGAGCTAACGGATTCTCTGCTCGCCGCCCAGGCCTTTGTGTTTTTCGTTGCTGGCTTCGAGACTTCGTCCACCACCATCAGCCATGCCTTATTGGAACTAGCCCAACAACAAGATATACAAGAAAAAGTACGACAAGAGATCATTCAGTCACTTGAGAAAAATAATGGAAGTATTTCCTATGATAGTGTGAAGGAAATGAAGTACTTGCACATGGTGTTCCAAGGTACTGCTCAACGATCGTCGATAAGTATTGGACTAACTTTGCGTGTGAGATGATATGATTTTTTTTTTTTTTTTCTTTTATACAGAGACGCTGAGGCTCAGACCACCGGTTGGTATTCACTTTCGAAAAGCCGTTAAAGAATATACCTTCAGAGGTACGAACATTACGATTCCGGAGGGACAGGTCGTATGGATTTCGGTCGGGGAAATTCAACAAAATCCAGATTATTACCGAAACCCAGAGGTCTTTGATCCCGAACGATTTTCGGAAGAAAATTGCAGAGCCAGACATTCAATGGCGTATATGCCTTTTGGAGACGGGCCTAGAAATTGCATTGGTAAGTAGCATTTTTTTTTTTTTTTTTACAGGTTTGTCGACGTCAAAATTTATTTACATGATGGTGAATACCGTTCACAGGAGAACGTTTTGCTGTCTACCAAACGAAACTGGGTTTGATCAAGATATTGACAAAATACAAGGTCGAGGTTTCCGAGAAAATGCAGCTTCCGTTTAAGCCCAATCCTAAATCTTTTGTGCTGCAGCCTGAGGGAGGCATACATCTAAAATTCTCGAAAGTCAACTAATCGCAGTGAAAAGTATCTCTTTTATAGCCATCCACCAAGTGAGCGATACTGAAATGAGAACTATAAAAAGATGTAGGTCTAGAAATGTATACATATATAATTTTGTTTCTCGCATACGAATAAAGTCTTCACCAATATTATTACGTTGTAATATTTGTCATTAAATTCCTAACAATTTACCAAAACTCTTAACTTTTTTGTTATACCTAGGTTTGCTTTTACACAATGTGAAGACTTGCTCCGCCAAACAAATAGACCTTCGTGTGAACTTAATTTTTAAGTCAGAAATCTCAGGATACTATCTAATTTTACATTCATATCCATCAATGGCAATATGCAACGCACTTTTAATTAAGATAAATGAAATGCAGAGACTACCGCACAAGTATATTTTTAATTATTCTCAACACTTCAATTCTTCACCGGGACCAAATTATCTATTTAGAAGTGTATGATTCTAAGAATCTTATTCACGTCATTTGCCACCGAGTTACTCTAATGGCATGATTTATGAATAGGTTTGTCATTCAAACGTGGATCGTTCGTCTTTATGCGTGCAGCAGTGTTACCAAACAAATTTTCCTCAAAACAATTTCAGACGTCAAATAGTATGTTTTTGAAAGTTATTCTCGGTTAGCATGATTTTAGAGTACATTCTCGGGTAGGATGTTTTTGAAGCAAATTTTCAGGTAGCATGTTTTCCAAGCTTATTCTCGCGTAGTAGGTATGTTTTCATTGCTTTCAAAAATAACGACCCAACTCTTAAAAAGTAAAGTCATTTCAAAAATTTTTGATTCAAGTTTATCAAAAGATCAGTCACGATTGATTCGAATGTTCAAGATCCCCACAAACAAGCAGTACGTTAATCTACCAGAAGTCCTCGCGATCGTATCTCCAATTATTAATCACTTAAGTTTTTACAAATGGTTACAGTCATCCTGACATTGCATGAATTTGAGAAAGAGGGAGGCATGATTTTAATCAGTGGATTACGTCGCTATAACTTCGATATAAGTTAATCTCCTGGTAGTTCTTCCGATCGTGTTGTACCATGGTGAACACTTCAGTCTGTTGATCGTAGAACCGCTGTGTACAGATTGTATGTCAGTAGGCTCCGTGTATTGTGTCGTTGGGTGCGATAACATTCGTTACATCTTGTTTTTCAAAAATTGGCCTATAATATTTTCAAGGCCCCACAATGCTCGATAACTTTGGAACAATGGAGGTGCTCTCCGCCATTGTTTTCATCTTCTTCGGAATCTGGTACTATCTCGTGGCAAACTACAACCACTGGGAGCGACTCGGAGTCCCAGGACCAAAACCCAGCTTGATCTTTGGAAATTGGAAGGATTTGACGTTAATGAAGCGGCACTACGGCGAAACCTTGAAGGAACTTTGTGACCAATTTCCTGGTGCGCCGATGATCGGCTTGTACCAGCATCGGAAGCCTTTATTAATGCTACGAGATCCTGAACTTATCAAGGACGTGTTCATAAAGGACTTTTCCAGTTTTTCGGAGAGAGCCACCGCGATCAACGAGAGACTCGAGCCATTGGATGCCCATCTTTTCAGTTTAGAAACAGGCAGATGGCGACCTCTTCGCTCGAAGTTATCGCCCGCATTTACTTCGGGTAAAATGAAAAGCATGTTCGCTTTGATATTGGAGTGTGCGGATCATTTTGAGAAGTATGTTGGCAGGCAAGTAGAAAAAGATGAAATATTAGACTGTCGGGAGATAGCTGCGAAGTTCACAACAGATGTGATTGGTAGCTGTGCTTTCGGCCTCCAGATGAATTCCCTGTCGGATAAAGACAGCGTCTTCAGAAAAATGGGAAGGGAAGTATTCAAAGCTACTTATAAAAAGAGCGCACTTCTGATGTTACGTGGTCTTGCACCCTGGCTCTATGATTTACTGGGAATTCCTGCAACTCCCCGCGGAGTTACAGAATTTTTCACGTCGTCAATCAAGCAAACTATAGACTACAGGAGAAAGAACAACGTCCATAGAGGGGATCTCGTTGATACGCTAATGGAGTTGCAAGACAACCGGAAGTCATTCGAGTTCGGTAAGAGTATTACATGCAATTTATATTTCATGACCATTCTAATACTCATTATCATAGTTGTAAAAACAAGACAGATGAAAGTACACTCTACGATTATATGATGTGTAATCTTCAGCTGCAGTACAATAGGGCTGTCCGGTGTTTTGTTTCAACGGAAATTTGGTCGGTGACTGGTTACCAAAAATGGGTTGTTATCAAAATTGGTTGTCTATATTAATACCAGAATACCGAGACCGAACTCGAAACCGAAATTCCGGATTACCGATTCTAAAATACCGATATTTCGGGGTTTTTCATCGAAACTGAGGTGTTCATCAGTATTACAACGGTATTTAGGGGACGCGCAAATATCGACTGAAAAATCGTGACCGAAAATCGGTATCAAATTGTCAATACCGAAGAGCCCTACTATAAAATTTATCGTGGAAGAATCGCTAACCATTAGTGGAATCAATTTTATTACAGAGCTAACGGATTCCTTGCTCACTGCTCAGGCCTTTGTGTTTTTCCTTGCTGGTTTCGAGACTTCAGCTACCACCATCAGCCATGCTTTATTGGAGCTAGCCCAACAACAGGATATCCAGGATAAACTGCGACAAGAAATTAGGCAGTCGCTTAAGGAAAATAATGGGAACATTTCCTATGATAGCGTGAAAGCAATGAAATATTTGCACATGGTGTTCCAAGGTACTGTTCAAAAGTCCTCGATAGGTTTCGGACAGACTTTGAGTATTAATGATATGATCTTCTCTTTTTCAGAGACGCTGAGACTCCGACCACCGCTGTTCTTTCATTTTCGATCAGCGGTCACCGACTATACTTTCAGAGGTACGAACATCACGATCCCGAAGGGACAGCTCGTATGGGTTCCAATTTTTGAGCTACATCAGAATCCAGAGTATTATCCGAATCCCGAATTCTTCGATCCTGAACGGTTTACGGAAGAGAAGTGCAAAGCCAGGCATCCAATGACGTATCTACCTTTTGGAGATGGGCCCAGGAATTGCATTGGTAAGTGGAAATTGATAACGTGTTTGTCCATGTCAGGATTATTCAAAATGATGTTTAACACTTATTACAGGTGCGCGCTTTGCTGTCTACCAGACAAAACTGGGTTTGATCAAGTTATTGACAAAATACAAGGTTGAGCTTTCCGAGAAAGTTGAGCTTCCGTTTAAGCCCGATCCGAAGTCGTTTTTGGTTCAACCTATTGGAGGGGTACATTTAAAGTTCTCAAAAGTCAATTGATCGCTGTGAAAAATATCTCCTTCATTTTTCACCAAAGGCAGCAATACTGGAATGGGACTTATGAACAAATTTGAGGTTCAAAATCTGTACGATAACACCTTATTTCTTACATACGAACATCCATACGTATACATTTTTAGATTATCATTACGTTGTAGTATCTGCTCCTTTTTTTTTTATTATACCTAAATTTATCCTTACACATTATGATTCATTTCTATACTCTAGAAATGAACCTTGGCGTATGGGAAGGTATGTATACATACATATATATTACCAACAAAAGGCTCTTTCTCCACAATTCTGGTTTATAAATAATTCACACGCAAATGCAAACTTTGATCTTCTAATATGCCAGCTTTATACCCCAGGCGTAACATTCCACATATTATTTTATCTCATTTATCAAAACACATAATATCAGCTGATGCGTCATTAGCACATAACTTGACTATAAAATATCCAACCAAATATTATTACCGGTTTCTTAAATGTTCGGTCGGTTTTTGCACAACTTCTTGCAGTTGGGTACTGGTAGATTGCTATACGCATTCAATTATGGAAGCCCCTTTCCTTTCCAGTATTTTTCAGAAAAAAACGAATTGGTTTTCAGACGGTACGTGACTTGATACTATACGACGTAATCTGTCAAATTTTCGTCTTCAGCACACGCATACTTAGAAGCTACAGCAGCCAAGGGCTAAAGATGATCGAACCTGAAGCAGCAGACACTTCGGAGCCGTCACGGAAGATTTTAAGCTCGCAGGATGTTTCAGTTCTATTTCTAACCCTTGGCGAATTTCCAATTCGCACCAAAGCTCAAGCTTGTCTTGGAATATTACAGACCGTGTTTAAACACCAGAATTCATTGAAAAACGTTCTGTTTTTAAATCAGTAAATAATTGTTAAATCGTGGAAGCTCGGACTATAACTTTGTTTGCAAATTTGGGTTGAGAAATCGCAAGGTAAATAAGTAGAATCGCAACAATATCATAGAACACGCTCGCCGCAGCTAATAGTAAACCCGGTACCCTCATAAAGTAAGTTATTTTTTGCAATGATGAATTCGCCCTGTTTTGTCGCTTTCAACTTGGAAACACGGGTGTTATGCAATACAGTGGAAATTTTTTTTCACACGGATAGATCCACCCACGTATACGTACACTGGTTACTTAGACATCATCACGGATCGCTGGTGTAGGTATTAGTGAACGTGGTCGGAACAATAGACAAAGACCTACGTGGGTACCAGAAATTCTACTTACTGATGGATGACATTAGCAAGATTTTTTTCCCGGAAGAGATAACGGAATCTCGTTTTATTTTTCTTGAGATGAAAAACTTGCGGAAAATCGAAAACGTGCTGTTTGACAGATGAGAGACATTCTGCAGCGTAAATAAATATGTATGTGGCTTACAGTATTTATGCGATGTTATTTGAAGTTGTTTTTACCTACCCAAATTATATCGTGGAAAATAATATGACATTTGCGGATTCGTTTATAAATACACCAACCACATCGACCTCTCAAGAATTCTAAGAAGTCATAGCTCTTCGCGACTTCTCTTTTCCGGATTGAAGAAGTTCAAGATAAAAGTATCTCTATTACTACTCGGCTTAATTTGCACAGTTAGTGGAAGGCACTGTCCACGAGAGTTTGAAGAACGGCATTATATAGATCATCGGGTTCAGTGCCAATTTTAAAAGCTAAATTTCTTCTACCAGTCGAAACTTTTGACGTTCTGTTAGATCTTTTTTACTCACAATGAGATGGTGCCACGTGAGATACTGGATTCTTTTCTTCTGTTCATTCGCTAGTAGTAAGCAGCACAGATTTAAACGAAAGCTGGGATGACAGTATAGGTGCTGTGTCGCAATAGACTAGTGTGATTCACTGGTTTCTTGCTTTTGGCGATCCATGACTCTATTATACCTACTTTCCTTTGTTCTTAGCAGAAAGTAACAAAATATTATTCACTCTCTCATAGATCTTCGTCGCTGACATTTTTTTTTTTTTTATGAATACATCCAAACACGTTTTCATTAATCGAACCTTCTCAGGGCGTATAACATTGTAATCCAAGCTCTAGTTGATCAGTCTCCCAATAACTTCGCGAAAACCATTATTCCGTTGGTTATTACTAAGGATAAGCTTTCAAATACCACCGAGCCTGTTCCATGGGCTGTCTCGATGAAATCGATCTATTTATCTTTCTGGCTATTAGGTTTCAGAAATTTTACGATCATCGTTGTTACGAGGATCTCAATTCGAGAATCTCGGAGGCTGAAGTGCCGTAAATATTTTTCGCAAATCTCAATAAGTGAAACATCAAAATTTGATTTCGTTTTACCAAATCTTATATGGAAGATAAAAAAAATTCTAAATTTATTTCTAAGTACTCACTATACCTACTTATACTATAGTAAGTTGATGGTTCGACGGCCGGCACAGAAAGAGATACTTATGGGTGCGAAAAAATATTCATCAATTCGAATAATAAATTTCAAGAACTCTCGAAAGGACAACGTTGCTGAATGTTGATTCTACTGATTAGTCGGGTACACTAACTATCACTGCTTTCGCTTCACAGGTGAAAGAAACGCAGACCGTGTTTGCAGATGGCATAGGACACGCTTCTAATTTACAATGTTTGTATGTCTTGTTTTTTTTTTTTTTTTTTTTTTTTTTTTATTCATATAGATAGTCAATAAAATCTAGGACACTCCAAGGACATCGATAAACTTGATCTGAATGTCGTTATAGACTTATAAAAAGCATAGATTCATCGTAAATCGAAATGAAGCGTCAGGCAAGAAGTAGATTTCAGATGAGGTAAAAATAAAAAAAAGTAAGATGAGCAACACAGACTTTTATTGAATCAGCATAGCCTATTTATTACCTCTTTTAAGCTTAGTGTTATTAAATTGACGTGTGCGGATTAAAGTGCTGACGTTTTCTTAAGGCCCACGTATCTCAAGTCTGGCGATTGGGACAAGGATTATCTGCAGCATGCTTAATCACTCGGAATAATGACAATTTTGGGATAAAATTCGTAAAAAATCTTGCCTATATAATATACCTATAATTATCGTAAAGTCGTCAGTTCAAATACATATTTATTCTCGCAATGACTCAGACAGTGGAAAAAGAGAGCAATGACAACTGACCGTTTATTTGTGAAAATGTTCAATCAACGCAAAAACGTGGTGATTTGCAAATGGCTATGATACGATGTATTCAAATTTTCCAAATGGACTTTGAATTGATAGCGAAAAAATTCCGTTCAGCATAATGTTTATAAAAAGCATCGCGTCACTAATTGCCGCTGACAACAGTCGCACTTATCTTAATATGTATAAACTATAATCTCCTAAAATACATTTCGCGATTATTTTCTGACGCATTATTTTTTTATAATTGTACACTAAGAAATTAACTTTACGTTTGATTAAATAACCGCGTATTGAGGTCGCGATCTTGACTTCAGGATGATGAAACTATATGATATTGATAATCACAGTGCCAATTATCTAGAGAAATTTCAAAACGTGAGATACACCATCCGATAATATCGGCACATTATTTCGTTTTGTGCTTTCTTCAAAAACACGGAGTTAGATCTAAGACGAACTTAGCTGAAATAACTTATAACTTCATCGCTATCAAATTTTTGTCCTTTGGACCCAGATTTCGAAAGTTGTTATTTGTCAGAAGATTTGCTGATTACCCGAGATATATGTTATTTTTCGCAATATGTACTTATTAACCATTATACGATGTCGCGGTCAACAAAATGAAACATACAAATACACTGGTGCACAAGTATCAAGTGATCAATGCAGCGCAGGTTATCCGTCTTGTTTAACAGAATTGTTTATAAGCTTTAAAAACACTTTGTATGTATATGCAATCTCCATCTTTATTTACCAATTCTGGTTATTCATCATGGTCCTCGAGTTGGACCGTATATATACTTTCATCCTAATCAAAAGCGAGTCTAATCTTCTCGCCAGAAGCCAACTTCATTTATCAATTAAATTTTTATACAGCTGATTACATAAAGCATGATAATTTTGTCTAAATATTGTTAAAGTAATCCTATCATTGACCTACTTTTGCTTCCGTGAATTTATCTTGCATACCAACACCGATGTTCAGCAGCAGGTACGACAAGAAATCTCTGCCTGCGGTTCAGCTGTTATATTTACCAATTAAAGCATAGGTATGATAAGTTGAATCTACATGACTCCGAGAATTTTTATATGGGATAAACAACTCTGTATGAGTTTACACTAATGCCAAGGCCTGGCGCGATTCATCTTCGAGCAAAATTGGGTAATTGGATGGAATATTGGTTATATTGATTAGCGTCTTCGACATCATGACCGGTACATGGATGTGGTTGAAAATGGTTTGCACAAATTCCGTAATGCTTGCAGAGTCAAATGGTTGACATATTTCTTGTTTTTCAGGCAGCATCGTTTGTCTGATGGAAAATTTGCCGCTAATACTTTAAAATTAAAAACCATCTGCCGCAACAGACATAGGGACTTTTATACGCTGCTGTAGCTAGCTGTGTAAACATAGCGTCAGCAACAAACCATAATCGCATCTAGGAGGTCAAGAAATTGCGTTAACGAGACCTGAAACGGCGTCGTTCATAGTTGAGCATTATTTTCTCTAATGCAAGCCGAATAATCGGAAAATTCAAGTATTTCTTGCTCGTATATTCAACTATGCGAGCAATTGTCCAACTATAAAATCGCTGTCTCGTTAATTAAATAGATTGATGTGTGTACACGCACCTGAAATCATCGTCGTACTCCTCGAAGTTCCAATCTTGCTTTCGTCCTGTAATAAAATTAATAAAAGGTCAGATCACATCCTCTGTGCAGGACTGTTGAGCTTATATTTCGAGGACTAAGAAACAAAAGGACATAAGCTGTATCCTTACAATTATAATTCAGCTTACACTTGTCTGATTCTTAGCGGTGTAACGATGTATGTTACAGATTATGAGTCAATAATCAATTTTATCGCCGTACCATATTATGTAGAGAGTCTCGATCTGAGCGTCGGTTCATCCAATCTCGAAGAGGTGCAACACCGATGTATCGAAAATATCTATGTCTTCGAAAATGCGGGGAGGAGGATCGAACGAATCCACTGCGCTAGTTACCGTGCACTACGAGCCCCTCGCAAAAATTTGCCACTGACCATGCTGAGTTTAACGGCTCATTATCATTAGACCGATAACACGAAAACGTGATAAAGAGTAGACATGTGTTTACACACAAAAAAACAAAAATTGCGATAAAAATGAACTCCCATCCAGTTACAGGCTCGCTCGTCGGTCATTAAAGATTACCAAATAGGGGCCCGTCCCAGATATCGCATTTATTATACCGGCTATTCTTTACAGTCTGCACTGATATAGTTCAAAGTACATTTTGCACAGGTGGTCACTCAGGGAACAAACTAGTGCGGCACCATCTCAAATGGTACAAAAATATATTTTCAGGAAGCCCCTGCAGGTTTAAATTACTTATTTGACCAGCTTTTGATTTTAAATACGGTTGGAAACAAACCGAAGAATCTTTTTCGCAAAAAATAATGAAAATAAACGAGGATTTTTAATATTCCACAATGACCGGAAGTCATACGATTTCTGGGTGACGTGTTGTCACTTGACCTCACGTTTGGCGTTGGTATAAGAACGCGCATGCACCTTATAATTCAATGTTCAAACAGCTCATCGTAGACACAACTCTATTATGCAGTCGTATCGACGATTAATCGCATAGGTACAGGTAGCACTTATACTTAATACGCGAATTTGAATATTTGCGTTCACATTCAGAATGCAAGCCGAACTTCTAGATTGACAAATAGACTTCGTTTGTAATGTTTTTGTGAAAAAAGTAAAACTTGTTTGTCCGCTATATTACTTTGGACTTTTCTTCAATCAATATGATGCCATTATGGGTATTTACCACCCGGCTTTCACATATTATCGCGCATACACGTTATGTTGTTTAGGTCTCATCAGGGACACTCGTATCAGTGTCAAACCGTTGCAAAAAACATATTGCTTCACATTGGCAACAAGTTCAATGAGTTCAAATAAGTTACCACAGTTGCGGCACCTCGGATCAATCTGTGACGAAATTATAAATATTGTCTATAATAAGCGTCGATAATATCCCGATAGATAACTTCCATATCCGAAAACAACCACACGCGAAGGTCCCGTAAGTGTCATCGTGCTATCTATACCGCTCAAACTTGAACTGATAAAATTCATATGCAGGATGCATGTACGCGTGCATGTATAGTATGCATTACGTGACCGTTGGAAATCGTACTGCCAACAGTTCATATATCATACCTAATGAGCTGAATTGCATTACAAATCTTATCTTTCGAACTAAAAGCGATGCAAGATCAATTAATGAACACTATTCAATGTAAAAAATATATCTTAAAAGGCTATAGAACGGTTATAGATATTTTTAAATATTGCCTCTTTATTTATATCGTTGTTTCGCAGTTTTGAGTATAGCAAAACTCAGTGTGGCGAAACATCGATTGGCTACTTCCTTTCTGGGTATAAGCCTAGAAAATAGAAGAAGAAGGTAAAACATCGATCTTTCCATCTTACATCTGTGGTAACTATTGAAAAGATGCAGATTATGAAAAGTCACATGTATACCAGGCAGGTGACGTGAGCAATTTTATTGATTGAAGAAAACGGGACGAGCCATTGGTCAGTATTCGTCTTTGATCGTTGGAGTGAAGGCACAAGTCAACAAACGCAACAAAAAAAAAAAAACCGAGTTTCAATTGCAGAAATTAGGCCGTAATAGCTTCTGTCAGCTAATGGATCAAACGAGAGCATAGTGGCGTTGATTTCAGCAGCATTACAAGCTTAGGGCAATATTTTTGGAAATTGTGGGTCATCTTCACTTTTTAAAACGCTGACGTCAATTAGAGGCGTTTATTCGCAGCGAGAATAAGGTCGGCGAACTTTATTCACAAAGTTTATTAATAGCAAAGGTAAATCGTCTAGTTTATACTGTGCGAATTGAAACTTGGTATAGTTCATACAGTATACATAAATATTTATATATACATACATAGACTACCTATATAGTCTGAAAATCAAGGTATTGCCTTCAGGCTGGGATTATGCAACATTGCTAAACACGTTTGGCTGGGTTGAGTCGAAAAAAATCATCGCCAGGTTCGTTCCGTTCTTCCTTATGCATCACGTTTATTATATAATAAAACATAGGCCTCGGGCAATCAACCAGAATTAAATATCGACGCTATTTTAAATGAGAATGAATTGAATAAAAATCTTTCGGGACTGGATCCTGATTTATTTTTGATTTGTACATTTCGCATTTCCTCGAGACCTTCAATGATTCAGGCTCAAAGTTCAAGTGACCAATAAACAACCACTTCAGATATTGCCCATCTGATAATTCTGATTCCTTGGTCCACTTTAGATTTAACGCACTTATATAGTCAGCATTTAGCTGACAATAAGACCATTCGACATTATTATTATTAATAGAAATGTTGTTCAGCTCTGAACGCGTTGTAGTGCTTCTAGCTGCTGAAAATCAACTACGACGGTGCCAATAATTAGATAATTTATTTAAATATAGATATTTTCGCAACTCAAATGGTGTCATGGCTGCTATGGTCATCATTCTTGGGGATAGCTCAAGCTTTATTCTGCAATTTGAAAACTGTTCACTGTTTTCTCAACTTTACAGACCTTCATTACAGTTTCTTGGAATGATGAATTAGAATCATTGCCATTTGATAACCCTGGATTTTCAGACTAAACATATTCACTTATGATCGATACATCAATCATAATCCTATGTAAGTATATACGTAAGACTATTGCTGTACAGATGAGTTGTTCCTCGGACTCTGGACCACGATTTGATCTATATAGAGTTAAAATGACAAAAGTTCAGGGTAATTTTGATCCAAATAATTTTTAAGACATAAGCAATAATCGATTCGTAATACAGGTGTAGCAAGATATAGCTGTGAGACGTTTATCTGTAATTAACAGATTTTATGATCCGTACAGCGATGTGTTTTCGCAATGACATGACGTTGCAATAAAATATACGTAAACAAGTTCGAATCAAAATCAATAATATATGAGTATAGGTTGAATAAGCGATCTAGCTAATCAGCGGGTACAGAAGAACAAAAACTGGTGCAGAGTCCAGTATACTCATTGTTAGGCCATGGCCATATTTCTTTATTTATACGATTACAAGTCTTATCTATAATTATAAGTAACTGATCGTATAGAGCTGCCACCAATCCACACGTATGCAGAATTTGAGTGATGTCTGATCTCTAGAGATCCCTACCTTCAAAAGACCAGCTTGGTATAATTATTTACACATTTCAAGCTATGACTTGAGAACTGGGTTATGATCCTATTGAGTAAGCGTTGTTCCATATACCAACCATTGATATTAAAATGGCAAAGTGATCGATTGGAATTGAAGTATCGATTTCAACAACGTTATAGAGAAATAATGGCAAATGGATTTGAGGTTTCATGTATTCCACTGATAAAAAAACAAAAAAATAAAACAAAACAATACGGATGTGGATATCAATGAGGAACATTAAATGTGAAGAATTTCATCCTGTTTTGTAATCGGCTATACCGCATGAGGATTCTAGGCATATTATACATAATTTGAAAGCTTCCTTTTTTTTTCGAATTTCGAGTTTGGATAATTGCATATCATCATTCATTCCAAAGACGCCGCATTGATCTACGAATTTTTTTACATAAATTTCCAAATAAAAAATTCGTTAAATCGTGGAGCTGACAGTGTGATCTATCGAAAACAGCTGGTTTCAATTATAGATAGACTATAATAAAGTTAGAGCTGGAGAGCATCGCTCGCGGAGTGCCAGTCCGATGATGAAATCTGCAGACAGCTGTAGTTTTTACAATACATCTGGAATACCTACATCTGTATGTCTATGAAATTTTTTGAAAAAATAGAAGACAACGATAAAATGAAAATTTTCATCGCGATTGAAATATTTTTTAGAGATATGACATAACGATTTATATATTAATTATTGATAACTCTTGTTATTTATTTATTCATATCCTGCACTTCATAGCTTTACAATTCTGATCACTAATTCTAGCATAGATCCTGAACCTAGAAGAGGCAATGAAATCGTCTTATACCTCTACAGCTAAGACAGCGCTGAGAATCGCTTGAATTAAGTTATAGTAATAATTCAGTCGAGTTATGTCGTATACTTTAACTTCCTTGTCGATAATAATATTATAATACTATAATTAACTGAAAAGATATACTGTGATGAAGGGTACAGGCTATTTCATTCTGATTTATGAAAGACTCACCGGCAATACAATTATAGAACTTTGTGAGAATCAAAGGGGAATACAATATGCTAAGTGCAAGTGATTTGGTTTACTTTTTTCTTCTGACCAGATGCACGTTCCTACAGGTAATTAGCAGTTAAAAAGGACAAGGCCGGACGCCAAACATGAGTGACTAATAAGACAAGCTAATCCGACACCGCAACCTCGGGTGAAGTGTTAATGCCCATACCGTCGCGATCTCGGTCTCGTTCGTCTCAATTCAAATAGAAAAGAGCTCAATAGAATTAGAATTACTGAGTAATCTAGTGAACTAGTTGCACGTGACTCGCCATTACACTATCTATATTGTTGTTCAATGGTCCAAGAGTACTTGCAGAATACTACATCATAGGACTGAGTACGATGCGTAGTACTACACTGAAACGTGCATCTGAGACGGTAAATTGTGGATATTCTAAGCCACTTAACGAGATTTAAGATACAACAATAATTTTAGCACTAGGTTAATAGCAAGGCTGAATTTACTAGGAAACTGTAGCTTGGAACCTAAATAACTCATCCCAGCACCTCATCCGATATCTTTTTAACTCATGGTCACCCTCAAATTAGTTTTGGGAAATATATGACCCTTACGTAACCATCATTTGATTCTTGGTTGTGATTCACACGTGCTTTTTCAAAAGGTTAATGAAAACCTCTTCGAACCTTCAGATCTAATTTCATAATCAGATATGCATCATATAACTCTCGGCGAAAACTAAAAATCACTTCGGAGTTCGTAACCGCGCCTCGAGGTCATCGTCTAATGACTGCAGATGTTATCCTTTAAACTATTTGTCATTTCAAGCGGATTTTCTTTTTTCTCGGTAGTAGTTTCTCACTTACAAAGCGTATCTGATGTCTTTAATGAGTACTAATGACCGCATATACTACCTACATGAAAACAACAAAGCACAAGCCTGCAGCACATCTGAAAAATATTTATCTAACTACTAGTGTAAGTATTTGTATTATTTATAAATGACCATGTTAGCGATTAGGAAATTAGAAATGGTCAAACGATATTGGCCATCATAGTGTATCAGTCGTAGCAAATAACATTCATTGACAAATCGAATTTGCAATAATCTATTCGCCAGTGTGCTTTGTGTGCTTATAAATATATATTTCATCTTTATAATATATCGTTCATCTTTTTATCAGGAAATGTAAAGAAACTCTGAGATATGAAACGATAAAACTGGATAAAATGTGATTCACAAAAGTGGATATCATATATAATTATACCGTAATACAGTTTTACACGATGATATTATATTGTATACAAGTCACAGCAAACACTAGAAGAGTTAGTTTTTAGATCTACTCGTTTATGATAATTGATAACGATTATAGAAATAAATTCTACAGTGAATTGTAATGCAAACTATTTGCTGATTAACATTATGAAAATGAGAATGTCGGAATGAAGTATAGCTACTTTCTGATTCACGAATAAAATTCACATGATGAAATTCAGGCTGCATTTACGAGCTGGTTAATGGGATAGCAATTGCCATATGCCAATAAGTTTATTTAGATAGTCGTGCATGTAATGTCGGAGTTACTTTCAAATTCTTCAATCAATTCACGTAATTATACTATCTGTACGTGTTTATGGATGAAAGCAGATATAATTCAGAATTCTTATTTGATTCGCTGTTGTAACTCGTAAGATTTAAATATCTGTCTTTCAAAATGATATTTTTAAATGAATATATTACTGGTTGTAACAAACCCAGATGTATTCATCTCATGTCCAGGTATATTAATCTCATCTTGACGTAGCTGTTCCACGAAATACTTCTCGACCTTCTGGGATTCGACGAACGCCAGTGGCGCGTTGTTATAAATATAATACACAAAAAACGGGTCATCTAACTAAAGGTAAAGTTACGTTATCAAATTGCTAAATTTTAATCAATCGAATTTCCAACTCATTCCAACCCAATAGAGCGTTAATGTACATTTAACGATTGTCTACACTACTGGTATAGGAATAAATAATTTGAGTATATCCGAATGATAATGACAGGTATTATATCTCTACCTGGCTGAAATATGTACCTGTTTAATTTTTTATCGGACATTTAGGAGGTATCAGAGATGGAGGTAAATTATAAGTATAATAATTCTTGGCCAATTTCATACTCTCTAAATTCGAATCAGTGGAAAGTCACTGATGGCCAGTTATAAGTATACCCAAAAATTACTGACAATCAGTGAAAATGTTACTGATTGTCAGTGATTTTGGTATACTTATCACTGCCATCAGTGACTTTCCACTGATTCGAATTTAGAGAGTAGAGTCTAATAATATTAAAGACTTCGGCAATTCTATAAGCTAAATTCGCAATTAAGGAAATGTCAATGCACTTGCCCACTTGTGCCTTTTAAACGTATTGAAAACTGTTCGTGATACTTTAATCCTTCGATTAGCTCAAATTAGCTAATTGTAAGTCAAAGATATAATAGTCAAACTCTAATTCACCAGAGTTTAAGGCCTCAACCACGTCCCTTTGATATCGCAGTCCCAATTGCCCGACTTCGTTACTTTAATGATAAGTATAATTGAAGAGTTCCATGGGACGGAGACTTCGGTTGAAAACCGTGGTTTTACAATGTTAAACTGGCTTATAGAATTCGACGATAACATTTTTGTAATCAGCTAATCTCCAAAGTCAGGGCATGAATCGACTTGGAAACTGATAATACCGGAAGTTCGACGGTGTATACCTGCATACTCCCAAATAGTATGTACATAATGTTCGCATAAAGAGAGAAGCATTATTCTTTTTATCATGTGACGATGCAAAGGTCAATTGGAAGAGTTGCGAAAATACAATTGCCTAAATAGCACTACTCGTCATTCGTATATGAATAAAATAATCAGCCCTTCAATGTAAGTTGACCTCTCAAAACTTGACTGCTTCTTGAATTATAAATATCCTGTTAAATTAAATGTCCCTGATATTAAACTATATTGAGCCTTTCATCGTCGAAGAAGTCATAAGTTCGAATGGACTTCCTTTTGTCACTGGGATTGACAAATGGTGAAATATCGAGCTATTGCACACTTATGCGTGCTGATGTTCGGAATTTTCTGGCCTGATAAAACCTTGAACCGATAAAAATTATGACGTTATCAGCACGCGTGCAAGCTGATGATAAGGAGAGATCGATTTGATAGCAACACTATCACTGCTCAGGCCTTTGTGTTCCTTTTTGTTGGCTTCGACTCCTCGGCTATCACTATCCAGCCATGGCTTGTACGATATATCTCAATGCTAAAATATCCAGGAAGAATAATAAACGGTCATTGAGTCACTTAAGAGAAATGATGGAAGTATAGTTCCTGCACGATACCGTAAATGGAATTAAACACTTGCATGTATTGTTCAAAGATACTGCTCAATAGTCCTCGACAAGTACCTAGATTGGACTGACTCTGAGCGTGGATGATACGATTCTGTGCTTCTTAGAGACACTACGGCTCAGACCATCGTTTGTATTTCACATAATATACCTATGTGAAAGACAGTCACCGATGTATATGAGACCTCGAGCAACATAATCCCGTGAGATAAATTAATTGGCAACAAAAAAATATCTCTTTCATTGACCATCGAAATGAGTGATATGCTGAAAGGTGAACAAACTATACGTAGTACAGGTATTTGATCAATTACCGATAGTTGGGCATCCCTCCCGAGTGTACCCTGGATATTTTTATGTATTCGCATACATATATATGTATAATTGCAATAATTTCTTTAAAGTCGATAGTTTAAATATTTATCCTGGCAAGGAACGAGAGAGGAAAATATTTGGAGTACTAACAGCTAAACGCTTGGTTGTACAGTGGGTTAGGCAGCATACAAGCACGGAGATTTATTACCATATATTACCATATCGGTTTCAAATTGAACATGGAATAATTCCTATTTAGAGTTGTTAGCAAAAAGTTGCTTACGAAACATCTCAGCACTAATTCCATTGCAACATTCGCACTTACCTTATTGTAAATATAAATAATCTTGGAAAATATGTACTTTTGATAAATGACAAATAATTATCACCACTCACCAGCTGTGCTCCACACGTTTAAGCATTGAAATATCCAGAGAGTATAATATACATTGATTCGTAAAACTGACAGTGAAACTTATCGAAAACAGATGCGGTTTGCATTTATTATTGATAGACTCCAGTTACAGCTCTGACGAGCGTCTGGCCCGAACACGAAATACGTACGAAATTGCGAACGGTTGTATTTTTAGCAATACCTGTATCTGTGTCGGTATAATATTTTTGTACAAGAGAACAGAAGACCGTGACACTAATGAAAACAGTATGTTCTTCTCATACTTATTGATAACAGACTGAAATCTCTCTCTTTCTTACTCATATAGATCCGTTCCACGATTTTTATATACAATAAAAACATCCACGCCTCTCTGCAGCAATGAAATTTAAACATCTAATTACAATACCTCGATCGAAGCCATTTTCGTGACCATATGGATTAATGGATATGTTATATCATGACATTCATAAGATTGCGAACTTTGACTTACCCATATTGTGCAGTTCCATCCATTTCGTGATCTAGCAACTCTAATCTCGGTTTCTGCATACATCTTAAACCTTGAAGTTTATAACATACTTCCTGTTATTTCTCTTCATCGCCAATAACAATATGGTACTAGGTAATTAATTGACCAACAATATGCCTGACACTTTGCCCGCAGTCTTGAACTGTGAAGTAGGTACTACTTGTAGTTTGATTCTAATTTATAAAAGGCTTTCTTGCCACATATTGCCACACAGAAAATACACATACTAAATGATTTAGTTTGTTGTTTTTACAAAGCCAGATGTATGATTCTATATGGTTAATTGAAATGGGCGCATCAGGCCGGACGCCGAATAAGTGACGAACAAAACAAGCGTATGCGTGACGGTATACAGCTTCGAATGCGGTGTTAATGTCCAGATCAGCGCATTCTTGGTCTTGTTGATTCCAATTATGAAATAGAAAATAGAAAAGTGAATTAAATTACATACCTTTATGCGATCCACCGTTACCCTGTATTGTTTTTCAATGATCCACGAATATCTTGCTGACGTACTTTCAGTGTGGGTGTACTGAAATGAGAATCTTATTATCGAAAGATCCTCAGAGATCTTAAGCAAAGAAACGATTTTGGGAATTCTCAATTTTCTATGAAACTAAAGCCAGAAGCCTAACTACCTAAGTTCAGCGAGTAACGCCTTATGATCATCCGCTCACAGTTGAAATTCACGTGTTCTTCTTCAGAGGGTCAAATATAACCATATATGTCGTCGGAACTAGTTCTAATATAATCAAGTTTGCATTGTATAACAATAAAGTAATAAAACCCATTTATAAATAGAACGAAATTACTTTGCTGTTTGTAACTGAGCTTCGAGGTCGTCGTTGAATGACTATATACTGATTCTTCTATACAACCATTTGTCATTGCACCCTGATATTTTCTCGGTAATAGTTTCTCATTTA
Organism: Tenthredo mesomela; assembly: GCA_943736025.1. NCBI lineage: Eukaryota > Metazoa > Arthropoda > Insecta > Hymenoptera > Tenthredinidae > Tenthredo > Tenthredo mesomela. The sequence goes on from OX031013.1 coordinate 50,156,246, forward strand.
TACAACTAACTGAGAACGAACGCGTGTCTGATGCCTCCAATGAGTTTTAATGATCGTATTGTACATATGTGACCACACAAAGCACAAGAGTGCCTGTCTACAAAATATTTGTTTAAGGATATCGACGCTTTTCCTCATGACAAGTCTGCTGCTAGTGCAGTTTTATTTCATTTAAAAATGATAATTTTAGCGATTTGGAAATTAAAAAATGGTAACAGACAGTGCGAAGATGTCAGACAGCATAATGTATTATCTGTAGCTACTATCAATCACTCACTTTTTTTTTTGCAAAGTAACATCCATTGAGAACTGTAATAGAATTTCTCTTTGCGACTATGCTTTGTGCGCTGATGAATACCTACATCGTATCCCAGCGTTTCATCAGGAAATATGAAAAGCCTTTCATGTATCAGAAGGTCAAACTGGATATATAATGTGATTCTGCAGACGAGTTGATGTAAAACCAATTTTAACTGCGTATATCTGCGACCCTCGTATAATGACAAGGAGAGAAAGGATAATCCATGTGAATATATAATTAAACAAAATATCTAGTGAGCGGAAGTCAGGTGTTAATAAATATTGACTTTACAATATCCGCTAGCAACTATAATAATTTATTTTAAAAACATAGCAAAGTATTAGAGCAAAGAAGCAGTAGAAGACAATTATTAGTGATGCTGTAGAATTTCATACCACAGTCTGTATACAAGGCATAACAAATACATTATCATAATTTATTTTCAGACCTACTCGTTCATAATAATTGATAACGACAAATCAATTACAATGAATAAATTGGAACTGCTTCAACTGATAAATACACGTTGCAATAACAAAGATCGACAAATAGAAATAGGATTGGAAATAGCAATGAAGTGGGGATCGTTATATTTATTATGGGAATGAAGACTCTGAATTGATTAATGTGATTAAAAATAGGCTCTACTCTCAGGAGATAGAGATATATTATACAGAAATACAATTAAATAACGCCTAATAATATGCAACTCCCACTACGTACCAGCAATGGGATAGTATTCTCCACAGCAATATATATTTTAATCTTTTATATTATTCCATAAAGTCGAAACTCTGTACATTCTTCAATTCAATTACATAATCATGATTTCTTACATTAAATCAAATAGAATTCAAAATTGGAATTCGATTATCGTCAGATTTAGTATATTTGTATTCCTAAAATATGATTTATGTATTTTATAATAAAAAGCGCCAAGTCATGTAACAATCAAAGTTAATGTATTCAGTCTATTTCAAGGCTTACATATTGATCGCTGTTGAACTTAAATTTAGCTATTCCACGAATCACTTCTCGACATTTTGTGTTTTAGTGAACGTAATATGTGACTCCGTAATGCATATTAATTTATACAGCCATTTATTCATGTTATAACTATAGAAATTCAATATTTCTCAGCAAATGAATTGCTCACTTCCTGTAATACAACAAAATGCAAGTTCGCGATAAAAGATTAAATAAATAATCTTATCTATAACGGTTATACAATTACAATAGAACCGAATGTCAACAATATATTGTACCCCTACTTATGCGCTCAATATAACGAATAAAAAATCGTTTGCAAATTGGTCAAAGACTCGTTGGCGCGAGTGAAAGTATGCGGTAAACGGATAAACTTATATAGTGTTAAAAATAGTAGCCATCAACAAAGAGCAAAAGTGCTGTACTATGGAATATCCAATATCATACGAATAGGTATAATAATACGCGTGAATTAGTAACGTAAGGAAATAATGATACAGCTGCATTAATATTTAGTCTACGAGACTACGACTTGAATACAATAAATGACACGAACATATAGGTACATTATAGATATCGGTGACAAAGAAATATAAATATTATATACGTGAAAGAATGAACAAACATAATAATAATATGTATACTGTAATATTATAGAAAAATAAAATACGCTCGTTATTCCCTTGTTCTTAGTAATAAATCAGTATATCATATTTTTATTTGCTCTATTTTTTTTTTATTCGGAACTCGCTTGTATCTTGCGAAGATAACGGTGAGATATATAATATTATTTGATGCTATTCAACAGATGCATGAGTATACAATTATCAAGTCTCGACTGACGGTTGTAAGATACAATTATTAGTTTTTAACAATTAATGGGACAAGGAAACACTGGAATACAAAGCTAAATAATTTTTTCTTCATTCCTACTGAATAGAAACGCGTGAGAACTGGAAACTGGGAAGGTCAACGCGCAGCATGTACATAGTTTGACGTTTCCTGCTATTATAGTAGCTACGTCACCGTTCACGCTTGCGTCGCAAGGTTTAACCACACGCAACACAGCTAGTACAATCTAGTATCTACCACTGTTGTTAGCCAACGAGACAATTGGTTATAAGGCTGTAGCCAGGTGGCTGAAAGGCTTACCGTTTCAAATAAAGTGCAAATTTTCGAAATGCAGAATATTGACGATGCGCAACCGGACGAAACCCCGATTGAAGAGGTTGAAATCTACAAAAATCTCGAATTCTGGATGTCCGACCTCCCGCCACAGTTGAAAACATTACCCATAAATCACCTTGCGATACCCGGTACGTTCAGTTTATTTCATCCTTTATTCCCAACACCTTGAATCCTGAATTTTAAGGAATCGATCCGCCAACAACTTACCATTATAATATCAATTACATACAAATTCTCGGACTTGTATTAAGGTTAGGCACCGTTTATATTATGTATATTATACCGAGAATTATTCAAATTCTAGCTACGTAAATTTTAAAACTGAATTTTAATAATTTTAAAACAAATATTCAAATCATTCTTAGCATATTTTATTGCAATTTATTTTTATCTTCTTACTGACATCTCTAACATCTCATGCATACGAAGTCTGTAATATTCAACTTTCATTTTATTCGCAATAAGAATTCAAAATATAGATAATATAACTTTTATTCGTTATTGAAAACTTATGATTTTCTGAAACGCTATATAGAGTTCCGTCTTTTTTTAAACATAACAAAAAAAAAAAAAAAAAATCATAGTAAACACGCGTATAAAACCACAAGATTGACAAAATAAATAAAAGAACTTTACGCAGTAATAAAATAAACAATTTATACCCCATGAGAATGAAATTTTTTTTTTTCAAAACGATATACCATGTATACTTATGTAAAGCTTACAAAAAAATTGAAATCTATATAAAATAGTAATTATTTCCTACACAGGTTCTCACGACACAATGACCTACACAATAACACGACGAGGAAATATCGGTCCCGACGGACCAAATTTCTTGCAATATTTGGGTTGTCTTTTAGTCGTAGCAAAGCCGATAATTTATAATTGGTCAATAACGCAACACGATGAAGTAAAAGCTCAGCTTAACGGAGGAATACGTTACCTTGATTTAAGGGTAGCAAAAAAGAATGATACAGATGAGATATGCTTCCTACATGGGTTGTATGGAGCGGCGGTTGAGCAGCCATTAAGAGATATTGCAGATTGGCTCGCATCCCATCCTGGAGAAGTTGTGATTCTTGATTTTCAACATTTTTATGAGTTCGATGATCCCCTTCATGAAGTACTAATTAAAATAATAGAAAGTACATTCAAGGATAAACTTTGCCCAGTATTTCCTAGCTTTACTCATATATCTCTGCAGTGGTTAGCCTTGGAAAAGTATCAAGTATTTGTAATATACAGGAACGTAGCTGCTGCGAATAAAACAAATTTATGGTTCAGCAGTCTATGGGTAACTCCATGGGCAGATACAGTCGATCCAAGAAACCTGATAAAGTTTTTAGACGAAAAATTAGAATCCAGAAATTCCAGAACTGGTTTTGTTTCCCAATGTTTATTAACACCCAATAGTTTTTACATTGCAAGACATGCCTGTGGTAATTTAGAAAGAGACTTAGTTAGAGTTTGTAGGAATAACATATTGCCATGGATCCGCGATAAGAGACCTGGCAGCGATGGATTGAATATAGTTATATCAGACTTTGTGTCATACGATGACTTCTTATTTTCTAAAACTGTAATAAGGCGTAATGTCGAGTTGTTGAGACGGTCGAACAAGACTGTATCAGGAAGATACATAGAAGTTCAATCAAAATCTTAGATGATTTGTTAAAATTTATTGTTAAAGTTATATTATAATATTTATAATAATTTAATGTACAGGGGATAGAGTGTAGAAGAATTTTTATTAATCATATTTTTACTCATATGGCATTACACTCTTACCAGGGATTACGTGATACCATTATATTGCCTTAAAACCCAATTCCGCTATAATGTTAATAATTTTAAGCAACAAATTGTTATTAAGATGGCAATTAGTAGTTAATAAATAACGCAGTGATATGCTTCCAACGTATCCATGGGTTCAATAAAACCTAGTACAAACTGAATTTTATAATTATTTAAGAAATCTACACATTTATATGTATAGAATGAAGTTGACGGAGTTCCAAAAGTTGGACAACGCGATTTCTTGAAATGTAGTCTGAGATTATAAACGTTATTTAGTTTATGTTGTACTTAGTATTACGTAGAAACTATGGCTTAGAGAATAAATATCGCCTTTATATATAGTTAAGTGAAGGACTAATGAAATGCAAGAGACTTACCATGCTTTGTAAATCAATGTTGTATTGTTATTTACAGTAAATTATACTTGCATGCCATTTAGGATAGTGTAGATAATACATATAACAATTATAATATAATTTAATTACATTATGTAACCAAAGAATATTACTTAAATAATGCAGCTCAAACCGATAATTTGTTTATGGTGCTATAAGTAGATGGCTATGTATAATGCATAGAATGAAATTGAAATAAATTTATCTCTTATTCAAAATTTGTTCATTGACTATATTCATTTAAAAATTCCTAACATCTATTTAACATCTTCGCATATATATATTATATATGCGTTAATCATGAATTCCAAAAGAATCGTTTTAATAAATCAATACTGTTACGAACAAACTGTGTGATTAGAAATTTCATTTGTTCTTCGAGAGATCTTTTCAATACTTTTATAAAAGATTCACATTTTTATATATTATTATTTTTTATATAGGTATTTTATAGTTTTATTACTTTCAGAATAGGTAATTGAACGAAGAATGAGTACCTATTGCAAGACACATGAAAATAAGTCTATTCTTCCGTACCTTGAAATCAAAGTATACATAGCATATGCATACACATTCAAAAACAAACAAAACAATATATATATTCTTAATTTCAAAAGGAAAAACATTCATTTCAATTTAATGAACAAATAATGATTGTATTTGGGCAGTGAAATCTTATACGTTAACATTGGTTGTTTGATCTAAAAGTCTAAACAGTTTAGAGACTGTTATCTTGTTGAAAATGGTCTTTTTTTATCCGATGATGTTTACTATAACTTAAAAGGAACACGACTTTTATACCTATGCTGACCTAAAACATTTTCGCACGTTTTTCATACAAAATAATAGCAATTTTACGATTTTAACGAGATGTATGAAGCCTTATGGAACGTTATTTATTTCATGCGACAAGAATCATTCTAATCTAATAAAACGAAACTCTCGATTATATGGCGAAGTGCTGATGCCCGGTGCTAATTTAAATGAAAATTACTAAAACGGTGAACACTTGCATACAATTTTTCTTAATTGGAAATAGCACTAGGGAGAAGAACAATTTCTCATGCATCTAATTCCATTACATAAAATAGGCAATATTCTCATTATACGATAGATAGAAATTAACTCGTATTGCTTTGATTTCTGGAAATATTAATACAGAGATAACAATGATTTAACGTTAATTCAACTGATCCCCAAATAGTCTTGGAAAATTTCTCGATCCAACGGCAAGAACCGAGAAATGCAAAAGGGTACGATTTTTGAGAGTGTGAAATAGTTCATGACTCACATAATCTTAGAGACTGATATTAACTCATCGAAACCATGTCACAATGCTTTCACTTTAAGCTGTTTCATTCTCGGCGCACGTTTCTTGGCAAGTCTACGCTGCTCCTTTTCCTCCCATTTTCTTTGTTTGTCAGGGTCTTCTTCTTGTAGAATTCTTTCCTTTTCCGCTCTACGTCGATCTTCTCTACGCTGTGCGGCTGCTTCAGCTCGTGCTGCATGTGTTGTTTTTAGGAAGGCTTCCTCTACTCTTAGACGATTTTTGTCAGCTTTACCTTTACCCTGAAAGTTAATTATTTTTTAAAACAATGTACAGCCTAAAGATGGGTAAATTTTTCAAACATCTAAGTCCCTCAATTTTCTACAAAATCGTCATCATTTACCTCTTTGGACAATTTGAATCGACGTAATTTATCCAATAGATAAAAGGTCAGCTGAAGTAGTGGTCGCATTTGCTCTTGGGTATCAGAAGTTGAAGTCCGACCTTTGATGCTGATATTCAGTCCAACAAGAAGTACTCTTTTCACTTCAGGCATATTGAGCTGTGATGCATCTCTGTAAGATAAAAATAACAAGAAACAAAATGAGTATTTAATAAGTTTAAGAAAAGTGTAATATTTCTAAGATTGGATGAATTTTGTCCCAGCTCTAACAATCTCCACTTGACCTACTTCCTAGAACAATTTCACCTTATCGAAAATCGAGATCTTATCAAAAGGCAAGACATTAGGTTGAAAACTATAAGAAAATACGTAAAGTATACAAAAAAAACTTACTCCTGCTGTTTAGGGCCGCTGAATTGATCACTGATGTGAATGTAGTCGATGTACGGAGCATATTTAGTGAACGCTTGTAGTACTCTGGTGTCTAATATGGCAGATGCTGCCTCAGCGATTTCAGACATTACATAGAACCCAACTGGAAGACCAAATTTCTCTCCAGGTCGTTTTTCGGGACAATAAACACAGACGTCAGCCATATCCCTAACTAAATGCGCGGCAGTCTTCTTAGCCGCTATGGCTACTACAAAAGTGTCTATTTCATCCTTTGGCAATTCTATTCCAAAATGCACCTGGTCATTTTGGGGTCTAACTAATTGAGCCAATCCAGCAACCAAGTCTTGTCTCTTGATCAATTTCAGCTCTATTAGCATAGATTCACACCCTACTCTACCTGAACAATACAAGCTATACTGAGATTCGCTTTCTTTAACTAATCCGCTCTCCGATACTTCGTCGTTAAGTTTTCCAGTGTCACCGACCAGGGAGAAATTGTCTAACAATAACTGCCTGTGATCATTTAGCCAAGATTCAGCAATTCTGCAATTCTTTGAACGTCCAGCAATGTAGTTAATGAAATAAACAAGAAGACCAGCTACCATAAGTATTTCTAAATAAAAACTATCCCATCTGGCGCGTAGATGAAGAGGAACTTTTGTAATCGTTAGTGTTGATGGTTCGTCAGATTTAGGACCGGCGTTAACACCGGTCGCATCTAGTCCCTCGAATTCTTCTTCGTCTTGGAAATGGTCAAACTCGCTATCTCCGTCTTCAACCAGTACATCGTCTTCTTCAAATCCATCGTTTAACTCAGTCTCACTAAATTGTTCAACCAAATCATCTGGCAAAGCAACGTTTGGCTTCTCTTCCTCAAAATCTTCAAACTCTGCAAACTCATTATCCTCTGGTAATTCCTCCTGGAAGTGTGCTGTGACCCATAAATTTGTACCAACAAGCGCTATGTGCAATGCTACTAGCCACAGCCTCATTTTTCACTGAAATACAAACAGTAATAATCATTTTAAGCAATCGTTAAGATTAGATCTGAAAATGATAATTACTTTGTAAATGAAATCTAATGTTATGCGATAAAGTTTCCTTTATGAAATCTGCATACGTAATTACAGCTTCTAGTTGTTCTTGGATTAAAAAATGTTTGAGATAAAAGTTGTGTGAATTCGCGGAGGTTACGGGATGGACTGAACACACTTTCCTTATCATTGTTTGTTGGTAAGATATTAAGGTTTGATTAGTTTACCAAATGGAAAACCTGTATCTTTGTAACACTAGAATTATAGGTGACGTAGTAATAGGTCGTCTGAGTTAAAATTCACGTATCTTTAATTGAAAACTTGGTATGAATTGCAAAAATAAGATGACGTCATAGATTGAATAGTAAGCAAATTTGAATTATATTAAATTTCAATTTTGAAGCACGATACCTTACGATTAGATGGATGAAAATTGTTGAAAAATTAACAGTTACATTTGTTTCGATCCCAGTTCTAATCTCAGAATAAAAAAAGCACAGAGTAAATTATATACGCTAATTTAAAACCATGTAATTTTTATATGAAATTTTATTCTTCGTTTATTAGAGCGTAAATAGGTGCCAAAATTGCGTGCACAATGTTACGTGAGATACCCTGTATGTGGCCGTGAAAAATTTCACGCACGAGTAATCGTATTGATGTATATTCAATCTCTATAGGTACTGGAATGGTAATTAACTTAATTAATTAGTAAATCTGGATAAAAGTAACGATCGATATGGACGATTCGGTGCGAATAAATGAAAAGTACAAGTCATACATAACCCTAAATGAAACTGATCCCTCTCATTCAATTATCAGTTATATTAAGACAGTTTCACTTACCGATTTAATTAACGAATATTAACTTAGAACGATAAGTACTCGATGTATAATTGGCATGGGATCAACAAATTTTTTCGACCTATTTTCACACACGCACACACACACTACAACAGCAGACGAGGCTGAAGAAATCGTTGCCTTGAAACTGTCTACGAACACACGAAAGCTAGCTAACGAATCAGCGTAGTTCTAGATGACGTCATGTCCGACATGAAATGATGCGAGAAATATAGAAGCGTACATACATATCGAGACATCGATTTGTTGAATCTCTCACGACTTCCCTTGCGACTCCCTTCACCGCGCAGGATCGTCAGTGTTTGGTAGTCTGCTGGCTGTTTTACTGTTCTGTCAAAATACGGCAATGCGACGTCTAGAATTTAGTACTGTTTATTTCGACGAGGACAATGCTACCCGTTTTAAATACAAAGGGTTAAAATTCTAACGCAAGTTTATTAATTAAGTGAAATTCTTAAGATCGAGGACATAAACTACGCAATGCGTAATGGGTAGATGTTGACAGTGCAAGAGGAGTCCTAGAACCAAACAATGGATCAATACCTCGAGGAGGAGGGCACAGAGGCAACGAATTATTACCTTGTATCGTGCGTGACGTGTTATAAAAACCACCAAGAAATAGAACGACAATAAATGATTTAAACTACCAAACGATAATATAATACTCAATACGAATATCTCTGGATGTCCTGACGGACACACCTCTCGAACAAAAAAATATATATAATAATAAATATATATATATATATATATATATATATATAAACAAATCAACAAATAAATAAATAAATAAATAAATAAATAAATAATAAACACCTGACATATATTCGCTACATTAAGAGCACAATAATACTCGTGAAATAACTCAATAACTTATTACCTAATAATTACCTAACAAAAATAATCAATATGGAAAAGTCAGACAAAACTCTAAAGAAGCGTAACACAAGATCCATCGCAATGGACGGAGGTACGCAGTGCGTTCAAGTGGTCGTTAGATGCCGACCAATGGATGATAAAGAGACTGCTCGAGGTCACACAAGAGTTGTGGACGTAGTTCCGTCTAGAGGTGTTGTAGAAATACGTAATCCTCGGGAGGATCAATCCCGTGATAATGTCAAAGTATTTACATTTGATGCAGTTTACGACTGGCATTCAAGGCAGCAGGATTTATACGAAGAAACCGTACGTCCCTTGGTTTCTTCTGTTTTAGACGGTTTCAATGGTACCATTTTTGCCTATGGTCAAACTGGTACAGGTAAAACATTCACAATGGAAGGTATTAGGGCTGACCCTGAACGGCGAGGAATTATACCAAGATCTTTTGATCACATCTTCAGCCACATTAGTAGAACTGAAAATATGCAGTATTTGGTGAGGGCAAGCTACTTAGAAATTTATCAAGAAGAAATAAGGGACTTGTTACACCGAGATCAAAGCTTGAGGTTCGAGTTAAAGGAGAAACCGGAAACTGGAGTATTCGTCAAAGATTTATCAACTTCTGTCTGTAAAAGCGCGGCGGAAATTCAACAGCTTATGAATATGGGGAATCAGAACAGAACTATCGGAGCTACTAACATGAACGAACACAGTTCTAGGTCTCATGCAATTTTTTTAATAACAATAGAAATGGGGACTATCGGAGACAGCGCTGGTATCAGAGTGGGGAGATTGAATCTGGTAGATCTAGCAGGTAGCGAAAGACAAAGTAAGACTGGAGCAAGCGGAGAAAGACTAAAGGAAGCTAGTAAAATAAATTTAAGCCTTTCGGCACTTGGAAATGTAATTTCTGCCCTGGTTGATGGAAAAACTACACATATTCCATACAGAGACTCAAAACTTACAAGACTTTTGCAGGATTCACTCGGCGGCAACTCTAAAACTATTATGGTAGCTAATATAGGACCGGCAAGCTATAATTACGATGAAAGTTTGACCACTTTAAGATACGCTAATCGAGCTAAAAACATTAAGAATAAACCGAGAATCAATGAAGATCCTAAAGATGCTTTGTTGAGACAGTATCAAGAGGAGATAAATAGATTGAAGGAAAAATTAGCACAAAAAGAAACAGTACAACGTAAGAAGAGAAAATCTAAGAAGAAGAAAGAAGATGGAACTGCGGATTCAGACTCTGAAACAGAAGATAGTAGAGATGATAATAAGATCACCGAAGCAGATAAGAAACTTATTGCAGAATTGTTGAAGACTGAGAAACAGGAAACTGAATTTTTAGTCCTTAGAATAAAGGATCTTGAAAGCAAAATGCTCTGCGGTGGTAAAAATATAATTGATCATACAAACGAACAACAGAAAGCCCTGGAGCAAAGGGCTACAGAGATTGCGGACCGTAAAAAACGAGAAGTTGAAATGCAGCAGAAATTAGAAGAGGAAGAAGTGACCACATCCGGTGTTAGAGAGACTTACACAACTTTGCAACAGGAAGTAGACGTCAAGTCTAGAAAATTGAGAAAATGTTTTGCTAAGCTCCAAGCTCTGAAACAAGAACTGCACGATGTTACTGGAGAATTTAACAGAGATAGAAGAGATCTGGAGCAAACGCAACACGAATTAATGAAAGAACTAAAACTGAAGTACCTTATAATTGATAACTTTATTCCGGTTGAGGAGAAACACAAGATTTTATCCAGAGTTCGTTTCGACGAAGATGAGGACTGTTGGGTAGTAAAAGACCCGGAACCTTCGAGCGTGGACTTGATTAAACGGCCTACATCTGTTCCTGGTGCCCGCAGACCGGTATCCGAGTATGCAAAGATTGCCCTTGCTATGGGGAGAGGACATCGTTATGCCGGTGAGAATATCTTGAATTTGGAGTTGGATATGCCGCCTAGAACAACGCTGGATTATCAGGGCCCAGTTATTGCTCCAACTATCCAAGCTGTTCTTGAAGAAGCGTTACGCGACGAAGGAGATATAGATGTAGATGCTTCGAATGCGAGACTTAGATCAAAGCCACGTTTACAATCGGCAAAAGTTCGTCCAAAAAGCGTTAATAACAAAGTCCAACAGATACCAGCCCCGGTCTATCCTAAAACTAGAGGACTAGTACCCAAGTAGTTAATGTATTTTGTCCTAAGTTTAAACCTAATGTTATTTTTAATTTTTATTTTTTGTAAATATGTACTATCACGTTGTAGGTATGCTTGTTTAATTTATTTCATTATTTGTGATATGGCCGTGGGTCTCGATTCAAGGGAGAGACGGAAAACATAACTTAGACTGAATCCTTGTAACTCTCTAGTCAATGTGCAATGTCAGCTGCTTGCTATAAATAATGATTACCTAACTGCTAAAATAAAGCACTATAATGCCACACGTTACTGTGTCTGTTAACTGTTATCCTCATTCCCAAAACTCTTTATGTATTATTTTCACTTTCTATTAGAATATTTCCTCAAAGAAAGCATAGACTTTGTAATTATATTAAAGATTCAATTAGCTGATCATCCATGTTATAACAATATATTTACCTATTTTAATGACTGCATAGTTTTCTTCTCAATTGAAATTTGTATTAATAAATGACTTGATAATTATAAATAAAAGGAAAAAAGCCAATGAGTAGCTTGATGGAAATAAAGAATAGACATTATCGACTTATGTATCAAGACTTTATTAAATTAACGTCAGGTTTTGTTTGCACTTTTTTTTTTTTTTAATTAAGTGGTCATATAAAGTTGAACCTGTTGGTTGAGAGAAATGTTGCGCAGACAGTTGACGTTATATAAAGATACGCATTTTCAGTACTAATCTAACATAGCTTGTATTAAAGTTGAAGTAGGAATCGTTGTTATATCAAAAAATAATGAATAATCTTATTCTTTTCATTTGCTTATCTATGCTTATTATAATTTAAAATTACAAAATTTTTTCTTTTGTTTTTTTCTTTTTCTTTTTCTTGTGACCACTATATTATTTACAAGAAGTATCATTTCGAAATTTTTAAACCTCTTAGAAACTATATATTTAAACACACACCGTGAATAAAAGATAGCATATTGCGTCAATATAGGTATTATAATCGTCAATTAGAATCGCAGTAACAGCTTATCGTTTTTCTTTTTCAATTTAATCAAAAAAATTGAGAGTCATAAATCTGAATGGATAAATGTACCCACATAATTCTGAGAATCAGAAGGAGCGACGATTCATCTTTGCCATTATTGATATAATTCAAGTTTGAGACAATTTATGATTATTGTTCAAATGTATTCAAAATTGTTGAATAAATGTTCACACAAAAAGAAAAGTATGAATTTTCCTTTATTTATCTATATGTTAACCAGATTAATTACTAAGTTTGCAAACTAATATTTGTAGTATATTCTTGAGAAAGAAAAAATTCAAAGAATACTCCTGATATTAATTTTTTGATAACTCAAAGACAAATCATTTGATGAATTTATGAAATGAAACAGATGGTGGTATATACAATGAAGATTTTCATGCAGGTAAATATCTTCCTATGATATTATAATGTATAATTAATTTAATACATTTATTTGGAATCGGCTATGCCTTGACGAATTGCAAACTTTTGTAGGATTGTTTAAATGTATTCAACACAAAATAAGATTAATTAAAGTAAAATATATATAATAATAATAGTTTCTGAACATTGGAAAATGTACACATCAAGTTCAGATGATAAATCTGTGTATGTTATAATGAGACAGTACAAAGATTTCATTATTTTATCACACAAACATTACATAGATCATATTTCTCAGAGCGATAATCTATAATTATTAATTTTATTACTGTCCTGTAGCGAAGTAGTCTCTTGATTGAAAATAAAAGATTCAGCATATTAATGCTTATCACGAATGGAAACTGGAAAACAGTACGCAAAATGAAAATTGATTCACCCATTTTCAATTGGATTATGAATAAACTATTTAAGTATTATATTAACATTCCCTTTTTTAAGAAGATTCCAGGCATGCACACTGTAACTTAGGAAAGATAAATCTGGGTTCAGAGGAAGGAGTGCGCTGAGCAGCTGCCTCAAAGAGGCAGCCTAGAAGTTGGACAAATGGTCAAAGTTTACTAGTAAAAACGTTGCTGCGGTGGATAATTTCCATACTGTTGTTGTTGTGGCTGTGATGGATATCCGGATATTGGTGGTGGACCACCGTAAGGAGGATATCCCTGTTGAGGAACTTGTTGAGGATATTGATTTTGTGTCATCTGGGGTGTACCGTATGCAGTTTGATTTCCGATATTTCCATATCCCTGAGTATAATTATAGCCGTTGTTCATGTTATAGCCAGGATTATTATTGTAAGCTTGTTGCTGTTGAGTGGGATAAGCTTGGAATTGGTTCTGCATGTTAGAATATTGCTGTTGAACTTGAGGTTCCTGCTGAGAACGTTGATTAGGATCATAACTTTGATCATAAGAAACGGGAAGAGACCCAGAGCTAGTACCAGGAGGTCCTAGTTCTATGTTTGACTTTGAATCTCTCAACTGTCCTTCACGACCATCTTTCGCAGGAGTAGGAGAAGGCAAATGAGACTTTGGCACATATTTGTTTGGCAGATCGCCCATAATATTAGCAATGAGTCTCTTTGTTTCGTTTAGAATAGCATTTGGATCGCTGGTTTTTGCAACTTCAACAGTTTTTAAGCGTGGTGATCGTGAACGTGATCTCGACCATGAAACAGGTGAATTGGATCGCGACCTAGAATAAGAGTGTGATTTCTTCTTAGCTCTTTCATTTTCGTTAGCATTTTTATCAGCCGCTTTGTAAATATCCTCAAAAGAATAGTCGTCGTCATCATCAGACAGATCTAGTTTCTCTTTAGCCTTTTCCGCCATTTTTTTCTTCTTTTCCTGCTCCTCGTCATCTTCTGCAAACATATCTAACTTCGGCTTCCATTTGTCCTCATCGTCCGTTGGATTTTGTGTACCCTTTCTAGTTGAGAACGGCGAACTACTTTTCCCAGGCCTTACTAAAGGCTCTTCTCGTGCTGGCGTAGGCGACTTTACTCGCTGTCTAACTGGCGACGGAGGAGCAGGTGTCCCTAAGTTAACAAAACCCCTCAACTTCTCAACTCTAGCTGGATCAGTTGCTTCCAATTTCTTGAGGAAATTAATAAGTCCATGCTGTTCATCCGTGCTCAGATCTTTAAAATTCTGTAAAAGTGTCTTGAGGTCAGAATCGGACAAAGATTCCATTCTCGCAGCTTGCGCTTCAGAACCAACTGGTTTCGGAGTGCTCTGAACTTGTGGAGTGCTCTGAATTTGTGGAGTGCTCTGAATTGGCGGAGTGCTCTGAATTTGGGGAGTGCTACCAGCTGTTAAACCTTTGACAAAGTCTGCCGCTGTTACAGTTTTATTGCATTGTTTTGACGCTTCAGCCATGCCTACAACCGCATTGATTAAAGTCTCTAGTTCATCGTGAGAAACGTTTGTGCGTCCCTGGGCGATCAAGGCGGCAGCAATCTGTTGGGCGATAGCTACTTTATCGACGGCACCAACGCCGGGCACACTCACTGGCTCGGACTTTATTGGTATTACGTCGATACTTCGTTGAAGTAAAGTTCTTCCAACATAAGTGGGTGGCTTAGGTTCCAGAAGTTCTTGCATCTTTCTCTTCTTTGCCTCTTCTTCAAGTTTTCGTTTAGTCTCAGTAGCTTTGTGCAATAACTGAGCTATGTTTTGTATTGCGGATTTAGTCGCTGATATAGCCATTTTTTCAATCATTCCCGCAAACAATTGACCCTTCAATTTTTCTTTCACAGTTTCAAACAAAACGCTTACTTCCTCGTCGAACAGGAGCTCCTCGGCAGAATTTGGCTTCGCTTTTTCAGCCGCCAAAGCTTTGGATAATAAAGAAACCACTCTGGGGCCAAGCGAGCCAAGCTGCCCTTCTAGAGCTGTTAACAAACGCAGAAGTCCAACTATCTCTAGATCTTCCTTGAGCGATTCTTCCTTGGGTATGGGGCTGGGAGATTTATCTTTGATGGGGTAAGGCGAGGCGTAGTATCGAGGCCGTGGAGCTGCTCCTCTGGGATAATACCCTCTGTAAGATCCTCTGCCTCGAAGATATGCATAATTATATTCTCGTTCTCTGGGTTCGTGTCGTTCATGATATTCTGTTTTCAATGTCCTTGTACCGACATATTCGACATCGTCGTCGCTATCGACACGATGTCTACGTTTTGAAGGAGGTGAACGTTCCCGTTTCGTAGATGACGTCGCCCATTTGTCTGGTGGCTTATCCTCTGGCAATTCCAATCTTTTCCTAATCTCTTCTTTTCTTTGCTTCAGCTGCTCGTTATGAAGTTCGCGCATCCTTTTGTTCCAAAATTCAATCCACTCAGGTTTGAAGTCATGTTTACTTGGGTCTTTTCCTTCCCCTTGTAGCTCCTTGTATCTTCTATTCCAAAACTTTTTCCACTCATCAGGGTACGCCGGATGTTTCTCAGGATTTTTTTCATGGAATTTGAGCGCTCTATCCAACGCCTCTTCAGCTCGCCTAATTTGATCTCTATACTTATCCCACTTATCTCTTTCTTTAGTTGGTTCTAACGAATGAGACCGCGATCTATCCCTGGAATGTTTTCTGTATCGATAACGATTAGTCTTATCGATTGCACTAGCTTTCCTACCTCTGGGCGGAGTGCGAGAACGAGAACGCGAAGGGGAAGGGCTGCTGGATATACTAGACACAGATGAGAGGGATTTCGTATCGTCCGATGGTCTGACTGCAGGCGGCTTCGCAGGCTTGTCTGAAGACTTGTCGACGTTGCGCAAACTCATCTTATCCTTTGCTACTATGCGAATTTTAAATCCTCTGAAAAAGATTCGTCTTTTAGCCATTGCGTTAAGCTTTCATAGAAGCAAATTAAGCTTTATAGAATCTCAATGAAAGAAATTGTGATAAACTTTGTGAATTACGAAAGTAGTATAAACCTTATTGATGTAGTATGAATGAATGGAATAAGAACAGAAATGTTTATATCTTTGATTTGCGTTGAAGTATAGGAAGCCTTTTACTTTTTGTCAGATAAATACCGGCTCTAAGGCATGAAATGTTGAACTTACGACTTGGTAGTTTCTGTTTTTGAGTCTAATTTTTTTGGTGATAGTTTATCGGGTTTCTGATCGTCTTTCTTATGTTTCTCTTCTGGTTTTTCTTCAGGTAGCGAAGGTTCTTCATATGAAACAGTTTTTTATAAACATTGTAATTATTAGAGGAAAAAACAATCGTTTTTATCGTTGTTTCTATAACGTATGTATTATAATACTCACCTTTCTTAGACCCCCCACCAATTTCCGCCATCTTCTCATCGAAGTTGGTCACCCACCGCACATCGTAAACTTCCATAAACGTTAATTCAGGCGTTTCCCTGCACGTAGGAAACAGCCACATTGATTTATTGCGCTCATAGATATTGAAAATTAAAACAGTACTCAACGTTTGTATTTCTCAACAGACAACTATAATTTTAAACGCATAATCAACATCATCACATCTACGATAATTAAATTGCACATAGACCATTCAGACCTACCTAAAATGATAGTCCTGATAGACTCTCTTGATGTATTGCATCTTGTTCTTCTCAAACTGATTTTTATCCACCAACTGGGGCTGAAGCCTTCCAAATCTTTCTTCTATCTTCTTTGCGACTAGCACAGATATTTCATTTGCTCCACGTTTATAATTAGGGGTTCGCGGTAATTCTGTGATAGCACGAGATATTGTCGGAAAGTGACGATTCAAGTAGGTGATGCGATGGTTATAGCTAGTAATGTGAGCCATCACAGTTCTTGGATCACCTCTTTTGTCGCATAGAACACAAGTGTAACTCGGCTCGCAGGAATCATTGTCAATCAATTCCAAAAGGTATTCCAATCCCACAAGCGGAGAACTACGATGTCTGTCCAAGCTAACTTGGATGGTAGTTGTTCTTGTCATTTGATCTTCCATTCCTGGTGGTACGGGTTCTCCAGGCGCTAATGTCTCAGCCATAGTTTCGGCTGGTACAGGTGCTGATTTCTTGACTATGTCCGATCTTTTCGACCATAGTAATACCGGGTAAGGCCATTCGTCCAATTTTATCTTATGACGATTGCATGAGTTGTGGCTAATTAGTTTGTGTGCTCCAAACAAAGCGATGTTACAAATGTGACACCATATATCACCGTCGTCGGTATGAGAATAAACTGGTCTACGTGTTCCATCCTCTGCGGTAACACTGCTTCGCATCAATCTTTTACGGTCAAGTTCCTCCTGCGGATCATACACACCAATAATTTATAAAACGAAATAGAAGATCTTTTATGTACAATAAATTACATGTACAAATACATCCCAGAAATATTATTCGAAATATAACACAGCAATTAATTAGAAGCGGTTTTTTTTTTTTTTTTTTTTCATTATTACAATGGAATGTGATTCGGGAGTGTAAATGAATCCACCACTATATTTTCTTTTTCTATGATTTGTAATCAACGTTGTGCGTTGTTCAATGCTGTGTTACAATTTTTTTTTACTTTTCTGGGACACGGGGATCGACTCTTTCGGTCAATATTCATATTAAACAGGAACAATGTCAGCCACTTCTCTTCACATGTAAGTAAATACCACCTCCTTCACAGCATCATCACTCAACGATGTATAATTGGTACACTGCACTATGTTAAACGAAGGTAACAAAACTATTTATGCGACGTATGTAATTAGGTGTACTTCTAGCTCTCTTGTTTTAATCATCTTCAGTTGCAGATATATTGTTAAATAGCTAAAATAACAACGGTATTACATATATTTTACTCAATATATAGTATATTATCATTTATCAATCAATTGCTTCGTACAATAGAGTCTGGATTGTTTATAATTCTAGAACTTGCTTACATTTCCACTTATTGCTTTAATGGTCAAGCATATCGTAGGTGTGTCGTTACCTTTTCTCTATCTTCTTCAGACAATCGAGAAGGATTCCGTCCCTCGATATCAAGATCATCAAAGTTTGGCATTGTACCTCCAAAGGCAGAATATCCTTCCATAACACGCTCTGGAACCACCAATATGCAATCAGATACAGAATCCACTGATTATATCCCAGATGATTTCCTCCTTTACACAATAAAAACTTTCTGCTTCTTTTCTGCAGTTAAACCACATTCTACTTACCATCGATACTTATAAACTAATAATCTTTATTACATAGTATATTTTTCATTCAGCTTATAGCTTTCAATGATTTTCACACCAGTAAACACGACAAACTGTTTGTCGATTGAGAGAAAATTGTGGAATAGAAATTATAGTTATTTGGCTGAAGGAATCCGTTCCGAGAATTGGGAATCTTTTCTAAATCTACCGATCTAAATCATTCCATTATAGTCCAGTGATTAATTTTACTACATGAATAAATGAGAGCAACAATTTGTATGGAAAATTCATAAAACATTTTCTATTCCTTTGTCAATCTTTAATCATAGGACTATAATTTATTATAATTTGATCTAGTTGTGTTTAAAAAAAAAAAAAAAGGTAAAACTTGATGATAAGAAGTCCAGAGTTACATCTTATGTTGAAACGAATTAAAAATATATACAATTTAAATTACCTATGCGAGGGATTCTCAGATATTATTATTTATACTTGCTGAAACATTTAGGTTTGTTCCAGCTACTTACCAAGCGAATTGGAAACATTTCATTTTACAATTTATTTATATCTTTTGTTTTTTGTCTTTGAAAAACACTATTTTCACATCAACTTATAATATAGATCTTCGCCTATACACCGTGCCATTTTATCAACAGAATTAACCGACGTTAACTCTGTAAAGAAATTCTGAATCAGCCCCGTGGCAATATCACCGTTATATCATTCTTTTTGTTTTACATTTCTAGTACGTATTTCATACATAATATACTTCGTTAAACTAATAAAAATGTATATCAAATCGCGCTTTGTGGATATTGTTAAATCTCACATACTGTGTCTATCAGACGAACGACAAACGCGTCGCTGCAGCTTTATAATAACTAACAAAATTTTTTGTCAGGTATTTGGAAAAATCATGGTTCAAGGAAATATTGTATAGGTGATTAGGTGATATATGGAACAGTTTTAATAACTATATTATTAGAAAATTAAATTTTCTAATTAATTAATCTATTAAAAAAAAAAAAAAAAAGAGCAAGGCTCATATGTACACATATAGAAACAGTGGTGAATCATATATATAATATAATATAATATTATTAATTTTATTTCACAAAATTGAGTCCTTTTATTATTATATTTATAAATTCCGTTCACATTTTAGTCGAATATCAAATTTTCAAATGAATGAATATAATAAAATATCTCCTAGCTCTAGTCGTATTAAAAGCGTATAAAAAAAATCTTCGCTGTTATTCAAATTGCTTACTTTACTGCTAAATGCCTAAATGTATAATCTTGGGTCTTTGTCAGTCATCACTACTACCGTCCAATGAATTATAAATTTACAACCTAATAAAAACTATTCATTATAATTTATCAGTTACATTTTCTTAAACTATTAACCCAGTTTTTTTTTTTTTTTTTTTTTTTTTTTAATGCAATACCTTTCTTTACAGAATTGGGATGCATACGAGGGGACAATCGCAATAATACTAATTGTAATAGTATTGAAAAAATAGATTAATTATCTAGTATAGATATGCCTTAGGCTTCTTAACCTAAACCTGTACTATGAAATTTCTAATCGGTTGAATAAATTGAAATTTATATCTCACTATACTTTGAATTTAATGTAATTGTTTACAGTGAGAAATTGGTGAATTTAATGCAACCACTTGATCAATTTGATTTTGTCTTTTTTTGGATCTAGATTATTGCCACTATCATAGATAAGTTGTGGAATTGTACATAATCGAAGTGTCGAGAGGTGATAAAATGAAGAATACTACGAGGTGTAAATTTCAGGATAATTAGAGTCGATATATATGACATTTGTCAGTTCTGATTGAATTTTTAATAAAAAATAAAAAGAGATATTCAAATGATCACTTTGCATTGGTAAGGTGTTGACCTGTATCGGTGACATATCATTGCATCTGATTTATTTCTTAGGAAATAACTTAGGCTAGTATTTATCGAGTGTATTTTAAACTCGATGATTTTCCAAGACTTACCAAGCTATCGGTGAAAATAGTCAGTAATATTTTTACTGAGAATTTAAAGCTACAGCTTTTCTTGATACTGACTCCATCTTGAACGTGTGGAAGCAAAAGCATAAAAACATCATTAAGAATAAAGGAGCAGCGTGGCAAAGGTTGGTCTTAAGGATACGACACTAGCGCCAATTCCGACATCGTTTGTCTAACTATATTCGGGCTGTTAAAATCACTGTGAAAGAAGAGCTAATGCGGGGATTCCCCGTGACGGTAAAAGGGATCTCTCATATTATCGATCTAAACTTACCGACTCGAATCGACACACTGCGGCGTAGAACAGCCGATACGAAACTATGAATTTCAGCCGAATGAATCGTGAGAGTATTACCATTCGCGACTTTTATCATACTTGGAAATAACAGAATAAGAAAGGATTCCTACTTATCGAAGAGTAGTCTGTTATCGGCAACAAGATACAATCTGTTTTTTAAATATTGCTACACTGGATTGACGAGGGATATAAATGATCACGACTTTATTATTTGTCGAATGATCATTATTCTCAAATTGATGATATTTACACTTTCCTGCAAGTCTTTTGAGTCAGAGAGGAAATATCGTAGATTGATAAGCTTTTGAATGATTTACCACGTCTTTCCCTTATTCCCTTATTAGATGCAGTCAATTCAATTGTAGAATAATCGTTTTTAATTCATCAAGGCTTTCGAAAAGCATTCATTTTGGGAATGTTTACTAGTAACAAATCAATTTCTTTCCCACGAAGCGCATCTTCCATTGTTAAGTTATTTTCATCAGCCCCGAACGGTGATGTTATTTGAAGAAATTCAAATTAGTCCAAAGTAAGTCGTACAGAAGACATGTAAATTCAAACCATGAGCATATAAATATCCCTTAAAGATAATAGAAAACCAGGAACTTATAGTTTTTGGGAACAAGAACGTTTTTATTTTCGGAATACGAGGGTTTCCAAGATCGGAAGTCCATTGAGAAAGATACATATGATTGAACATTTCACTCGAATCTAGTAAATGTAAAACGAAAAACTTTACCATCTTATTCAAAAACGATGGTTCTGAGAAGGATAAGCACCCTTTTAACTGATGTAACCATACGTATCTTGTGAATAGGATCGAAGAATTGTCAGAAATTTCAGAACTAACTAACTAATAGCTCCAAGATAGGTCCACTCAAAGAAATGATTCGAACAAAAATTCATAGAGTTAAGATAAGAATCTGATAAAAAAAAAAAAAAACACCAAGAAACTTACTAAACTGACTTGAAAGAAGACTCTGGCTGCTTTAATTGTTCTCAGTGCAGCTGTATATTGTAACATCAAAGTTCGTAATGAAGATTACAGAGATTACTAAACAGATTACGGACGCGTTCCTCATATACACTTATTCAGCGAGCATACAAGCTTAGCCATTCACGTCTCTACAGAGTTGTTAACACTAGGATCTAGTACCGATCCTTGGTATCGAACAAGCCCCAGTATAAATATCTAGTCATATATAAATACCCTGAATCACTCCGAAGTGAAACGAACATGTAATATTTTTCTGATTTTGAATGGGTACAGCACTCAGCCATTTGTGTGGGGCTCACAGATTACTCGCAGTTTTAGTCTATAAACTTGATTATTTCAATAAATACTAAAAAGTGTATTGAATAAAACCATCCGGTGAAGAAATCCAGTTAAACACGACAAAGATATACCCAGCACTCGATGGCTTCGAGGGATTATCATATAATGGTTTAACTTTAGGTGTGAGACTTTAGATACTTGAATCTTAACTTTTGAGTCCCGAGTCTTGAGACGGTTATAGCGAGTTTTACACCGGGTAAAGAGATTTTTACGAGCGAGTCGAAGGTATAAAGGTTTTATCGAAGTCTAACCAGATGTGATATATAAGTCGTACCGTTTTCCTTCATTCTTATACCGGGTGACCATCGTCCGGTGAACTGCATTTATACAACAATACATTTATGGTTGTATACGAGTTTTACGTTATTTCTTTTTTATTCCATCGCCAAATCGCTTCGTGAAGCTTGACCCATTGAAATGCACAAACATGATTTGGAAGACCGAATTTTATGTGCAATTACGAGTAAAAGGGTCAACGCACGAGTCGCTTTAACAGGTTATTTACTATTACTGCAATACATCTTCGATACTCGTTGATAAGTAAACGTAGGTCAGTTAATATATTGTGAAAGTAAATGCAAACACGCTAACAGCAATAAGACATGAGCAATATTTAACAGCCCCTTCAGCCGCTCCACGACCGAAATATCAAAATGCTTCGTTGTGATTTATTTTATAATAAAATTCCTCCTGGGTTCCAACTGTTCAGTAAGTATTTCGAAGCTTCTGAAAAGTAACAAGATTGGTTCGAGTGCGCAACATCTGAAATATGAGCTTAACAAAAAAACATATGTAGGTATTCGCTGCGTGCATGTCGTTGGAGGGGATAGATGAAACTATGACAGCGCCCATGATGGCAGTAAATAGCGTTTTTACTGGAAAAATCCGGCATTTGATAGGCTACATTTCGAATTGCATAAACGCGTCATGAAATTCTACCCAATCAGACCAAATCTGTTACCAGAGTTTTTGCCATTTTTCGTCACTTGTGGCGCTACATGTAGTAACGCACATAGCGAATAGTGAATAGTGGCAGTTTCAAGGAGGCAAATTTCCTGTATTTGATTCTCCATTTTCTTGTACTCAAAAGAAGCTCACGAAAGCCTGAGGCCCTATGTGATTGGATAATATTTGTTTTTTCGACATTGTTTAGTTTCCGATAAAAAAAAAATTCAGAAATTTCCGAACGAGCAGTAATGTTTCGGATAATTCGATTTTTTTAAGTTTGATATCGAAACAACAGAGTAGAATGTTATCGTACATGTCTCAGTTGCAGTCTCAGCTGGTTGTGCATAACTTATCTCCTAGTTAACAAGAAACAAGAAAATCGTCTAGCACTTGGATGCTGAGTGTAAAGAACATCGAAAATTGTCTCACCTAGACGAGTCAAGAATTGACGAACAATTAAATCTCTCAAATAGCCCTTCTTTTAACCATATGAATCATTTTCAATCTTCGGCATTTTACCAAGAGTTGTTAAATTCGCTAGAAGCTTGATGTCGAAGGTTTTCGTGCTATCTACTAGAAACCAATCAAA
This sequence comes from Tenthredo mesomela, assembly GCA_943736025.1. Classification (NCBI taxonomy): domain Eukaryota; kingdom Metazoa; phylum Arthropoda; class Insecta; order Hymenoptera; family Tenthredinidae; genus Tenthredo; species Tenthredo mesomela. The sequence goes on from OX031013.1 coordinate 50,180,238, forward strand.
AGCGTCGGAAAAACTGCAGATAATTTATAATGTACTTTACCATTTACATAATCACACCCTTATCCGAACAACCCTTTATAGGTGGGTATACATGAATAACACGTAACGCAGTTTGCGACTTTGCTGAGAGTAAGAAACACTCTGTAGGTACGTATACGAAACTCATTGTTTTGTATTATGCTGCAAAGTATAGAGGGTAAGGTTGAACGCCTCGGTGGTGATTGGTGCGATGTGTATCGTCTACACGCATGTTCTGTACCGCAGATTGTAGAATATTATCGCACGCGGAGGTCTGCCCGAAACGCATGTATCGGCGCGTGTTCATATAGATATATATCAGCATTCACTGAGGCACGTAGTTCCAGGGACGGTGTAGATACAACGACGTCCGTTCGATTTACGCATAAACGCGGGTATCTCCTGGTGCGTGGGCGATCACTCACGCGGAGTGCACCACCTCTTTGAAGACGGTGTTCGTATGCTAATCCTTCGCGTACCTCGTCCCCGGAGGTCCTCTCCTACAGGCAACATCTCCTCTGCCCTTGGCGATGTAGGTACGGGGTTTAAGTCGTTACTTAGGTACCTATTCCTCTTCGGGTTGAATATCTCCTCTCTCTGAGTAACAAGTCGTTTTCGAAAATCGACAATTTTATTGAGACGTTTTATATCGTTTATTCAAACTCTCTTATATATTCACTTTACACCTTTAACCGTATGAAATAACGTTCAACATCCTGCAGGCATTAAATTTACACCATCAAAATTTATCTCTTACTTATACACAAGCTTTTATACCAGCTGACAGTCCGCATCGTCTAAAACCACTAACGTTGTGACTTTGTCAAAATTCTATTCAACTTTATAGCTCGCCGATCATCGCTCTGCGGTTAGTCATATCTTTTTTCTTTATTCTAATCAGCTTCTATACACATGTTTTATTAATAAGACACATGTCCACCTGTAAGCCCGGTTTCCTTCGATGTTAATTATGCAAATATTAGATCGAGTTCTTCTCTCTTATGCTTCACATTACATAAATCAGTATACATAATATGTAGGTCGTGTATTTAATCGGGATAATCAAGATTCACATCGACGGATAAGATAATATTATGTATATAATATCATAGAAAAGCTCATAAAATGATACCCCATTTCGTTTCTTCCTGAATCAACCAGGGATTTAAATCCGAAAGATTCATCAATCCGCGTTTGATCGCCGCCTCCGACTTTCTTGAATCGATGTGATCGACGACAATGAATGAAGATAAAAATCGTAAACATTTGACCCCACGCAGAGGAGACAACCACGCGTGGTCCAACTAATTACAATCAAATTACAAGAGATGTTTGTCTCAACTGATTATGTACCAATCAACTCTCTATAAGCGTGACAAGTTTTACGACCACGGAGGCGAGGCAATTTAAACGGCTAACAAACTTTTCTATAAGATTTAAGAAATTATAAATTCCCACAGAATGATATATATCTGACGAAACTGACAAGTTTAATCAACGAATACATGTAAGAATACGAAGTACGGAATCAATCACTTTGAGAAAGGTATAATACAACGTAATCGGTTTCCAAGACAAGTAGCTGCTGGTTCATCATAAGTGGAAAAATGCTAAAAAAAAAAAATAAAATAAAATAAAAAATCAGTGCAATTTTCGTCTATTCTTTAAAATTGCCAGATGTTTCAATTCCGTATACTAAAATCGTTCGAGCGGAGTATCTTTACCTATACGCCCCTTGAAAGTTATTATAACGACCCAATATAGCTTTGGGGCTTGTATTCTAAAATCGTTCGTCTCGTTTTGGACCCCTTAATTTGATGCCGGAGGTTATTTGCCCGCGTTTCTTTCCTGAGCGCATCAATCCTGCTACCGTTCGGAGTAAGTTACACGAGTATCACGTCGTTATACTTGTGTATAGGAAACTGGAATTACGTGTTACATTATCGCCTGTAATGAGTGTGATGTATCCTATATCTATACCTGCGTATACGTATACCTATATGTCGTATAAGGTAAGCCCTTTGAAGAAATCTTGAGCTTAGCCAATACTCGGATTGTGGATTACCATTAGCTGTTATAGGCGAATAATATGCGGTTGTTATAATAAGCGGTGGCTTTGTGCTTTTACAACTTGGGCGCGCACCGCGGTTCCGCAAACATATACCCATACCTACGTAGAAGACAGTTTTATAGCTCTCTAACTAAAAGTGACTAAAAATCGACAAACACTTTGTTACGACGTGTTGCACGGCGATGCCTCATGGTGACATGTGCGGTCGGTGATAACTAGAGGCGGCGGTCGGCATCCTGTGAAAATTCGGAGTAACTCAAACGCCAAGTCAAACATGGGCGCGTTCCAGTCGTATGACACGTTCCTCGTCTTTCTACCCCCGTCGACACCTTTCCTTCCATTCGGCGAAACGAACATACATACATACATACATACATACATATACATATACATGTATGTAGTACCTTACATATAACTTTAACGACTCTTTATTACCGCCGTCCGTGTCCTTCCATTGAGCGAGAATACAGACATACGCATGTCATATAGGTAGGTATGTAACCGCGCATGAGTTGACTGTCCTGGTTATTTCGTAAAAATAAATTTCAGAGCGAAATAACACTCATCTCATATTGTCACTCGTAAGTATATTTATGTGTTACGTATATTGTATAAATTTTGGTAGATACGTACCGTGCGACTATAACCCATTATTAGGAGGAAAACCTGACCCGCGTACCGCATCGCGGTAACGCGACGTGTGACTGTCTAGCTACTCCAGTCACGAAACGTTTTCTTGATTCTCCCGGAAATGAGGAGACAGCTCGTCTATTGAAATATTAAATTATATCCTTAAGATCTGCGTCGCGATAAATTGTTCGGTATTCCTTTTTTTAAACCGTGATATTTTATTCTGTGTACACCCTTTGCTTATTATGTAGCCATAGCTGTAATATGGTCTGTGGTGTTTCTTGGAGAGGTATAATCGCATGAATGACTTGGAAATTTTTAGGTGTAGTTTAGAGTCAATGAGGTTTCGTATATAAAGCTAAACGGCCAATTTAGAACTAAGAATTTAGGACCCTTTCACAAAAGTTTTCATCCTCTAAGTCCCACAGTTTCTGGCTGGCCTCCGACTGAGCGAGGAAAATCAATTCGTATAACTTCGCGAGATACACCGACTTTACAGGACTAAAGAAACTCGCTAGCACTATAATACTCAATGGGTGGAAGACAGCGGTGAAAATTTTGAATGGAAGGTCCCGGTCCTCGAGATGAATGGGAGAGTCGTCCTGCGAATCCGTTGTGAAGTCGAGGGCGACGGTAGGATGGAAAATTCTTAAAGGTAGCCTAGAGCTAGCCTTTGCGCAGGTTTACAGAGGCTGAAATGGTCCCTAAAGCAATTTCGAGGATACCTGCTGCTTGATTTTTAAGGATAAACCCGAATGGTAATTATTATTTTTGTTGTTTTACTTTTCGTTCAAAGGTGGAGTTGAAACTTGGTCTGAAACCTGCAGAGTGCGCAGAGTTTTGTGATGCTATTTGCTCGACGCGGTTCAACATCAGCGTCCGCAAGATTCCAGTATGCAAATTTTTCAGAAGATTTAGAACCCAGATAAGACGCCGTTCCTTTATTTGTCGATGCGGACGAGATGTCGTCCTAAGACAAAGGATTTTTAGGAAGAAGAGAGACAGAAATACAACCGAGGTGTCAACCGGGTCAAATATTTACCCTAACCACCCCTGGGCCTCTCTCTAAACATAAAGGCGACGCAACCCCTGATACACAAAAGAATTACCAACCCAGGCGTCAGGGTATACTGTCACCCTGGATCCTGAACCTATTCCATCTCCTCGTCAATGCTTGACTTTAGAGTTCAATTAGTCAAATTAAAGACTTCGAAATGGTCATATTGTCATTTTTTTCTTCTATCTTTTGGTGTACCTATACCTTAGTCTAGAACTTCCAACGAATGTATCTTGACTGTGCGGTGTATGAACCGCAGCGGGCGGATCAGACGGCACGAGGCAAAGGTGCGGCTTCAATGTGCTTCATCCTATACTTATGCGAACAAACTGATCCGAGCGTGCTTTGGCGTAAAGCTTTGTTCACAATTGCTTTGGATGTACAATATAGATATAGTTGTATGTTGTATTAATGCACGTGATGATAATTAGTATAAGAATTGAGATAGAGGGTTTACCTGGAATCAAAAATCGTGTATATTATCCACGTACGGATCTGAAGTACCTAATCCTCAGTCGAAAATTAAGCGTAATAATTCCACCGGTATTCTGATCGTCGTATTATAACTTAGTTTTATGATGAACCTTCATAAAAAGATTTACGTCATCGTCGTACATATTTGCGTTTTTACGCCGTCTTCTTTTTTTATTGTACCTATAGCGTCTTTTTTATATGTTTCGTCTATAATACCTCTGACTAATTGTATACATACATATAAAGTGAGTATATCTATATCCACTTCAATATATTATAAGAATTGAATAAAAAAAATTCAATTTTTACATCAAATTGTCTGAATTTTTGAACAGGCATATGTCAATACGTAAATCAGGTATATTAACCATCATGGTATGCACTGTCGAGTTTTTCAATCATTACGACGACTCGAAGACCTCAATCGACAAACGTCTATACTACAATACTGTTGAGTATATATACAAGCTTCAAGAAGGATGAAGCTCGAAATGAAGTTATTATACTAACTGAACGAGGAACCGATTCTCAGAAGTGATCGTTCCTAGCAGACGAGAAGAAGCAATCATATACTCAGGGATACCCGCGCGTAGGCCTGCAGTAACGAGCAATAAAGAAAATTTCTGTACTAATTTACTGCGTAAAATTGTTGAGCTTGGAGTTAAACCGTGTAATAAAGAGCGAATGACGTTAAGGATAGGATAACTGTGTCGTTCCTTGTGCAAAAAGTAAACTTCCGTCTTTCAGACTCTTTCTAACTCGCGTAAGCCGACTCCAAGTACCGTAAAACTACGTTTTTTCTCCACGTCTAATTACCGCAATCGTCTAATCTATAACTTTGATGTATAGAATGAAACCAACTTCCGGCGTCGACGTTACCTCCGATGAACATTAGCGATCAAATCCTGTATTCGATATCCAAATTTTGACTTTGGAACGAAAATGACTTTTCGGTTGTTTTACTCTCGCGTTATTTATGTGTGGACGTTGCGTTAACGTGAGGATATCGCGTTGGGCGCGTCTCTCGCCATACATAGCATGTATACATACATCATATATGTATGGTTATAGATACATGGATATATAAGCATATATATACCGCATTTCAAGCATGGGTATAATAAGTATAGTTACATACATGCGTATGCCCATGGCTCGCGACTGCTATTCGAGAGAGTTTCGGAGAGGGCGAGAGAGTGAGAGAAAAAGGGGGTGGAGGGGGAGTTCAAAGAGTGAAGAGGAAGGGAGAGGAGGGAAACGTACGCTTTGATCTTGCCGCTGTTGCGGGGGACAGATATTATCATCTTACGTATAGACTCTCTCCTCTGGTCCTCCTCCGGTCCTTCTTCGGCCCTCCTCCAGTCCTCTTAGGCCCCCCGCCGAGGATCGTCCCCGCGACTGTTCGCACCCGCGCTCTCCGCGGACTCCTCGTCGAGGAGTGGACCCTGGTGACAAATCTATTTTGTGGAAGTATATACCGATGGCGGCCTAAGACTGGATGGACACACGAATCCTGGTGACATATTTTGCATCATGTTGCGTTTATTGGACCAGATCATATTTCCACTCATGAAGATTTTATTTTCAACAGATCAGACCCGCAAGGCTTGGTCACAGCGAAATACGACATATTGTAACATTACATCAGGTTTCGAAAATAATCTTACACCTGCAGAGATTACAAAAGTTTTATGATTATATTTTTGCAAGACTACGTATGCAAGACTATTCAGGGATGATGTTACTCGGGAAAAAGACCCCAAAAATTTCGCCGAAATTTACCCAAAATTAAGACACAAGTGTTACAGCCATTCACAAGCTGAAATTAATTCGAAAAGTTTGGTTTTTATGAAAGGTAAAATATATAGAGGCTATATCTGTATAGGGAATTAATTTATGACACGTGGTAAACCCAATTTCGTCAATAGTATACTGATGTCCGATCGAAAATTAAATTATAACTTACAATAATTGGACGTTGTCAAGAGAATAACTGTTGGAGATGATTAAAGTTTGAAGAATGGATGGACTGTTTTTTACGGTTTACGAAAACTAATCAACTTATAGATATTAGCAATTTACGATTAGATTTTTAGTATTGAATTGCGTGGGTTGGGTTAAAGCCAATTTGCATTATAGTAGAGACCAATTTTCTACGGTTAAATACACTAGTGGAATTTGATGAGTTACCCATGAGCAATGTATCAATCTGTGCTGAATTTAGGAAATATCTATTCACAGCTATAACTATATATAAAAAAGAAAGAAAAAACACAAACAAACAGATGCTAGCCAATATCCTTTCAAGTGATTTGTGATCATGATTTTCTAACTAATTTATGGTGATTGTTTCAAATTTTGATATACCTCATAATTATTTTTCGTTCAAATTGTGTTTTGGCCAACGATCGCGTTGATCCACTAATTGTGCGCGAGTATAATTCTTAGACTATAAAACGATATTCCATTGGTACATTGTGACAGGAATTAAAATGATATTTATGATGATAACGTGAATGAAATGACAATAATAATCTTAATGCAATTCAAAATATCAACTATGTACTTATACCTCGTTATATGTGTTGGATGGATTTAATTGTAATTTGATGATAATGATCCTACGGAAGATCAGCCGAATTTATGCGCAAATATAAGAATTTTCATCGAGATTCAACGAGTCTTTCAAACGATTCGTACGAAGATGATATTGATGATCATATAATATATGGTGTCAGCTGTCGTGACAGACGCCTATAGTGTTTATTCGATGATATTTATACCACCCTTAAATTTTGTGAACAAGAAGATATAATAAATGATATGGTATTCCTCAAGAGGCTATTATGAATAAAAATCCGAATCGTATAGCCGTAACACAACGAATGTATGAATGACAAAAAGTGAGAATCATCCTGACGAGTATCAAGGTAAAGCCGTTATAGATACGAGAGATAAAGAGATTCGTTATACTCAAGTTGAATAGACACACCGTCCAATTAATTCTTATATACCCTAAGCAGAAGAATTGAGGAGCGTCGCCACTTTGTCAGCAAGTATATCTACGGGCGTCGCATTGAAGCGAAAAGAAGATGAAATGACTTTAACGAGGGAGAGAACTATCTTCGTTTTCGTAGTGATGCCTGAAGGCAACCGCGGGGGCTAGATGCAGGGCCCTGATGGGCCTGAATGAAGTGCCGATGGTCCTCGGGCCTATTTGTATTGTTTTCCCTTTGCGGGCATGTCGCGTTATCTCGAAATCTGCGCTGTCGTTCATCGCGGCCGGTTCTACCTGGTAATTCGCCACCCCCTCGATCGAGGGTCGTTATCTTGGTGCGGTCCCTGTGTTAGGACTTAGCCAAGCTGGGGACTGATGGGCCATGAGCCCCATGAGACTCTTGCCCGGGGTGGATGTGACAATATTTGACGCGAGGCGTTCGCCTCGTAGCGATAGCTACAGTCTGTTTGCCCTTGTAATATTCCTTAAGGTATAGTCTGTTTGTCGAGGCTTTGTTTCCGCTAGTTTCCGTTTCCTGTGTTATCGCCGCACAGCAAACATGGCGGCTTCTCTGATCAGATCTCCGAATCCGCGTAGAGCTAGAAGCGCTGGAATGTGTCTCTGATCCTCCGCTTCGGTCTACCGCCCTTAAAATTCATGATTCAAAGAAAAATCTCACTCATTTATCATCAGATTTCTTATCAGCCCTTTATCATCTCTCACTTCGTGGATAGTAGGATAAGTAGCCAGCCGATTATGTGATCACATGGTTGCCTTATTAAAAGAAGAAATGAAGTTGTGAGTTATTCCAAAAAACTCATGATTCAAAATTTATCTGCGACATGATCAGTCGCAAGACTTTAAACGCGCGTTTACTATAATAGAATATTTTTGAATAATTTTTACAACCGTCCGTCGCACGTGATCCTTCGTAATTTTACACAGACCTAAATCCTTTGTGTGTCAAGTCAGCAACTTGGAGACAAGACGAACGGTGACATAATAACTGTTACACCCAAAAAAAAAAAAATAAAATAAAAAAAAAAAAAAAAAAACAAGACACATTTGTCTTTTCTCTTTTGACTATGAACCACAATTATGAGATTAATTTTTTATTCTTTAATATTCTCGTTCTAGTTGCACTGTTATTACCTCAAGTTCAAGTCGAATCGAACCTTGTCGTAGAATAAAGACAACCTTTCTCTGCCTTTCGTCTTAAATTTTATACAAGTCCTGTCAATTGCTGTTCTTTGCTTGGTAGGTAGTACTACGTACCCTGAAAAAAAATTGTTTGATATTTGGTTGCCACAGGTGGAGAACCTTTTTGAGCTGTTGATTCGTATTGTCCAGTTTGTTTTGTAGCTCCTGTCGTTTACTGATTATCAATATAATGGTATAACCGCATGTTGGTTGAAGATGACGAAATGTGTGAGACATGTGAAGACAAAGTGGATCAACTGTATCAGACGTCGTCTTCAGAAGAAATGTCTTTAGTTAGTAACGCTTGCAGAGTTAAATGGGATACGAATGGTAGTGGTTAGGTGTGGATGTTTGAATAACGTGTATTCAACGACAGCTTAACTATATATACTACGTGACTTTATTCATTATGTAAAAGTGAATAGAAGTCGCCTTGACATCCCTTAAAGTGTTATTCTAAAAAAAAAGTTCATTCTAGTCTATCTAAGACACGTCATATATTAACTTGTCAGTGTTTTATTCCTCGTACTATATAGCTAACTATAACACACCTATATGTAGTAATTTTAATTCTTTCATTTTTACATCACACCTCACGGAGATACGAAAAACTGACGACCTTTTATTTCGCCGACAACGTCGTAGCTGGTATACCTACCCATTTCATGCAACAAAGCGTTTTTTCTCTTCACATGCTGTGTCATGATTCCGCAAAAAAATTTAACAATTGCACAGGCGGGTATTTTTTGTACATGATCTTCAATCGCGAGACACGATTTATCGAAGATCTAGGTAGTGCACGTGTGTATATGTATCTATACATTCCTACTCCATTTTGTTTCAAGGAAAGCAAACGGATACCTGACCAACCCACATCTCTGTAGCGATGTGGATTCTGTGAATACGTACCCATATAGCTGAACCATACCACAGTTAAACGGATTCTATATATATAAGTATAAGTATATACTTGGGTGTAAAAAGATAAATGGCATTCTTGAGATTAGGGAACTTTGATAATAAAGCAGAACGAAATTTCTAGGATTTAAAATTTAGTCACAGTTTTCTATGTACACCGCGACTTAGTAGATACATTGGGTATACCTCATCAGATACCAAGTGAACCCTCCAAAGTTTTGCAGGTGGTTTTTGGTTCCAGAATTATTAGCCATTGAAAGAAGTATTTGAAGTAAAGGTTTTATGACATTGAAGATTAAATATTTTCAGAAATACCAAAGACATACTTCTGGCTTTATCCATTTTTCATGCAAATACTTATTATAGCCAGGAACACGAGAATTACAGCAATGGGTAATGAGGCTACCGTTCGATATAAAAAGAATCGTGTGACATTGTCACTTGAAGTGTTGGAGTAGAACGAGTCCCGTCGCAGTCAGACTGTTGGTTGAGCCCGAGGCGCCGAGATACGTCTCATTTAATAGTTAAGTATACGAGACTGGGAATATATATCCGGAGATTTCAATGCCGGTGATTTCAATGCTAGAGATTTTTTAGCTGCAAGTTTTCATTCGACTTTTCACTTTTATTTATATCATGGAAAACTAATGATACGTGTTTGCAAGAAAAAAAGAAGATGGAGAGGAGTAGGTACGTAGGTACGTATGGTACGTCCGACGTTTGAGACGGACACCCACGTCTTCCTCGCGATCTTTGGCTACACGCACGACTCTGGACCTCGACCCGGGCCTCACAAGGGCCCGTGGAGATTCCCATAAGACGAGGTTCATTACGCGAGATATTGTGGTCACGTCGACCGCGGGGGCGGCTAGCCGGTCGGCGAAGCAATGGCGGAAATTGCGCAACCAAAATCCTCTTCGTCTTCGTCGCATTCTTCATCTTCATCTGACCTCCCCTTAGCGAGGGAGGTAGACGCTGTTTCAGAATATTGCAATTTGCGCCGAGGGTATATATACGCCATAATATAGGCGCATAAGCTAGAATAAGCCTTCGTTTTCTTTCTACTTATAGATAAATACGGGTAAACTTTTTTTGTCCCATAACCATCATATGCACTCTCTAAATTTGAATGAGTGAAAATCACTGAAAATAGTGAATAGTCACTGCAAAACAGTGACTATTCACTAATGTCACTAATTCAAATCTTAGAGAGCATTGAAACAACATAAGCGAATGTAACTATAAGAGGTAAAGAAAATATGAATGCGTCTTGGAGTAGCTCGAGTTCAGGGCTTTTAGAAAAACTTCAGATTCTTGGGGGAGAAGACTAACAATTTATGAAGTATGACGGAATAAGAGGCTCGCGAAGAAGATGGACAAAATTAAAGTACACCGAGAAGTCGTTACTTCAATTTGGATCTTTGAGTTCGAACAAATAGTTGAAACGTTTGATTCGCTGTACGATTCATGTAAATTACAGAAGACAGAATATGTTCAATGCAAATTTTGACTTTTGATCCGATGTTCCCTATGCGTCACAGCCATTCTCCTGCAATCGACTAACGTTTTTCATTATAACTTCAATTATGATTATATAATTAACTATATTTTGGTCTATATTACCAAGTTGCAAATTGTTTCGACGAAAACTATAACGAAACTGGGAACATTCTGAAATCAGTTCATATCTCAAAGACATAAAAATCTAATCACAACCGTATATAGGAAAAATTTCTATCTCATTGAACTGACTGAATGAAAATAATTCTCAAATGATCATATTTCTCAGACTTTGATCAACCTTCGTCGCAATATCATAAATGTAACGATAGAAAAACCTCCCTAGTCAATGTCAATCCCGTCTCTCAAACGTCTTGATATTCAAAGATTCCCTTAGATCCCTTTAGATACAACGGTCAGTTTAATTATGCTCCAATCTCGTTAATGTTTTTCGTAAATTTTTTCCTCATAATTCGTCGTTCAAAAAATGTAACCTTCTGAAAAAAAAAAAAAAAAAAAACGAAAAAGAAACTTCGATCTTAGGCCACCCCGCCGGCCATAAGCATACATCTAAATGTTCTTAGGCCGATCGCTGCGGTGGCGAAGGAGTATGTCGCGGTTGTCGTACGTCGTGCGCCGCCGCGACTCCCGCTCGATACCGAGCGTTTCCTCCGTGGAGGGTCTCCGCGTGTATAGTAGTCGGCGGCGGGGGAGGCCTTGGAAAAAGGCCCAATGCGGTGATACGACTGGATCTTGGCGAGGCGGGGCCCAACTCCTGGCGATGGCTCGCGGATGCTGTAGTGGGGGCGGAATGGACCGAAGCTCAGAGGGTGGGGGTTGACAGCGACTACTGTGCATTTCCCACGTGCCCTGGGAACCCTTGCGGCGGTCCGGCGGCCCCCGCAATCTCGCCCTCTCTCTCTTTCTCTAATTTTCTCTCTCTCTTTAACTCCCACTCCCACTCCCTCCCACTCCCTCTCTTATTCTCTCTTCGTCTCACAGCAGACCACCTCTCCGTCGAAAGAGGCCCGCGACGTGAGGCTACGCGACGAGAAAGAGAGGAACCGATCATACTGAGGCAGCACTACGGCTCCCAGGGACCACTCGTTCGTCTGCTACCTCCGCAGCCGTGGATCGCTTTGACTCCCCGCGTTAGCTGGCACCCCCGCGGGGGGTAGACGGATCGAAGAACTAGCCGAACCTGACCCACGGCCACGGGGATGCTGCACTCAAGTCCCAAGAATGAGACGAGGGGCGGTCCCAGTACGGTCCCTCGAGGTTATGGAAGGGATGGGTAAGAGGGTAGACGGGGTCCTTAGAGGGAGGCTACGCGACTGGGCCCTAGCGGGAGCACCAAGGAGCCAGGAACCCGAAGGATTTGTGAGCAACCGAGCTGCTATTCGGCGACCGGTATGAGTGAGACAAAAGTATAGTCGCATCCTTCCGAAAGAACCTGGGGATAAAAAGTGCTACCACGTCTTTACTACCCACTTCCACTACTACCTTACCGCGAGCCACTGCCGTCCGTACGTCGTACCTACTCTTAAACCTTCGTAGCTGTTCGTCGTCCCTCGCTCGCTCCCTCTGCAACCCGGTATAAACCCGTACAGCTATACCTACCTATAACGTGACGGTATCGTATCGCGTATACACCTTATTCTTACGTTGAAGAGACCGAGTTCAGTAGGGAGGTCCGGGTCCTCCAACCAGAAGAAGAGCTGAGCACCAGACCCTTGCGTTACACCAAGACCCTACCGTCTTGCATCGGGTCTACTATTGGGGCTACCAACTACCAGGAGTAGGTACCACATCGGGTGGACCATCGGTTGGCAGACCACGCAGCATCAGTTCAGTCGGCGCCGCGCACCCAAACGGTTCAGACCTGTCTTTCTGCACGGAATTTCTTGTCCTACTATATATATATATATATATTTATATATATTATATTGTATAGCTGCATAGTATACGAATATTAACGAGTATTACGAGGAGTATATCACGTTTTACGACCAATATACATATATTATTATACACGCTACTATAAGAGTAAGAGTTTCGAGAGGCCCCGCGCGAGACTATTTGCATCTTTCATATCAGCACGTTATTGTGATCCACGCGTGATTACGACACATATACCAGTGATCAAATATATATAGCTCTCCCTCTCTCTATATATACATATAATATACATATATATATTATATCGTACATCAATTTTTATCACTCGTCGAATACTTCGGACTATTTTTTTTTTTTTTTTTTTACACCCTGACAAGAGGAAACTACGACTAAATCTATACGCCTTCGAGAACACCCCGAGTTCCTGTTCAATTCGACCGAAGTTTACCATTCGTCTTTTATTTGCCGGTAAGTGCAGCTAATATTAACAATTTATACAATCGCATTGGTTTGATTTCAAATCATCCGCAATTATTCCAATCGTTGTCTATACATATTCATTCATATCATTGGTTTCAACCAAGTAGGTACTGATTAATTAATACTGCGTCGAACACGGTCAAATGTCGTACGATGCATGTTGTATATAGGTATAACAGTTCAAGAACGTAAAGCGTGCGTTCAGTTAGCTCGGAGACCGGTCGTGCGGGCTGACTAAGCAGCGCTTCTACTACTGCGAAGTGCGAATCTTCTTATTTCTGCCGTTCGGTTACTTCCGCGACTACTTCGACTGGCTTTCCATTACTCTATCGATACTTCGGCCGATATTTGTAGAATTAATCGAAAGCCAGTTATTGTAGATACGAATAGAAGAAAGTGAATCGAGTATTATTAGACTTAGCATCGAAACAACTTCCATTGATCGTCTCCGTAATGCGCGTCCTCACTACCCTATAATCTGGTACATGATTGAGTATCACGGTTCGTATTAAGGATGTTCGCGTATCGATGTGAATAGCTGCTATTGTCGCTGACATTTGAATCAGGGAGAACCGAGATCCTGAAATCGGTTTTGTCGCGGTTCAAACTAAACTAATATCGGTTAGTATCGCCTCCATTTTTCTTTCGATATCAAATGGTAGGTCTCTCCATTGAGACAGCAGCTACTGGTCTCATGGTGTTACGATGATTGCACGTGGGCCTCTGAGGAGGGTGTGGTTCCAGGGTCTAAAGAGCTACTGGTTAAAAACCGGTAGCCAGCCGCCAAAGTCCTGGGCGAAGGGCGGTGCACGGTAGCCGAATGCCGTGCTTTGGTTGGCTCTCCTCTCCTGCGCTCTCTTCACCGTTCTCCTCGCTCTCCGCGTTTCCTAACCGGCTCCTTTGATGCTGTCTCAAACTTCACCTGCTCTCACCGAAGAACCAGTGCGCGCGTTGACGTAGACGTTCATCTTAAACCCCTCGCCCGTATCTAGGAGGGGAATTGAGGTTTTCATCTACATTACGAATCTCGTAGAGATAAATGCACGGAATTTGAAAGAAAAGAAGAAAAATCGATAAATTAGAGGATAAAATCGAACCGAATCGTTTCTGGTATCGAATAGAGTAGATTTGCATTTCGGAGTACTTATAGTATTTTGCCGAAGAAGAGTCTCATTTTCATTTCAACGGTGTATACAAACGTTGGTATGTTACATATAACATACGAACCGCTTTTGTGCGGGTGGGAGATAGATCGGCGGTTTTTAGAGTGGGGATTTTCCGTGTCGACGAGAGGGAGGAAGAGGATGCGAGGGGTATACGGAGGAGGTAAAAACCTCATGGTGGGGGATCATCGTTGAGTTAAAAAAGAGGAGAGAAAAAGGAGTAGGAGAAAAAGAGCCGAACGTTCGGACGCGGCGCGTAACACGGTAGCCCAATTAGAGTTCACCGCCTTCAGCCACCTTTGAAACCGTCTTTAACCAGCGGGGATACGCCCAGACTAACTCGCGTGTAATACCGTCTCTCTCGCACCTTTTCGGACACGAGCCACATAATTATTCGATTTTACACCCACTCGATACTCGTAAATTTATTGTATCGTATCGTATAGTATCGTATGGTATAGTAAGATCGTAGAACGAGAACTATCGGATCTATGACACATGAAAACACGTATCGAAGAGCTCTAGCTAAGCTATTTCCAAAATTCAATCACCCACACACTGCTTTGTATGTGTAGGATATCCATAATGTTATATGTATATATGTAGATAGATATTGTTTACTGGTATTACGTGACCAGAAGATCTCCAATTCTTGTGTTCACAGGTAGGCGATATAGGAGGTAAAAGAAAGGGACAGAAGTATAGATAAAGCTCGAGATAAAGAGAAAGAGAAAAATAAGATCCGGAGGAGTCCGCGGAGACTCCGCACGACGTCGTCACCGGGGCGCAGTGATCTCACTCGCAGGGGCGACAGGAGGAGACACGAGAGGAGACAAGGACGACGACGACGGTCCAAAGAGGGAACCAAGAGCGGGGCAGTCCTCTGGACACACGTACACGCTCGCGTAGCTTGCACGTACGCATCGTATACGCGCGCACACTGTGTACACTGAGTCAGAGAAGTGGGGAGAGGCGATACTCGTTCGGCGATAGAGATAGAGTGGTAGCCACGATCGAGCCAGCGGTGGGAATTTATAAGGATGTTCGCGATAATGCCCATGGAAACGGAGGGGCACGGCAGGGAATTCGCGCGGCGACAGAAGATGCGCGCCAAGTGCAGCGTCGAGTTCGTGTGCAAGTACTGCCAGCGTCGCTTCACCAAACCCTACAACCTCATGATACACGAACGCAGTCACAAGGACGACGTTACCTTCACCTGCGAGGTTTGCGGCAAGTCCTTCAAACGGCAGGACAACCTTAAGCAGCACAGGTAAACTACATAACTAATATACACGATCAATTTACAATTCGGTTTCGCTCGTAGTGGTTTTTTGTTTTTATTCATCATTCATTTTTTCTCTGCTCCTTATTTTTCTTCGACGGTTTTTTTGACACAAAATTTTCACACTTCTCATAGATCCGGTTTCGAACAGTATATGGGTTAAATTTTTCAAATTTCGTGAACAAATCGCTTCAAATCGGTGCCTCGATGTACAATTTTTCTCTACCTCCGGGAGGTAGATCTGTGAAAAATCGTTGTAAGTAGTTGAATAATTAGATACTCGAGTTGTTTCCGTGGTTAGAAATGAAGATAAAAATCAAAATTGTGCGATCGAATCATATATATACGAGCATCAATATTCTGTGAGAAAAACTTTGGAAAACTGAATTAACGTCGGGTTGTGAAGTGACAGTCGGGAACTTACCGGACGAGTGAAAAGTGACAAAGTGACAAATGAGCGATTAGCAGTGAACTGCTTTGTCAGTTTTCTCTTTCGTTTGGTAACTAAACGTGGCGTTATTTTAAGTTGGAATATTTTTTTTTTACCGTACTTAAAAAAAAAAAAAAAGAAAAGTAAAAAGTTTATCAAAGTTCGGATTGTGTCGTTTTGACGTGATATATTATTTGCGAAATAATTGCATCTGCACGATATATTATAATATTCTTGAACGATTATCTATTTATAATGAAATGAAAAAAAAAAAACAAGTAAACAAAAAATAATACAAAATAACGAATTTTCTGGAATGATTGGCATGAAAAACTTAACACAGTATTTATAAAATCGATCGAGATAATAATTTCTACCGACTACATTTTTTTCTAACTGATTCAAAAGTCAGTATATAACGCGGAACGGGAATATTATATCTTGACATGATTTTTTTTATTACATACAATTTTCAATATTATCGTTCTTCATATTATATACTACCTGTAATGGATAGTGATCAGTGCTAAGTATGAAAATAGTTACCTGTCATTATTTGATACGAAATTACAACTCAACCTTTCTCTTTCATCGTGATTCGAGTCAAGCTTTGTTAAGATTTTATTGTATAGTCAGTCGATTCGTCCATACATAGCAAACCCGGGAGTGTCTCTGTTCGTAACGTGCTGTATTCCGAAAGTGAAAGAAAATATTTAAAGACACGGAAATAATCTCTTGGTATAAATAATTATTATAGAAATTATATATCACAAGGTAAAGTTGTTGCTCTAAATAATTGAAATTCAAATCACGGTCACTAAGCATACCTATATAGTCTCTAACTCTTAATATATTATGTAGATATATATCGTTGATTCGTTGATATTACATAAGCGAGTTCAAAGCTGCAGCATAACTAATGATACAAAAAAAAAAAAAAAAAAAAGAATAATTATAGAGATGCTAAACGTTCGAATCGTTTTACGAATGCAAATTGAATAAATTGCAATTAGATATTGCCGTCCGGCGCGCAAGTAGTATATATATACACGCGTTACTGAATACTGCATATAGGTTCTTATATTATTGATATTTTTCTTCAAGCATATTAAGCATGCCTATACAGCACTTTGAATCACATAACCCGTAAATCAGGAGAAATAACCAGGGTGTTGCATCACTGAAATATAATATAACGCCAGCATTGGCAATAAAATAAATCTTCGATGGTGGATGCTAATGGATAACGGATACCTACAAACCTACATAGGCTCAGCTATACTTGTAGCTATATCATAGCCGCTATACCTTCAGTGTAACGGAGGTGGTCTTGTTCTCTTCTGTTGTAGATGTGGGTGGCGGTGAGCGGGAGCTCTGAGTCTCCTGCCTTCACAAAAAAAAAAAAAAAAAAAAAAAAACAAAACAAAACGAACTTTTTCCAACTCCAATTCCTTTCTCCTTTCTTCCCTCAATATCTTTTCCTCCCTATATTATTCTAACAACTATATTACATATCTCAGACTATGTATTTCCCCTTTATCTTCAATTTATTATTCTCTCACACTTGTTCACGCTGCTTATACTAGCTACTGCGCTACCAGTCTTAAATAATCCTTGATCCTAATACACAGCAGCGTGAACCGGGTCCTGCACCTTTCCGCGCCTGCACCTGCATCCATAATTGACACAGCTACCAATGGCATGCCCATATCTTTGGTATTACTAACCCTCTTACGCTCCTTTTCGCAATGACAGACCCTCCTCATAGTCCGATATCTGGCATATCTGTTCCAGGAGCATTCACTCCGTCCCTCACAAGGGTTCAAACGGCTACTCAAATGGCTATTCGAATGGCTACTCTAGGTATTAGAAGCCACCCTCCATCCTTAGCGTTCCTGACGCATACTAGACCTTTAACGCGCCTTACCCTTGCCTTACCTTCGTTTCCTCATTCCTTACCATTTACCTTGACCGCATTTATGACCGCCACTTCCTTCTCGCAAATAACGCAGATGCGTTTTTTGCAAGACAAACACACTTCCTTTCCTCGTCAACTGGCCTAGTAACCGCATAAACGACTCATCGATCGTTATACCATCGTGGATGTCCTCGTGGATCACATCCGGAGAACGAGCCATAATGAGAAGCACGAAGAAGAAGGTCACAAAGCTTGCTGTCGAGTTACTCGAGGATATTAAGAAGAGGAGACGGGTCTCGTGTTTGAGGAAATGTTACGGAAGACCAGAGGCACTTTGAATTCTTGCTTTATAATACGATGCGAGAAGACCGTGGTGTAACCAGTTCGTTCGCGGCGTTGAAAGAGCCAAAGTATTTCAAAGTACGGCTTCTGTGGGCCACGCCCAGGCCTGGGGCGACATTGGGAACCAAACCGTCTGTCGACGGCTACTATATACCGCCGTTCTAAAGCCCGAAATCAGTCTCGAACGCCTCGAGCTAAGCACGCGGCTTGTGCGGAAACACCTGTAGTAGCTGGCGACGTTCTTCACCAAGAAGGAAGAGAGGATGGATCCGTGAAGGGATGGGTCGTCGCCTATATGTAGATCACTTTAATCGCAAGTGAAAACGACGACTGGTACCATGAAGAGGGTCATGACGAGGGTGTAGATCAGTTTTTTTTTTTTTTTTTTTTTTTCTTTTTGCGAATCATATAGAGCATTAGCTACAGCGTCTCGATTAATTTGAGACTAGCTTTTAAGCAAGCTTTTTACGCGTGGTTATATTTTTATCCAAGGGAATTTGATAATATATATATACATACAAATAAACAGTACCTACGTATACGTATAAATGGATATAATATTGTAACATTGACATAACTATTTGTTTTTTCAAAATTTAAGAAAAAAAAAAAACAAAAAAAAAATCTCAATCAGGTATTTTCGTAACATGTGCAGGTTGATTATATTAGAAATTCTTCTTTTTCCTTCCCAGAATAAAACAACAGAAAAATGAAAAAAAAAAAAAAAAAAAAAAAAAAAAAAAAAAAAAAAAATAGATGAAAAAAATAAAAAATGAGACTGCAGGTGCGCTTTGTAAATAGCTTAATATAATACTGTGTTTTTAATATTATTATTATAAATAATATGATGATATCTTGAGTATATTATTTTATAAATATTATTGAATAGATTTTAGTCATTATAGATCGATAGGCCCTGATATATAGTGTACCCTGTTGTACCTAGTACTAGGAGTGATATAATAATAATTATTTCTTTTTTTTTTTTCTTGTTTGTTTGTCTATTATACGGCTAATGCAAGCTTTACCGCAAGACCCGGTATTTAAACACGGGGTAAAATATCTCGCGTTTCTCTTATGGGGATATCGCAATGTACTGTGGGGAAACCCACCACCGGTCTACCAATAAATTCGCCAACTTGTCAAACATCTTGCTTCTTTATTTCCAATTCCCTCGTTTCGACAATCTCCCTCTAAGATCTTCACCTCTTGTCTGTCTATGTATGAGTAAGTGTATATATGCATATATGCGCCTGTGCGTATAGGTTTGAATGTTTTTTTACTACCACCAAATCTGTAGTCTTATTTTTAACAAATAGTAAAAACAGTGTGCAACACAGATAAGCTCGAGGCTCTTGATATTTTACGAAAATAGATTCTGCTGCACTGCACTTTAAATTCACAATATATTATTTCTTACGTTTTTTTTTTTTTTCAAATTCCTTTCAATCATTCACCACTTTATCAAAGAAATATAATGAAAAATGGTAAAAAGAAAAAGAAAATAAAATAAAACGAATGGTGAAACTTTTGCAACACCAAATTGCTATTTTCTCATCACACGGGTAATCAAGATTATTGTGAACTTTATTCGCCCTGTAATGTTATACTTGGGCGATAATAATTCAGCTTCGTATAAGATGATCCAATAATTGCATTTAAAAGGTCAGTCTGGTTGTGGCAGTACCTATACGTAAGTGGCGAGAGTTGATGAACGACCGAGATGTTAGTACTAGTGTTAAACAAGTTGACTAGTATTATGCAATATTAATGTCGCCGTTTCGTTAGACGTAAACGCGTACCATACCATACCATACCGTACCGTACCCTATACCTTCTCGGCATCCGAAGAATTGCTTGATCTTCGTCACAGCATCCCACTTACAAAGGTAGGTGGTAGGTACGTACCTACCCGTATAATACACACACACACACACACACACACATGCATATATATGTGAAAAAGCCGAGTGGGAATGCAAATGCAAATACTAAGTGGTACATGATGTCTTACAACTTGAGACAAGCTTGACTTACATTAGGAGCATAAAGCTTTGAGGATAGAGTGTGAATTGGAGTATAAGAAGGTGTATAATACATATATATCTGCATGTAAGGTACAGGAGAGGATATGCATTTATGAATAATTTTCATTTCCATCAAGTTAATTTCGTCCTTTCGCGTATGTAATATATATAACTGTTTTTACCATCTGTTATAATATCCTTTAATATAACCAGAGTCGTTTTACATGGGTTACCTTCTTTACGAATGTAATATAATTTCGGTTTAATATAAGGGTCAAGGTTGAGGAAATAAACGTCGGTAAATTTTCGCGCTTTCGTATATTTATCCGATATTATACCTGGAGGAAGTCTTCTTCTTATTCTTATTCTTCTTCTTTTTGTTTTTATTTTTTTTATTCCTCTGCTTCTTATTTTCTTTATACCAATGAAACGACTTGTTCAGGTAGTCAGCCCACTCGGAACATATAAATGTATCGAAATATTTATAGACCGTTGTATTCACCATATGTAGCTATATAAATATAATTATTTATCCGACGACAGTGCCTATAGAATACTACTATATACACGAATATCTGACATCTTCGTTCCTTAATCTTTTACACGCTGTCACAATAATTCAAAATCTGAATAGCACAGTGGCTTAATAATAAGTCCATTTAATTATCCCCTGCAAATGCCGCGCATACTATGTCATAAGCGAATATAAATCCGAAATTTGATACCCACTCAAAATATCTACAAAATCTGTGATTCAGTATTCAGTATTCTGTTAATAAAATACAGAACTACATATTTGAAAGTAAAAGTCACCATAGCACATATATATAGATACGGACAAAAGTGTGACGTACAATTTAGACGCGTGCGTATTATATCCGCACGCATGTGTGTATATATATACCTAGCATTCTACACTATAATTCTATAGCAGCATCATAGTGCGTCCGCCTAAGAAGAAGCTGCTCTCACCTCCTGGGGCAAATGTCGTGAGTGGGCTGCCACTGATCGTGAACGTTATACGGTATAGTACGGGCAAAGTTGAGCCACAAACTATGAGCTCCGAGTAACAAGCTGTAAGACCTGTGGTCGAGACTTAGGTTGTAAAGTTTTTCTTCTTTTTTCATTTTGCTTTCACATATATGTGTGTGCGAATCGCGAGGATCAGATTATGCGGAGTAGGAATTGGAAAAGTTTTTATCGATATTTATTCCCACTGATATCAGGGAGTCTGGTATAAGGATCAGTTTTTTACCATCGAGCAAAAATTGGCCAATTTAAAATTTTTTAAGATATTTCTTATTCAATACGAGGGACAGAAATTGAGGCAGGCAAGATTCCGGATTCACCTTGAGAAAAAATAATTTCAATCTTATATATTGGTCCAGAGTTGATTTTCGTAAAGTAAATCATACCGACAATATATAATACACTAAAGTATGTTCATTCGAGTAAAAATTAACGACCTTCTCCGCAATATCAAATTGCATTACACTACGGCTTACATACAGCCAAATATCTAAAGTCTGTCGTAAGCTTGTAGCTGGCTGATCACGTTATAATGTCTATCGCTGATATCCACGTATCACATATATACGTCGATTGCCTTTCTATAAAATTCTAACTATGGTTGAGATGACGCGATGTAGACGGTAGCGAATCCCGAGGCAAACGTTGACTGATACATCGGCTTCCCATGGGCTTCTATATCTCCATATATATACATTAACCCAACGGACTCTCTCCTCCGCGGGCAGATACTAAACTACAAGTCGATACGATATACGTGGGTGCGATCGCTCCGGGGTTAAAGGTTATTGGAAAAGTAGCGTCAATTGCTGGTAATGATACTAAGAACTATGGTGAATTACTGTAAGGCTTTCACCTCGTATAGAGAAAATCTAAAGTCGTGGAAATAGCCTCTGTTCATATATTATACGCTATTGGCTATAATAATAAATATATAGTAGGTATAGTTCAGTTTACTGTATGGTACATTCGAGATATAAATTCGAATCGGTATGGCTAACGTGTTCTGTAAAAATAAATCGAATCTGACAGATCTCGAGGCAATAAAGTTACGCAATTATAAGGTAGGTATAAGACTACGTCTTTGATGTGTGTCTTTCTTTTTTGTGTTTTTTCTTTTTTTTTTTTTCTTTTTTTTTTCTTTCGTTGATTTGTTTTTTATCAAATCGCTACTCGCTCGTAGAAGCTCACCGCGTGCTGGCTTCAGGTATATAGACAAGTATATATAATTTTATTCAAAGAACTACCAAGCGCGGTTCGTTAAAGGTTACTACCGTACCATCATCGCGTCAAGTTCTGTGTACCATATTGCGGGGGAATCCCCTACGGCCACCACGCCGTGTTTTGCTCAACTGGACTGGTCTCACCCACAATTCAACTGGATGAAGCAACCGTATAACTAAAAACAGACGCCTACTACCATCCGTATATAATATATATATATGTGTATACTAAATACGCATTATCATACATATTATACCTATACGAAGCCGAGGACCAGATATAGGCCTCCTCGTCGTGGTGAGCTAAAAGATCTAGACTCAAGCAAGGTATAGGCTGAACGCTCTAGGAAGGTGCCTTTCACCTAATTGTTGGCACAATATGTGAAGATCGAGTCCTCCTGGTTCCCATCAACTTCTGTAGGACCCGGGGCTCATCTTGCGGATAAGCTTCGCACCGGTTTCTTGGCAAATTTTTTGATGATTACTCTTCTTCTGCGTCCCTCGGCGGGAGTCAAATCTGAAAGCCTATACGGCGGTCCAGGGGGGACGTCCTATTCTCAGGTGTCAAATTTCATGGGCTAGGTAGGATGTAGACGTCGCGTGCTTCTTTCACAATTTCTATTATTAAATAGTTATAATATACCAGGTAGTACGAAAGTTTTTTCGAACGGTAAATTTCTACCGCAATATAAAACCTTTGGTCACAGCTGGTACCTTAAGAGGGTCTTCGCAGCGATTTTCTAGCCGATCTATAAATTAACAACTAAGATGCCATCTCTGACTCTACCTCCGCCTTCACGAAACGATAATATGTGACTCACCTCCGCGTTATAGCCACAGTGGCTTAACTCCTTCCAATAGTAATTATTTAACTGACTTGAGGTCATCGGCGTTGACATTTAACGCTGATCGGTGATCCGAGGACGGCAGCCCTCGCTCGAACGTTCGAAGACTGCTCGGCCCTGGCCCAGCTTCACCTTAGCTTATGTTAGACTTGAGTTAAGACAGAGATGATATTACGCAAATGTCTTGTTTGTGATATTGGACTTGGGTAGAAAAAAAAAAAAATGCATATAGTTTGATGCTAATAGAAGATATGATACATATATGTGTACAATTGTTTTGAGCTACTATAATATGACGTTGCCGAGATAGTTAATTAATCTTGTAATTAGCGAACAAGATTTCAATCACGATAACCGTGTCAACTTGTATAATTATATCGCAACGTCGTACAGGGACGTCTTAATCCCCCGGAAGCTTGATATAATACTACCAACCGTATATAGAAACGTTTACAAATTAGTTGAATATATGCCGTAGAATTCCACGTGGAAGTATACTCTTTTGGATACTATATGTATATCAGAGATTGCGTGTTCGCGTGCCCGTAATTCTCAGGCTTAATCGCATCTCACCGTGAAATATTATTATTTCGGGAGCTCGACCAAGATGCTTCCTACTCGGTCTATTTAGGACGCTGCGGGCTCGTCATCGCATGCTACAAATTGTACGCGGAAGCCCCTCCGCTCCACGGGGCACTGGCCTCCGCTCCCCATGAGCCTAATCTTGGGATTTGCGATGATCGAGATCATCTTTAACGTCACTCCTTTAACGGGGTATATACACCATGAAATATGCTGTTTTTCTACGACTCAAATTCTGCCCCAATTAAATTCTGCGACATCCTATAGTTTCACGACAGAAGTTCAATAATCATTTCAAACAAAAATTAACATCAAATTTACGATTTGCAAGCCACCGCGATTTGTTGTCAGATGTTAACTTCAAATTAGAACCACTTTGTGATTAACTTTGATCGTCCTTGGAAGGAGTACTAGTGAACTTCCGTATGAAACAAAGTTATACGAAGGTGTGGTAATTCTGAGGGATCATAAATACAGAAACAGGTCATACATCTATAAAGCCAAGAGTGCAGACATTTTCCCTCATGATTGTTGAGAAACGCGTTGTTGCATCTGACAGGAGTCGTGGCTTATTCGACTCCTGCTGATTGGAACGGGGTGGATTTTGATTGGCATTAAAGAGAGAGAGAGAGCGACCGAGATGTTGGATCCGTAGAAAGGTGATCGTTCGGATAGTATTCGACGAAATGTCACAGGCAACAGTGTTGGGTTATCGTTTCGAACATACAGCTCACCGCGTGGACTTCGAAGCTCAGCCATATTATCGAAACTAACGATCTGGGCCCCGTCATTCGGGAATGTTATGGGAGTGTTCGTCCTGCGAGTGGTCCTCACCAAGGTGTCAAGGGGCGTCACCGGCCAGGTGTCACTGGGTGTCGCTGAGTGTCACAGCACGCGTCACAGTCGGCCAAAGACATGCAGAGATATCATCGCCAAGTATACCCTCAACCCTGTATCTGGGTTCTTTATAGAACTGGTGATTGGTCATGATTGGTTATGATTGGTGATGATTACTAGAGAATGATATCCGTCTTAGTACTTCCAGGACACACATATTGACGTATATACATGCAACGTAGTGGGATGTGCGAATTTAGAAAAGGTAACAGCAAGGGTGGTTTAGAAACGTTGGGTTGGACAATTTTATAGCATAGAACGGAATACGTATAAAATTAGAAATTGCGAATAACATTAGTTGTAAGTTTTTTTTTTTTATAGTGATCCTGTATGCATCGAGATCGTCGAAGAGAACGCGTCAAGATCGTGAAATGTTGCAGCGCCTTATGCTAGTCACCGCGTGGTAATCGCTGTGTCATGAAAAACATGTTTATGATTATTAGGCTTCGAAGAAGGTGAGGTGGAGGAGGTGAAAATCGACAAAATATTCAAAACGAAGAAGAGAACCTTCGCGGGCTGATCATATAGTGATATATCGGACGCAATTGGACTCTTTCAGACAGACGAATGAAATGCACAAAGTAAACGACTATATAGACATTTAGTACGACCTAAAATGAGTTCAATCATTCCAGATGTAATATTCTGATGTTATTAGAGGTAATGCTGAATACGGGATAGAAAGTCGAGTGAGGTAGAATTGAAACTGCATAATAAGATGCAAGACTAACTCCTCCTTTCTCTACCCGTTAACGATCAATGAATTTTCATTTTATGTCGTACGAAGATGCAGTTCAGCCTCCGGGTCTATCTTTAAAAAAATGTATGACTCAGCTAGGTATAATTTGTGCCACGAGGCCCATTGGGGCTAAAAAGCCCCACGGGGGTACTCGGCACCAAGTCCCATTATCCCATGCTAATTCCTGGCCACGGCTGTCACTGCAGCTCCAAGTCCTGTTGCGCGGTCGCGGTAACACCGGTCTCGCAGCGCGGGTACTGACAACTAACACCTATCCTTCGTCGTGATCTTCCGCGCGTTGCCCGGTTCCAAAGTCCTCTTCTTCGTCTTCGTCTTCGTCTTCCTCTTCCTCTTCGTCTTGGTTGAAGCACCCGCAGGAGTGTCCCTAGTCGTTGGCTTGCCAACGAAATCAACGTGTCATGCTCCCTTCATTTTCTCTCGACGTAAAACAGCCATTTGTTATGTCGCGTCGTGCAGCGGGCATCGCGGGGTGTCCAAGACCCAACCTATTCAAATGGCGCACCGATTGCCAATTCATGATTCATCGCGGACGAATACCACTCGAAAGACAACCGCAAGTCGACGGGGGCTCCGATCATCTGACTTCCAAAGGTTTCTTTCCTAGCCTAGATCGTGTGATCGGTTACAGACTTCGACCGAGTTGATCTTCTGCAGCAATTCTACATATAGATAGCTATATTCAACACAATTTTGATGCTTTGGAATTTTACCTTGAAATCTAGCTGCAAAAATTTTTACTTCACAACAGCAACCTCCTTCTCGCAACGTTGTATTGGTTTCACGGGAATGATTAAATTTACGGGCTACCTATAGGTACCCACCGATCAGTTACACCGAAAAGTGCTTCGGTAAGGTTTTGCGGTCAGAGCTGGATATCATGTTTCTCGGTGATAATATTTACGCGATATTCTGCGTGCACAACGGGGTTAAGCCAACTTTTACACTGTTATTCGCGTTTGTTGACGAGGGAAAGATCGGCTCCCGAGTGAGTCAACCGATTATAAAGATAAAAAATAAATAAATAAATTAAAAAAAATTAAAAAAAAAAACAAAAAAAAAAAACCATTCTCTTTTGACGTAAGCTTGTTAAGTTACACCGTGGCCTCAAGGATCATATAATATATATATCTGGTGGACAGGAAACCTTCCATTAGGAATACATTACGCACGACACAGCTGGAGACAACCGATCAACTCCACGAGGGTTGCTTTAATCTCAGTCTTATTAAACCTGAGCTATAAATATGCAGGAAGTAATTAGTTTGAATCAGATTTTAACGCCTTTACCTGTGTTAAAATTCTCTGTGTTATTTATAAAACGATCACTCGGCTTAAGCTTGCATAGCGAAATCCAAAGCGATGAAGAGAGCGGACGATGTGTACCAAATACCAATATAACGTTTGCTACAAGATTTGACGACTTCTCTCAAAGAGATGGTTGTGTCCAGGTCTCAGCAAGGCTCCATAAGGCTCGGGGTAACCTCCGAAAGAAGTTCGGTCGGTCTCTGCGCAGTCGTCGGGACGCTCGTTATAGCGCGGCGCTGCCTCGTAAATAACTCCCTTATTTTCTTTTCATTCCCTTCATTTTTGTTTATTTTCTCTCGCTTCTTCTCCTTCTTCTTCTTCTTCTTCTTCTTCTTCTTCTTCTTCTTCTTCTTCTTCTTCTTCTTCCTCTTCTTCTTCTTAGCATTTCGCGAACGCCTCGCGACTCGAGAGACAGCAACTGTCATATACTCTTGTTTACGCGGGGCAAGGCTCATTTGTGAGGAATTATATATTTCTAAAGACACTAAAACCACCATAAAGAAAGACGAAGAGATATTGAGATTTGAAGAGAATAAGAGCAGCTAATTATAACTCTGCACGAACTATTAGATTCCAGTATTCTATTCTAATAGTTCTTACTTCTTCCCATCCGGTAATTCCGCAAATGATCATCGGACGATGTATCACCGATTTTGAATCACCGAATTCAAAATCACCGCAAGATTTGTTCGCGGTTTGCTCATCCGCAGGAGGCATGACCCCGGACATCCTGTTGGGCAATATTCGTCCCGGACGTTTAGCGCGCGTCGTTCTTTCTTGTAATATACTTTCCAAGTCGCAACTCACAGCTCGTTGGGTTGCGGGACTCGCAAGGAATGATATTCCATTCACGAATCAACTGATGATCACACTTATAAGGACAGACCGTTCATTGTTGTTTAAGATTTCTAAGGATTTACTTGCAACAAGGAAACAACCGTCGCCAAATGCCTCGTCATTTTCATATACGCGATTATATAATAATTGCTCCGTACTGCAGATTTACCGTTATTGTTTCACATCCATAACTCAAAGGTCCGAGCTGATTAAATTGCATCTAAAATTTACCGTGGGAATCGAGTTTTTTTTTTTTTATGCCAGAAGAATTATATATAATAAGCTGATTTTTTGTAGCATAATATTCGCTTCCAATTACGCGAATCTGTTTCTTCGATCTTCACAGCTCCGCGAGATAGTTGATCTGTGTTTATCCTCCACACAGCTAATTTGAAAGCTACTGCGGAATTGGCCGCCCATACGATGAAGATACCGAAGAATACCAGATCGAATCGGATCGGATCGGCTCTATTTTGTTAACCAAAGTGGATTTAAATATGCAGGTCGTGTGTTCACCGAGGGAACGTACCGATGAAAATTTATGTGGCACCGCAGCAGCCAAGGGTGGAGTGCATTTAAATCCGATACGCGGTAGGCACGCGTAATTCGTGACTATGCAGTGCGATGCGCAGGATTCTATAAAATGACCGTCGAAGCTATAATCCTTGAAGAAAATTGTTAAATGATTTGAAAAAAAAAAAGTGAAACTGCATCAGGGAATCGCGCTTTCATTGTAGCCATAACGGAGCTGAAGCGTGGTCAGTATGTCACCGCAGGCTTCGCACGAGAACGTAGAAAATGCAGGTCGTATTTCAATCAGTTTATCTGCTCGTCGACGCGTGTGGTCGACGAGCATCTCTCTTGTCTCTTCCTACACTTGGTCGCGCGAGCGAGTAGTCACCAGAGTTATAAAACGACTTGCGTGAGGTTACGGCTATTGCCGGGTCCTCAGTTCTTGCTATTATCATTGTTCCTTTATCGTTATTATCATTTTTTTAACCATTTCCGAGTCTTATGGAGAAAGATAGGAGCCCGGTACGATCATCGTCCTTCCCGATCGCGTGGGTTTAGTTTACACGAAAGTTTACGAGACAATCAAGTTCAAAGCCTCTTATTATATTTCCTCAATAGAAAATCAAATCCCAACCAATTCACGCTTCTGATATGGTGCCTTAACTGTGCAGATAAGTCAATTGCCGCATTGACAATAAGCTATGAATATTAAAATATTCTAGGTAGTACGTAGGTGCCATGGGGTCTGCATGCACAGGCGACGATCGTAGCGCACCTCTAACAGTAAATCGTTTAATGAATTTACAGTGGGTTCCGATTCGAAGAGGTATAACCACTCCTGAACTCTTTATATGGGTTCAGAGGCAGATGACTACTTGCGTTGTGTATCTATCCGTTATAGTAAATCTGTTATAGAAGCGACAAGGTTGAATGAAGTCGACGACACATATATAGATATCAGATCTATCATGTAGGTATATATATGTATATATAACTATATATTATAGATAGGTATATAATGTATATGCATATCGTGTCGAAATTTAAGGTATATCTTTGGTTAATCTTGAATTTGTGACTTAAAGTCGAAACGATTTGACCAGACTGGTCAAGACATGTATTTCGTATCCAACGGATCCTTTCTTCGAACTTACATCAGAATCTATTAATATCTATAGCCTATAATATCGATCCGAGACACCGGTCGGTTTGTGACTAATCGTTTGAATATTCACAACTTTGTTCATGCTTTATTCATTCGGGAGGCGAAACCTCGGCATAACGTTTTATCAAAGGTGTTTGTCCGTCTGTAGAAGGCCCGTTCATTTCATTGCTTATACGTGCACCCGGGGAGGCGCAACATCTGCCCCCAAGACTTCCACCGTCGAGCATGAAGATCAATCGGTTTTTGGTTAATTCAAGCCTTTCGATATATTCCACGCAGAAGGACATACTAATAAACTTTTAACAGCGCATAAATTATCACCAGAATATATTACCGCAAGTTTGTAACCGGAAATAATCATCTATCATAGGTAGGTATATATTTTATCCTCGGCTCGGATTAAATTGATAGTCTTGTACGGGAGATACTTGATCACTGTAAAAAAGTATAATTTCAATGTAGCAAAAAGAACTGTATATAAGAAGCGAAAAAAGAAAAATAACAAAATGACCAAAAATCAGCAAATAGTGGGCATCGCGTGGGCATCGCGTATTATATACTATATGAAATAAGAAAAATAACAGTGATCGGTGAAATCAGTCAAAGTTCGAGATAAAAACAGCACTACGTTAAGTCGCAGAGGGACAGACGAGCGCAGCGGCGTCAGCGGTCCATAATTTACCGGTCAGAACGCTGGCTTGGCCGTTTGCGCCTAATTTATGTGTTTTTAAAGACGCGTTTCGCTCATGGCTTCTACGGGATTCAATTTTCGAAGGATATGGACGCAAGCTGTACGAAGACCACCGCGATTCGACATATCCGAGTTACAATGCGCTCTCGATATAGTTACGTGTATTAAAATATCGAAAATATTCATCAACGCGTTACAGGTATGAGGTATACATGTTATAGCCACGAAGCTGGTTTCGTTGAGCCCACTGGCTAGCAAGGAAATAAATAAAACCAGAGACACGAATTACCATATAGTAATACATATAACGGTTGTATGCGCACTTCTCTTTCAGACCGCGAGCGCACCTGGGATCGCAGCCGAAAAAAAAAAAAAAAAAAAAAAACTGAACAAGGATTCAATGCGGAAGAATTAATTCGCCTGTAGTTCAAGTTAAACAGTTTTTTTTTTTTTCCTTTTTTCTTTTTTTATTCTCGTCTCTGTGTTTGTCATTTTGGCAATAGTTTCATCTTATTATTTAGTATATTGAGATGCCGATCGATACCGAACAATATTTTTATTGAATAAAAATGGCGCGGTACAGACCTTCAGACGCTGACAAGAAACGTGTCAGAGGATCAGACAACGGTCGACGTCTGGTTCTGTTATAAAGAAATACTGTCAAAAATTGAGTTAAATGACGCGGTGTCGATCGGCTTTTAATTTTTGACGTATACCCCTGCAGCTCAACTCTTGACGAGAAATAAAGGAGAAGTTATAATATATAGGATAGAAGATTGCGGAGAAATCGCGCCCGAAATAACATCCAATTTGCCACTAATCCACCCCGCGCCTGTTAAGAGTTAATTTTAAGTAATATTTCGGTAATGTTCCAACGTGCCTTGGAGGACTCTCTGGTATAATCCTATTTAGTAATTAAGGGCTACAAAACAGTGGGCTCTATGCTGGCGGCGGTGCCACCAAGAATTTCCTATGGGCCAAACCTCCTGGAGACTATATAACCCAACCGCTCTAGCGCGTCTTCTTCATACGGCGGGGTGGTTGTAACCGAGCTTAAGCGGTATTTAATAACATAACAATTATATGGTAGGCATTCGCTCCTACGACCCGCCGAGGACCAAGCCAACCAACTCCGGTGGGACCCGTAATCGGGAAAACTCCCACAAAAACTGGGCCGCGGGGCCCAATTTTCGGAATCACAGGCCTTTGACGCGTATAATTGACGCCGGGCCAATCCTCTCGCCATAAACGGTCCTCCAGCAGCGCGAGACTCTAGATTCACTCGAACTTCCAGTTTAACAGTTTACAACACGTTGCAATATAACTTCTAACAACCGAGGCAAACTTTGGGTTAGCGCTAGCCAATTAAAAGTGGGAAGGTCCAATTACCGCGCTGGCTTTAGGTCTTGGTACTCTAAGGCTTGTCCAGAAATTACGACTCCCACGGATCTTTTAGCCGTTTTTTCCTTTTCTTTATTTTTCCTTCAAACCGACGTCCCTTCTTTATTGAGAATTAGCTCTCTTTCGAGTCACCTTTTTTTATTTATATTTTTACAGCATACTCAAACAACGTAACGCTTCCTCGAGTGCCTTTGTACCAAAATTCGAATTCTCCTCCCATCAATAGCTGACCAATATCTCTCAAACCTATCCAATACTCTTATATCCACCCCGTCGCAAAGTGATATACGACTGCAGCGCGTTAGCTGGACCATCTCACTGTTTACACCTTGTTTGAGAACAATTTTTTCTTTTTATTCTTCTCTTTTGGTTCTCGTTTTTATCCCTTTCTCCATGTATAAAGGATCGCAATCGTAGGACGAATGCTCATAGTTCGGGACCCAATACCACTTGACTATCATATATACATGAATACACATGAGATAGAAAAGACTGAAAACTTACATAAACGCGTTTTGGGACCATAGTTATGGTCATTGTTGCCATATATACCTGCCTCTGAGGCGTGTGCTTCCGTCGGGTCGTAAAGATCAGGCGCCGGTTATGACCGGGTCATTTTCGAAATCGGTTCTTAGCCGCAGAAGCTGGGAGTCTCTCGTATAGTTTCAAATCTTGCCCAGCCCTCATCCACAATATTCTTTGGTCTCGTGCACCTGAGTTAACCGTTCCATGAACTTTGACGTCCTATTGTCAAAAGTCATCGGTTTAGTTTGGTCTTAATGATAACTTCATCAGCGCCCCCGCAGTATTCACGGTTCCTATGAAATTTAATTTTGGATTATCTCAGGTGGTTCATTTTTGTCTGGGACACTACAGAGGCAGGAAAATTAGATCAATAAGCTGAAGGATGGACGGGTGCAAGAAATATGTGTATAAGAAAAAAAAAAAAAAAAAAAAAACTGAAACTATGAAGAAATATATATACAAAGACGAATTCCTTCCCCATAACGGATTATTATTTCTCTCTAAATTCTTTCTTAGAATTTTCTTTTTTTCTTTCAGCCACTCCAACGCATCGGACATAACACGTCTATAAATCCTACATAATCCCTGCCGGATGGTTCATGGGATATCGTCGAATTCCAGGTTCAAAATTGCCTTCAATTTAGCAATTAAAAAGAGAAGAGGGCTAATAGGAGGGTAGCTAGACATCGGTAAGGTGAGTGACAGCTCTGAACTCTCCCACAAATCCTAAAACTCACCCCGAGTAACATTTTAAATCTTTTCTAAAGACTTACGCAGGATCCCCTGGACCTCGCGCAACGATGTAGTACTATATTTGCCTATAACTTACCCTCGGACGAATAGTGATAAAGAGAAAAGAAGACACATAGAAAATAGTCAATTTCGAGATTGAAAGCCAGGCGAATAGTTCGCGGGATTTAAATTCTTGTTAACGGTTGACCACGCGAACGCTCGATAGATGATCATCATGACAATGGGAACCACTCGAGACCGATTCCCCAGGTATACAGGTAAATCTGTTTTCCACGTCGTATAGCGAGAGCGTTATGGTTGTCCTTTTAGAACCGTTTGCAGTAACAATAGTAAAGCGCGTCTTTAAGGTGTGCAGATTGGTGTCTGCGGTCTTCCGCGTAACAATTGCAGGTATAGGTATAATATACCTGCGTACACGTAGGACAATACTCGAACTACGAGAGCCTACTACAATCGCTGTGTACTATTTTTGTACTTTTTCTTTCTTTCTTTTTTTTTTATTCTTTTTATTTTCTCCTTTAAAAAGGATAAATCTTGCTGAGAAATGTCACGGTGGTCTCAGGGCGGAGACAGTCAAGGAGGCTACCGTGCGGTCGTGGCCCCAGGGGGTCCATCTTGGACCCAGAGGACACAAGGCATGCCACAAAGACTCCACCAACGGGATAAACAAAGACGCACCAAGGCCAAGAAAAGAGGACCCGTGTCAAATTTCGGAAGCCGGAGTCAACTACGTCCTACCTCCCCTGAACATTGCAAGGAAGGCAGTTGCTGGTCAGAAATTACCGTTCTCATGGTCGGTTTATTTACGTCTAGACTTCCTTTCGTCGTTTTTATTTTTTACTTTTGTACTTTTCTCTTTGAGAAAGTATTCGTGGAGGTATTCGTATATAGAGTAGAATGATACCAATCTTATGGTTGGGGTGAAAAAAAAAAAGGAAGATTTCCAATGATTCCGATAAACGAATGGTAGGTACTAAGTTTTCTCTACGACCATAGTGTGGACGAGAGCTGCTGACAGAAAGAGAAACTTGTATCGTGTGGCCTGTAGGACGACTTCGTGGTCTCCATAACAGGCGGCGTCTTTATGATTAGCATTGTGAGTTTCTCGATGAATGTGATTGTTGTCCCGTTCCTTATACTCGGGGCCCTGCCATGGTCGCTAGGGCCTGGTCGGATATTTCTTGCTTGGGGACTCGTGCTGGGACCACAATGCACGAAGCTATGCGAAGCACGCGTCCCTTATGTTGCTGCGTTTGTTGTGCCTGCGTGCCTATATTTATAATGCTTTATTAAGCACTAACCACTAACCACTAACCACTAACCACTAACCACTAACCACTAACCATGTCTCGAAGGGATGTTATGGTTGTGTCGTTGGTTCGCGGCACCTACCACCATACCAAGTCTTTGTGACGATGCTACACCGTGCAATATTTTTGCTCGAGGCAGTACGGCGGCGGCTATGACGGGCCCCGACATCGTGGTTCATCTCTTTGCCTCGCCTCATCGCTCGCTCGATTTCGCATGCTGCGTTGCCATCTTGGATCTCCTTGGTCGTTTGGTTCCCTCGAGTGTGATTGGCACGTCTTTCGATCGGCGCGGGGTTTGATATTTTTCACAAAAGAGTCGAGCGAGAGAGTCTGCTAATTGAGACAAGACCTCGCTACGTGATCGATTGGATCCAAAAATATTTTACTTATCTTCAGCCGCATCTCTGCAGACGCGTCTTCAAGATCTGAACTGATGTGGCTAGAAGAATGCACCGAAACGAGACGAAAAAATTGCTCGTCATTTCTCCTATATACCTGAAGCGAAACCGCAGGGTGACGATTGCACCTGAATTACGTGCAATCTTTATTCAACACATAATTACACGCCAGCTTATTTCCTACACATGGTCCTTGGCTAATCCTCCAGGGCAGGGGCTTATATACCTACTTCAGAGAAAATGAAAGGCTACACTCGATTCTGCGACACAATACCAACAATGAGGGTTTCAGGGCTTGCGAGTTTACGCAAGGATTAAGGCGAATCACACCGCGGAGCCGAATCAGGAATGAAAGTACCAAGAAGCGACGAATGGCGGTTAATTGTCGCCCGCTTCAGGGCTCCGCAGCTTGAAGCTGGGGCCTCCGGGACTCGGGGTCCCCGAAGCTGGTTGCCGAGGTTTCCGAGTGGGTGGCCGCCGACTCAGATCCTAATCTCCTGGTTTACGAGGTCTTCTCTCCTTCCTTCCTCCATACTTCCAACCTCTTCCACGGGTTGTCCTGGCACCAGCCGCGACAACCCCTCTCGAGGCAGGGTTCCGTGCAATCTCTCGAGCGCTTCCCCCGTTATACGGTGCAGGAGGCTCCTACGTGCGCCGAGTGCCAAAAGAGAGTAACAAGGTGGAGGGAAAAAACAAACACAAAGAAGTGTAGCTGGGCCTTCAACGATATTTGCGCTGAAAGTGGCGTGAGCATGAGATTGACGGGCGACCACCCGGCCCACAGGGTCCGTTAGCCCGGTGACACCGTCTACTGGAGCCTTCGTCCAATTCACGAATATTTGCATGCATTTAGTAAATTTCAAGATTCTAGTTCGACTGGATACAGTCTGGAATTCATAGTGTCGATGGGTTCCGTTCATGGGGCAAGTTTTTCGTGGTGTGCCTTGCACTATGGGATACACCGACCCATCACACCTGAACCTCTAACGTCAATCAATTTGACACGCGACCCACGAAGAGTTGAACAACGGAATTAGGAAGTTAATTGATTCAATTATCTAAGGGTCGTTTCGACTCTGACTAATTACAACCAAACTTTTCCGACGCACTTTTGTATCCAGATACGGAGATGCACATTCGATATACCCCTGAAGCTCTCTAGTGGCAATTGTATGGGATGGTTAAAATTGACAAAAAACAAGGCCAATCGTAATCATGTAATCACATAGGTATATTATACAGCAGAAGTACAAGTCAGGGTCCGCCAGACCTCGTCATTCCGACTTAGATATGATTTAAGTAAATATGCTTATCGTTGGGTGCACATGCTTGCTCAAATTGATTTGAGTATTTGCAAAGGCAGTGAGAAACCTAGGATGAGATAAATGAAATTACCCTGTTAATCTGTGCAAGGTAAAGCATAAGCAGGTTTGCTCGTGTTATTCAGACACCGCGACGCCTCGCCTTGCAAGCTATTTAATTCTTCAGTCATCTTCACACACCGGTGATAAGAACTGCGAACGAGACATCGGTGGCGGCGGCGACGGCAGCGAAGAATCGAGTATCTTCGTGACAACCGCTAGATTCACGTCGACCACGTCGGGACCACACAGCGTCGGTCGAAGAAGAGTCGGGGCTCGATATCTCGCAGCCAGGCGTGTGAGGCCCCGCCGGTTGGCCTTATGTGCGCGTATTCAGCCGTGGGGGCCCCACGAGATGTTAGTACCCTTTTACAAGGGGGGGAAAGAATCGGTGGCAAGGGGTAAACGGGGAAAAGGGAAAGAGAACATGTAGCGACCACCGCGATGCCTCTGTCGATGCGTCATTAACGTTTCATTAAAATTCGGTTGATCGGTTCGAAAATTTGACGAACTGGTCCAGCTGGAAACTGGGAGGGGGCGGGTGACACTTGGTGGGAATTCCTCTCCCGTTCTCCCTGCGGGTCAGATGATCGCGGGAATAAGTGCGAGGGAGATGGATACGGGTGAGGATTACAGGTTTGCGGAGAGACCGGGATGGGATTCTTTTGCCTCTGCGGTGCCGATCGGATGTCGGAGCGGTCCATCGCTCCACCGCTCCGCGACGGTCGGACATCATGGTATACCTAAGGACATGGGGCATGGGTTCCCACACGGCGCTAATTGATCGATTCGAAAATCTTGGTGATCGCCCCGAGGATCTGCTCAAGCATCCAGAATCGCCCCCAGATCTCTACAAGTCCAGCGTTAACTTTGGCTACGATCTATAATCGCCGAGGAGACGGACACCCGAATATTTCCCCAGATTACGACGTCACGCTGCCAGTTAGCCGAAGCTTACCGGTGTAATCCCCTCGTAATGTGGCCCGGGTACCTTTTTCTTCTTACTATTATTTTTCGTCTTCCAATTTCTCACTTCATGTTATCACAGTAGTAAGATAAACCGAATTCCCACATCAAAAATTTCTCCTCACACGATAGCACCACCTGCTCGCTCTCGCAATTGCACTGCGCTACTGCAACGGTCTTTCAATGTACCGCAACTTTCGCACAATGTCGAGACCGAGCGTCTTTATTATGTCTTATTACAGTTCCTCACGCCTTCGGCTATGCCAATAATAAATAATAAAACAGAATGGAAAATTGACCAATTTCAAAGCGTCTACAGCGAGCTGTTGTTGCTTCTTGTAAGGGTATGGAGCGAAGTGAGAAGTTCCGCAGTGTCGAGTATGGAGAGAAATGGTAAAAAATTATTCACAACTCTGCTGTAATTATGGATAAGTCGATTGAAGTGAACGAAATACAAAATTAAGTCATGAGGCCTGAAGACAAAGGCCGAAAATGGTACCCGAGTACAAAGTTCATATGTAAATGAAGAATTAAACTAGATGTAAAATTCTAAATGAAAGATGACCCGGCAGTGACAATCTTGTGCTATCAGTGACCCTCCGCGAAGGACTAGTCACAGTATCTCACTGTCTCTTTTCTTTTCAACATAGCATATATAGCGTCGCGTCGGCGGCAAAGTCTTTAGAATTTT
The DNA here is from genome assembly GCA_943736025.1 of Tenthredo mesomela. Lineage (NCBI taxonomy): Eukaryota > Metazoa > Arthropoda > Insecta > Hymenoptera > Tenthredinidae > Tenthredo > Tenthredo mesomela. Next base: position 50,217,897 of record OX031013.1, read on the forward strand.
GGTAACTTGATCCTTAGACGGTCGCATGGCCGCCCGGTGACGCGATCTCGGGGTCATGCTGCTCATAAACCCGCAGCAGCACCTTCACTCACTCCTCCATCTCGCCGTGTATATCTTCTCTTCGCTATAAATGTATATACGTGTAGTGTAGATATATACCTAGGTATAATTTACGGATACCTTTACAAGCTGCACTATAGAATACGAGACGCTCGACAAATTTGCAACCCTTTTGCGTTTTTACTCTGTGATATCGTCGAACGACGAACTATACACGATCGTGTGTACGTGCGCAGCGTAGTGCAGTGTTGAGCCCTAAGCGTAGCACGCGTACCCTGAAGAGTCTTCCCCTGTGGGCCTCAGGCCCCCAACCGTTCGGCTGTTTTACGGCAAAGGACGCCCCGCAACGAATTCGAGCACCGCACACACTCGGCTACCTTATATATCCGTATATAACATTGGTTACGATTCATTTAACGGATTTTATCGCGAGTGGAAAAGAGAAGGAATGAAGCCTGTTGAACGCTTCGGCGAACCAAAAAACTCGAGAAAGCTCGATCGTTGATAATATCATAGTAATAGATCGCGTGGCGCGAGTGGAAGGCCCACGCACTTCCAAGGGAATCATTATCGTCGAAGCAACGACGACCGACGTGGAGGATCATCCTCTTCGCTTACCTGCAGCCGCCGCACGAAGAAGGGCCGAGTCGTTGGAGGGTGCGGCTGTGATCCTTGTGGGTACTTGGTACGTTGGTGACTCGTAGTTGTTTCATCTGTGTAGTGTGGTGCTCGATGGAACCACTCGAGCCACGAGGAGGCGTACGATGCCGAGGGGACGAGGTTGCGTGGGTGTCGCTCGGTGGGCGTCGCGTCTGACCTCTAACCTCGTCGTCTCTTCGCCCCCTATCCCACTCTACCCTCTATCTTATATTCACGGAGATACCGAACGAGCCCGCGAACATACGCGAGCGAGCAAGAATCGCGCGTGCAATTATCCTACGCGTCCGTGGGCGAGCTTTCCTCGTCCTCGCTTGTCCCGTCGCTTCCTCTTCTTCTTCTTCTTCTTCTTCTTCTTCTTCTTCTTCATCCTCGAGGCATGGACTTCTTTTTCCATTCTACTTCCTTTTTTTTCTTTCTTTCTACAAGAATTTGCGAGTAAGACGAAAAGGTTTCTTTTTGGGTCTCATCTGTCACTATTAGTAATTTCAGTTACTTATTATTGACCGACTCGGTAAGCGAGGACGAGGTTTAAAAACCGATTACCCTTGTCTCGTAGATCGTTTTGATGGTTGCCCTCGGTAAACGTGACCCTGCACTCTGCAGCAGGATACTTTTGCTTGACCTCTACCCATGCTCTGGTCCTTAGTATAGAATGTATCTGTGTACGATATGGTATTATACCATATAGACGTCTGGGAGCGTCGGGCGGTACATAATGCCGATGTGGAGGGGCCTCGGACGATCCGGGACCGAAGTGGGCCCAGCGTCGCGACACAACGACAAACTCGTGCCGCGAGAGGCGGACCTGAGTTCCTCTTTGTTAGGGGGACGCCCTCTGAGTCCCCCTATAATTCATAGCGGCGCGTTCCTCGCATCCATCCATCGCAAAGTCTGTCTCGCCTCTGTGCCTCGCTTGTGTAGCTTGTGCGGACAGTGTCGGCGACACTTGTCAATTTAAATGTCCAAGACTTAATTCCTTTCAGACAATTCGTCGTTCATATATATCGAACAAAATCTTGAAGGGGTTGAATAAGACGGGTCGTTTGTGAATGTCGTTTGCGAGCGGAAATTCTTTTTTTTTTTTTTCTATCCTCAGAACTAACGTGCCGTAAACGAGGAAAACCGATGACAAATTATTGGTCAATTGTTGACCGTGAAATTTGAAACCTTTTAGACCCAACTGCGATAAGCGCGAAGGTAAAGGAAAGGTTTATCGATACCGCAAGGCGATTCTTCTTCCCTGCAGCAGCCTACATCGAATAGAATTTCTTTTTTCATTCCATAATCTATGATGCTTCTTGTCTCAACTTGTTCAACTCGTCACATCGATGTTGAATGAGTCTTGAGGTAAGTTCTCCCGTAAGTAATTTGCGTATCTACCTATTATACAGGTAAATTTTTAACCTCTACCCACCTCTACCTGAAAACGCTAACGATATACGCAATTCGAATACTGGACCACCCGAAGTTAATCTCTAAATCGTCGAGGGCGATCAATTAGGTCAAAGCAGAAATTAGCTGGTACCAATTCCCATGTTCAAATCTATGGCAATATTTTAAACCCTAGTTTACCTACTAGTCAACCGATAATATTGTGATGCCGGTCTTCGAAGGGATTGAGTAAGGACCACGGAAAACCCCTTGACCAAATCAGTTGACGCCTCGCAATAATCTCTTTCGAGGTATCTGTGAGGGGTAGGTAGTTGGGTGTGCTTCCGGAAGCTGTCTGTCTCTTATATATATATATATATGTGTATACTATATATGTAAATAAATACATATATACATATATACATGCGAAGAGGACCGGAGCCTTGCTGTGAGGAGCGACAGCATCCGCACCAGGACTGGCAAAGATCGAAGCGAGTGGCCTCTTAAGAAGGGTGAGAAGTGTCACCGGGTCTTATGAGGAGGTCCCCCGACACAGCGACGAGAGATCTCTCAATGGAGATACGGATGGCTATATATATACCAGGTAGGTATACGTGTGTATCAGTGAGTATATGCAGGCCCTAGAAGACCACAGAGTTTTTGGCCGGCTCTGGGGGTTTGGGGAGTAATTTGTCGCGCGACCACCTCTGGGAATGTTTAAATGAATTGCTCGGGAGGGGGTTCTGAAGGGGGTTTTTATCGGCGCGACATCTTGTACGGGAATGCGGGCCCAACAGGAATAAGACCCAAAGGAAGAACCGAGAGATCTTCAGAAACGGAGGGTAGGGAGAGAAGAAACTTACCTCCCAGTTGGTTTATTGCTCAATCCGCGCTCTCGGCTAATGGATTCGTCTCCGGCATACAGCATTGGGCCATTCGGGGCCCCGTGTCTCTATCTACGTGCCGGTGCCTCGGCCACGTATACTATATCGGCGGTATCGACCACCTTGCCGTGTCTCTTATATACGCCCCGGGACCCTCTCGCGGAGGTAAAATAACCTTGTATACCTAAGGAAGGTGTCGGCTCTTATCTGGAACAGGGCCCCTCTTATGGGGGTTTGTTTAAATGTCACAGATCATCGATGTGATTAGCCGCTGGCCGCCCGCGTCGCATCCACCGCCTTCCTCTCTCGTATTTTCTTATCTCTCTTTCCAACTTTTCCACCCGCAACCTTTATTCTACCTGTTTCTCTATCCCTGCAACCTTGCGTGTCTTTTTATTTAGCTTCAGTCCTCTGGTGTTCATATACGATGCCTCCATGCATTCGCACCCACAACGGTATAATGGGCATCTCGTTCATCCTAGCTGCATGGGTATAGGCTGTACAAAAACTTACCTGCCGCTTGAATCATTATTTAGAAAGATTATACCGGACGATGTTTGAACAAACAGAATAAACCTGTGGGTTCGCTTACAAAATTTAGGTTTTTTTTTGTCAACCTAGCTGAAAAAAAGTGCGATGATTCAGTTTGGCCGAAATAATAGAGGTATGTTAAAAATTCTAGTCGGGATCGCAGTGACACGGTCCGTAAAAGGATCCTATAAATTTGAACCTTTTGTCATTAACCTTTTTGAAAAAACAAAAGAAGAAGAAAGAAATAGAAAAAGAAAAATCTGTTAGCCCATGTTGAATCTGCAAGGGTATAGAGTAAAAGAAGCATAACTCCGTGACGTTTATTGATAGACGTTTTTTGGTCAAAAAATAATCTACACCGGTTTAACAGGTGTTCAGATCTGCGGTTATAGAGTGAGAAAAGTTTGGACGTTTCTTATCGTGGCATAAGCGCGGCATCGGAAGTCCGCGAAGATTAGTCGTCGTTGTAGATGGGGTGGTTTTGACGTCGGTGAATGAAAAGCGTCTTTGAAGTGGCGCGAGACGCGTCGTTAGGATGACAAACCAGAAAGAAAACCGAAAATGCGATGACTGCGCAGATGAAATATGTCTGCAGCGGCTGTTAATAGCGGTTGGTCGTGGTGTATCTCCCCGTTCCCCGTTACCAGTTCCCAGTTCCCAGTTCCCAGTTCTATCTACGCGGGGCCCAATAGGGGCCCGAAAAAGTCCCAAGAACCGGGACTCTCGAGGCAAGCGGATAGTATCTATTTGAACTCGAGGTATGACTGGTGACTTGTCATCTCTCGGTCCCACAGGAATCTTGCGGGTATGTCCAAGGCATGGCACTGGGGGTGTGCCGCGTGCCAGACTCGAGGCCCTTCGCCTCGTCACAGGGGGCCTCGAAGCAAGCTGCACCATAAGATAAGGCCTCCTGGTGAGAGCCGACGACGCGCCACCGACAACCATGTCACATTATTACCATATTGGTGCGGGCTCCGTCGTCACAACACGAATGCCAAGGGACCTACACCTATCGTAGAGCCTGGGCCCAATTCTTCCTTTTCGTTTGTTAGTTCGTTCATTCGTTCGTTGGCCCGTTTAGAACGGTTAAGAAATATTTTCTAAAATAAATTGAAATCCGTACCGTATCCATATATCCATATATTCGCAAGTTACTTCGTTAACGGGTATCTTTCTTGCAGCTGCAGCAACAGTGCTGATCTATTGGTTGGTTTATATGAAGGTAGGTGCAGAGCACACGTGGTAGTACATGTGTATAGAGCCAAGTTTCGAGACTGCAGTCACGCGTACTGTTATAACAAGAGGCTTTTACAGTAGTGTAGTCTTAGGGATACAGTCGAGTGTAGCTATGTGTGAGAAAATTTATTCAACAGGTTTACGAAGTGACGACGCAAAGAAACACCTATCCTATACCTTAAAGGTGGCTCGTGGCTCTGGTCTCTTCGTCGTTCTGTACATAGATACACCTTCTTCTCAGTTCTTTGGTTCCTTATACCACTTTCGAGTCGAGAATGGTGATTACAATATAGATAGAAATTTATCTGCACCTTACGAGCGTTAGGTTAAAAGGTTTACGTTTATTAATTTCACTAATCCTCCACAAAGTGAATATAAAATTTCGCCGTTCAGAGCTAAGAGTGGGCAGCATGCGGGGACAACTTCTTTCGTTGCGGGATTCTTTATGGAATATTAATTCCCGGTCTCGGGGACCATTCGTGCGAAGGAGGGACGTTCCTTTTCATTTCTTTTTTTTTTTCTCTTTTATTGGGCCCGCTGGGATTCTCCTGGGACTGATACACTTGGCTCATCAAAAATTGACTACGTCTCTATACGCCGTATTATATCGCCTCTCGTTGCCTTTTTTTTTTCTCTCTTATAGCTTGTCAACTTCGCCAAACAAAGTTTACATGCACGCTTGAAATTTTCCATTTCTTTTATTTCACTTAATAAATATACCCGCTCGCTTGTATAGTCTCTTCTTCGTCATCTTACGGCTGCGGTAATTACACGAGCCTCTAGCTGCGTCCCAGACCACTTTCGGTACTATTTCAGCGTCATTCCGTAACTTTTGGAGCAATAAATAGCACCTGGACGCTTGTGGCTCACACGAAATCGGACAATGACGCAATTAAAACGGAGCATACTCGCATTTAATTAATTTTGGAATTCCAGAACGATACGACATGAATCACTGTGTCCGTAGGCTGGGGACCCTGGGGATCGTAGATTATCGGGGGGCCACTATCTCATCCTTATTGAGCACAGGTAACGTCTCCGTTTCTACGCTCTGAGCATTCATACATTAGATTGCGTTATCTGGTCACTCGGTGGAGAAGGAGGTAGTCAGGCCCAGGTAGGGCCTGGTGTGGCCCCTATACGACGTCTCCGGTCCCCGTACACCCGGTGATCAACCTGAAATATGTGACAATTGGATCCTACGCAAGCCTTTAGCCGAGTAGAAAATAAAATTTTGTAGAATCAGATAGATCCCACCCTTCAATAATGTCAAACATATCGTGGATTGTATAGCTGATTGCATGTTTCCGGCTCTATCGTATTGAAAGTGACGGAAATCAATCAGTGATTGAAACTATAACGGTGACCATATAAACCATTCTAATGTTTTTCTTTATATAGTAAAACTAAAAAGCCGAAAAAAGTCACCCGGTATAAGGCCAGAGGGCACGAGCGCAATAAAATGGATAGGGCCCTCATCCTGGCCTTAGGTATGCCCACATTCCCGCATTAATATAGTTGTTCTCTTCCGCGGTTCACGGGTCCTCTCTTTCCATTCCCCCGTTGACGTTGGTCCCCCGGGAGTCTGTGAGTCTGTGAGTCTTACTTCGTCGTAGACCCGGCGGATGCCACGCGTGCCTCAAAGAGTCCACCTGTCAACGGGGATTTCAGCTATTTACAAAACAACTAGGATTACATCGCGCAGTCGAGATATACGCGGCACAGTAGATCTCTCGGACTAAATCGAGATCTCTGTCTAAGGGCTAAGGTGCTACATAAAAAAAGTTAAAAAAAAAAAAAAGAAGAAGAAGAAGAAGAAGAAAATAACACAATACATGGTGCAGCGTATATATATATAGTTACTACATATCTTAATGTAATGTTATGTGTTTGAATTAATTTTTTGACTCTATAGCCGCATACGCGAACGAGACAGCAGTAGGGGCCGAGTTGTAATCAACGTTCAACCTTTGCCCTTTTAATCCCCATTAATCGAGCCCCAAGGGTAAGTAAAAGGCCCTGTATACCCGTATCACGGCCAATGTATACGAACGTATATAATTATGTATGCGTCGGTACGTCGCGCGGTCGGCATTTATATATATATGTATTTATATACATAGTACATAGTACATAGTATATGCGTATGCGTATGCGAAGGTACGGAGTCTTACATACGTAAGACCGCCGAGGATTCCCCTTGACAAAACATTACAGGGGTATGGGATGGAAGGGGTTAGATCGGGACAACCGCAAATCTTAACGTATGGTGCAGTACGGATCCCCCAAGTTCCTCGTACTGCACCTATATATAGCGAGTAGTCAGATATAGGTAGGCATATGTGCCAGGTATACGTTATAGTACGCTTTATACCACGCGGATCGTCTGTGGCAGGCCGCCGCAAGAAGTGAAGAGACAACCCTATAAATAAAATTTGCCTCTTTCGCGGTAGGGCCCACCGATATTTTAGCGTGTTGCAGGGGGCCTTGAGGCCGCGCGGCCGCAGCTACGAGCTGAGACCCCGCTTTTTAAGTCTTGGTCTTGCGTGGGCGAGTATAGGTACGTGTCGCACGAGTCACCACTTCGGTGCCCGCGGCATCCTGCCGTTCGTCATCCTGTCCGCCTGTTCCTATTTCGTAGTCATACCGTACGCGCGGGCAGGGCGAGCTAAGGAACGAATGAACGAACGAGTCGCTGACTCTGGACTGGGGCCCTCGAGCCCTCGAGGCTCTTGTGGGTCTGGGTCCGCGGTTTTCGGACCGATTTAACGGAGCTGTGAACAGGGAAGATTATCTCAAATTCTTCTGCAGTCTCTCCTCAGCGACAGAGTTGCAGGAGGACGGGGTGCATACACACACACACACATATATACCTATATATAATATATATACATATATATATATATATATGGTGGTTTTTTTACTTCACCTTTTATCGCACCTTGAATCAACGGCTTTTCTTATCGCTGTGTGTATACGACGTACCCGGTTAATGAGTGTTTGATTGAACGTGAAAAAATTCAAACCCTGTAGGGGGCCGATATTACTTTAGGTATTCTTGGGCCTTCCTTTTATATCGAGGCGAAATAAATTACTTAACAAAAGCTCTCGAGCACCTTGAAGAGTAATTAATTTCATGAAATATGCTCCTGTGGTCATAATATTTGAAAGAAATCTTCCTTTTTCCGTCATAGAATTACACAAGCATTATACGTATATATATATATATATATATATATATATATATATATATATATATATATATATATATACTATATATACAATATACTCATGCTCATATACATACATATATAATAATACGTAAGGTGAAAATATTTCCTGGATATAAATTATTGACGACGGAATGATATCTGCAACTGTAAAATTAAAAGCGTTGTTACGTTTTCGTATATAATATGTATATGGGATTTTATGACTTGGGTCGGAAAGTATCTTCTGGGCTGTAAAAGGACTGTAATAATTAGCATATTATCAAGAAATGTACAATTATATTACGTTTCAGTTGTTACTCAAATTATTTGACAGTTAAATTATAAACGAATTCAATCTTCGGAATCGACTAGCTTCACTAATTATTTCGGGGCTATAGGTTAACGATTTTAGTTATCACTGAGATTTTGGATTACTTTCTCAGACGTATGAATAAGCACGTGTGGAGACTCTCGAAGGGATTACAGACCCAGATTTCTTCTATTTTTTTTTTTTCTGTTTGACGTAACGTCTAGCCGAGAGCGAATTAAGTCTCACGTTTATTCCATCAAATCCAGTTGAACGATTTAAGACTCGTCTCGAGCGAAATGGAAAGTCGTTGTCTCGTCAAGGAGGGAATGGATACGAGGCCGTTGACTCTTTTGAAAAAGTAAATTTCTCGCCGCAAAGTAGACAACCGCCGTTTCGATTGGTATAAAACCCTCGGAAGGGCCCCGAGAGCGCTTCCATCGACCCACGAAAAAAACTGTTCGATCGAATTTAATAACATAGATATATGCAAATGAGAGTTGAAAAAAAATATGACTGTTAACCCGTTGATGGCTGATAATCATAAATTCGTAGAACCATTTCTCCATATGTTTTAAAGACGGTTTTTCTTAGGCGTAGGACGACCAAGGGACATTCCAAACGCCTCAATAAACGTACGACTCCGATTAAATCTGCGCATATGAAGATGTTTAAACGGCACCGTTGCGTCAACAGGCGGAAGCAGGGTTGTAAAATATCATGAATCGTTATATTTTCTCACCTCAATAGACATATGGGATAATGAAGGACAAATATTACGTATTTTAAATTTGAATATTTCATGGGCGTTCGATTGAAACCGGTAATTATATGTCGAAATGCAGGGATATATACTACTACCTTTCTCAAACTAGGTACTGATCATGATCATATCGCGCTGAACACGGAGGTATAATCATTAAAAATGATCCAATAATTAACACACAGCACAACTCATCCTAATGTCAATTTTACTATAGGTACCAAAGAAAAATGATTCTCTCTGCACAACAATTTTTGTTAATTTCATTTTCCTAAGGCAATCCAAAAACAAAAAACAAAAAAAGGGAATTAGATAATTTGCATGAATTCAATCAGATTATTCAATCAGTCTAAACTTGACAGCAATCGAAACACGAAGCGCAATGTTTCGCGACTATATATATGGTCGTAGTCTTTGGGTGCTTCCTATAACCAAATCGTATAAAGATCAGCCGAGTATTTCTCAACTTCGCAAAGGTACCTGGAGTTTTTACGACGTCTACCGGAGGAGAACGTATCAATCATAGCAACTGTCCGACTGACAGTCGTAGCAGGGCATCGGTCGAGAGACTCTGGCCATATAGTATTGGTTCACCCGGGGCGATCAGCCGCGGAGTCGTCCGGGTTTGCTCCGAACGGTTAATTTTAGTTAAACTTTTGGCGCGCACGTGATGTGTAAAATTATTTTACATTACATACGGGGTATGCGACGTTGAGTATAGGTAGTACTCAAACGAAAGTGGATTTAAAAAATTCCCTAAATTTATGGATTGATTTTTCAAATCTTTGCTAATCATCCGATTCTTCATTGTATGTATAGGTAGGTAGGTATAAGTACCTTCTAAGGCCTTCTGGCGCAGGATTTGATTATCACGTAACCAGACACTAGATCTGTGAAGAGTGAAGATACGAAGTGTTGAGCGAAGCTGCAGGTATATAGGTATATAAGATACGAGTTAATTACTGTGCAAGTAGGAGAAAGTTACATCGACAGGTAATCGATTGAACATATGCGTTGTTGTAGGGTTTAAGTAAAAAAAAATGGAGAAAGAGCATACGTAGGTACTATGTATACCTACATTATCGTATCGTATGCCTACATACTGGGCAGTGCCGCTCAAGCCGCCCATCAACCCCCTAAATCAGCCAGAGTCCCTATACGGAAAACAGGCGTCTGGATTTTGTTCATTCTTTTATTTTATTCAAGAAACAGGACGTGCGCATGCAGATCACGTCGTTCCCTATAGTCGCGTAGTGATAGCGTATCTGTGGGCGGTACGTACGTGTGGTCCTTCGTGTCCTCTCTGTCCGCCCTCCTGTCCCATCGTTCCACCCGCCACCTTCGATGCCTTACTCCCTCTCTCTGAACCCTCTTCTTACACATATATACATGTCCATATATCTACATGTATGTATTTTTTCTTGCGTGACTACGTCCTCGCGTCTGTATACCTCTTTTTCCTTCCTTCTCTGCTCCCCTTCTCCATTCGTTTATATACGTATAGGTGAGCGTCGGCGGTTGTCGAAGGAGCGTTGCAGCCGCTGGTCCCGGGGTCGGACACTCGAAAACTATTCCTGGTAATGTGAGCGCGTCCACACTTTGCGCCGTGGCGTCCACCTTTTTTATTCCCTTTTTTTGTCCTTTTTGTTCCTCATTTTTTTTTCTTTTTTTCTTCTTTTTTTTTTTTTTTGGTTTTATTGTTTTTTATCTTTTCTCCACCATGTATCCATGTCCATGGGGATCCTCGCACGGTTAACCGCCACGACCATCGCGATCATTGCCACCCTATCTATACCTACTTCGCTATATCCTTTATAGCGGTGAATTTGTTTTCTCGCAAAACTCGAACTTGTGAAGGTATAGTATACAATACCTATACTCCCTCTTATGTACAAAGTCAGCCATGTTTTGTAGTGAACTTCTTAAATCGGGGATTTTTTTTTTTTCTTCTCCTCTTCGATCGCGAGTTGATCAACCGATCCTGTAAAATAGCTGTCTATACAGTACTCAGCAGAAGTGAAAACGAAAGCTTTTATCATCTAAACGTGGAAATAGGATTTAAAAAATTCGTTTTTATACAAAACCTACGGGACCGGTTTTACGATTTTTATACTACGCGTATTCCTGGTGCCATTAAATACTTGGCATATGTTATAGCCGCTGGACCAATTGACGGATATAACTATTTTAAGTATTACGGCTTACCGGATTTATGTTATCCTTACGCTATTTTAAGAACCGTGAATTTCTCTCCTGGGATCGTCTCGCTCTATTCGGACATCTGCGGTAAAATGAAAAAAAAAAAAAAAAAAAAAAACATACTAGCATAAGTTTTTCGCAAACGGCAAATGAGATCGCTGGTTAACACGGCGATGACGGCACCCCGTGGTGGATGAGGACTTGAGGTGTTGCGCTTGGAACGACCCCAACGCAACGGTTCCTGCGATGGTCCAGTGATTCGGCGTTAGTCGGGCGTTCGAGCGGTCAAGAAAGACAAGTAACCCTAGACGTATCAAGACGTGATTTCATGCGCGCACCTGGCGCATACTGTCGGGTTCGTCTTTGTAACACGATATACAGCTTTTTTATTCGGTTATTTATAACCAAGAGCGTGGATAGAAGAGAGCCTAATTAATTAGCCAGCCGCAAGATTACCTGTATTATTGTTAGTGGGTGCCGAGCCGAATAGTTTGACCCTTCGATAAGCGCCTTTGGATTTTTTTTTTTTTTTTTATTTATTCTCGAAAGAAAATTAAGGTAATTATTTGTATACTTAATCGCCAAGGATCACGATCTGGAGCAAAGCTTATAGAGTCCGTGTTTTTTTTTTTTTTTTTTTTTTTTTTTTTTTTTTTTTGGGATAAGAAGATCAAGCCAGAAAAGATCAGCTTATAGACTGTGGCTTTGAAAGGCGAAACCCAAAATTGTAGCCTGTGTAAAGTAAGAGATATTAAACGTTTAAATATACTGTCAATGAACAAACCCGTGAAAAGGCGAGAAGAGGAATTTACACAAGGCGTTAAAAATTCGCCGACAAGAGCTCGTCGCGGTTATACTTACTCGAAAATCTTGAGTCTGCAAATATAGTTAGTTAACTTACACTACCGTTCTGACTTAACAACCTTTGCGCAAACAGACGGTTATGCGACGTTTGCTTGAAGATCGTTAATTTTTCATAGTACTCTTAGATTGTTTATATAGTTATTCATATCGATCGTAAATGTCAAAAAAAAAAAAATATAAAAATATAAGTGTTGGAACGAAAACTTGTCGTGTAAATAATGTAAATAGTAATATTAAAGTCACGAGATGCATAGTTTTTAATGCAAAATTTAAAATCATGATTCACACGCAGTTTGGTCACTGGTGGGTTGGACTTACCAGACAATTTTTTTTTTACTACTTTCAATTCGTTATTTATTTACTTTCAAATTCTTGAAATTATTCTCTAAAACTGGATTTCATTCATGAAAATAATTAAATACTATATAGTTAATTCCGGTTAAAAAAAAAAAAACCAACTGAATACCTCGACAACGGTATAAAAGCCTAGTTTAGCCAGAATTAATGGCTCCGCGAGATCCATTTCGTGTATAAAAAATCCTCGATAGCAATAAACGAAGCTGAAATAATAATTTTCTATACTATTTTGATTAAAAGTTTACGAATTCGGTAAGTAGCTAAAAAATTAGAGGGAATCTACAGCTATTGGTAATCACAGCATTCACCGAGCTCTTCATATGAAACTAAATCGACCCATATACTATCTAATAATGAAACGGTGGAAGCATTAACTATACAAGAAATAAACATTTAGTAAAAAATAATAATACAAATTTATTTTACACATGCAGCAAACACGGAACACAATATATAGTCAGATTTAATTTCAGTACATACAATCTATATTATAGACATAATTACAGATCTAATGAGCATGTTCTAGTTTAATTTAAAATTAATAATAACATTCGTATTAAGTCCTTAGAGGGCTAAGAGGTTTCCTGTAGAACGGCAGTGCTCGTTCCTGGTACAGGGAGGCTTGGAGGTGGGGGTGAAGATGCGACCCCTAAATTATGGGTGAGTGAGTGTCTTCGGAGGTCGCAATTCCTGCGGAATACCTTACCGCATGAGGCACAATGGTACGGTTTAATATCCGTGTGAGTTAATAGGTGAGTTTTCAGGTTGCTTCGTTGATTGAAGCTACGCGCGCAGACTGGACATTTGTGAGGCGATTCTTCCATGTGTAATATTTTGTGAACTGCCAATGTCCGACTCTGACAAAATCCCTTGCCGCACTCACCGCATTTGAAAGGTTTTTCTTTGCTGTGAATGTACCTGTGAATATAATAATCAAACGTCAATTCAACATCATCTATAATCATCCATATATTTATTTAATCGAATATTCTCATCTAAAAATAATAGAATCGCTGCTTCAAGGTGATTGGAAGTGACAAAAATACGACTCTGAGAATCTTGGAGTATAGAAAAAGGGTCTAGTCAATATTTCCTGGTTACCCAAAGCGTTAGAATCAGTACCTGTGATCTCTGAGATGATCCTGTCTCCGGAAAGCTTTTCCGCAAATATCACAGCTATAAGGACGTTCGTCGGTGTGGGTTCTTTCGTGGATAAGCAGATTGTAGCTTTTGGTGAACTGTCGATTGCAGAATTTACAAATGAACTGTTTCTTGGGCCTAGACGCTCTGCAGGGTCGAGTAAGCGCCGGGTCTGTCGATATGGTCGTAGCAGATGGTTGCAGGGAACTCTGAATCAGAGTATTAGATGCCGGTGTAATCGATGGTACCGGTGTTTCCTCGGATATTCTCTGAAGTAATGCGTCGTGATGTTGTGTAGTAGAATTGGCCGTAGGAGTTTCTCTCAGCAGTACATCCTCCTCTTCAAGAAGGGCCAGGTCCTCCTCAGGATCGGTGACGAAGTCTAGGTGGGAGGGGTCGTCCTCGTCAATCGTCGAAGGTATAATTTCGCCGAGCTGATCAGTCTTGGTTATCGTAGACGATGCTGGCGACGTGCATGTGCTCTGTAACGACGAATTCCTCGCGGAGGTGTTTGTGTTGTTATTATTGTTGCTATTATTAGATGAGGTTGTAGTCGACGATGAGGTATTCGAGGGCGACGGATTCGCCGAAGTGCTGCTTGCATGAAGACGATGCAAAGTCAGGTAGGTCTCTAAAGCCTGTAAATTTAAAGCAGCCGCTGCGGCGTGACCCGGCGGAAGAAGAGCAGCTCGTTGAAGAGCAGCGAGTAGCGCGCCCTGAAGACCAAGAGCGACGCTCTGGAGGGTGAGATTCGTGATTCCATTAGGTGATATATCCTCATCGGCTACATCCGGGATAGGAGTAACATCCTGAAGTTCCGTAGACGAATTCTCCGACTCCGAATGCTGCTGCTGTTGCTGTTGCTGTTGCATGCTGCCGATAAATCGGCCCGCTTATGAGCGTACCACCGTTCTATTTGGTATCAGTGATCACATAAATCGAAAATCTCACACAATAGAAAATAGAAGCCGCGTTATCGTACCGCTAAGGTATTATCACAAAGCGGTGACACACACTGTCAACACATTTCAAAAGCACGGTTAAATCGGAATACAAACAAACGAGAGATGCTTGCCGGGCAGAGGCACTCGGGCGACTGGTTGGGCATCGCTTGCAGGGGCGGTGCTGGTGGAGCCACCTGGTGGCAGGTATCTTAGGTCGGCATGTGGACCCAGCTAAGCCCATGTGGCCGGTGGCCTGGGCTGATGCCGTTCCAGGACCGGGATGCTGGCTTGCCAGCTTCGGTCGGGGCCCCCTGCGACCCGACAGCTGCTGCAAAGCACGATCTGGGCCCGAGGATGGGCCCACACTCTCCCGTTTTCACGGCCTGGCAACACGCGCGTGCTTCTCTTCTGCTGCAGTCCTGTAGGTAGGTAGGTAGGTAGGTAGGTAGGTAGGTAGATAGGTAGGTAGGTAGGTACCACGCGGGGGAGATTCACTGGCATATTCATAAGCGTTCGCTATCACGCGAGCCTCCATCAAAGGTTAGGTAGTACCTATAGATATATGTTTTAGGTGCCTGGATACCTCTCCATCTTTATCCTCACTCGTGGCTTCAGCCCTACCAATACATTTATCGAGGGTATCCGCCATTTGTTATTCGCATCCAGGTGGCAGATTTATGGCTACTATAATTGAAGCTTCCCGGGGACCGTGTAAAGGAGCTATTTCTTTCGAAAGGGAATCTTTCCCGTGTTGAAACTGCAAGTAGATAGGTGAGGTAGAGGTAGAGGTGGGTATAGGTAGGTAGGTAGGTAGGTGTAGGTAGGTATTGGATACAGCCGGTTGTTTCATCCGGTCCAATGAGCCAGCTAAACTTTGAATGACTGGACGAATCCGAGTCGAATTTGAGGGTTTCATTTGAACGACGAACAATCGAGATAAGAGTAAAGAATTAAATACAGGCGACAACCGAGACTACCCTCTGCCACTGCCTCTGACTCGACTGCCTCTGCCTCTTTTATGATCGGTGAAATTGAGGCCGATTGAAGAACAGCTTATTGTGCAGGTCGCTGTTGATGAACACTATCCTGGATCCTGCACTCGCACAGTCCTCTATACTCGACGCGGTTAAAGTCGTTCGCCAAAGCCGCAACAATTTACGACGGCAATTAATGCGGGAGAGTACACTGCGTACAGTATCTATATAGTTGAGTCTCGGGTAAGAGAAGAAAAGGAGATAGTGCGAGAGAAAGAGAAAGAGAAAGAGAAAGAGAAGGAGGAAGAGAGAGAACGAGGGTGGTGCTCTCTGGCACGAAGATGGAAGTAAGGAGGGAGCCGAGATTCTCTCTTCTCTTCTTTTCTCTTCTCTCTCCTCTTCGGCCAACTCGGCCCGGCCAGGCCTCGGTCAGACTAAATAATATTATAGTTGGTGTTCTCACGGTCCAAGACGCCCGCGGGCCAAAGCGCGTCCCTCCCGCGACTCGCCCACGCCGCCTGAACGGCGCACGGCGCACGGCGCTCACCGTCGGTGAGTGCGACGCGCTTTGAGTTGGCCGCGATCGTACCGCGGGTGCGAGCGAGACGCCAATAAGGTCAGAGGTCACGCTTGCGCTCGCTGACCGTCACCGGGGACGGTTTCTTCTCGTTCCTCTTCTGCGCGCTTAATCACCCACTGACTGGGCCTGGTCGGTGGGGCCCCGCGAGTGTGGGGGCCAGGCTGGGGAGCGATTTATGCCGGGACAGGCGGCCGGCCGGCTTCGGGACTTACGAACAGACTTACGTACGCTTACGTACGCGTACGTCCATCTGTCGCAATAGAAATTTGTTTACCGTAAACATGTCCGACGTTGATAAAACATGATATTCGCGTATTATTATCAATCTTAACTGTCCGTTGGGGAATCTCAATTTCATCTGTCTTGTCGGAATATATATAATATAATATATTATATACCTACTATAATATAGATGTATCGCAATTTTGACTTTGAAACGGAAACGGAGTATCACTCGAGAGATCAGACACTCGTCTTCGGGGTGCAGTAAAAGAGCTAATTCCAATAGCTGCAGACGTGGTCGTGTCAAGATTTCACGGTGTTAATCCCCGCGCTGCTGCAGCATGGGCATCAGCGCGAACACCACGGTTTATTTGGAGATTCAGGTTTAAGGTCTTTATCGAAAGGCTAGCTATACAGGCTTCGCGTTCATAATGACGAGCAGAGAAATCGACCAGGGCTATTAAGCCTGTCAACCATATATACAGACTTAGGAACGAGGGGATCTGGAACTGAGAAAGCTGGATATACATATACATATATACATACACGCCTAATTTCACTCTCTATATCGTATCTATACGCGTACTGAACGCGTCTAGGTGGTAATTACCAAGCGATTCATAGACCGAGTGCAGAGTTCAACGCTATCTTTATTATTTCGCGTTCTTCCGGCACGTACCAATAATAGCCAGCTCTCTGCCCTTGAACTTTTCTCCGTTATATTCACTCTCGCGCTCGGTAGCGTGAGGAGAAAAATAATTTAATGAGACTGTTTACAACTCTTGTGTACAAAAACATCATATTATCACATTCGTACGGGGATCACAGGCGCAATACTAGATTATTTCTAATGCTTGATTAAGAGCTGTGGTATAATTAGGTCAATTATTATATATCGACGTTGACCAGAAAAAGTATCATAAAATAACATCGGCAGAAGTAAGAAAAATCTCTGAAGATAATATTCGATCGTGATTTATGTATAACAATTTCGTAAAAAATAAGCAAAATTTTTAATTCTACTACTGGCTGGGAGTAAATGGGGATATAAGAACCCCACAGAGACCGGACGTCCCGTCGTGTAGATAATTAGGTCGCTACTAACATCCGCCTAAAAGCGTCTTTCGCCTCCGAATCGAGCTCTGCAAGGGCGGTCAGCCACGCATATCTATAAGACACGTGAACATTGTACCTACATATATACAAAAGAATAATCAAACCCGCCGAATAGTGGGACCCCTGGGGCCCAGCGATGGCGAGATTGATTCGTCCAATTACACTAAGCAATCTCAGAGGTAATTCAATCGTCGCTTATGTATCATATTGACGCTTTGATATGAATTTATAGAAAAAAGAATTAGCTAGATTATTTGTAAAAGTATTTTCGAAAAATTTTCTGGTCATGGTTTAAATTGCAAAATGATTGTACGACTTCTTGGCGAACGGTTAGGTATGTCTTACCTCTTTCCTTATACCATGTGGCTGCCAACCACTGAGAATACTGTGACGTGTTAGATTACAACGAGCCCGATAACAAATGACGTGCGCCCGGTTAATCCCATTACAACGCGTTATACCGAGCCCAGCTAGGAGTATTCGATCCAACCTTATACTACCTAACGCCAGCCGCAAAAGGCGAGCGATCGCCCCCCGCGGTTTCTCACATTGCCTCACCCCCCTTGAACAACACACGTCGTAACCAACGATTATTTGTTTCAACGCCAATGCTCGATTGTTAAGACCATTTATAACCGGCGATCAAACCCCATGGATAAAAGCTAATAGATTTAATACTCGTTCGAAAACTTGAGCGCGGCTCTGTATTCCGCGTATATTTATACGATTAGCGCCGAAGTTTTTCAGGCGAAAATTTGAATTAATTAATAGATTGCATAATAATATTATAGATAAAATACTAGAACGTCCAGATTAAAATTTAACGCTTCATATATGAAGACCTGTGTAATAACTCATGACGCCTCTTAATTTTCGTAACTCGCGTCATCTCGATCCTCATGATCTCCCATATACTCGTAGTATAGGAACAAAGTCCCGAAAGACAAAGTGATCCAGTGAAACGAACCCCCGGGCGTGCAGCTCTCAGTGGATCCATGTATATTTTTATTCCTCGATAAAATATGGGCATCTTTTTTTTTTCCTCCGACACTATTCCCACTGTTTTTTTCGACCGACTAGAAGACCAAGAGCGTCATCGTGTTCTCTGCATACTCTATATCGATGCACTGGAGATACTATAGCGGGGCACAATATAAATGTGATACTTTCAGCACTGCCGCCCGGTCTGGACTATAAATAATGCATGACCATATGTATACCGGGTCCTAGACGATGACGGTACTGTAGTAAAGCCGGAGGATCTTGGACTAGGAGTTCTTATTGTCGGAGGAAATGTAGCACCAGGAGGCGACGCGTGATTCCATTAGTCAGTTACGCGCGGCCCCCGCGTCACCACGGGCCAAACGGTACTAAAGATTCGTTTATGTTCAGTAATTGACTGATTTAGTATCCGATTGCTTTAATTTTATCCAGAATTTTCATTGTTCGGCATGGATATTGGTTTGCAGGTGAATCAGCGTCGATCAGTTCATGGACGTAATTTCAAGCAAATTTTTTTGCTCAATTATTTCTATCTAGTCGTAAGACGGATCATTCGCAGCAATTTATATATCTTAGATTATATAATTATACCTATAGGAATCAGCGATCATTTCAAACTTCCGATTGTGATTTGCAGATTTAGTGTATACCGATCAATTCTTGCCAAGGGAATCTGACTGGAGTTGTATAATTAACGAGAGAAAGTCGCTCTAAGATCTCGACAAAATTACAATAGGATAAATGAACTAATTATATCTTCAACGAGACAAGAAAATGAAACAAATCCGGAATCGTTACGCTTCAGAAATTAAACTGGACACAAGAGATTGAATAATCGTCTTCGGCCGAGCAATCAGCAAACGCGCCTCAAACAAAAAACCAATATCAGTTCTGGATTAAAAAAAAAAAACTCGATATCTTGTGTATCAGCTAATCCATATTATATCTGCGGTCGCAACTGAATATATCTTCAGCATACGAAATTTCGAAGAAATTTAAGTACAGCGAAAGAGATAGATATTTTAAGATATTGCGCGAAATAACGGGGTTCCTTTTCGGTGGTGAATGTATGTCAGAGTAAGAGAGACTTAATCGAAAAGATGAGAAAGACGGGTTTCAGTTTCCGTGTTTACAGTCGTAAATCGTGAGCTCGGGTATCGGAAATCGTAGCGCATAAGTTGTCACCGCAGTTACCGCGGTTAGAAGCTCTACGCAAGGGGCTCATGGAGGCTAAAAAAGAAGCATAAACCCATCTTTAAGAGCCAGGAGCCTGACGGGGGGTCCCACCGGGTTCTCCTTCCTCTTTTTAAAGTAAGGACGCCTGTCACCGATAGTGATTTGTAGAGTATATTTGCATTTTAGATTTGGACTGCCGCGGCTGGGGCGTCTCAAGGCATCTCGAGGCGTCTTCGGGCGTCTTGGGGCGTCTCCCCCGCGCGCTCCTTCAATTTCTGGTTTTTCGAAGCCCCGGGCCCTGCGGGCTAGGGATGCTGGGGACCGCGACGTAGGCGGGGGCGGGTGAAGCCCAGGAATGACATTATTCATATTGCATTCCCTCGCTGATGCTGGTTTTACTGGTATCCCCGTATAGTTGCCGCGGTGCCAACGGTGATGACGGTGATGGTGCTGGTCGTTGTGCTAGTAGTAGTGGTAGTGGTGGTGCTGGCGGTGGGCCGGGGCCTTGTTTATGCGCGTTTAAAGAATGATTAGGCGGCAGCGTCGCGACGGGGGGTGTCTTTCTCGCTCTCTCGCTCTCTCTCTTTCTCTCTCTATCACCCTCTCGGTTTTCCTCTGGTATATACCAGTGGTGCAGCGGGTTGTTCGCTGCTCCTCTTTCGCCTGACTCCCGTCTCCCCGACTCCGTTCGACCGCATCAACGACTACGGTGCCGTGGTTTACCCGATGACGCCGTTGCCCCGGGTGGCTCCAGTTAGCAACACCGCTTACCACCGTTCTACCTACTTCTTTCCCGCTCTTCTATATTATTATTATTCTTATTATTATTAATAATTTTACCTTTTTTTTTTTTTTTTTACCGGCACTGGTAGTTATACCCGGCTTTTACTACTGTGAGAAACTTGGAAGCGAACTGGCAGAGAACTGAAGAAATTAAGACTACGCAGCTCTGCGGATGGGTATATAAGGCAGTTTGCTACGGTGTATGCGAAACATCTAACCCGAGGGCTTACCAAGCTGCGAGTTTTCGAATTACTTCAACGATGGATTAATTATTCGTCGTTAGAAGGCAATTACCGATCTCAGTTTCCACATTATTTATATTACTTAAGATTTTGTACATAGAATAAACGTGGTGCTAATCAATTCTCATCGAGAGCTAACGCGTGTTACTGATCGAACCGATCATGGGCGACAAATTGATCGCGAAGTTGATATACCTACCTATGTTGGTGCAGCGATCGATCGATTGTAGTTACTCAACGGCCTTGGTCGATGTTGTGTATCGGCTGACCGCTAACGAGATAAAGTGTATATAATATATGCGCGGAGGTAGGCATGTATATAGGTGGTAACGCTTATAGACCCACATGTCGTATGCTATAAGAACGCCAGTCGTGAATGTGCCTTGTCATTGGCCACAGCAGCCACCGAGAGTCTCGAAAGTTTACGAGCACACGAGGACGAGAAAGACTGCAGCAGTTAACCGTCAAATCTCAATTTGAATATATTCGATATTTCATCCGTCCGTTTTCTAAAGTAGAGAACAGACCCGGAGGGTAGCTGCGCTGATTCTAAACCGGGGTAAAGAATTCGGTCGTATATCAATATACCAAATACGTTTTTCGTTACAGACAAAATTTACACACGAACTTTTCTGCTATCCTACTGCACTGGCTGAATTATATAAGAAATCTTCATCCGATCGTAACAATATCCAGAATGATCGTTCAAGTTCGATCTCAACCTTTTCGTCTTTTCGATAGATACTCATTTTTCTATCGGATAATGAAACGCTGACTATGTGATCCTTGTGGCAGAGGCGAATACGATGTCGAGGACAAGGAACAGGGTGAGAGCGAGGGCTGAGGCAGGACTGCAGGAGGCGGTCCCGAAGATGAAGAAGAAGAAGAAGAAGAAGAAGAAGAAGAAGAAGAAGAGGAAGGAGTTCGATTCGTCGTGCATTCCTTCGGCTAGCCCGTTGAATGACAGATCGATAATTGATCATTATTATCGTATGACTGGGCCCATTGTCGTGGGTCCCTGCCTCTCGCCCTGCAAACCCCCTAGTGGAAACGGAGCGCCTCGAAAACGTCGTACAGGGCCGCACCCTGTCGCATAAGGACCCGAGGTCAAAGGTCAACCGTGCAGCTCGGACACCCGCTGCGGTGTCGCAGGGTTCCCATCTTCAACGAGAAACGAACCACCGTAGCATGTCCACCCAGTGTTCTCTTTACTCCATATAAAGCCTGTCTCGAACGGTCATTTAACGGGATCAAATCATCGAATAAAATCTTCTTCTCTCTATTTTCATTACTCCCTTCTTATATCCATAATATAATATAATATAATCTTCGACGTGGCTTCATTTTCGTAAAAAATATCTACCCAGCGTGGGAGGATAGATTGAAGAAGAGAGTTGGTTGGTTGGTTGGTTAGTTAATTAGTTGGTTAGTTAACTTTGGTACATCTACTATAATCCGTATAGTACCTATGTTATTATATGTAATATACATACTCATATTGAAATGGCAATATTATCTGGCTAGTGAATGCCAGGGACTTATTTCTACCTATCATGGCCGTTGTTAAGTGGCTGCTGTCACGGTACAGATATACCCTAAGCTTATTCTGAAACGTAGGTGTGTATATATATAGCAGGTATATATTATTATATATATGTATGCAACATTTACCGCGTTCGATAATTAAGCCCCGAGACAGCTATGCGCCAGTACCTGATCCGTGATCGTGATAGTTTACTGGCTTCAGGACGTAAGGATTTTCCGTGGGTGCGCGCAAGAACCGTCCGCGGTATAAGACGGTCTTAAAAGGCTGCCGGACAGGTCGACGAGGTCTTCGGACCTCTTCGCTCATGGGTCCCTTCGTTCTTGCGGCGGTGTAACTATGCATATAGTGGACGGTCCCAGTTCGGAGAGTCGTTTGAACATTGAGGCACGGGACGTATTGCTCTGTCACCCAACGCTCGCCGATCTATTAGTTATGAATATGTTGGAATACGTTGGAATATGTTTGGATATACGTTGCTCGCGGCGGTACACGCCCGATGGTTGCCCAAAAAAAGATAATATTTATACAACGTGTAGTTTAGATGCTTCGCGTGACCACTTTGGGTTTCAGAGAAACATTGTCAGATGAGCTTGCATCGCGAGACGAATGGCTCGACACGACATCGTACTATGGAAATAACCAATCTGATCATTCTTCGCGGTATAGGTATATATATGCGTATATATATTATCGGTAGGTATAGATTCATTATGGGTATATTGACCCAGAAAATGGTCTATACAAAGAAATAGAATAGCGATGAAATTGGAGCTTGGGAAAAGCCCCGAGGGGACCTATATTGTCTTAAATCCTCCGAGTCGAAAGTCAACCGTTCGGGTCGTCGCAGGGGTCAGTGCTAGACATTGCTCGTAAGTCAAGTCGCTCTTATACACGAGTTGATCGTAAAGAGGGTCGCTACAGAAGAGGCTAAAATAACTATAAGAAGTATCTATCGCTACGCTGGTCCGATACTGGGTTATGAATATACCCACGATCTCGCGGGCGGCCGCCGCGGACCTGGCCGTGGCGGGCCGGACCGAACCTGGACTCCTTCGTAACCACCACGGCATATACTCTAGCCTGACAGACGCCCGAGGAGAAAATTGAAGAATGGGCAATCAACGGTTGACACGTGGTGGGAAACGATCGAGCTCCTTACCACCGCCTTCGGGATATTGGCTACTAATTCGCCAGTCCATAAACCATAATAATTCTTGAGAGTTCAGAGTCGGGAATTAACCATAACTTATTCCGTAAGGCATTTCAAATTTTCACATCGAGAAATTTCTTATATTCAACATTAAAAACCCGTTGAAATATATCGTATTCGGAAAGAAGTCCATCATCATCATCAGATGAATAAATGACACTGACTATAAAGGCCATTAATATTACGAAATTTTGCAAAAAAAAAACATATCAGAGGTAGGCGCAAGTTCGCGAGTTGGTAATAAGATCGTCGATGTCTCGTATTGAGAGTAGGGCAATAAGGCTTATCGAAGTTTGGAGATTTTTCGAAGGGCTTTGAGGGTTCGTAGGGTTCGAAGCGGGCGTCGGCGTCGGCGGTGGACGGCGCAGAGGAGCGACGGGTACGGGTTGCCATTAAGCAGACCCCCTGCTGTGTCGCCTGCGGCAGCTCTTCACAAAAAACTGTAATTGGAAATACTTTTCCTCCTTTTTTCCTGAAATAATTTATGAATCTCCGGTACCGTGCGGCGGCCCCCGAGCGCCACTCCTCGTACGGAAAGCCACCTTAAGTTTATATATTTTTTATTTCTATTTTTTCTATCTCATTTCTTTTTTCTCCTTATTTTGTTACTTTTGATTTTTAACCATCCTTTTTTCATTTCCTCTCCGCTCCACTCCGCTACGTGGCAAGGCGCGACCCCCGCTGCGCCAGGGTGGAGGTGAACCCCTTCTAGGTCCTTGATTCGGGTCCACCGTGACCCTCCGATGATCTCCGGCTCCAGCAGCACGCTTCGACGCCGTTATCAATTTGCGTGATTCTCATGATTTATAATGAAGACGCCATGAGTGGCTGCTCGTCAGGAGTCCGCGACGCTACGGCCAATCATCGGCTAGCTTGTAGTAATTATAAACCCGCCACCCAGGATGCAGCCGACGAAGAAGATATTGCGCCGATACACGCCTCTCTTTCTATACCTACATGGGCTACGTATCAATTGACAGGCTCCAGCTTCATTTCTTAGCTCCTTCGCTCCTTTGCTCCTGATTTCTCATAACGATAATCACCTTCAACCACCAGCACTGCCTGATTATCCAGCTACCAGTTGACCACTGGCTCGTCTCAAGCGACGTACTAGTTTGTTCGTCAAGAAATTTTGCGTGTCATGTAACCGATCGTAAAAGGACGCCTGTATAGGTACTGCCTCACTAAAGTCATTATTAAACTTATTATAAATATACTCCAGTAAGGTAGGATGCACACGGATTTCACTTTACTCTTTCTCCTCCGGTCTAAAATTTCTTTATACGCAGAGAACATAATATACTTTCACCTATATACAAGTATCATGGTGTTTGACCCATATATTGCAGCGAGAGAGCTTCGACGAAGTTACGAGGTCAAGGGTTAAGGATTTAAAAATCTTTTTTCTGACCGCAAACCTTTTGTCCGGAACGGTAGTCTACACCGTCACCTTAGTAATCTGACAAAAAGTCTATATATCCGCTGGACGAAACGGTCAGCATCTCACCTCGGGTTCACCACGCGCGGTTCCTTTGCGGACCGCTTTTGACAAAGCTCTGACGCACCGCATGCCGCATGCAACATATGCCTTTTCAAGTTGTCACTTATTAATTCTCTCATTCTCTCGAAACACAAAAATGAATAGCAAGGTCTTAGAGTCTAGGAATTTTGTGAGACAGTAGGGCGGACAGGAGGATCATGGTCGGACCAAAGAGAGAGAACTCGGGGGTCAAAGGATCGCGCGCTACCTGAGGAGGAGCTCTCTACTCTGATGCCCGTGGTCGTGGTTGTGTCCGGGTCCTCGTCGCCGGCCGTCCGCAGAGACGATTAATAATTTGTAGGGTAGCGAGTGGCTGCGGTAGAAAACCACAAATTTTCTAGTCCCATGCAGTATAAGCCAAAGGTATACGGTCGTCAAATTCGATACAGAATGTGGTCCGCAGCGGCGACCCCCTGCCGACCTGGGCGAAGGATCTCGATGGGGCGGAGCACCCGAAGGAGACAGGACCGCTTCTCGTTTAAGCGGCTCCTTGCGCAAGGACTCGCATTATACTTTATACACATAAATATATGTAACGTGGTGAATTCCTAACTAAAACTAATTGAAGATGTAGGTATAGACAGTCGAATATACAGCTGACAGATCGCTGCCAATTGGTAAATAATATCGCTTCGTGAAGAGGTATACAGCTGTGTAGACAGAAGAAAGAAAAGGATTGTATCGTATACTTTAGGACATTATTGCCCGGTCTTAGATGATTGGCGTGAAATAAACGCCGATCCCTGGGCTTGTCTTTAATTATTATTTTTGTCAAGGCATAAAAATGAGGGGGTATCGCGATATGATTGCAGTGGCTGGACCTAGCCTGACCCAAGCTGACCCAAACTTGGCCCAACCTAGATAAATGATGGTTCCTCTAGAATAATCACGGTGCAGCTCGGTCCCAACTTCGTGTATTATACGGTGGTACAGTGTATGGGTGTATGTATAAGGTATAAAGGCGTTTGCGGTTGGCAGAGGCAAAAGACAATTTTACGCAGCGGGATGTCTGCCTACGGTGGCTTTGGCCAGCTTTATTTTCTCTCTTTCTTCGTTTTTTTTTTTTCTTCCTTTCTTTCATCTTCCTTTTTCAGAAAATTGACAGCCAGGGCATCCGTCAGACGCGCGACGGTCGGGAAGATCCATTAACGAACTGAGCCGGGTAACGGGGGCCGCTATGTAAATCAGGGACGTAATTGGCACCAAACGAAAAAGCTAATTACTGAATTCTGGAGCCGGAGCCGAGCCCGTCTTTTGGGCCCGGGCCTAGCCTAGATGAGGCCATCAACGCACAGCGGGGAATCGCGACAGCCTCGTCTCCTACCACGACCTGAGCCCCAAGGACCCATATTACTCACCTACTTTTGACTCTTGGCGTTGCTTGCCCAGGTATTGGTACCGGGCCCACCTTCCTATATTACCATCCTAATTCATAAGCCGTCATGCGTTTTATGGCGCTGGCATTAAATTCAGATTCCTTCGGGACCCGGAGACGGTTCGTGTTAATTATTGCCGTGACAGTACTCTTAAGTTTATACCCAGGATCCACCGCTCGGATCTAGGTATGTATAATAACCGCCGCTGGTTTCTATATAGCGCGCAATCATATCTTTATAATTTATTGTTATCTTTTTCCAGTATTTTTATTTTATTTTCACTTCTTTTGTTCCTCATATAAGTTTTCCTGCTCGAAATTTTCCCCCGCCGCAGAAGCTAAATTTCTGCGAAGTATACCAGGGGCTAAATGGTACTTTGTGCCGAAGTATTATGTGGTGCACTCGAATCGCAGCAGTTAAATCGTTAAAACATATTTCTATACCTCCAGGGAGAAAGAGACTGCCTCCGTCTAGGAGCGTGTAACATAGTTTGGAGGCAGTAAACCATAAAAAAGGTATTTCCAAAATTTTCGGCAAGGCGATTGGGGAGGTAACATGAAATTTGGTCCAACTTTCAAAGCCGTTATTATCTCCGGGTCGTATAGACTTACCTATACCTACCGTCAAACGACGCCCAACGTAAGAAGACGACGTAGTTTCGACTAGCCACGTAATTTCCAAGGCCCCAAACCCAGTTTCTGATTTGTTCTAGCTGGCGGCTGACTCTTGAGACATGAAAGCCCGCTCCCAGAGACAATGTGGAGACAAAACGGACCACTTATGGAACTTTTATGAGGATTCTCCACGCTCTCACCTTGTCATTATTGTTATTATATTTCGCTGGACGTTCCGCGTCCACGGAGCACGGTTTAGCTCCAATGCGCGAGAGATTTGAGGTTCATGGGGCCAGCAAGTCAATTCTTTGCGTCTCACTTCTTCCCAGAAACAATCCGTTATACCAGTCCTCCGCACCGCACCGCTTCCACGTGAATGGCGAACGTAAAAATGGTTTTCGACGTGGTTCCCACGTGGTTGAGTCAATGGGAGGATTTGGGGACCCCAAGAAGTCCAGGACTCGAGTCGTGATGAGGTGCAGAAGCAGCAGGAGGAATGGGAGCGCGCGATTATAAGTCGCCAGTTTGGCTCCAAAAGAGAAGAGACGAAGAAGCAGAGGTAAAGGCAAAGGAAGAAGAAGAAGAAGAAGAAGAAGAAGAAGAAGAAGAAGAAGGATTCGTCGCGCGGTGCGGTTTTCAACGGAGCCAATTATTAGACGCGACCTGGTCGAGGTCCTCCTGGTCCCCCGAGGCCCCCATGACCCCTGAGGCCTCCGGGTATACCGAAATACAAAGGAGGCAGCAAATGCAAAATAGAACTGCAAGGAACCATTACGAAATGCCATTCTTCTTTCTAAGCGCGAACAGAGCACATAAGTGTTATTCGGTCTCGCGCGCGGGCATCAAACTGCTCTTTAATACAATTCCCGTAATGGGCCTTATATTTTACGAGAGTCCGTGATCTCGAATGTCGGAACAACTAACGACACTCTTCCTCGAGTCCTTTCATATGATTTTTATTATTTTAACCGAATCTTTTTTTCTACTTTTATTATCCTTTTCTCTTTCAAATGGACGAAGGAACTTTACGAGCTATATAGGGTTAAATATATATTATATATTATACGACAACGAAGACTGACAAATTACGATTAAAATAAAGCACAATCATTAGATGATAAAAATAAAATCGGCACGAGTCATATGTGAGATCGATTCAAAGACGACTGCAAATCATTTCTTGAGGCAAAAATTTCAGCTCACTCTCAGCTTGGATATGCGTGTATGAGAGGATTATGGGTCTATACCCGTTTGCCTGCTTGTAAGGACATTGTCGATGCATTGTCCAGGCGCGTAGCGGTGATTCTACCTTGTCTTTGAGGCACCGTTCGAACCGTGATGAGGCCCCAAAGTTAACGATATGCATTCCACCCCGCCCCCCATGGTTCTTCGGATAGGGCCTATCCTGGCCCACACCAATAGATTCGAGCAGCCGTAGCCTTCTTTACGCTTTATGCACGCCACTATACAGAGACACTGCAGGGACACTCTCTTGTGCCGGCTGACAATGGGCCATTGGGTCCATTGGGCCCATTGGTCCGCCATTGTGTCCGCGGCACATTAATTGTCTCTTTGAAGCCCGATGACCTCCGCGGCACAACACAGCGCTAACCTCTTCTGGTCTCCTTCCATCTCTCTTCTATTCTGTTTATCCTTTTCCTACGCATATTATACTGGCACTCTAACTCAACGATGGAAAATGAGTAACAGACTGCAGCACAACTCCAGAGATGTACTACAATAACTGTGTGTATATAGATAATCTTTTTATTTTATCCTGTATTTATAATATCGGATTCTAACCGATCGTTCAACTTCGCTTGAGTATTCGCTAAGAAATTACCATGGGTGGTCAATTATTTTGAACTCCGAGACTTTGAGACCGCTATATTGCCTCCAAACTGCCGTCTCGCATACTTCATCCTTTTTATTTTTATATTTATCGCAATTTATTATCTTATACAGAGAATAACACGTGCGCGCTTCGATGCCAGTCTTTTAGCTCAAACCTGTCGATAGATTTTTAAATCTGTCTCAAAATGTTGGGAGAAACGATGATACTTATGATCTTCATCCTTGTTATTTATAAAGCTATTCATATACCCTCGGAATCTGGTGATAAATTTTCTCAACATAATCGAAGCTCTTTATTAAAGGAAAAAAAAAAATTGACTCCATACTCGTATAATCCAATGATACCCTGTTTTGTGTTCACTTGTTAGGTAGTTACATACAAGTCCTGATATTTATACCCATCATAGATATATCTACACCACTTACCGCTTACCGATCTACGCGATGGATCAAATATATCACAACTGACCAAAATAATGATTGATCGAGCAATTAAACTCCGTTGTCGAGGACGGGGGACGAGCTAGTCCTCGCTCGCGCGGGTGGTTCTGGCGTTCCGGTCTCTGCAGGAGGGCGCGATCCACAATTGCTGGTAATGAGCCTCGTCCCTTGCTCCTTGCCCTCCGCATGTCCTGCCGACAAAAACCGAACCTTTACCCTTCGCCCTTGAATTTGCACCCTAAAACCAAAAATTCAGTTGTTTTCACTTGTTTTCAGGCCTGTTTAGTAAACGTATTTCCTTTTCCTGTCCTAAACAGCACTCGGAATATATTTCTGGTACCTGAAAATGGAGAAGAAAAAAAAAAAAAAAAAAAAAATGAACAGTCCTGTAGATCTATTTCACCGAATTCTCAGAATTGTTATGTATGCGCAGTGGATTAATTTATCGATCATTTCTATATACACGTAGACGCATCGATCAATAGATGACAGACGTTCACGATTAGGTGTATATATAGTATATATATGTCTGCGTGTTTTGATCCCCGACATTTGACCCCTATCGACAAGAGCTACTCGGTATGGCTACCTGCGGTAATCAACGCTAAATCTCGCACGTGGCATATGAAGGCGATAAACCGGGGCGGTCCGCCGATACAGAGACTCAAGTATATTATCCATGGCGTACGCGTTGCTGGAGGAACGCAATGTCTAGCTCAGCACGACATTTTATTCTCATATATTGGATCTCGCAGCGTGCAGCGAATAATATATCGATAAGATTAATCGAGCCAAAAGCCGCGTGGATACAAAGTGCGCCGCCCGCCGCGACAGCGACTATACAGACCCAGGCTCAAGCATCGAACGTGGTCCATGTTCTAGCATGGCCTGTCTCCAGCGCTGTACACCCACGCTGTACCGGTATCCACGCAAACGATTGCTTTATCGAGACCCCGGCGAACGACCGTCCACACATATAAAAAATCTTACCAACGATCAGGACTTGAATCAGATGAAAATAAAACTATACGCAAATATCGATCGATTTTCACATTACTGAGCAGTGAGCATCATAATCACTGCAGGTATGACTATTGTTGTCAAGATTTCATATAGTACAGCGTATTGAAATTTGGATATAATTGATCAATGATATACCTAAGTCTAATGTTCGTATTTTTGTTTGATAATTTTGATAATATAGACTTCAGAAGTATAAGATAATCGTTGCAGTTTGGTATAGGTATATATTGTTGTGTGTGAGGTGTGCACACATGTGTTTGTATAATTGACGGTTAAATTCACGGCTTTAGGCTTCAGGGTCACAAATCTTTGCGTCCTTTTTGCCTGCGTATTAATGCTCACCTCTTACGGTAATCTAATATCGTTTGATATATTGGGGAATGGAATGGGGAGTCAATGGGGAGCCGATGGCGCGAAAGGTCGTAACACCAGGGGTCGCCGAAGATATTTACAATTTTAATCATCGTCTCTGCGTGGGACTCGAGCTGCTCGGATACGGCCGACCTCCGAGGTCCTCGCCGTCGTCCGCTTCTCCAGGATCTTTATCGCGGCGCGATCAGCCGCGATCAGCCACGTCCAGCCCTCTACGATCCCCGATGAGCCAAAGAATATTTAAGACGCTCTTTCTTCTCCACCTTCTTCTTCTTCTTCTTCTTCTTCTTCTCCTCCTTCTTCTTCTTCTATATTCAGCCCTGGTTCACCGCTTCTTCGTTCTTCGACCTGTATAAGAAGGAGTTGATGGAACGAACCCGCACCGCGAAGCGACACTATAGCTACGTTCTTCCCCGTTGAAAAAATTTCTTTTTTTGAAATATCGACGATCCCTCTTTTCTCCCCATATATAGCAGCTATATATATATATAGCTGGCTGTTTTCTCTTTCATTCTTTTATTTTTTCTTCTCTCCCAGTGTCTTCGCTTTTCTTCCACATCTATAATATATAAATTTTCCTTTTTCTTCTCCGGGACTTCTCTATACCTCTCGGTCTTTATAGATCCCACCGAAGGGTATGGCATGGCGACGCCCTTCGTTATACGGTGACAATAGATCTTTCCTACGCGGTAGCTTTGACCACCTGTTGCTGCCTGTTGCCCCGTAGGGTGGGTGTGACTTCGTCACGTACCGAACAGAAGTGGACCATTGTTAAATTTCGAATATACTTTCGTATAGGAATACCGCATTTGGTCGCGCGGTGACAGCCAACTCATTTTCTATTATTCGGTCTCACGCCTCGTCGAGCACCAATTTTCTGCTGGAAAATTCCTATATATACGCATAATATATCTCTTAGTGCGCCCCGCATATATATAATGCGCGAAAAAGATATTGCAATTTATCGATTCTTATTCTCTGTTAAATTTAATCAAATTTACTGGCCGTAAGGGTCAGCCTGCGCGTAACCCTAACGATGAGCAATAGATCGGTTGTAAGATTACTCGTTGTGTTATTACAGCGTAGGGACGTAAGGTAATGCAGCTAATACCATATTTACTAATACTTATTACCACCTTGTAAATTGTTACCCAGCCTCTGGGCGCGCGGAGTTAAACCTCATCCGGTAGTTTCCCTGAATGAAATAATTTACGACACGTGCCCCGTATCGTAAATTCTATTAAAAATAAAAAATAAAACCTAATAAGCCTCAAGTATTAATACCAGATAGTTAAGACGGTATATGATCGTCGTTTATACTGCACTAGCGCAAGTACCCCTTTTGGTAGAGTGCGCAAAGACCGGGGTATACTCTGTATACTTATACTGCAGTAATGAACATGAGAATCATTATACATCATTTTTGCTCATAGAGGAAATGCAGATCGATAAAATCGATCTATAGCGAATCTACAATCGCAACAAAACGCTCTACGAGTAAATATATGCACTTAAACTTTCAAAGTCCAATGACGCAGTATATCGTCGGGTTACACGTTAATTACCTGTCTTTAGGTCCGTCTTACGTAGTCACGTGCGCATGTAAATGCGCGACTTCCGTTTTTGCTCGTTAAATAGCGACGAGTTCATGGCTCGGTAACGTCGTCCATCCTGCAGCACCTCTCCATCTTATAGTATACAAACTGCATAATAATAAAACGCATGATGGTATGGTGAACGAGTGACCAAAGTTCTGCTGATGCTACAGCTTTTCGAAAATATGCTTCTGGAGCCTCCTATACCTACTACGACCACTTTCATGTACGAACTATACCAGCTCCAAGTATAATAATTAGCAATAATTAAGAAATACTACGGTATTATCCTTAGTCGTTACGTTACGTTACGAGTACTTACCACGGGGCTTTACTGAGCCAACTATATTTTCATGGACGAGCAAACTCTCTTCGGAGCGTGAAACGGCTGTAAACTAAACTCATCAGTACACTGGTAGCCGTGCTATACCTGTCTCAATATCGTGGAGCGTATAGCAAGGATAAACAAAAGGAAACATTCCTGACAACTTTGCCAAGTCCTACTTGTCGCATTACCCGGTCTTCCTCGGATGTTTATGACTCTTGGCTCCTGCACACGACTACAGGATGGGAAATATAAGTCGACATTTTTTATCGAGAGGCGTAAGACGCGGACTGGACAATTTACTTCGAGATGTACGGTAATTCCGTATATTTGTTACTTTGGAAAATAAAAGTGTATATATTTATGCTCTTGCGGACTTGCAGTCTGCAGTTTAAATCGCAAAATGTCGAAAGATGAGATGATAAAGAATAGTATAGATCGATGAATCGGAATCTTTGAAAGAAAATTTACGAACGTCGCGGATGAATAAGGTGCGGATAAATATCTTGTAGGAGGGTTAGCCAGCCGGGTTTGTAGCAGTTGGCTCGGTACCAATACCTTTGTAAAATCACGTTTTTAGTCGACGAGGAAGCCGGGGCGGAGGTTGCGGCGCCTGGGGGCCCTCCCATGAGGAGGAGTGACCTTATAGTTAGGTTTACTCTTGGGAATCGGTGCCCTTGCGCGATCTTTCTGGCACGCGGTTGCCCGGTGGGGCAAGTTTAGCCCTCGGGCGCCAGCAGGTTGAATATAGGAGGTAGAAAACCGACCGACGCGCGGTGATACGTACTGAATTTTACTGTCAGCCTCCTGGAGAAGCTTCAACTCTCGACTTCCGAAGGCTACCCTGGGAAGAAACGCGCCTACTATACAGTCTTTAAAACGTCAGTCGGTTTCAGCGGACGGGAAAAAAAAATAAAAATAAATGTAGGAACATAAAAACTCCTTATTTTAGCAAAGAGAAGCTGTTATGGGTGTGTATATGTAGTTGTAACCTGAGAAATAAGGCTACTAACAATCATAACACCATGCAGTCTCTCAAACTGCAATCCATTACAAGAAATTCAATATTGTAGTAAATCAACGATTAGTAATTTAATATTGTCAGATTTTTCGAACTCGTGATAAATAATTGCATGGAGTCGTAGTTTCTGCGTCAGGGACTAGGAATAATTAATTGAGTTTTGACTGGCATTAAAATCTCTTGTTATTATAAACTTCGTTGCAATATTTCTGACGACTTTATATAAAACTATATGATTTAAATCGTGGAAGAATTTAAATCTTATAGTAAATTTACATTAGATGGTTTAATCCGATCTCTGCGCAGTAACCTGCGTTTTAAACATCCCGTTGCGGATGATCGTCCCGCGTCGTTTCTTGGACGAGTAACTAATTGGCCGTCAGAACTTTTCATTGGAAATTGGCGTCAGCCTCTTTCCTCCTTCTCCGCACTTCTTCAAGACCTGCAGGTCGCACGCCGTCATCAAAGCGATAGTTGAGGCTGGTCCCGGGTTGTTCCTCGCAAACTTTTCTTCACGCGCGGTCGACAATCGTAGGAGTATAAACTATAGAGGAGGGAATAACGCGAGTCAACTAAAGAAGAAGGGAACGAAGAGGCTGGCTCCAGATCGAACCCACGGAAACTATCCACGGATTGTACCCTCAGGGCGCAAGCCACGATGTACCCACATACGCCTGCCGCCCGCCTGCAACCCATCTATATAGGTATATATATACTTATACGTTATATACATATATAACATATGTATATAAATATATCTATATATCTGTTCGAGTCAGCGTCAGTCGAGTCCCGGTACCGGGTAATGGGGGGTCAAGGGTCACCGCGCCGCCAACGCTAGAGACGAAGCAATACCTATATATATAAATGTATGTATGTATATATGGGTGGACACGTAGATACATGAATGGTTACGTATTTACGAATATATATATATATATATATATATATATATATATATATATATACGTATATGTATATAATAGTGTAAATATGTATATATATATATGTATATCTTTGGATACATATATGTAGCAACGTCTTATGCTCTTATACTTTTATACTCTCTATATATACTCTTATATACTTGGTGCGGGCGGGGAGAAAAGAAGAGAGTAAGGGTAAAGGGGAAGAGGCTGTAGAGAAATAAGGCAGTGCGATACTCGTTGAAACCGTGGGAACGCGCGGCGAGAGGAACCTGCACGCGCCCGACGAGCCCCGTCCTGTTGAGGAGGACCCAGGAGGGGCCCGACGAAGAAGTCCCCCGCTGTATGGGTACACGGTGCAGAGGTTCGCGCAGCCTTTCGAA
This sequence comes from Tenthredo mesomela, assembly GCA_943736025.1. NCBI lineage: Eukaryota > Metazoa > Arthropoda > Insecta > Hymenoptera > Tenthredinidae > Tenthredo > Tenthredo mesomela. The sequence continues at coordinate 50,252,746 of OX031013.1, forward strand.
GGCTTTTATTAGATTTCTTCGCCCAACCCTCGCGCGAACGTTAGCGCGACCACTAACGTATTAATACCGAATACCGCTCCGGGTTTTAACCCGCTTCTTCATACCGCGATGCAACCATTTTACTCCAAACCAGAGGGGGAGTCAAACTAACTTTAGGTTATTATATACCACGATTTTACGCACTTTTCAAATCGACCCCAATAAGTGCTGCGGACCTACCTTTAAACACGTCTAAGATAGCCGCGGAATTTCATACGCTGCATGAGCGGATTTTATGTCTCAAACGTAAAACAGCATTATTAGGGTTCATTTTTTATCCTATTATCTGCATCGATAGTCAATATTTAGATTCTGGTAGTATGGATCCTTTCGGAGTCCTTAAAAATGATTAAAATAATTATCCATAAATCTATGATTTGGTATCAAGAATTCGGAAATGAGAATTGGAAGACTGCAGAAGAAATCGGAAATCTCGTTTCAGCAACGAAACTCGGAAATAAATAAGACCTCTGAATAATTGAGCTCGTACTATTTGAACGTGCATAAATAAAGCTACACAGGCAAGGAAACACCTCGCGGGATATTGGCGTTGCCGCTGTAGCGAGTGCAGCGTTATACCTACAAAAAGAAGTGCAGCGCGCCTCGGTTCAAAATGAGTAGAACCCCCGTGGTCAGTGAGCGCGTGCCTTGGGGCATCACGTCTGCAGAGTAGGGGAAGGTGAAAAAAAAAAAAAAAAAAAAATAGAAAGATGAGAGGGAAGAAGTGTCTTACATTGTTAGGAGGTACTCACGCGAGATTCGCCGATTCTTCTTCTTTCCCATAGGTCGTAATATTCGTATTCTCTGTCTTCTTCGAGACCGTTGTAGTACTAATTCCGTTCCTTTTAAATTCCGGATAAGAATGGCTATTAAAAATTTATTCCATCCAACCCAATTCTAACGATTAATATATTTTACAAATCGGCAAGCGCGTATAGATTACGACTGACAACTGACAATCACTGTCTCGGTCCCGAAGAATTATTATCCTATAATCTTAGAACTGTGGGTGGGTTCCTTGGTTTGCTGCTAATAGTATATTTATAGATTATCTGCAGTTGCGAAAGGGAAAATAGCAAAACTGTTCTTATAAACCCAGCAGAAATGTTCATTTAAAAGATCATCTGCTTAAATGACCTTTGAAAAGGCCAGCAATTATTCGGATCCCGTATACCTATATATATATATATATATATATGTAGTTCATTTATTGAACAACTTGTGCGGTCAGAATATACTTCCTTGATAATATAATATTGAAATCGTGCGAATTTTGTTAAGTCATAAATCGATATCGTCGAGCACGTGCTAATGCGGTGAACGGAGAAATTCAATAATTCTTAATCTTAGTGGAATGATTATACTACCACTTATCTACAGGTGGGTGGTGAAACAAGGTCTACTGGTGGCTATAGCCGAATTGACCAATCGTCGATTAGCCTAAACCGCTCGGATCATTTTATACCTCTTTCTATTTCTGACAGAGATTTATATGGGTACACGTGGGAAGTGATCAGCAATGTGTCAAAGCGTCAGCCTAAAAAACGCACGCTACACGCGTTAGAATTAGTCAGGACAAGCCTTTTTCTATAGTTCGTTTTATCTTCTTTTTTTTTTTTTACCATGATGATCTTTTCTGAAAGCACTACTGTCACGTGTCTTTATATGTAGTACTTCAATCATGTGAAAACCAATTCGTGAAATTTTCAACCATCAATAATATATACGTGTCTCGTATAGTTTACACATCAATCTATATAGAAGTTAAATCATTCCATGTGTTTAACACGCGATGATCTACATAGGCTCGTTTGTCATGTAGATATTTAAAGCCAATAATTATTAGCATAAACGGATAGTGAGATTAAAATGTCCCGTATCTTTATCTCGACATTAACATTTCTATCTCTTGTTTCGATCGTCTCATTATTCACGAACAACTGCGCGGAACAGTCATAAGTTATAATATTGATCTCTTAATCATGAGGAATCATGACAATTGTGTACTATCTCCGATTGTCGAAACTCGAAATAGATTCTCGAAGATTAATGACGACAAAATTTTCTAATGATTAAAGTATAGAAAAAAAAAAAAAGAATTAAATCAAATCCGGGGAAGTCCCGCGCATCATCTTATGCTAATACAAGTACGACAGGTTCGAGCACCTGGCGACAGAGGGCAGCAGGTGGCAGATCCGGCAGCCAGGAAACCTAGGCAAGGTTGACTTGTGAACGGTGACAAAGACGACATCGACCTGCGCAGGCCGCACCGTCCGTGGGAAAGCTTCCCGTAGAGCTTACCTCGGTCGGTATAGCCGGACGCGAAACTCCCCCGCAAAGCGATAACTAATCAAGACCGAAAGCCACTAATTTAAAGCCGAAAAAGAAAAAAAGGAAAAAAGTAAAAAAGAAAAAGAAAAGGAAAGAAAAATGGAATTATTAACCGTGGTTCTAAAGGGGTGGTTCTCTGGCGCCGCTCGCTCCCGGGTTAACCACGAATTATCGGTGTTTAAAAAGACGACGGCAAAGCTCTGCGGCCTCTACAGAATCTTATATACATATATATACATATATATATGTATCCCCGTTTTCTTACCTCGGTTATCTTCTTTGGTCCCTTCGAGTTCAAACTATACTACTAACTAATAGCAGGTCTAGAATGTGTCTACAATGTGAACAGAGCCAGCAGACGTTTACCTAATTGCTGGCCACAAAAAACCGCGCGCCGCCTTAACCACAGGCCATGAGCCGCGGGGCCTTACAGTCCCGGGGCCTCGTGCCCCCTTGTATATCCGTACGCGACCTAAACTCTCATACATGTATATATCTCGGATATAGATATATAGGTACATATCTAACTAATATAAGATGTTCATTATAGTACATTCACCCATATCGCGAGTACTACCCTGCACTTGTGCAATTATCACTATATTTTCGAATCACTTCTATATATAGTAATTGTATAAAACGATTTATGAAAAGAGATTTGAAAATCGTTCTTATAAAGTTAAATCAGCTATCTCGCCTGTATGTATGATTGCAGGTGAAGCGGTTAAACTAACAACGATACTTGATTGATTTTGACTTACGGCGTCGTTAAGAACGATCGATATGCCTTAGAGGTGTAATAAACTACCTATATATAGTGTAAAATTGTTTTACCCTGTAGCTAATATATTTATACGCGGTGTGTAAGATCGTGTGTTTGAAATTTTATATATATAGATATTTTTATGTATGTATGTAGTACGTGTATATGGATTGGTTTGGTACATAGAAGAGATTCTGCGTTTTGTCCCACGGGGATAAAACAAAAAAGAGATTTCAGATTTCTTACCCTACCCGCAATGATACCCGCTATTATCATTAGGGAGCGAAGACTAGTCTTTGGCAATTGGCCCCATGGGAGCCAACCGCAACCGAGCTCCAGCCAAAGAGAAAGAATGTGAACCCATTATACAATAATCCCGGTAACATCAATCTGCAATAATTGGTTATCCGTTCCTGACTGGAAAAATAACGATTTGAAAATATCGCGCGCACATTTGTAACCGGATAATTAAGGCCCATCTCATACAGGTAACGGTCGGCGGTTTCTTTATCGGATAACTTCGATAAACGCCTCATACCTCTAGGTATATATTTACCAATATACAATACATATCACATATGGTATTATTTTGACGCGCAGATACAAATCACATATATCTATATATATAATATGAATTCCGCAAACGCGATCGAGGCCATTTTTTAAACAAACATCAATACGTGTTTCACACCAAAAATATTATATTTGATAAATTTACAAGATTAGATGAGCCGGTCCTTAGAAAATCCGCTTTTGTAAAATTTATTCCGTCACTTGTCTTATTAAACTGAAATTCCTACTCAGAAAAAGGTCTTGTTGACACAACCAAAATTTGAATTATTATATGCACAATCACATTTTTTGTTCAGTCAACCAAAAATTTTGTTGGAATAGCCAAAATTTTGGTTGTCTCAACAATATTTGGTTTTCTCAACAAAATTTTTGGTTGACTGAACAAAAAATTTGATTGTGCATATAATAACCAAATTTTGGTTGTGTCAACAAGACCTTTTTCTCAGTGTATAATGAATAAATCCAACTTTCCAAAATGCTAAAAAATAATGTGGATCCTAGTGATCCATGTGGTAGTCGAAAAGTATACGTGAGGGATTTGCTTGATTAAATAATTAGCGGGCTCCTCTAAGGCGAGACGTATGGCTGACTCCTGGTGCCCCATATCACGCGGTAATCGCTCCACTTTCTTGTCTTAACGTTGCAAGTCTAATAGAAGTCAGGTGAAGAGACGGGTGCGATAGAACTATATGGCGGGTTTGTTTTTAGGGGCGGACAGAATTTTGACGTGGATTGGCGCCGCCACTTCGTTGTTATATAGGGGGATTCGGAAGGTTTCCTGGAGCAGGGCTGATGGCCACGAACTCCTGGAATTCGACCTCCGAGTCGGCGCTGGACACGGAGTCGAGGTCGCCACAGCCCGGTGACCCTTAGATAAAACGTACGCCCTAATAAGAGGGTAGACGCGCATAGACCACCGATGCCAGGACGTTGTTCTGCCCAACTCGCTATCCTCGCTCCTCTGTGGTTAACTTTTCGGGGGCGAGGTTGGGTTAAGGGCCACGGCGAAAGGGTTCAGGACATTCCACTCCATGCTTACAACGCAATTCGAGGAGAATACTCTGGCGTGGGCACGAAATTTCATAAAAAGGACAAGGAGAAGCAAGTTAGCTATATGGTGTATCGAGGATCGATAATTCCAGGACTTTCTGGATCAAAAAAGAATTTTCAAATGGGATTATTTTGGAAGACTGGGGATTCAGAATAAATTTTCTCATTAACTGACGGTCAGTAATATTAACCGGTTCACTGGTAAGGGCACATATATGTGCAAAAAGAAAAAAGTACCACAACTGGTAATGGCACATATATGTGCAACGTGAATATCTGTCAGTTTTGAACGGATTTCAATCAAACTTGATGTTCCTAAGTTTTTTGGGCTTCATATTGAATACGAAATTATTTCCTTTCACCAGTTTTGGCACAAAACGTTGATTTTGGGCCCACCAGTGAACCGGTTAACAGAAGTTCACTAATCTTTGGAAACGATCGTCCATATCATGATTTATACAAGGGCTGCGGGATATTAGGAGTTTGATACCGATTTTCGGTACAGGTCTTTCAATCGGTGGAGGTTTCGGCTTACCGAAATATCGAAAGTTAATTCAGATAAATTTTTGATATACTGCAATAATTACTTGAGTAATCAATTTCTATCTAGCAAATTTTCAAAGTGACTGAACTGCTTCGACTTTTTCTTCGATATTTTTCAAATACAAATTTGTGTACTAAATATAGATGATGGTGTGATTATAAAAATTAATGTTCAACAATCGGGGGCATCGAAAGGTTATTTGCTTCAATTGGTATTAGTATTATTATTATTATTATTGGTATTAGTTTAACAAAAGGTTTTGTCCGTCTAACGAATTTTTGATGGTGCATCTCTGTGTAACTAAATAATTTGTTGAATCAACGATATTTTCATTACTATATCGATAGACCATATTTGTTTCAGTAAAGCATACAATCATATTAGTGTTGTAGATCACAATAAAAAAAATTCTTACAGCAAAATTGTAACGATATCATAAACTGCAAAATCGACTCAGTGCATTAATCGACGGTAAAATGTATCATGAATGAATAAAGCCGAATGCAAAAAAGAAAAAACAAAAAAAAAAAAAAAAACAGTGAAATTCAGACAACTGTAATTACCAAAATGATCTTAAATAAATTCGAATCGTTTTTGCGGAATCAATCCTTAATTGTTCTCGGCGAATAAAAATAAGAAGACGCAGACGAAGAATAAGAAGAAGAAGAAGAAGGTGATCGTTATGATCGCTGATCACTAGGGTATCAAGAAACTGCATTACGGGTTCTTTTGGAGAACGTTAAATTCGCACCTCGCATCTCGGGATAAAAATCGCGCCTACAATTAGGCTGATCGTTTATGTATAAGTGTTGATGCTCGTAATAATCTCGTAGCTCGTGCGGAGTTTGACTTTAATTGATCGTTCCCTGCAGGGGAGCGTCGCACGCTTCCTGGCTTTCGACCGCAATTAGCTATGGGACTCGGTGGTCCTCAGGCGCAGAGGACGCGTACCCCTCTTGGTATATACATATATATATATATAATATATAATATATATACCTATATATATGATTTTTCACCACATTATCCTTATTTTTTTGTTATTCCTTTCATTTTATTATTTTTCATCAAAAATACGCAACCTCTTTCCGCTGCACATTGTTCTTAATTTCTAGCTCATTAATCCATATTTCACACTCGTCAGCGTCAAGAATGCCGACGCATTATGGTATATGGTCGTTGCCCCAGGGCTGGTATGTGCCCCTGAAACACGCACAAGGAATTTAAAGCGACCTCTGAGTCCTAACGCTATCCAGCGATAAAAAAAAAAAAAAAAAAAAAATTGATATTTTTGAACCGACTTCAGAGGTTGCAAATCTCCGATTAGATTCTTTTTTTTTGTCTATATAAAATTTCCCCGAATAACTTTTCATCCCGCTGCTGCAGTTATATCGATATTATTAAAAGTTCGAACGCCGAGAGAAACCCTCAATTCAATATTTTTTTTGTTTTCTATTTCTTATTCGTCTTATTTTTTATATACTCTCAAAGAATGAGATTGTAGTGATCGCTCTCCTCTGCCCGTAATTAATGTGCGGGTTAAACTTTTTCTTCTCACTCGCATAAAATAATCTACCGCCTACTTCTCCTCCGCAGAACGTGCCTAAGTGTGCAGTTCGTCTCGTGAATCATCCCTGGGTCTTAAACCAGAGATACATCTTATATTATACCGGCGATATTACACACATATATATATATACATATATAATATAGAGAGGCAATTCCCAGACTTTTTTATCCGCTTTACCTCCCTGATAGACGGACCATTTTTTCGCGGGCTAACAAACGGTGCGAATGTATCTCGGTTCATTTTCAGATCGTTTTGGGTCCCAGCCCAGGGTTAGCTCAGACTCTCCAGCTCTGTCCTCATGCTCCCGCGCGCTGATTTAGGAAGCGATTACCTCAGCCTGCCCAATCCTGAAACGAGTCATCAGCGAAGGGCCTATATACCAGGAACTGAGTTGTGCTGATTATTGTAATTAAATCGTTCCTCGAGGCTGAGACCCAACTGAGGATATGGCGAGCAGACTTAGCTACCTGGTGCCCAGCGGGGGACTCTAGGCACCCGAAATAGGTATCCTTTCAAAAAAGAAACGACTTATGCTCCTTGCGTTCCAATTAACCCTAAGCTCTAGGCCAAAAGTAACACCGATCTATATCAACGGACGTTACACCCCGTTGCGAGTGTCAATAAAAGTAGCCAAATTTGCTAGAATTAAGACAAATATTTTCACAATCTATAGAAATTTACAATTATACTACCCATATAGTATTTATGTATATTGTTCAAGGAAATTTTCTTTTCAACAAAATACGACCGCAGCTATTTTGTCTAATTATATACGCTATTTACGCTATTCACGATCCGCAGGCGTCGGTAATGTTTTTAATCAATTCAAAGGTGGGACAAAAGCAGGAAAATTCAGCGTATTAATTTTACCGCGAACCATTGGATGCACTAGTATGACAGCATGAGTTGGTTTATGACGAGAAATTAATTGATAAGTCACTGAAAAATAAAACTCAGACAGAAAAATCTTAACTATAAATCCATTCCGCCATTTTTCAAATCTTCTACGATCTGCTTTTTCGATAACACAATCAACGATACGATGCTCAACTATCTTGTCATATAAGTTATAATTTTCTCTCGCCCTTTTCGATACCCCATATGAAATTGCAGTTTAATAATAAAACCAGCTTATGCATTTTCTTCGTTTCGACGTATTTTTGCATAAGAAGACTAATACTTGTGATATGCACAATTATTACTAATCAGGAATTAGATATTCCTATATATATATTTAATATTGCTTGACAGTCGTTTAATCTATCGTTTATCGATTACCTAGTCTGCGATACGAGGTATAAAACCAATTCGAAGTATCTGTTAATAATTTTATACCTATATAGCTGCTGTACCTATAAAATATAATTCTTCCTGACTTTCTAGTCATGAAACGTATATTAATATAATCGGAAAGTTTTTATTGACTGATTGAATCTAATGTTAGATAATATGAAAAGGAACGTTGTTGCGTAGATACGTCTTCTAATTCCGCAGGACGAAGAACAAACGTTACGAGAAAGGTTCGCGCAGTTTGCAGAACAATAAAAGCAGAGTGCTGCGACCGGCTCTGATGTTTGTTCGCTTTTTCATTATCGGCTATCGAGGGGATCTTTTATTGTCAGAGTAAGGGGATTAATTAAAGTCAAACAGAGCAAACTGCCCTACAAACAGGTTAACTGCAGCCTATTGTTAGAAACGATACAATAGACGAAGAAGGAATAGGCACCCTGCTGCAGTACCTTATACCTACCTATACACCTATATACGAGTTAAAGAGCCAGGATAGAAATTTCTCGCTTACACTGCATCCGTGAAATCTATTCAATATTTATTCAAATACCGCGTATAAGATATCATCCGTGGATAAACATATTTACATAATACATAATATATATACTACATACCTGAAAATGTGAAGAAAGAAAGAAAGACACCAGGACGTGCAACGCGGTGATATAAATATTAGAAAGAAATGAGTATAATTAAGTTTGATGAAAAAAAAAAAAAATATTGTCCTGGTAATAATATACAACGTATAACAATTATTCGATATCTTTGATTGATAAAATGAATAATATGATTATGAAAATCTATACAGAGGTATATAATAGAATAGAATGGAATATGTATATATAGTGAAATAATATATATATTATTTAAATAAGAAAACGAAATATTTTATTGATTTCATTTCTGTCTATTTCTATAGTATAATAACAATAAATCTTTAATACAGTCGACTAGGGCGATGTTTTGGTATCTAAGTAGGTATAGGAATAGGTAACATTAAACTTTTAATGGCTACATGTAGCTCAGGTTTTGGGTAAATCCGTACAGGTATAAGTATAGGTATATATATATATATATATATATATATATATATAGTATGTATATATATACATATTATACTATATATATATATAAAAGTATATAAGTACTTAAACTTAACGCTACTAACATTGAGATAAGGTGGCAACAGCTAAAAGACGATTTATATCTAGGAGAAAGTCTATGGTACATTAATCTTAAATTAGTGGTAACGTCGAGGGACAGATGACACGGTGTTGCACGCTGAACGTAAAAACGGGCCTTATGTACAGTGAAACGTGCGTGCGGGTGGTCCAGGCCCCAAGGACCCGGTCCAAGGAAGATCCCCGTTCAGTATCCGAGGAACACCGGACGGAGAGTAGAAGTTGAAGAAGAAGAAGAAGAAGAAGAAGGGACAGCGATAAATAAGTACGTGCGACGCAGGGAAGTATTTACAGAATACTACTCGGCTAAGGACTCAGGGTAGTATATAGGACGGACTGCACCCCAATTCGGCTATTTATCTATCCCTATATTTTTCTCCGCGGGTGAGATTCTTATCTTTCAAATCTTTACGGGATCGCATATTTTCACACTTTCTTTTTCAAGCTAAGAGCAAGCAGCTATAGTCGAAGGAACAAGAGAACAGAATAACAATAATGATACTAATAGTAAATATAAACGCGACAAGCCGACGAAGGCCAGCTTCTATGGTTTAGGAGAAACAAAAAAAAGAAAAATATATTCATCTCAAATACGAATGTTTTGATCCAACTAAACCTGGTCACCTATTTATTTTCGTACTGTTTTTCTATTTCTTTCAATTTTATATATCACACATAACATATATATATATATATATATATATATGACACTCATATAATAATATATATATCTCTATACTATACGGTGGTAAGTTCCACAATATTTTCTATCCATTGTATAAACAGATACAAACACTTGACTCTCCCCGTATCTTCTAATACCGATCGGATCTATACTCGATTTTAAAAACAAGGTACGAATTAGTCTACCTTCATATAAGCCGAGGATTTGAATTTTAATTTGAAAAGTAATGAAATTGGGATGCGTCCAAAAAAAAAAAAAATTGTTTCATATTACATGAAATCATCATATATATACATATACATATGGAATGTTTCATATATGTATATACTATATATATGTATTATATTCCATACCTATCAATAATACTAACAGTAGGTAATACTGTGATGATATATTCTATATATAATAACATTGTCCTAATCCTAACGCCTCATGATATCCTCTATACTAAATCCCAACTTTGGCGTCGTCGAGGTGGTTTGAATCGGTTGCAAACTGTTGCTGGTTGTTATTCTGTCCTGTTGTATACGCCGTATGTTTGATACCGTCGGATTAACCGAAGTAACAGGAGCAGCCTGTGAATCTACTCTGAGATCCTGTGGTACATCAGAGTGAGTAAGTAGGTGAGTTTTCAGATTGCTTCTCTGGTTGAAGCTTCTTGCACAAACTGGACATTTGTGGGGCGATTCTTCCATGTGAAGTATTTTGTGTACAGCAAGTGTTCTGCTTTGGCAGAATCCCTTGCCGCATTCACCGCACTTAAAAGGCTTCTCCTTGCTGTGGATGTACCTGAAATTTTTTTATTTATTTATTTATTTTTTGATCAGAAATAAGATAATAAGAAGAAAGTTCATCGGTTAAGCTCAGTCATTTAATTAATTAGTTTAGAAAATATACTATATCACGTTTCAAACTGCGTTTGCAACGCGTACCTATATGATGCAAAGACGAAAAATATCGGGTGACATACGGCTATAACCTTGTATCCCGTTCTTTTAAGGTATCAACGATCAATTTTACGATATCTTCGATTACGTTATTATGTCTTGGATTATACGCTTATCGATTTTAATTAATAGAGGCACGCTTGTGCTGTGAACTATCAATAAAAAAAAAAAAAAATTAAGAGAACCACGTCAAGTTTCGTCAGTACATTTCTATCTCAAAACTATATGCAAATACAAAAACATTATCGATAAACGAAAGGAAGAAGAAGAATGAAAGACCCACCTATGATCTCTGAGATGATCCTGCCTCCGGAATGCCTTTCCGCAGATATCACAGCTGTAGGGACGTTCGTCAGTGTGCGTTCTCTCGTGTATAAGGAGATTATAGCTTTTGGTAAACTGTCTATGACAGAATTTGCAGATGAATTGTTTCTTCGGTCTCTGTCCGGGCACTCTTCGCGTCATAAACGATGCCGGCGGTGGTACCGGAAGTCCTTGATGCGCAACGTGACCAGATGACGAAACGTTTGTATGAGAATGCGGATCAGTATTAGGATGCGAATGAGTTTGAGACTGTGACTGAGAATTAGGACGAGCGTAAATATGCGGACGTGGATAAGGGTGGCCTCGTGGATACGATTGCGGATGTGGATGTGGATGTGGATGGGGATGGGAATGACCGTGCGGTACAGGTTGAGGACAACATCCTCTAGCTGCAAGCAGGGCGGCTCCTCTCAGCCAATGGTCCAAAAATGCTGCATGGTATCCGTTAGGGTGCGGAGGCTGTTGTTGAGGAATATGCGGGGGCGAAAGAATCCACTGTGGAGGCGAGGTTCGGTGAGGGTGTATCAATTGATCGGCCCCCCCTGACGACGGAGGCGTATGGGGTGGCGTCAACGGCTCCATCTTGGCATCCATGAGCTTCATCGGATTCTCTTTTTTTTTTTTTTTTTTTTGTTTATTCCTCAATACTAAGACGAGGGTATATTATAAACCAGTCCAAAAAAATGATCCCAATAATTTATTGGTAATTTTGAAAATATTACAAACAGATTAATATATCGCCGTTGATTATGTGCACTATAATATTATTATCTTCCCGATATTTTTGTTGCACTATTTGGCACTTTTTTTTTTTTTTTTCTTCTTCTTTTCTTAATTTCCTTCTGTTTGTTGATGATATTGAAGGGATGAAACGTCAAACACTTGTCAACGATAACGTTGATCATTAGATTTGTAAAACGTCAACTCACAGGCATGCTTCTTTCACGTTCGAGACTTCGAGTGATACTGACTCGATGGTTTAAACTTTCTGCAGGTAACAGACGTTCAGCAGTAGGCGTTGCCTTATACACGTCAAGTTTAACTCCCGTTGGCGAACAACTTCTACAGGGGCGGGGCTTCTGAAAAGCGCCTGAGGGCGCCGCGACGCTACCCCTGCAGGCCCCTGAAGGACGCTCATCCAAAAGCCTCTACCTTGTAACCTGCAAGTACTAATACATGTATACATCGATGGATTTCTCACGGACGAAGAGGTCAAAACGCGACGCGCGTCGATTACTACGATAAAACCAACATGGCGAACATTACGCAAACGTGGAATAACATATTTATCTAGATAATAAGTATACAATGATGTATAGATTTACTATTTCGCGATTATAATATCAGCTATTATCATTTTTCAAGTGCTCCTCGCCTTTTTTGTTTTTCTCGTTTTTTCTTTTCCTTCTATAGGTGTGCACCAGGTCTTCTTAGACATATTGGCAAGGGAGGTTAGCGTGATGTACCCACCTCAGCTGAAAAATGTTAAAATACTCCGTGGTTTCTTCCTCGAAAATCTTTCTTCTTCGATGATTTACGAAAATTATTGTGGAACGAAGTGGAAAGTTCAATTAAAAATAGGTACACTCAGAAAAAAGTCTTGTTGACACAATCAAAATTTGGGTTATTATGTGCACAATCAAATTTTTTGTTCAGTCAACCAAAAATTTTGTTATGGAATAGCAAAAATTTTGGTTGTCCCAACAAAATTTGGTTTTCCCAACAAAATTTTGGTTATTCCAACGAAATTTTTGGTTGACTGAACAAAAAATTTGATTGACTGAACAAAAAATGTGATTCTGCATATAATAACCAAATTTTGGTTGTTATTTCTCTGAGTGTAAAATCGTTATTTCTTGAAAAAAAAAAAGTTATGGCACACTTCGCCCCGATCACCCCTATATGAAGTAATGTGAAGAAATGAGTGAATCAGACATCCTGAAGAAATCGGTAGCTATTATACTTATGTATACGTGAAGGGGATTGCGATATCGAGAAACTGCAGCGTTGTGTTATTTTATTTATTTATTTTATTTCTTCACATTTTTGAAGTTTTCATCTTATTATTTACCAGCTACTGATAAACTCGCTCTATAATATCTAACGATGCTGTTGCAGCGATGTATTAAGAGTGAAGTATATAGGTAATCCGTTTATCGCCTACCTTGATAATGATTCTCGCTTATATAGGCGAGCTATACATATACATAGTGTACATTGTACTAGTATATCTATACCCATACCTAATCGCGAGTGATTGAAAATAATAAAAAATGTTATTAAAGAAATTGCGACGATATAGTATACCTACCTATACCTACCTCGAACCTACTTATTTCGAAAATGAAACCGCTGTCGATTTGGTGGATTGAAAATTTGGAATCAGGAAACTTATGTCGACTCTGGAGACACACACGGTATATATAATTAGCGTTGATAAGTTGAGCTAGAATTTTCTGTCGGATGTTTAGAGAAGGAGGGGGGAAAAAGAAGAAGAAGAAGAAGAAGAAGAAGAAGAGGCAGAAAAAAAAAAGAAAATTGATAAAATGCCACCGCTATGTATATAGTAACAAATCCTGCGCAGCGGCAGAGAGACAGACACAGTGATAAGTACGTATAGAGTAGGCGAGAACCGGCCGCTAGTTGCACTCGCCACTTAGCCAGCCCTGTTATTATAACGCATATAGGTACTGCACTAGTTAATATCCATAAATATTGATAACAACGGTGTGGCAGAAGCGCGACCGAGTTCTGGTCTCCTTGATTATGTTTTTTTTTTTTTTGTCTTTTTTTATTTTCTTAATGGTTTTTATGCACTTTTTTGAAACTAGAAAGCACACCGCGTGCTAGTTGCCTGCAACAGTAACTGTGATGATAAAATGACTCTTACTCGAGGACGGGTCTGCTGGTAGCACTTTATAATCAAAGAAACTCCCTCGCTCTTTCTCTGTATGCTGATTGTATAAGTCTGGTTTATAGTTATACCTCAATTAACTCAGGCGCGTGCACTGCAGCAGAGAATTTTAAACGTACTTCAATCTTTGCTCATTTGTAACATATAGAAATTTTAATGCATTGAATGCATATATAATTTTAATTGCTTGAATATTAATGCATTTATCATAATAATGATCAAAAGTCACTCGATTAATGTTACAGTCGAAGTTATCATTGATGTAAAATTCAAAAATGATAGAAAAAGTTATACCGGACGTATAGGTATTATTGTATAACGAGCATTTTGGAGGAAGATGTCTAATAATTGCTGCTAGTCTCTACAAGAAATGTATTGATTATTTTTAGCTATAGTATCAAGAAATCGAGAGCAGCTGCAGATGTATGAAAATGATTAGCAACAAAACCACTTAGATGTAATTAGTGATATTGTATCAGGAATTAATTGTAGTGATAATCATTATATCAAAATATAGCAGAACTTTCTCTACAATTGTCTTCTCACTATGCTCTGCGATACCTATACATATATATAGGTATGTATATTTATTATGTAATAAAATGACAAACAATTATCTGCACTAGGGTATAACTTATCTTTTAAACATTATCGCGATAAATACCCAGAAATCGAAAGACGACAAGATTCCATTTTTTTGTATGTACTTTAGGTAATGGTATAGGTATGTCGCGTTTCAACGCGTTATTCGAGGTAAATCTATCGGGAAGATCGTATAATAGCCGCAATCTATATAGAGCTATATTTAGTTCAGCTATATAAGTCGTCTACAATGTGTACATAACTACGTAGTACAGATATAGATATAAATATATGTATATATATATGTATAGGTATATATAAATATGTATGTATCTATATACAGCATATAAACTCCCTACAATCGAGAACGCGTTACTCCCGCAAGCTTGATCGATATGAATCAGTTTATTAATGACGATGACGTCGTTTGAACGGTAGCTACACGGTCATGAGTGACTTTTGAAGTAGCAGTGCGTTCGGTGGACATAATCGATTTAAATCAGATCGAATGATCGGACGGTGATCTCCCCGAGCGATGCGTGTAAATTAATATTGGAGATCTGGTGCAAAGGCGTGCCTCACATCCCTCCTATATATATCTACTATATACCTATGATGCATCGTATAGATCCGAGAGATTTGAACCGCAGCTTATATAAATGGTCGCATCAAACGATGGAAAACATGGACTACTTTGTCGACCATTAATTGGAACAGGGTCTCTTCCTTTTCTGATTCTTCCAATTTTTTTTTTTTTTTCTTTTTTCGATTTTTTTGATCGACAAGTTTTTTAGACTCCCCCTGACGCCGGATCAGTAATCTTATTATACGCTAACGACCTTGCTCAGCATGATAGATATTATGTGAGAGGAGCTACCACCGTGCGTCTCATTCTTCTCGCTTAGTACTTATTATAACTTCATCCTTTTCTTTCTTTCTCCCATTAAACGATCACTGTGTGACCGTTTTTCGTTCACCGAAAATACTACTGTGTGTTTGGATTGCTCACCTAAACTCTAATTCATCACTGGTA
This sequence comes from Tenthredo mesomela, assembly GCA_943736025.1. Lineage (NCBI taxonomy): Eukaryota > Metazoa > Arthropoda > Insecta > Hymenoptera > Tenthredinidae > Tenthredo > Tenthredo mesomela. The sequence goes on from OX031013.1 coordinate 50,268,572, forward strand.
TAGTCTCACTCTCGCTGTATATACGAACTTGGATCGGTTATATTCTATTCGAACTTTAAGGGGACCAGTACAGCGACTTTTAGAGAAATGATCATAGTCCTAAATCAATTTATTTCATAACCAAAGTTCATTTCACATCAAAATATTTTTCTTTTTCCAAATCATGTGTCGTAAGGATTTTAGAGCACCGTTGGACCGATTCAGGTCATCTTGGATTCATTTTCCTCAGAAAACAAATCCTCATCATGTGAATGTAGGAATTTTAAAATAAAAAGTCATGTCATAAGTTATGATCAATTTACCAAATTTGCAAAAATTATTATCACTCATTTCTTAAATAACTTGGCCAAAACGAAAATTTTTCAAAATTCCTACATTCACATGATGAGGATTTGTTTTCTGAAGAAAATGAATCCAAGATGACCTGAATCGGTCCAACGGTGCTCTGAAATCCTTACGACACATGATTTTGAAAAAGAAAAATATTTTGATGTGAAATTTACTTTGTTTATGAAATAAATTTATTACAGACTATATGATAGTTTCTCGAAAAGTCGCTGTACTGGTCCCCTTAATTAAATCGTTTCGATAACTAAAAACCAACTATAAGGACTATAGTGCAGTAAAAGCTCGTTTGTTCTTTACTTCACAATTCCGAAATCTGCCAATATCTCTGTTTCTCATTTAACAGAACTATAATCGCACACCTACCTATCGCAGGCTTGTTATTCTTGTGCAAATCGACGTATCTGCGCAGAGTGTGGTAGAACAAGAAATGTGAAATTTTTATTAACGCGAAATATATTGCGCGACAGATTGTGCGGCTACCTATATCATACCTATATCATACACTCACCATATACTCAGTGTACATATAACAACTGGGATAAATATACCAGATTACTTTATGGTAGCGTTTATACGCAACCTGCACATGATGCTAGAGTATGGATATATAGAGGTAACATACAAATATAAATGTGTATATATATATATATATATGTATATTAAATACAGATTTATCTAATATGTGTAGAGTTTCGTGGCGTGATTATCGGCCTAGGTATTGGTGCACACTGTACGTCGTTTAAACTCTTATCATTTTACGACCAAGCAGACAGCACGTCACCTTCTCGACAGCATATAGGTAGGTATACCTACGTTCGTGCAACATTGACTTGCCCACATTTTACTTTCGAGACATGTCTGACTGATCCAACCTCGACATATTAGATACATATGTGTGTGCAAACACTACCGAAAGCCCTCCTTTTAAATTCAAGTTAAAAAAGGGACCACTGATGATAAAGGCGGTGATTTAAAAAAAAAAAAAAAAAAAAATGAAACGAAAAGCTATTGAATTCCATATATATGCACGTATATTGCACCTCGATCAGTAATAAGATACAGAGTCTCCGGTATTGCGGAATTGTATCGATATGGTTATCTTTGCTGATGGTATTTTGATATCGCGAAATTTCTACAACGGTCGTTTTATCTATATATGCCTATTTCATGCAGTATGACGTTCAACGTCGTTTATACACTCAAGGGACTGCAGGTTTGATAATTTAATCAGGGAAGTGATATCTGCAGAGATTAATCTACCGAGAATATACTATATCACTATATACGTATATATTGAAAGAACAAGTAATTATAAAAGTTTTCAGAACCTGCACTGCTGCGCTGAAATATACATCAAGAATAAATCATCGTCTATACATATACTATTACTACGATCCATGTATTCAAACAAGGTTTGTCCTCGCAGTTTGTTCCGGCGAAGTCACGGAGCCTTTTAATACATTGACGAAAATATTCAGCGTTTGAACGACGAGCGGTGATTATAGATGCTGAGATAAGCCGGCTCGCGGATCCGGACGAACCTGGATCGTCCCGGATTGCCTGCGGCGGAGGCGGAGGCAGGATAATTCAGTTTCAAGCTCCATCAGCCCGGTACACCCCATCGCAAAATACGTCTTTATATACAAACCGCCGCGTCGTGTGCAAACCCGACGTTCTCCCATTCGAATTTTCGCCTCAAAAGGAGCAAAAAATATATTTCTAAATTCATTCCTAAATCCTTCGATTTCAAAGATCGCATATTTCAAGCGTTGATATGTGTTCAATAGCTCGTGGTATAGAGGATATGAAAAATCGTTAGAACGTCAACTGCCCACTCCGACCTACGATATATATGTTTGTAAATTTGTCACGGAACTAAAGTACATACTCATACTAGTATAAATATCGAGACATTTATTGGAAGCTGGTGTTAGACGCTAGAGAAACAGACTAAGCGTTACTACGCACCATAAACTGTTGCAGCCACGACGATAAGCCACTCGAAATTTTCGACCTCTTGAGACGTGCCAGGGTGCTATGTAATAACGATAGGTTTGTTCATCTGGGAAGTCAATTTTTGACACTAATCATCGAGGCCTTTCAAAAGAACGTGAAAAAAACATCGCAGTTTCGAGAACCAATGTGCATTTTATAAGTGCATTGCCCAGCTCTTCGAAAAAAAAAATGGTAATAAACAATGCTCAAGTGTTTTGCACTAGCGATGGGAAGTTTTTTGAAATATATCATTCTGAAAGAGCTCGAGTACCTACGGTGATCAAATTCCACCTAAGATTTTGACCAAGTTTTATCATATTTTAAGCGACCATTGAATTCATGAAAAACTTTTACGAACGGAGTAACATTTTTGCATCGATGAATTGTATGACTAGCTCATTGACTGTCGTTTAGAATTTAGATGAATAATCGAGGAATTTCCCGACTTCTAGGACAAACCAACGGTGACGTGATTATTTGCGTATTAGATGATGTTAAAAGTTTAAATATTGTTATAGTTGTGGCAAAGCGGGGATACCTTCGTAAGTGTCAAGAGAGCATAGCCCCAAAAGATATTTCCTCGTTCTTTTACAACATAAGAAAGTCAAATTTGCTTTATGCGTCAAAACGGACATTCTGACGGTGAGTTTTTTAATTGTAAAAATGGAAGAAGAGTTCCAGCCACGAGGCTTGCATTGAAAATTTGACATTTTATTTCTTTACAGCTTGCTACTGCCTTTCGAGACGGGTATAGATATATACCACTCTCATCCTAGGATACAAGGTTCAAAGGGTATATTTATATTATCCATAAAACTTGAGAGATTTGCACGCGAAGGGACTTAAAATGACTTTTTTTTTTTTATGGCAGAGCTAAGGGTAGTCGAAAGTGTGCCATTCCTTGGTGAAAAATTTTAGGACTACTGCAGCCAAACGTCAACATTTTACCTAAACAACCATGCTACTGATTATGAGTAAAACTTAATCCATTAGCTTATCATAAGACATATATTTGTCCTGTACATTCATCGGCATATCCTTACTCTTTTCTCTTCTGTTAACTTTATGATTTGTGCACGTTTCTGAAAACTGCGACGTTCAGGAAAAAGAAACAATTCTTGGAGGCGCATGCGGAGCAGGCAAAGCCATGAACGAAAGTGGAAAGTCGAATTTAGAGTTCTAATAATACGGTGTTTCGCGTTGAACGGCTACTGCACACTCGTAAAAACAATAAATACGTAAAAGCATAAACATAAAAGTATTGTGTACGGATTAAGATGTAAAAACCCATCCGCCTGACCGTGCCGATCCATTTTGCTCGAACTAACCCAGAGCTAGGCACGGTCTGTAGGTCTACTTCGTCTCCAATATTGCTTTAGTATGCCTAGTTATATTATCATAAGAATCCCACGGTTTAAGGAGTCGTTCACACAGTTCTAGAAAATACTTTTACCCGGCGTACGCCAGTTTCGTCGATTTCATGCGACAAGTACTATTCAGGATCGAATAATTTCGCGGATGGTGCGGAATTGAAAGAAAAATTTCATTCCCCCGATTTCATAAATTATAATTGTGAATAATCCGTTTGATGAAAATATCATGGGGCATGGTGTGGATACACCTTAGTAATCTGTACCCCTTATATACCTGGATAACGTACTACTGGCACACTTTCTCAATTTCGAAAAATAATCCGCTAAATTTTACGTTATACCTGGATGAAAAATTGGGTCAACCGGTCAAAATTTTCTTTATGATGTTATTAGGCTATAAAGCCGAACCAAGCCGAGGCATTCTATTCGAATTTGAAACTTAATCAACAACTGTACCGTTTCCTTGAAAGATTTCAACGCACAAATCCTCGTCCCTATTATAGTTCTATGGAATTTCTGAACCAGTTAATAAATTATTTTTCTCTCGTATTATCTCACCGACAATAAATCCCGATTTGGAAAGAAACCGCAGCTCCTATACTGGACTGTCTATTTAATTGGGTTGAACGACTCTAGGCATTTAAATTTTCCAACTGTTCTTTGCAATTTTAGCTCGTAATCGGCTGTGAAAAAAAAAAAAAAACTTGCTAAAATCGGGATTCTTATCTCTGAACTTTTACAATTGATCGGTTAAGTTAAACACCAGATTAGGTCGGATTAACGTTTGTTGTTAGCTGTAATCCGTGAATCCATATTACGTTAATCCGTGCTCCATTGCAGCAACCGTCAAATGTCAAATTTAATCCTGTAAATTTTTCGCGCACAATTCGTTCGAGACTTTTACTGACTAAAAGGTTATTGAGGAGTATCCCAAAATATTACGCTAGACAGATGTTCCCTAGGACCTACAGCGTAGCTCCTACATTCACCCTCTTATAAATATCTGAAAAAACGTTGAAAGACGCCTCTCTAAAGTTGTCGAGGTCCTGGCAACACCCGAGTCAAGATATTCCGCGTTTTAAACACTAGCTAAAGGGGCGGTGGTCCATTGGACCCAACGCTTCAGGGCTAAAGGATCTGCTTTGTCTCAACTCGGTAACAGATGCCCGTTGCTTCTGCTCCGCAATCCGCAGGTCCCGGTCTTCGTTAGGTTCCATAAGTGTCGTCGCCTGCAGGAGTCCTTAGATAAAGAACTACTCGTCCTTATGCAATGTGGCCACATATTGGTACCCGCAATCTCAAGATTTTCAGAATATTCCCATATGTATATCTGTATAACGTATGTATGTAGTAGATGGTACATACCGCGGTTGTCTTTGAGTCAGTTCTTGTTTAGATTATTCTAGCGCTCCGTTACTTGCACGTATAAGGTGACGAATGGGCTATTCCATATCACAACCGAGCCACCATATACACTTAAGTTAAAAAAGGTTTCGCTTCATCTCTAGCCCCCAATTATAAATCTGACTTCCCGTCTTACGATCACGTACCTCATATATACACTCGGACTTTCGATAATGTTTATTTCTTTTGGTACTTAATCTGCCTACTCAGCGTCTGGACCCTGATCATTCCATATGCTTATTATTGTAGACTATAGGCAGCAGTCTGCATATGCACTGTGATGTTTATTAATTAAGAAACCCGCACGCAGACGAATTACCATTATACATACATACCGATGCATAAACGATCCATTGGCCTCTGTAGCAGCTGGGAGTAGGCAAAGTAGCAGATTCCCAAAACAAATCCACGCTGAGAATTTATATTTGTATTTTCGAGTAGGGTGAAAAAGTAAATTTCACTGTCGTGAAAATATCGAGCAGGTTTTCTTCACTATATGTTCAATATTTGCTATTATATTATACGTTATATAGTATACCTACCTCCCGCGATACTTTGGACCAAAAATCGTCTGTATTTCACACATTTTATACGATCCAATATCAAGCAACATTATATATCATAGAAGTCGAGCATAGGATGGGACGCGTATATAAAACGGCTTACGTAGCCAGCGATAGCGGTGCTTTTGATCTCGCCTTTCCCCACACCCTCGCACCCACCCTCACCCTGGTTCTACGACCGGCCAAACCATCCCACTCACGATGACACCTTAACGTTGTGTCACTGTTCGACATTTCGGAATTAAAATCTAGCAAATGGTTCTAAATTGTGCAAAAAATGTATCAAATTTTTTAGATTTTAAAATTACTCTATATTGATCTATATGTTTATCATTCGTTAACTCTCTCACTGACCATAGTACGATCATATTTTCATGCCAATGGTTTATTTTCTTCTTCTTTTTTTTTCTTTTCCTTTTTCTTTTTCTCCTCTTCGCCTTCTTCGAACAACCGTGGACTAAGCATGTAAATAATCTGACTGTAATATACGTTATGCCAACCATATATGTATGTAATATTGATACATTGGAAGTATGACTCCTTTGTCCTTTCCGCGAATGCGCGTACCGTACCCTGACTTGTACTCACAATCACAATCACAATCAGTAACAAGTCGTATGTACAATACCTATATATGTTCGTATATGTATCGATGTATTAATGTATTAATGTATATTGTACATATGTAGGATAGGTAATAGTATAGAGAGGTATATCTATATTGTAGTAGGTACGTGTTTAACCTGGAGAGGCTTGGGCAGTAAACGGATAGTGAGACTTTAGACTACACATCAGTCGGGCCGCCACGACCTAGAGTCAGCGGCAAGCTACAAGTAACAAGTTACATAAACGGTATTGACAATACGGAGACACACGGTGAAATACAGTAACATAGAAGTACTTATACGAAAAGCCGAGAAATCTTATCGCTGTGCAAAGCACGGGATCCGGCTTTGAAGCTTTATGCGAATACTTCGTCGTTTCTTGGAATCAAGAAAGTCACGTATAAAACGACACCGGGTTCTTATGAGAGTCATATATATACATATTATATATGCATGTGTGCTGCAATGCCTGCGCCTATACCGAAGTCCAATCGATAAACAATAATCAGAACTCGGTAATAGGCTTATAATCTGGCTTCTGTATGACGAAGAGGTTTTTGCACCTGGATTTCATCCGTAGGAGTTGGAAGCGAGTATTTCATAGCCTCGGATCGATGGAAATAAAAATCTTTTATTTAAGACCAGTATATACCCAAAAGGAATAGCCGGCAGTTCTTTCGGACGTTTAAATAGCATAAAAGTTTGTTACCATGCCGTAGACGACCACCGATCGTATATGTGGTCGACCAACCGACGATTGACATACCGCAGACCTCAACCACCCACACGGACTCTTCTATGTAAATCCGAGAGGCCAAACAACCTGGTTTTTTCGCCGCTACAACACCTCGCCTAATTAATCCCAAACTTTTCAGTTGCCGGCTGTCTGCGGTTATTTATATTCAGATCTTCTAGATATTACATCTGACCGATGCAGGTTGTGAAGAAATGGGTAGGTACCTAATTATTTTCAGAAACACAGCTGCTATGGACCCAGAATTCATCCTAAAGCAGGAAAGTGAGAAAAAACTCACATCACTGCAATGGCTTTTCAATTATGACAATTACATTTTCTTAACTAGTACTTCTCGAGGTACTAAGCTTTGTGCTCATACATAGCGCAATTCAGAAATCAAATGTCTGAGGGATTGAAGTTTAAAATTTGATCGTCGCGGCATAGGTCACCAACTGTTGGACCAATTTCATCGAAATTCACTGTAAAATTGCATTTTACTACAAACAGTATTTTCCGTTACACAATTTTTTTGCAGAGTAATTAACTGTCACGAAATTTTCGCGACACGTTCGTAAATTATATTTGAAAAATATTAAAAACTCTAATATCGCACGGATATTGGCAACGCAAATATTGCACCAAATTTTCGCGGATATCGTGTACCTGCGCGAAATTCTAAACTCTAAAGCGAATATTTTGGGTCAGTGGCGAACGGGTGCGGGAGGGCAGGTAGTAAGTTATATCTTTCGAGTCCAGCATAGAATCGTAATTGTTACGCTTAGGTAAACAGCGGTCCTTGAGCGGTCAATTCTGCCGAGGGTATAGACGGTTTGCGAGGAGGACTTGACCGGCACGCTCCTTGAAGGCCGAGGAGCCACCCGCTGCTGGCCGTTTTAATTAAAATAAGTAATTTTGAAAACAGGAATTGTACCATCATAAACGTTCGGACAATGTGGCTCATAAATATGAAAGTTCAAGCCTATAGATCACGAGGGGCCCGACAGTGAAGAATATGGCAATAGCCGTAATACCTATATACCTATCTGCCTATCTACCTACCTTACAACCGGGCAGCCAGAGGTATTCTATAACCTGAAATAACCAGCGCGCGAGTACGAAGAAACGGCATTGCAGGCCCATTATGGGCCCCATAAAACACCTCCCATTGCTTCAGGCGCGTGGCCCCAAGGCCGAGTCGATAGTCTAAGTAAGTTCCTCGCGTTCTTATAGGTATTTTGAGTTCCTTCAATTTTAAGAACCGTGAGTTATAGAGAAGGCAAATTTTTCTCCTATGGCTAAATAGGCATACCGTGTAAATTTTATGCATCGTTATTCAAAAATTGGATTCTAATTCTTATATATCGAGAGATTTTATATTCTCTGATTCAGTGCTTGACGTTGAGTACACATATTTTTATATCAAACTTGAAAAAATTAGTCAGAAAGTATATAGATATAGTGTAAGTGCCCAATTAATAGAAATCTAATGTTATGATTACAAATTCCTTATCTAATTTCGGGCAAATGAACTTTCCGAATACAAGAGTCATTGGAACATGTTACCTGCAATGACGAACCGAGATGAACTCAATGAGTAATACATTAGACGAAAATAGCCGCAGTGGTGTCGAGAATCTTCCATCTATATTGATGAAAGAACACGAAAGCTTAATTTGTCATTGAAAACTACCGTAAAGATACAGAGTAGGAAGACAAAGGTGATTATTATCGACACTTGAAAGTGAAGTGCATGCAATGTGCATCACTCTTGCATTTCACCAGCCTTGTATCAACTAGGAATTTAAAGTCAGAAATCCCCGTGTTTTAAGTAAATTTTTATTCATTTTTTATCAACTTCTCGGTATCTCTGTACGATTGTTTGCCGAAGGAATAGTATGACTAAAATCGTAAGTTAGTAGGTAGTCGTATTCGCCAACATATACTAACTTTTGATCTGGCACTTAATTTTTCAATTATCTATGTGTTTTGCTTATTTTATAAGCAAATGCGAACTTGCGAAAAAAATTATGCAACTTTTTGGCACGAAAATTGTATATTCGGCGCTTACAACCCTATGGCGTTAGTCACGTATCAAGACGTGACATATGATCATATGGTGTACGTCTGCACGTAGGTTCAGCTACTAAGAAAAGCAATTAATAAGTAATATGTATACACCTATAAGGTATAAAAAATGTGAATCATCGAAATATAGCACCTATTATACCTATATAATACGGAGATATGGCCGATATAACAAATCTGTTGCATGTCGTTCGTAAAGAATTGACTCAACGCTCACGCAGAATCAAATCTCGGCTCATCGACTGAATGTTTAACTGCTGATTGCGAACGATCAACCGATCAATTATTATTTCATCGAAAGATTTTAATCTCGGTGAGAATTCGTAGATTGTATTGTAACTTGTAATCATTATCGCTATTACGTATACACGTCGATGTTGACCGTGATATCTACTTAGAGAGTTTTTACGCATTTTCATTGCTATCAAAAATTAGAAATATAAATTAGAGAGGTTGAACTTCATCATCAAATTCCAGAAGAATTTATCTATTAATTAATTCGTCAATTCTGTGCATCATTTTTTTTTTTTTTTTTTGTTCTTTTCTTTTCCCCTAAAATTTGAATTGTTTTTTGTGACTAAATTATTTTAGCCGAATATCTACTCTAAGCAATGTATAAGGTAATGAGGGTGAATTTACCAAAACATAGAAAACGTATTACGTTTTTTGTCCCTGCCACTTGAGAAATACTCAAACTCTAGTGGCTGCTGAGGTGTGTAAGTATGAATACACCCTTAAAAAATCGGGACCTGTGTACAGCTTGTTTTAGTTATGAGTGGCATAAACCAGATTGCCAATCATGATACCGATTGAACTAAAAATGACGACATGATTGTTCAAAGTCTGTGAAAAATTGAAAAAATTGGAAACGCGTATAACATATATTGATTGAAATTTTACATACTTTATTAAATCGCGTAGGGGGCTGCAGGTCAATGCAAGAACCAAACTCTTGAAGGAAGAACGTAGGTATAGGTCGTAAAAATGTACGCGTGGCGCATAGAAGCCTGGTGCCTCGTAAACTGGCTACGGGCCAGCACCAGCAGCGATGCCAACAACAGTCAAGGGCATAATAGACGCTCGACTACTTGCCCGGTAGTCTTAAGACCGATCGAACGAAGCCAGAACTGCTTCTAGAACTGAAGGAAACTTTAGTACCAAGAGCATGAAGAGATTACTCGAAGAAGACGTTCCATGCGAACCTACAACAACTGGGAACAAAGATTTCCTCTCGCCAGGGACGCTGTTCCCAAACCTTGGCAGTAAAGACATCCGTCATCGCCACGCGCCACCCTGGATTCAAGGTTTTCCACAATTTCAACGATCCTAAAATTCCTTGGGGAACGCGTGGCGGCGTAGCAGACCTTGAATCTATACCGAAGAAAATCGGCGGAAAGAATTTGACGGAAACCTCAAATTGCACTGAAACTGCAGTTCAATGTCACAGATTCTTTCTTTTCACGATGGAAGAGAGGCTCATTTACACCCTCGTATAGTCCGAGATAGAAAAGCAGTCCGTAACGCGAGGTTTTTTTATTGCGACAAACATAATTCAGCACCGTTTCAAGGTACCGTTGAGCCGCGCTTCAGTCGTGGAAAAAAAAAAAAAAAAAAACGTATGGATAGAACGAAGCCTGAATTTTTGTAAAGGAGCGAAAGAGGAAAGATGCTGTAGAGTAGCGTAGAGGTAAAATAAGGTTGGATCGATCTCTGAACGCCTCGGTTCGGTTCTCCCTCTCTATTCGAACCCTCTCTGTCTTTTGTTCTCCAAGCAAAGTCCTGTGATCTCGGCGATTTCATCATCAGCAACGCCAGGCTCGATGCGAAGGGGCCCCCAGGAAACATGGGAAACACGAGAAACACGGTATACGCGAACAGGACGGGGACCGGGACCAGGACCAGGACCGGGACGGACGAACGGATAAAAGCCAATTGAATTTAAATCATGAATACAAACGAAGCGCGGGCGAGGCGGTGCTGCAAACGCCAAAGGCAATCTGGTGGCAGCTTTGTCCCGGTAATGGCTTCATCGGAGGAGGAGTAGGTACTTCGGGGATGGGAGCCTCCAGCCCCTTTGCTCTCGGAAACTTCGCTTCTATCTTCCGCTTATGGTAGGAAGGTGCGCGTTTATACGTGGGACGATATAGTACACAAGAATGTACATAGGTACAATCAATATACACCCACCTTTAGAGCAAGTTTCCATATCTGTGAGCTTTAGAGATAGATTTGCGATTCCGCGTTGCTTTACGCCTGCGTCTATAAAATTTACTCTCAAATTACGCCTCGATTTAATCTACGAGATTTCTACTTATATATTCAATACAGAATTCTCAAGACTGCAGGCAGAAACATTCGTTATATAGCTCTGAGCGATCTTTACTTCAGATATGTCTTAACTTTCTGTAACAGCTGCAGATTTCAGAGTCTAAATTATATCCCTGGGATTGATTTCTCCCGCGAACAAATCACAGAGCTTTTAAGTCACAAATATATACGCGATTGTAGTTATTTCATAGATCGCTTTGATGGTTTGAGCCAAAATTAATCGAGAGTTACTTAAAGGTTGCTATACAGATCCCGACCTCTGATCCCTGATAACGTGCCTCCGGGTTAAGGCGCCGCAACCCCCGCCCAGGCAAGGGTGCGTCGCGACGCCGCCCCATGCAGACTCCAAGTTTCTGCGCCGAGTTTACTTCCTCCTCGCAAACGGGCAGAGAGGCGGAGGGCGTCATGTTCGGCAAACACTGTAAACTGCGCGCTTCTTAATCAGCCCTTATTAAGGACTGACCCGTGTTTACTTCACGTCTAATCCAGGGGCGAAGTACATCCCGTGTTTCGTCAAAGACTGATAAACTATTTTTTTTTTTTAATATTATCACACGATTTTTCACCGTTTCAAAGACAATTCTACCATTCAAGCCTTTTCTTGATAATTTTGTTGGAACCTTTTTTACCAGATTGGATACACTTTTATTCAATGTAACAGTCCTAGGTTTAAAAATTGGATCCAAAATAGCAGCTAAGGTTTATCTAGCAATGATTTGTACGAATGATTTATTTGAATTCACCAGTTTGAAAGATTGAAATTGATTAAGACTGTCGTAAGGCACCAAGGGATCGTTCATTCGTCCCTGAACTCCGCTGTCCACTTAGTGACACGTTCTACCCCAGAACGAAAATGGGGTGAGCAATGGCAATATGCGATTGAACTTGATTACCGTCAGTCATTTATTTTATGTTCTACCGATAAAAATCACGCATTTTCTCCTGCACATCACGCTTTCGGTTTACCTATGTACTTAGGTATCAGACGTACTTCTTAAACGCTATGAGTACTCGTGCATTCAACATGAACACTGTAGCAATGTAACCGTTTGAAACATCAATGAGTTACAAATAGTTTATTAAACGCTGCTATAAAGACTGGGGTGAAAATTAATTCTATACTAGACTAGAAAATAGAGGTTCATAGATCTAGATTATAGGGACTAGGTGATTTAAAACTGCAACCAACCTATTGAAATCGCTGCTAGTTTCTAGATCGTATCTTTTTCGTGTATTATAAAGTCCTGCTGGCAGGAAGTTGTGCTATACGCCTATACCTAACTGTAAATCGTGAGTTTAGGCAGGGAATATTATAAGCCCTGGTAATCTAATAAAACGTGCTTTACTGCGGGTGCACTTCGGTAGTCGAAAATTTCGACTGACCTAGAATTGCAAACAAATGGTTTGCAGCAACGTCCGAATGTTCAGTGAAGCGAACAATGGAACTGTGACGGTAGAGTCGAGCGGTAGTGATTTAGGGGTTGTTTACCTGAAGTTAAGTACCTTGACGTGTCCGTCACGCACAATATACCCAATTCCAGGGGAATACGAGCCAATGGACCGGGAAGGCCGTAAGTAAGAATGCTCGAGCTTAACAAGAACCTAAACGAAGTCGTTACACTTTTCGTAAACACTCTCTCTCTTTCTCTATTTTGTTGGGTGTGACACGTTTGTAAGTTCATTTGGTCGAAGTGAAAGTCGAATTCTCACTCAATTTTCAGATTTCACGAATAAGGAAAAAACAGGCAAAAATTATGGCATTTGCCTGCCACGAATCATCACGAAAAATATACCGATGGATGAGCAATAAATTCAACCATCATATGATCAATAATTCTCGCTTAAGGGGAACAGTATAGCGACTTTTCGAGAAATTATCATAGTCCGAAATCAATTTATCTCATAACCAAAGTTCATTTCATTTCATTTCAACATATTTTTCTTTTTTAAAATCATGTGTCGTAAGGATTTCAGAGCACCGTTGGACCGATTCAAGTCATCTTGGATTCATTTTCTGCAGAAAACAAATCCTCATCATGTGAATGTAGGAATTTTGAAAAATTTTCGTTTTGGCCAAGTTATTTAAGAAATGAGTGATAATAATTTTAGCAAATTTGGTAAATTGATCACAACTTATGACATGATTTTTTATTTTAAAATTCCTACGTTCACATGATGAGGATTTGTTTTCTGAAGAAAATGAATCCAAGATGACATGAATCGGTCCAACGGTGCTCTAAAATCCTTACGACACATGATTTTGAAAAAGAAAAATATTTTGATATATGTGAAAGGAACTTTGGTTATGAAATAAATTGATTTCGGACTATGATAATTTCTCGAAAAGTCGCTGTACTGGTCCCCTTAACTAGAGCAGGCGATCTCGTAGACCGATCTGCTAAAATCATCATCGGCGCATTCAATTTTTTTTTTTTTTTCCATTTCGCGATCGATGAAAACCTAACATTCTTTGGTCTAGACATTATAGGTGTTGTGCTGTATGATTGGATTACGGTAAAGTAGCCGAGGCTAGTAGTTTTCAGGCTAAAGTTGCCACACGTTGGCGTAGCTCGGTATTCATCATCGGTCGGTAATTTTAACTACAGTCGATGGCTTGTCTTCGGTCGATAATAATTTTCAAAAATCTACCCGGTGAGTGAAAGAAAATTCATTAGATTTTGACAACTGATCGTTGGTAAATCACTTTCTTTACCTATTTGTAAATAATCAATTATTTTTTTTCTCTTATTACCGAAAGACGCATCGATACGTCGTTTGAAATTCAGATACTAATCGTAATTTAATTATACTGTGATTATCGAAGAACGATAAGGCTAGTATCCGCAGTGTTTTACCTGGTACCGATCATTATGCGTCCATATTGATCGCTCGACCGATATTTGCGAAAATATTTTGCTTCATAGATTGCCACCGGGAGATCAATGATAGAATGTACGAATTCTACCTTCAGGTTCAGGATATCCTTGTTGGAATAATATAATTATTAATCATCGTCAATTTCTCTGCTCCTCCATTGTGTTTTTTTTAATTAAATATTCGAGGAAATGGGTGTGCGTCAAGTACCGATCTCAGATACCGATCAAGACATTCAACTAATTTGAGAGACATTTCCGTTCTCAAAGTGAAATTATGTTGGATATTAAGATCGCCGATTAAATTCTGCAAGAAACCCTGAATCAAGTATAACAATAGATATTGTAAATATATTTGGAATGACTAAACGATTATGTCAGAAATATAATGAGAGTTAGAACATATCGGAAAAGGCGATCGTCATCGCGGAGCATTCACCACCACCTGGGTACGTGACTGAGGTAAATTTTAACCAGAGGCTGAGTTAGATTTGTCAGATGTTAAAGGAAATTTTATACAGCAGCTAAGTCAATGCCAAGGTTTCGGAACATATACTACTATACCTATATGCATGTTGATATGGAGTCTGATTCTAGTAGGTATATCAGCTTACTTTTACGAACTCGACCAAAAACACGAGACCGATGTGGTATGAACAGTGTGAATGTCAATAAAAATTAAACATCGAATCATTCTCGATCGGTTTTTATGGTTACAGAGTTTTTTATTCGACGATTACAGAACATTGAAATGATCATCTATCGATGCAGCGAGTCCGATACCGATCATTTAATTAAACACAATTTTTCCTCAAATAGCTGTGAGCAATTTGATATGGAATATATCCTAACTACCGTAAACACCGGTTGTAAGTTATTCGGGTTCTCTCACAATCCGGTAAAGTACAGTAATTTAAATTCCTCATGGAGCACGCTTGACGGATTCGACTCTATCTGTTCAGGATTTGTAAAGACGACTCCATACTTGAGACCTGCGCGTTTCAAAGCGGTGAAGAACAAGGGCAGGAGAATATTTGTGGGTTCGACTGTTTTCGAAGACATTCGAAACGCCGAAGGGTCTTCGGTCCGCCCTGCCGCACTCTACTCTGCATCGTCAGCTTTATACTTGATAGAAACGGTGCACCAGAGGACTATATCGTCAAATTGAAGATTCACTCTAACGCAAAACCGATCTCGCCAAGATATTACCGAAGAAAACACCGTTAATCCTTACGATATAACGATATAACTACTGGAGCATAAAACCGATTACGGTTCTGGATCGGCAACGTTTGACATTGTGCCAAGGCTCGTTCGCGTTTGATCGGTAATGCCCAACGCAGGAGATGGAATAATTTCGATTTTTATTGAATTCGAAACGAAGAAAGAGTCCGGAATGTATGATACGAGGATCATTCTACCTTATACGATATGTTCGTAAATAAAGTATAAAGCAATCTCGAAGAGATCGGTTAAATAAATCGTTGGGATTGGCCGTAACTATAATAGGCGCATCGATCCTGTTCTGAAAAGATAAACGCAGCGTCTGCAATCTCGGTAATTCATCTGTTTCGGACGAATAGTTATAGACCTTGAAGTATCGGCCTAGAAGCCCTTGGTAACCGGCAAGCAACCAACGAACCAGCCAACCAACGAACCGCCAGTGCCAAGCCCAGTCGATCTACTAAGACGAAACGGGTTTAAAAAAGAAAGTTCGTATATAGCGAGGAGGGCGTCTCTGTCGGCTAAAATTAATTACAAGGGAGAGAAACGATTTTGTCAATATATACGGGCGCCGATCGAGGGGCGTAGAGAATTAAACTTGGAAAAGCATTTCTGATGTATATGAAATTTGTATTTTTATTTATTTTATTTATTTTATTTATTTTATTTATTTAGTCATCTTTCTTATTATATAATTTACAAATTTTCTTAATCAAATTTTTCTTTTATAATATAAATCTAAAAATATTATTTATAATTACTTAATTCTCTAACAACTTATTAGGTAAGAAATTGTAACAGGAAATCGAAGACTTGACGACAAACAAAACAAAAAACAAAAAAAAAAACAAAAAGGAAAAAGAAAAACAGAAAAAAAAAAACATTTCAATCTTTTAATACGCCTTGTCCTCTTGTACGTAGATATCACTATAGGTATATGTACGCTTCTAAAGTCTCTATCGGACAACGTTCACTTCTCGCTTTCTTATAGTCACTTACATTAGTTACGAACTCTTCTCTCACACGTAACATTACTTTTATAACCGGTGACCATAGAGCAGTTCGATTTCGCGGTTCGTAACGCATTAACTTCTATAATCGGGCAACGTTTCAACAATTTATACCCCCATATCTCTTGTACGGAAGAAATTGATTTATCGAACACAAGATATCACACCTATTAGGTACACGTGTACGTTATTATATCTCTAATCCTAATTTCCTGTGTCCCAAAACTAATTCCCCATTTATCAAACGGCATCGTTAGATACCTCGAAGTTATTATAGTTTCCTATGAAACTTGTCGTATTACACCTAACACGTATAAACGACATACATATTATGTGCATATTGAGGGTGCTTTACAAGCTACAAAATAAAACTTAATGGCCCATCTTTCTGAACCAGGTGAACGGTAAAAAAAAATAATTTCTGCGCCATCGTTGAAGAGGGTCGGAATATTTTTATACCAAAGACGACTCTGCAGGGTACCAGGGGTACAGGGGAGCTCGCAGGACCAGGGAAGCTGGCAGGTAGGTAGATAGGTAGGTAGGTAGGTAGGTAGGTAGGGTAACCGCGAGTTCTCCGGGACCTGTATTGCACCTGCCGGTTGCCACCGTTACGGTGGCACAGGTAGGTATACCACGTGACCATAAAATTTGCATCAAACACAACACAGAGCCGAAACAAGTCGCTTATACATACATAGGTATATGGATATATACATATATTTACGATTCCGGTTATAGCGACACAGTAACAAAGAGTCGAAGGAAACTTCGGCCCGAGGTATCGACGTCATCAAAGTTTTGCCTTTCGCTGAGAAAAAAAGATATGTAGGTAATCGTTTTTACACACGAAACTACGAAATCGAACTGCGCACAAAGCTATATAGTCATACAGCACTTATCACTTCAAAATATGTACACAAAAATAGCTGTGTAAATAGTTATTATTTAGGTTTTAACTTTATGACACAGAAATGGCTCGTTTCTGATTCGCGGTCCTTCGTATATTACGTATATAGTTGAGCTTCAATTTACCACACTATCAATGACAAACTCTCAATCTATCTGTAGTCTATATATACTTGTAGCATATAAACTACTAAGCATTACGTGAAACTTGGACGGAATGCCGGAAATTTACACAAGTTGTGTTGCTGTTGCGTCGAGTTCCACAATTCAAGGCTTTTATTATGTCAATTGGAAGGTCACCTGACAACGAGTTGAACATTTAAATACAAATCTGTTTCAAGAGATGTTCGATCCTGTTCCTCGCAATAATTTTCTTCGCATTTGTCAAAATTTGATTCAAGCAAAATTTTAATGAGTGATAGAAAGCATTCTGTTTTACAAAATGTCAAAAAGGAATGGCGAGAAGTGATTTTTCTCAGCTGAAAAACAAGTTCGATTAAAAACTGCATGGCAACTGCCAAAGTGTTGATCGTCTGAATCAGAGCCCTAAAAAATGACACACGGCAACATCAACTATCAGTGTAAAATTTGGCGACATGAAAAGGCTTTCACATGTGTGACCCTTATCAATACGACCTGCTATCTCGCTCTCGGTTGATAATTTGAGACCAACATGAAGCCACCTATTTTCCCGATGGGAATTCAGGACGGTCAAAGCAGAGACGCAGCGTTTTTATCCAATAAAATTTCTACAAAATGTTCGTCTAACGATAAGCTGCGTCTGTACGTATATCATCCTTGGGGAAATCCTACCGCCGCATTATATCTGCAATTGTAAAGCCCTGCCTGGCTGGTGCGGGTCTAGGAGGCGGTGGAGGTGGTTGTGGGTTTGGGGTTGGGGCCCTGGGGGGTCGGTTTTCTTCCTCACGTTCCCTCTCTCGTTCTCTTTCCCTATCACGTTCCCTTTCCCTTTCCCTCTCCCTCTCCCTTTCCCTCTCTCGCTCCCGTTCCCGATGTCTTTCCCGTTCTCTTTCCCTCTCAAGTTCTCTCTCGATGCCACGTTCCCGTTCCCGTTCTCTTTCCTGTAGCTCTAGAAGGACTCGCGAAGGTCCTGGAGACCCAAGTCTCCGCCGATAAGACGTGAGGATTAAGGGTGGC
The DNA here is from genome assembly GCA_943736025.1 of Tenthredo mesomela. Lineage (NCBI taxonomy): Eukaryota > Metazoa > Arthropoda > Insecta > Hymenoptera > Tenthredinidae > Tenthredo > Tenthredo mesomela. Next base: position 50,287,180 of record OX031013.1, read on the forward strand.
GGCGGAGGAAGTGGTGGCGGAGGATTCTGCAGCGCAGAAAGACCTCCGCCACTTGTCATCGTCGAGGGTTTAACCTGGAGTAAATCTCGTCGAATTTGTAGTTGAGGTCTTGTTTGCATCGGCGGTTGAGGTGGTGGCGGGGGGTAGCTGGTCGAGCTGTTTCCAGCGGAAGACGTCGGCGTTGAAGAAGAGGGACCCGGAGCCGACGAGCAACTTGAAGAAAATCCAGAATCCAAACCACTGTCTTCTTCAGGGCTGTCATCATCCCTCATAGCCTCTTCAAGAGCCTCTGGTGGAACGTCGCCAACGGCGTGTGTCAGTGCGTGTCTTCTTAAGTCGCAATTTCTGCGGAAGACCTTGCCACAGGATGTGCATTCGTACGGCTTGTGATCAGTGTGCGTCAATAGGTGGGTCTTTAGGTTGCTTCTCTGGTTAAAACTTCGGGCACAAACTGGGCATTTGTGAGGCGATTCCTCCATGTGCAAGATTTTATGTACGGCTAGGGTCCGGCTCTGGCAGAAGCCTTTCCCGCACTCCCCACACTTGAAGGGTTTTTCTTTACTATGAATGTACCTGCGAATGGTAGAAAAAGAGGTGCGAATTAGAACAGAAGAGTCATCTTACAAGTCCGTTCTTATATCAAAAAAATTTCACGCCTTTTTCAAAATGATAAAAAGTCTGCACATATCCATCATATGTGTACATATATAAATTATACATGGCTAGTTTGCAGCTTATTCTTGGAGCGCTTGACTACTACGTCAAATAAATTTCAGTAGGCAGTAAGTATTGATTTTTTTGTTTCGTGGTAATCGTACACTAGGATACAAACTGAGCGGCGATATAGCCGGGTGTAAAACGACACTTGAAGCGGACCCGGTTGCGAGTTGCGCAACGAGTCTGCGCATAGCTATACATATATTTTGTAGATAGAATTTATTTACCGCGTAAATCTATACCGAGACTCATGGCGAATACTAATTTGTAGAAGAAAAAAACAAAAAATTATTCCACATGAAATTATATAGAAAAACTCACCGATGATCTCTAAGATGATCCTGTCGCCGGAATGCCTTTCCGCAAATATCACACGAATACGGCCGTTCATCGGTATGAGTTCTTTCGTGGATTAGCAAATTATAGGATTTTGTAAACTGCCGATTACAGAACTTGCAGATGAACTGTTTTTTCGGTCTCGAAGCTCGACCAGGGGCCCTGAGTAACCGTCGATCAAGGTGTTGATGGGCTAGAGGTCCTCCAGGAGAATAAAGAGTAGAACTTCCCGGAAATGGTCCCGCGAATACAGGATAACCAGGAGGTGGTTCGAGGAGAGGAGGTGGGGGCAAGAGCAGCGCCCTAGCAGCTAGTTCTTTTCTTTTGTCTGCCATCATCGCCATTATCTCGTAACTCGAGGAAGACGATTTTCTAGCTGAATTTTCTGAGCTGTCATGATCGCCGCTTGATGAGGTCGAGGAAGACGGAGGTCCTGATAGGTGCGAATGCATCTCCCCAGGATACGGCGCTAAATGAAGACGCGAAGGAACGACTGGTACAAACGCCGAAGATTCACGATGATGAGGATGTCCCAGACCCGCTACCAGACTATGGTGATGATGATGGTAAGCGGCTAGCGCACCTGAGGGATCGAAACCCCTAGAGGATGATGGTCCAGCTCCTGACGAGGAGCTGGACGAGGTCGGACCTGACCGAGATGATGGTCCCAGTAGTTCACGACCTCGACTGACATCTTCGGACACCGACGTCACCACAAGGTCAGTCGGCATTGTGGAGGGTTCCTGAAAGGAGTTAATCAGAAGTTGGGTGAGTCGGTTTATTTCTAGATATATAGTCGGAGTATATACGGCTTAAGGAAGGAATAAACCGTAAAGAAAGATACCGATCTCTGATGGTTAAAAGAGGCATTGGATAATCTTATTGTTAGTGCGAAGTAAGATCAGCGGTTAAGGGCCGGTGGTTCCACTTCCCGATTGGATCTTATCCGTTTAAGTTAAGCCTGCCAATAAGATCCCGGAGTATAAGCGATGCTTGAGAATAAAATCGAGCGATATATAGTTGGAACAAGCGCGGCCCTGAAACTCTTAATTAGTACCGATATCGGCGCGTTTGAAATTTCCTTCGGGATTACGATAACGAGTGGGAATTATATCTATACTTATTGTTAGCTCTAAGGTGTTTCGACAGTTTTACGACTTTGAGAAATCGTTATTAGTAACATTTCTACGGAATCGTGGCCGCCTTATCGCGTGATGTTTATCGCCTGAAATCAAAAGAGAGAGAAAGAGAGAGAGAGAGAGAGAGAAAAAAAAAGAGAGAATCTAGCTGCGTCTAGCTATCGTTAAAACTGAGAATGGATTTGTCACCAAAGTAAATAACGAAGCATGCAGTAAAGGCTTCCGCAAATTTTTTTCACAATCATCATGTAAGTTTGAACCGTGGCGAAAAGAATTCACCTGAAATTACATCGATATCTCGGTGTATACAATTTCCGAGAAGTTTAGCTGCAGTTATCTCAACAAACACACCTGCCAACATGGCTTCCGCAGACATCATGGCTGGTCTTGGCAGCCATGTTGGATTCAATATAACCCGCAGAATGTGGGGTGCTTGTACTAACTCGTTGAAAGGGTTGGACTTCGAACTCACCTTATCGTACGAATTGTTAAATAAACTCTTCGAGGACTTCGGTCACATTTCCATGGATCGAATCTCCTCGTTCCTCTTCTTGTATAAAACGGTTTTAAACGGTCCGCCTTCTAAGAGGCAGTATAACGCGGAACACGCACTACCGAAACCACTGTATCAAGATCACTCACACACGATCGGTTCACTGGTCCAGCCTAAGAGCAATGCACCTCGACTTTCGGTCTGGCACATTCTATCCACTTCCACTTAATCTTGATACAAACAATTACCACACTCAATAAATCACCAGTTGCATTATTATGCGATTTATAAAAAGCCAACTAGCCACGTTAAACGATATTATATTCTATAAAATATACCACCGCCGATATATCGGGGAAGATAGAAGAACTCGTACTGCGTGTCGGACGCCGTCAGGTAGGCTCATCTACGCACACCCACGCAGGTGAGTCTCACATACGATCTCACGCATGGTACACGAGCTCAGATACGGGGAGTCGTTCAGCGGCCGCTAGTAGCGCTGCTGCTGGATGCTGTGGCGTCTCTCTGCCTCTCTCTGCCTCTTCTGAACACCAAGAGAGCGACAAAGACGAGGTTGAACTGCCTTCGGTACGCCATAAGGGGGAGAGTGGCCAGGGGTACCAAGGGGGAGCAGGGCTTCAGGTATAACACAGGCAATGCCGCGCAGGTTGAACGCAGGAGGTATATAAGCTGGTAGGAAAGGTATGGGAAGCCACAGGTGCGCACCTGTTCCTTTCCGGGCCCTGGGCAGGCCCCCATGCAGTTCAGATTAACTCGCAGTTATTCATCTCCAAATGAGACTTAGGCCAACGATTTTGCATAATAAAAATCATGGAACACAATTACCGTCTTGTTTTTCAGTGGCAAAGAATTTGAATGACGAACCTCTGAAAGTTCGACGATTTTTTTCTTCCCAATAACAGCGGGTTTTTATTTTTCATCAAGTAGCTGGACATAGAGATTTCCTACTGAGAAATGATCATGGGATGATGTCCAGCGATCTATGGATATCATAGATACCGATGTACTAAAAGAATTGGGGATATAATCTAATAGGTGAAATATGTGCAAGGACGATTCTTCAGTGAATATAATGTTACGACGAGAGTCTTGCACATGTCTCAGACCCGCGGACCCCTTTGCCAGTTGGCAAACTCCCCGGGCTCCGTCTTTATGCCGTAGCGTAAAAGTGACGCGGCGCAATGAAACCAGTGGCAAAAATATACAAAGACAGGTTGTAAATGCACCTGTGGTAAGCTTGTTTTGGGCCCGGCACTGAGCTCAGAAAAGATTGTATGACGGGGGCCGGCGACGGTGGGGGACGGTCGCTGCACCCCGCCGCTGGCCACCGGCGCTGGGCGCCCGCGTCTTGACGGCGGTCGCCGACGCCCAGCCAGATTCACGCAGGAAAATCCGATGCAGAGGCGACTCTTCTTGCGTTCTTCTATCGTAAATTGAAAAAAAAAAAAATAAATAGCCTTGTGCTTTATTCCTGGGGAACAACGCGTCTCTGTTTTTCGCAATGAGACGCGAAGATGCAATATATAATATGCACTTTGCTATATCCACGTACCCCGCTGGTCCTAAACAATCAGTGAACTTTCAGGTATATAGAAAATTTATCCCAAAGATCGAATCGCTCGAAGTTTAAATGCGTTTTACTTAAGTTTGATTAAACAGAAATAATTCTTCTTAAAAATAATTTTGCATCGTTTCTTCGCTACATGTGCGAATAATTGATATACGAGAGATTCTAACTTAGGATAAATAAATGAAACCGTATATAAATACATAGAAAAAAATCTAAGATTTAAATAAAACCGCGGCAGTCTCACCGCGGTTTTTATCATGTTTTTATTAAATATCTTTGTCGGATTCTGTTCGGGCGTGAAACCGACTCTGTGAGGTCGTTTTGTTCACTGAACTAGTTCCCTTTCCTCCGTCCTCTCCGCACCGCCGACAGACGGGCAGACGGACGTGCCTCTTATCCCCTGGGTACATATACAGATATATATATACATATATATATGTATATACATATGATGAGTATATACAGATATATATATATACTCATCATATGTATGTATATACGGGAGGAATAGATGGAGAACGCTCTGCCATGCCATGCCGTGGCGCATACCATCCAACGCGTAATGAGAACGTACCGGCTATCTCTGCCGTATCAAAGAAGCGCTGCTCTTCGCAACTGACCGTACCGCATGCCTTCTTCTATGTATGATCCTGAATAGCTATTGCAGTACTAGATTTTCCCTTTGGTATAATATAAGTATGAAAATTTATTATTCGATATTTCTAATGTCTCGTATAATCGTTTCGTTTAGTAGTACGTTTAGTAAAACCAATCTCTCACACTTTTTTCTCTCTCTCCCTTTTTTTTTTTTTTTTTACTTCTTTTTTGTCATTTATTTTTATGAGCCTGAAGCAGCTGGAGCCGAAATTAAATTGCCAAAAAATAATTCTTTTTGATCACGCTATACTTACGGGGCTTTGAGGCCGATAATGTTGGTCAGATGATTTATGGGTACCTAGTATAGTGATTCAACGAAAATTACGTTGAAACGAAACGATTCGATTGTTCGATCTTATCTAGGGGACAACAAGAAGAAAAAAAGAAAATAAAAAAAAAAGAAACGTACACTTGTGTTGCAGTGATAAGACAACAACTGTTGAAACAATCATGCTTACGCACGTAGTATTAATGATATAAAATCAATTTTTATAACGTATAAATTTACCGATTGTTCCCTAATTACGTAATCAACTTTAATTTATTGTACGTGTTAACGTGAACTTTGAAGAGTACCGCTGGAGTTGAATAATAACTGCAGCAGTCGCCTTTCATTTAAACGTTTCTAAATCAAAATAGTTAATATGGGTTTACCTAATTGTGCGAAAAAAAAAAGAACAAAATAAAATAAAAAATATTCGTTAATAAAGACCATGCGAAGATCGAATTTAATTATACCTATACATATGAAGTATTGGAGAATTTTTATAGGACTGGTAAATATTTGATCCAGCATTTAGCTTATACCTGCTTTTTACGACTCGACGCACTGCAACAGCCCTGCGATTTTATATTTCGGGGTATCTTTAGGCGTATAGTAAATGGATGCATTCAAGAAAACTTTTGTGCATCTTTTTATTCTAAACACAGAAGTTTGACTGGGGTCTCAGCCTCTTGTGGACCATGAAGAATTCTCCTGTAATTTTGGAGATGAGCAGACAGTCACGAAGAGGCCGGGGGTACCATTGGCCATTTGCTGTCTTATACTCCAGACATCTGTTTAGAGCCTATAAGATTAGACTCTGGCCCTTTACCTAATTTATACGAAATACGATACACAATATAGAGTGACTTCTTCTTACACCGAATACATTGATTCATAATGTCAAATATTGAACGTTCGCCGTAAAGATTATTCATTTTATCATCATATATAAAATTACTTCATTTTTCCGCGTCTAAAACCATCGCGATTTTTTCACCTGATGACTCCGATCAAACGATCGTCGTTTTCAGTCATTTCTTCACGAACCTGGATATTTCTTTTTTCATTTTGTTAGTTTTTTTTTTTTTTTTTTGTTTCGTAACGTCGCTTGGATTAGCGACATGGTTAATCTTTACGGCAAGCAAACAATATGAGCGTTGAAATACTATTGACAATCTAAAAGTAGTCAAGTTAGAGGGATTCGTAGGAATGGGAACATCACGAAACATATATATATATTTATATATATATATATACTATATATATATGTATAGGAATGCTGTACTATATACATATATATATGTATATACGTATCTCAGCCTCGAAACTAAGATGATTATTTATCTATGCATGGGAATCGGTATATGAATTTTTACCCAAACCTGATGATCCTCCAAAAGTATATTACTATCCTCTCTAAATCCGTATCAGTGGAAAGTCACTGATGGCAGTTATAAGTATACCAAAATCACTGACAATCAGTATAACATTTTCACTGATTATCAGTAATTTTGGTATTACTTAATAACTGCCATGCATCAGTGACTTTCCACTGATTCGGATTTAGAAAGTATATACGTTATTAAGGTGCTTTCCTAGGCAATTCCACCAGTCCTGAAAACATCGTGAAAAAATGTGATATTAAACGGAATATCTCTACCTGGGCACCGAAATCAATGAAACAAAATACGTCGCGCAATTCTATGTGCGACTCCGAACATGTACAGCCCAAAAAATGTTCGTTTTGCGCGAAAATAGAGAAGATATCCATGAAAAACGGTTTTAGAAACGTTTTTCATGGATATCTTCTCTATTTTCGCGCAAAACGAACATTTTTTGGGCTGTACATGTTCGGAGTCGCACATAGAATTGCGCGACGTATTTTGTTTCATTGATTTCGGTGCCCAGGCAGAGATATTCCGTTTAATATCACATTTTTTCACGATGTTTTCAGGACTGGTGGAATTACCTAGGAAAGCACCTTAAAGCTCAATATCATTACTTCATATAATTTTAACAACAATACAAATTTTCATTGCAGTTTCGTTTCGATCATACCGTAACTGAATAATCATATGGCATTATATGACTACAACGTCTAGATAAATATAAGCAATTTGAAATTTCTAAAAGAAAAACTTATTGTCTGGCATTGGTTCTGGAATCTCGCGATCGTTTAACACTCTGGATATACCTGTACAAAGAATTACTCTGTCGTTTTCAATATAAATATATATATATAAAAAAAAAGTACCTACTGTAATTTTCTGAAAATAAAACGACCCTAAAAAGCCGCGAATAATAACAACATATATTTAGCGAACAGTGATACCGATTGTATCGAAAATCTGTCGAAAAAATTCGAACGTTTATATAATACGACACAGATATTCCTCTGTCTAGCTCTTTCATATATAATATTAACTAACATAAAACATAGTAAGTACTTGATACTTGATTATTCATGATCACATATTCGAGACGTAAAAAGTAATGAGTAATGACTTAACGAGTCCAGAGCAAACGCCGATACTGGTTTTGTCAATGAATAAGTATTATAATAGAAAAAATGAGAATAAAATAGATAGGTAATAATAGGTAGTAGGTAATACATCTATAACTATATACGTTAACATCTTAGTTGCAGAGGTAAAGATATTCGATTATTAATATTGATTTGGATATATATATAGGTATACTAATAATATAAGAGGCAGTGGGTGTTGGTTATTGATGGAAAACTATATTATGGGGTAAAGGATTAAGTGATTTTGGCATATGCCGTTATGTAACTGGTATTAAAGTCTTTATTATTATCTCAATTTTTGAGCGGGTGACTTAGTTTCTTTTGGCATTTGTTTCGTCCAGCACGGTATATAGATAATAATATAGATATAATATAATATATATATATATACATATAATATATATATACCCGGCTTATAAGACGCATTCATTCCATTAGAATTTCTTTTTTTTTTTTTTTTTTTTTCTATTAACACGTATAATATGTTTATAACTGTCGTGGTTATAGTTTTCTCTTTTATAGGTAAAGTTTTATAAACGTTAGTTTTAAATGCGGCCCTCTGGGATAGATTTTTTTTTTTTTTTTTTTTTTTTTTTTTTTATGGGGTAGGGGTGGGGCGTGCGCGCGAGTTTTACATATACAAATAATTTTAGTTTTTTTTTTTTTTTTTTTTTTTTTCCAACGTCAAAGAAACAAAAATTCATTCACTCACTCATTCATTCATTCATTTATTCATTCATTCACTACAATTACAACTCGCATATATATATATAGGGGAGAGCGGGGCAAAACGGGCAGCGGGGCAAAACGGGCACCTCGGCCAAATTTTCGAAATTAAATTCAGAAAAAAATCAAAATTCATTGGGAAACAATTTTTATTGAAAAAAAAAAAAAATCTAAAATTTTTCAACATTTTTTTTTATTTTTCGGGGGAGCTGCCCGTTTTGCCCCGCTGCCCGTTTTGCCCCGCTCTCCCCTATATATTTCGGAGGTATCACACAACCCTTCACATATATATATATATAACTCTCTGATTCTCTAATTTACTCACTCTTTCGTACCTAAACACATATTACATCGCACTATGACGTCATTAAATATATTCACCCACACGCACGTTTCGCGGTTACATACACGCGGGGGTACTCTATACAAATATATTATTTATGTTTATACGCTTTCGTAATAATAATAATAATAATAATAATAATAATAATAATAATAATAATAATAATAATAACGATAATAATAATAATAATGGCACTAATGATAGTAATAATAATAATAATAATAATCATAATCATAATAATAATCATAATAGTAATAATAAGAAATAATAGTCGTATTAACGATCGTTGGTGGAGTTTCGTGGGGTAAATTCGTCGCTGCTGAAGGGACAAAGATATTTTGTTACATCGGATCGGCTCGACTGCATATACAGGTACCAGTCGAGTGAGGCTTATAGACTAGTTGTATCGTCAACCTATCTTTATCCACCGGTCAATCGAGTATTCGAGTGCTGCTATCCACCTGTAATACAAAACACGTAGAAAATCACTTTTATAGATCGGTGATCGTGTATGTATAGACGTATAGGGACAATGTCGTATATAACATGTCGCAATGTGTATATATGTAATACATGTTTATATGTATTATATATATTCAGTTGTGGGTAGATTACCATATATATATATATATACACAGGTGCAGCGAGTATTCATAATAAGTTGGGGAACAGCTTCCATACGGTTGCAGGAAGTCTGAACCAACCGATCGGTAGATCCTAATTAAAGTCGACTCTATACTATATACGATACTCCGAGTATCTATTGACTCGTGACTATAAGTTAAATTGGTTATTTAAGAAATGTCGTTAATCATTAGGCACTATGGGATATAGGTAGGTAGTATCTTAATTTGTTATAGATCGACGACCGTTATCTCCGAACGTGAGGCGATTAATGATTTTATCAAATCACCTATTCAATTGACGTCAACAGATTTACTCGACAAAATATACCTAGTGCATGTGGCCCTTAGAAAATGAATAGCAAAAATATATATATATACTGAGAACTTATATTATTTTTTTACTCACCTCTTCTTGTCCATCTCGGATTCGGTCGCAAAAATATGACTTTTTTGTGATGAATCTGGTGGCTGAAGTTCAAAGGCGTGTTTTCTACCGTCAGATCCTGAAGCACCCCAGTGTACGGAATAACCGCGAACACATGCAATTCCGAAGGCGCGTTCCGCGTTTGCATCGTCGTAAAAGTATAGTACAGCATCTTTGAGAACGCAATACCTGCGTGACCAGCTTGAGCCAAATTCTCTACTTTGAGTACCTTGCTGCTTGCTGAGGTAGCCGAAACAGTCAGGCCTCTGAATTGTGCAGGGAGGCATCTGCTGCAATCTCAACGATGCGTTCAGCCAGGTGTCACCCTGCGGGATCGACGTAAAACAAAATTTTAGTTGACGTCAGGACGGCTCGATCCAATCGACCGCGACTTATATACATCGCGAAGAACTTGTTCCACGGACGAGTGATCACCTTCGCCACCGGGCGATTAATCTAAAAAATGATCTACCAGGAATCGACGTTGTTTTCCTATACTCGAAGTTTAACGCTAAATCACCTAAAATAAAAGTTTCGAAAACTACTGCGCCATATTCTAAAAGATATTTTCTCTTCTCTCTAATACCATTTGCCGAGTAAAAGTTTCTCTTTCATATATTTTTCATCAACAAGAGATACGTTTTCATTTCCTCTATATTTTTATGCTTGACTCAAAAACATTTTAGTACTACAAAGTTTTGAAATTGTTTGTTAGATATAAACGTAATGTATATACCTATATATAGCCGATAATCTGGACGTGGCAACTATTCGATAAAGTTAGTAACTTGATATAAGGATCCGTCTCGAGATTAGGATCACCAATTAAACCAAAGTCCGTTTGGTCAGACCGTTCGCTCTGGGACCAGTCTTCGAAGATACTTACCTGGTTGTTCTTTTCGACAGCTTCTTTTACGACCGTGGCCCAACGGTTCGCCGCCTCTTCGGTATCGGCTCCTAGGTACAACGTTGGCGCTCCAGGCTTCGTTATAGCAAAACTATGGGGTCTGACATCGGGTGTTAACGTTACCGCATATTTTAGAAGCATTACTGCTCCTACTGGCTGTGAATCCTACAATTATAAAATAAAATAAAATAAATAAATAAATAAAGAAAATTGACTTTGTTTTAATTTTGCAAAATTTTTACGCGACTCGAACAGATTTATATAGATTCTTATATCGATCGCAGGTAAGTTACGTCTGAGCATTACGAGGATACATGAGTGCAGGCATTTTACGAAAATGATATAATTCTGAGAATTGAAAACCACAGTTCGCAGTTTACTTATGTCCTATGTTTAGCGAGAATTCTTTTGATCGTGGACTTCTGCCAGTTGAATTTATTTCAAGGACACTCATTGGCACTAGACGAGCAACAACAAACTGCCAAGATATTTACCTCATTGTTAGTATAACGGGAGAAGAAGATCTCAACCATTAGAATCATTTATCGATAGTGCAGTTGAAACAAATCTGTTAATGGCGTTTGTTGATTTATAAAATTCTTTTTTTTTTTTTTTTTTTTCTTTCAACAATCGTGGAGGCAAATAGAAGGTACATTTACCGTTTATCTATCGACGTATAATTTATATGTATAAGTACATATAAATGTACGTGTCGTTCTCGTCAATATAGTTAATTTCGTTTTATTAATTTATTTATCGTTATAGTCCGGCATCGGCGACAACATGTAATTTGCGGCTATATCTAATTAGTAATTAAGATTAGCCAGTAAAATTTTCCTCGTTCATAAGTTAACGATCTTTCGATAATTCAACAGCGTACTAAATTGAATTAGCTGTATTTCTTAAGAATTAAAACAAGTTTTTCTCTATTTTTTTTTTCATTTAATTTAGTATTTCCGTCACGTATCTACCAACCACACATATTACCACTCGTACGACATTCGTTTTCTCAGCTTCTTCACCTCCTAGCAGCTATATATGCGTTCGTTATAGTCACTTATTACACCCTACTTAATACATATTTATATCCACCGAATACCCGCGCGAAAGTCTCTACGGCTCGCGTTAGTATAAGCGGCTGTTTTCATCTTTGTATTTGTAACGCTCATGAATTTTTCTCACTAACATCACTAGTATATATAGTCTGGGGTAAATTGAGTGTGAAAATTCTACTCTGCGATATATTTATCATATACATATATATTAGGGTGTGCCAAAAAAAAAAAAAAAAAATTCAAACGCACATCAACATTCCGGTAGAGCATCTCAAATAGAATATCTCAGCCAAATATGAGCTCCTAATATTGATATTTAGAACTGCCTAACTCAGTTTTCCCATTTTTGATTTGAATAACACGTGAAAAAAAATCGGGAAATTTTCGAATTGTTTTTGTCTCGTTACCCGCTTGATTTAGAAACTTTCTGAATACAGATTCTTATAGGAAATTTCACGCGCTACAAAAAAGTACTGAGACAGAATTTTCCTAACTCTCACCGATTAAGAGATATTCGCCAATAAACATTGAGTCGTAGCGTCATAGAGTCATACGACTCTGGGAAAAACAATTTATTTTTCAACCGCGCATCAAAATTTCGGTAGAGCATCTCAAATAGAACATCTCAGCCAAATATGAGCTCTCAATATTGATATTTAGAACTGCCTATTTTAGTAACTAAAATTAGTAACTAAAATTAGTAACTAAATTAGGCAGTTCTAAATATCAATATTAAGAGCTCGTATGTGGCTGAGATATTCTATTTCAGATGCTCTACCGGAATGTTGATGTGCGTTTGAATTTTTTTTTTTTTTTTGACACACCCTAATAATTAATATATATACTCTTTAACTCACCGCATCAGTCTTGTAGCAATAAAGGCAGTTGTCGCGGCGTAACGCAAACCATCTTCTGACCCATTTATCTGACGAAGAATTCGAAGACGTTGCCCTTCTCCATAGGTAGCCAGAGCACAATGGTACTTCGGCTGGACCATCCTTTGACCCACTCCTTGGTACCTGGGGTGCAAGGATGTTGCAGGTCCTCACTACTTCGAGCTCAAGTACGTCGGTTCCTGAGTGTGCAAGCCTTACGACTTCCGAGTGAATTGCGTCCATCACACTTCTTCCGTTTACTGATATTATTATGTCTCCTACCTCGAGACCTGAGCTTTCAGCTGGCATATCTGGCTCGATTACTGATACCACTACAGGCTTTGAACCGTGAATTCGAAAGCCAAATTCTCCCCCAGGCTCACGCTTTACGATCACCCTTTTGTCGCTTTCTGAAAAAAAAATTTATATCAGCTGCTAGAAATCAATATTTTAGTTTCAATACTACATATCTCTCGGAGTGTCCCAAGAAAGTGGGACGCCGATAAGTTCTTCACGTCGTTCATCCGTGGGATAACTTTCGAACTAGTAGTCGTATATCTAGTATATACCTACGGAAATACGTCGAATAATTCGCGGATCCGGTATTAAATCTGAGAAAACCCGCTCTAGTAGTTTAAGAAGGGAAGAGCTAAACGTGTTTGTAAACTAAAGTTAAGATCTGTGTATGACCGTGTGTGCGCGATTTGAATCAAATCTGTTTGATTGATTTTTTTTTTTTCTGTCAAATCTAACAGAATTTGAGAACGAATTGAACTTTTTATGTCTAGTGAATGAACTATACCCACTTTCTTGAGACACGATTAGTAATTATTTAACGACTGCGGTTAGGACTAAAATGTCATAAATTCTATAGCTTATATATCGTTTTAATATTTGAGTGATTTTTTCTCTTGTCGATAAAAGGTTAAATATTAACTTATAAAGTGATGTTCACGTCTCGAATACGAATAGGGAAGATCTTTTCTGACCTAAATTCGTGGAAGCGATGTTATCGAAGGAATTACTTGGCCGGGCAGTGTGCCCATTCATAAGTCACGTTTAGCTTTCTGATTGATCTTTTTCCCAACTCGGAAGCGACGCCGCCGTTTCGGAAGGACGTCTCTTCGGCGTTACGTACATCACGCGATTTAATGACGAGGGATGACACGCGACGAGCATATACAGAGCTTATATGTGTATATCTATATGTGTACATTGGTTTTTGATCGGAGGAATTTATCCAGTCAACCGTGAATTGAAGTCATGTAATCTTTTGGACAAGATACACGTGCTCTAACGCGTAAATAATATATTTAAAGATAAAAACGGATTATGTACCAGTTTTAAAAAAGCTAGGCACGTATTACGTCAACATATACATAGATATATAGTTAGACAAAAAAATAAAATAAAACCGCCAGCAAATAGCAAAGTTGTTACATCAGCGTAACTGCCAAGCCAGCAAGTGGTGGTCACCACTTACCCCGGCCTCACTCATTGCGGTTACTTTGTCAGCTTATTTTTAAAGCTACCGGTCATTCATCTGACAATACATGTGAAGGTTGACACTAAAGCTGAGCTGTTATATTTATTAATACTAAAATTGGTGATTTTTTTCATTAATTTTCTTTAGTACTTTTATCCAATTTTCTCGAAATTCTTTTTACAGGTAAGATTGAACGTTAAGGATAAGGAACTAGTATCACCTTCATACAAGCAGACACCGAAGCTATCATTCTATATTTTTTCTTTTTTGTCATTTCTTTTTTAGTGAACGCCGTCTTTTCAGACAGGTAAGTTTTTCGATCAAAATACAAAGCCGTAAAAAGTTACTAGTTTTCGTGAAAAGGCCAATAGCAATAGACTTCGCAAAGTGCGAAGGTTCTTTTTATTCATAGTATACCTAAAAACCAGATTTTCACTGGTGAAACAGACGTGAGAATATTTTTAACCAAGTAAAAAAAAAAAAAAACAAAATCATTTCAGCAATCAAGAAATTTTTAAACACGATCTGTTTATGATAGTAGCTACCTACGTCGCGTCGCAGTAGTAAAAGATGTTATATACTATATCTATATACCTACTGGCGTTGTATCGAGAAATCGTCCCAAGAAAAAAAAATATATTTTTAGATAGAATATAGGTATATCTGCAGTTTTATGCTATAACGTAAAATGAGTTTTGGTACTGCAGGTATGAAATTGATAAGACCCTCCGCATGTGTTGACATCGAAGCTATTTTGCGGTAGGTAATAATTCTTCATACCCCAGACGACATTTTTATTTCATTCATTTTTTTTTTTTGTTTTCACGATTTGGTGGAAACAATTAGGTCAGCTTGACGATAAAATTATCCCGGATTGTTTTTAACGACTTCCTGCCTATGATATATCTTGACGTTCAATTCCAAAGCTAAATAAAAATATACAACAAATACCGTTATTATACCGAGGTGTGTATAAGTTCGCGTTTAACAACACGCAACACATCTATGTACAGGTATATTAAATCGATATCAGTTTCACACCTGGCACTCGATAAATAACAATTCATTTCCCAAGGCGTGGAGAAATGGACTAGACGATAAACTTACAAAAGGTCTTTTCAGTTTAATTGTTCGCGAAAATTTTCAAAGCTGGATAAAATCGCACGTTGTATAAATGACAATTGATTTTATTTATAGAATTATAAATATCTGATGGCATGACAGTAATGAAATGTATAAAAAATAATGATGTAAAATAATAAGTGAGATAATTAATCTATATGATAATTTAATTCACACCTCCATGTATACCTACTGTGCGGATAATATATTTTTCGAGTAAAGCTCGCATAGCGTTAATCATTAAGGTATGGGGTTCGAATAACTTCATTAGTGCTTTAACATTGTTTTGGAATACTTGAGAAGGGGCGATGCCGATCAATAACCGCACCGAGTAATGATTATTGTTAATGTATATGGCATTGGGTGAAATGAAATATGCAAATACCGGGTGGTCCGGCGCCAAGCTTGGTCAATGCTTGGCCTTCCTTGCACCAGACCCTGAGCATACATTTCAAAAGATCTTCAAGGGCACATCTCAAAGAGACGTCTTCTTCCCCTATCTCGGATGGGCACCCGGAACCCGCGGCGTCGCACACCATCTTTTGTACGGGCACCGCTTTATCCTGTTGCGAAGACACCTTCACTAGTTCTTAGCCACGCACCACTTTTTCGAAATATATATATATATATATATATAAAGAGTTATTGGATGTAAAAATCTCGGTGATTTTAAAGAAAATACGCAACGAATAAATTTTAGCGGTCTTAGTTAGATGAAGATTTTAGGTAGTACCCTGGTGGAATGCGACTTAACGCCCTGACCCACTGACTGTAGCCAAAAGTTCTTCTTCTCGGATCTCCCCTACTCTCTCTAACTCCATCTCTCTTTCTCTCTGTCTCTCCTTTTCTCTCCACAGCCGCAAGCTCATCTCTTCAAGATTTTGCTCGGCGGCAGCGCCGCGACGCCGGGGTTTAAATTTAGACACACGGTATTACGCGACGCTTATTTAAAGAATTGTGAAGAACCGGATGACAATCCTATCTACACGTCATTTTAATTATTATTTCCTCAGAAGCCTGATTTGATCCATCAAATTTTACCCTCGCGCAATGCTCAGGGTTCATCGCTTCGGTTGTGGAGCAGAAAAAAAAATATCTAAACCCGGCTTAGTTTCACCATTCGAAAATCTGCACCCATCCGTCAATTTCTTGTAGCAATTTTCTCGCGCGATCATTTTAAATATCTTAAGCCAAAAATAGCGCGGCGAATCGCTCCTATACTGTCTATTTTGATCTCGTCTTGAATTCCATTTGCAATAAATTCACTGAGATTTAACACCGGCTGTAAACATGCCATGATTATAAGGAGAGACCCGCCATGACTAAAAGGGCCAAGACCCATAAAATTGAACCTTTGGTCTCCACCGGTTAATATTAGTGCGGTTAATCTGTAACGATCGTGTCTGTATCGGACAAATGATTATGTGAAATAACGATGTGACTGCAGAATATATGTGAGACCGTTACCATCTGGTCCCTGATGAGCAGAATAGAGAAACTGCTGCAGACGGTATATATATTGGTGTGTAAAAATGGAGCATCTTGAACGTATAGGAACAAAGCACAGAGCTGCTGCAGCCAAGTGAAAATAAAGCAAATAATGAAAAAATGAAGAAAGACAGAAAAGGGAGGGTGAATATGAGAGAAAAAGAAATCCAATGGAACGCCGGAATGTCACGTTCTTGGACCATGAGCTATATATAAAAGTGGCATCGACACTTTGGTCTTTCGACCCGACGTCTTATTCACGCTCAAGTTTTTGTTATGGCAGTTGGCACCGGTTTTAGTCGACGGTTGACGCATTACGCAACTTCTCACCAACGCTAACCGTCACTTGTCTCTCGAGACGTCGACGTGATTACGTTCGAGTGGCGTGGTCAGGATACCCGCGGCCCAGAGAGGAACGTTCAGGCGCCAGCATGATCTATCGACGCGTTTGCCACATGCAAAAATAGCCATTCTTTTATACGGCATGTATATATATGTGGAATGAAAGAAACAAAGCCAGGAGTTTACGCTCTAATCCATTACGACGTAATACGTATTTTCTAACAATGTGTATCAAACTTTTCCCTTACGTTTCAATAATGAAATCTCGATTTCACGTCCGTCGTCCAACGAACATTTTTTCTAGAATTTCAAGTGAAATGGAGAAATATACTCACTCAAACTCTTCGTGTGTATCCTTTTGTGCATTTCACCGCTGATCTTTGCATGGATCATCCTGCGCCTCGCACCATGATACTTTTTCGCAAAGCATTTCTCGCTTTCCGTAGATCCCTGAGAATCCCGACGTTCTCTTCCGCCACCATCCCCACCAGTATCGTCCTCGTCACCTCGACTAGACTCTGGCTTTCGCCATACATGACTACCGCGAGAATCTTCTATGCATATCCAATCTCCGTTTGCATACGCTTCGAGATGTTGTGTGTCATTTTCTCGGCCTAGAAATAAAATCACATCATTTCATTATTGTATGAAATATTTTGTAGGATTTTTTCGACCGATCATTTACCCGTAAGGACTTCCATACTGGCGTCTGTACTTCGCGCGTGAAGTCTTCGTCGAGTGCAATCCTCACGGGGGCTGGTGGACCTTGCATTTCGTTCTTCGGATTTAGCTCTGACTTCCGAACGACTTCCATTGCTCCAGAGATGTCTTCTTTCGCTTCTATCCTCGGAGCGAAATCTCTTATCGAATTTTTTATACAACCTATGACCCGAGTGTTTTGTAGTGGCCCTATGCCCCTCAGGGGAATCGGCGAACCCTGCTGGAGGCTGGACGATTTCCTCCTGGACCTAAAAGGTAAGGGATTGGAATTGTTCGTATGAATAATTGTGTGCAAGTTCGTAGATCGAATCGGTAAACTACCGGAATCTCAGATTGGTTCCTAAAGTTATATAATTTGCTCGTAGATTTACACCGAGTCCCAAAATCCCTGCTGCAGCAGCATATAACACACGCCTTATGTTCCATACGTATAGAAACAATTCGATAAATTATTCTCGGCATGGGCGAGACCACAGACCGAATAAATTAACCTGTGAATCCAACGCTCTGCAGGTCTGAGAAACCGGGACTGACTACCTTTCCCGAAACTCTATACGTTTCCTTGAATAATGCAAAAGGCTCGTGGAGGTTGGTAGGTAGGTAGGTAGGTGGGTACGTTTTCATTAAAAACTCTTTGCAGTACAAGCTCAACCGACTTGGTCCGACTAATTGGCGCTTTCAACTTATTATTCTAATTGTCGCTGGTACCACAACCCTGCCTCTGCCCAGAGCCAGAAAGAGATACGACGTAAATACACACTCTTAACTTAAAGCACGTCTTTATTTCAGCATCGCCTTTCTTTCTCCTTGCTTTCAAATCTAATTCTGCACCCATTTCACCACCGGCTTCGGGTTCACGACACGTCTGTGTTTCGTACTTGAGACCTTATACTATTCCGATATAATACTTATACACGTGTATCTGTATTGAGTTTGAATATGTGAATGCATGTGTAGGTATATATTTCAGTATGAACATAGATATACACACGAGGTATACATAACGAAATACGATACGAAGAATATAAAAGCCGGTTCATGTATAGTTGAAAAGGCTTTCATCTGTTGGTGAAAAGTCGGAAGTCGATAATGGAACGTGTGACGGAAAACTTGTTCCTATTTGCCTTAAAACTTCAGTAATTTCAAAAATGTTACGGACCGGGTATCACGAGTTACAAAATTACTTGCTGAATATAGGTATGTATATAGGTACGTTCATTATCTTCAACCCCAAGACGTCGAAGCATATTATATTAGACTTAAGTGACACATAGTTTGAAAAAATTACCTCTCGACCGCAATGATGACAATGAGGTGCGTCCAGAGGTTCTAGACTGGCAGCGACACAGGATGAATGATCCGCACCTTCGCTGTAAAAAACACTGTCACTTCCTGGACTGACTGACCTCAAGGACTCAGCTGACAGTGCCTTTAATCTTGCTTCTGGACTTGGAGACTTAACGATTATCGTTGCATGCCCGTTGTGGCCAGGACTTCGTTGATAATGTCCTCCGGGACTCAGTTGACTCGAAGAAATCTCTTCCACTGGTCGAGATCTTCTTCTGGGAAGACTACCCGTCAGAGCAGCGTTCTTGTCCTGCGAAAAAAACACCGTGAACGTCGTTTGAAAGATACTTTCCACCCTTTCAATATTGGAAATGAGATCAATGACTTGGTTGAAATCGGTGAATTACCTCGTTGCTTTTTCGCCGCGACGATATGTACCCTCCAGTTTTTCTTCTCGGACTTTCACGCGTTCTTCTGTGTCTAATTCCTTCCCCACTTTCTCTGTGATGATGGTGATGATGATGATGAAGATGATAGCGATGACTACAGCTAGAATCATCCGAAGTAGGAACGTGAGTTCCATCCTCGATTGGTTCCCGCCATTCATCCTTCGGCGGACTTCTAATCAGCTGTTGCTGTTGTGCCGAATCTCTTCTTTTATTATTACGATGAGGACTTCGCGTGGTCAACGGTTTTCCTCTCGATCTATGCCTGTGACTTGGAGTCGGACTCACATCTCGGTTGTCTAGGTGAACATCGACGCGTCCATTTTCCACCTCGGTGCCTGGCTGAAAGTCCAAGGTGAACGTTTTTCGGCGTCTACGTCTCTCCTCTTCGGACCAGAGGTGAGTGTCCGGTGGTGATTCCGCATAGCCACCTGAACTGGACCGATGTTCCTCCTAGAGGAATGAAATAATTGCCAAATGTCAACGATCAACTCTTCACACCTTTTTTGCAATATTTAATATAAAAAAATCGACTTACATCGTGGTCTAGTTCAGTTTCGGAGGCAGCTCCGCTAAGGGGTGCGGTTGGATAGGAATCTTGTAGAGGTTCCGGCATAGCGTCTTCGAGGTCGTAGCTACCGGAGCTACTGCTCGATGTCGACCTAGCCGGAGAGGCGGGTGGTTCTAGTCCAGGAGAAATTTCGGATTCTTCCATAATGGCTGGTGGGCTGCAAGGCTCTTCGACAACAGCCTGAAAAACGTCAATATATCTAAACTTGCAGGTATCATATTCCCAGCTTATGGAGCGTGGTAAAAGTTTATTTGAAAAAAGTCTCGGATCTCAACAAAGTCTTGAAGTAGAGACGGTGTTTTGTGTTCGTAAATAAGATTCAAGATTTTACGACCAAAGTATCTTAGCTCTTCGCTATCTCCTATAGTACTAGAGTAGAAACTCCTATAAAATTGTCCATAAAATCGAGGGTTGCCCTGAGCGAACTACCGCCTGCCAACCACCCCGGCACCTGATCGAATAGTTTATCAGGGTTACTCTTACCTCACTTCGCGCTAGGCTGTAAATTGAACTGGCACTCTCGAAGGAACTTCCGTCAGCTGCGGTTGCCGTTGCGGAGGCTGGAGCCGATGGTACCGTGTTTGAATGAAGGTGAGGATGACGAGACCGAGAACTAGTAGTGCCAGAATTCCCAGTGGTTGTACCTGTACCCGTGGAAGTATTGGCAGTGACGTAATCCTCAGTGGTCGATGTTTCCGAGACGTCTGTATTCGTTCGACCTGAGTCAGTCCTGACCAGACTCAAACCAAATTCACTAGAAGACTGAGACTGTGGCTGTGACAAGGGTGGCGGCACAGGACTTCGTCTTCGGAGGCCACCTCGTGATCTGCCGTTCCGCGCAGGTAACGGAAAAGCTTCGATGCTATAATGAACAGACAAATTTTTTTCGTATATTAGGAAACTCTTTGCTTTTGAACCGAATAGAACTTCATCACGTACCTTGGAACTGGGCTAACTGGGGTAGCTGGTTCCAGACGAATCCTGGGACTAGGTGGGCCTATTTCCATTTCGTCTTCGGCGTCCAGCGCCTCAGTGTCCATGGAAGATCGTTGCTGGTGCTGAAGTAGTAGGAGATGTCTTCTTCTAGAGGAAGGTGTGAGGAGGGCTAAGGAATCAGCCTGTAGGACAGTGGCTTGAGATTCGTTCCAGATACCATCACTGTGGTCCCTCGTAACGTCATTTGCTAAAGAATCACTCGAGGCAAAAGGTGAACCGATTACACCGACTGGAAGTTTAGCCTGAAGAAGGTGTCGATTGGAAGACACGCTGCTAGGACTTTGCACTACTCTTTGAGGACCTGAAATATCATATTGTTTGTTGGTTTAGAGATGGAATTTGATGATTGGTCGCCTAATTAAAGCTAAAATACAGGAAGGAATCAATCAAACTAATTGATTCTAAATTGCGACTCAACAGCAGTCAGTTCTGACGGATGAGTGGTGTTCGATGAATTAACAAACTGGTAGGAGATTTATTTGACAATCGGCATAAGAGAGGGTTTTAGAAATTATTCAAAGTCATGATTTGTTATGACCTTTGCGGAAGATGAGTTAGCGTCAAGTTTATTTATGAGCTAACATTAAACTGCTGCTCTGTTCAAAATCAGATTTATGTGCCAGAGGAAGAGCGCAAAGTTTATTTGATCTGATAATACGTTTAGTTGAAAGTCAGAGCCTAACTCAACCGTTTGTTATTTTACCAAAGACGCTGAGGAGAGGAAGACACGAAAATGTTCTGTCAATCTTGTATCTTCTAACTAATTATAAGTACAACGAACTTATCAACAGACCTGATACCAAAGTAGGTGTGGTTGGCGAAGTCGGAAGTGACCTGGGGAGTAAAGGTTCGCTAATGGTCGTTGCTACACCTTGATTTTGAACACCATCTTCAAGAGAGACACTCCTCTTCCGGAAGAGACCCCGTCTCACCAAATTCTCATGAAACTCCTGGAATAAGAATACCAAATTTTCTTTTATAATCATCAACGAACCTTTCAACGTATACATGAAAGCACATACCTCTTCGTGATGTTCTTCTCCTGGTGGCGTAGCCCTTAAAAGCGCCAGATCATCAGGAGTCGAAGAAAACAGGACGGGAGCTCGTGTCGATTTGCTCCATGGATCGTGATGGTTTCTTCTGCACGTATGCGGATAACTTGGCTCGCTTGCTTCCCCGATCAACTCTCTTCGTTCGACCTGAATCTCCCCATCAGAGAGGGTCTTCTGCAGTGGTACTACCCTTCTGCACGGTCGCGGGGTCTGACTAAGATTCGTCCTAGCACGAGGAGAGACTGGGGCCGGTTTAAAGTCGATCAAAATTTCCTCATTGTCCGAATCACCGAGTCGTTGGTCAGCCTGTAGCCGAGCATTCGTCAAAAGTGTTGAAGGTGCGCAATTTTTCTGATGAAATGAAGGAAAAGAAAAGTCCTCGCTTCTTCTCACCTGGTCAACGACATCATCTAACTCTCCGTTTATCCGATCGTCGATAATCGGCGGCGGTATCGTCAACGTTGGAGAACTCGGTGGAGTGTTAACTAAAAATGGTGACCTCGGTGGTTCCTCAGACTGAGTTCTCTGGAGAGGTTCGTGTTCCACGTCAGTATTGCCGTTTATAGGAGTACCACCTGGTGATGTAGCTCCCAAAGGTGTACCTAACTGCCCGGCTTCAGAATAGCTCTTTGTCAATTTACGTCCGTTCAAAATGCCGTTCGTCTGAGCACCTTGGGAGACCATCTTCACCCGGTGAATCGTTCTTGGGCTGAGTGTTATGGGTGCCACACGCCCTCTGAGACCTTGAGGAAGTTCGGTCTGTGTAGCCTGGGTCTTCATCACTCCACGTTTCAAAGGTTTCTCTTTGAGAGGGCAAGAGAAGTGGTCAGATTAAGATCACCCCTAAACCACTAACCCTCAGACAATTCGGTTGCGCGAAAGAAGAGCCGTCTTAAAACGCTCATAACAAATAGAGGAGGAAAAAGAAGAAGAAAAAAAAAAAAAAACAAAAGAGAGAGAGAAAAAAGAAAAACAATAGAAACGCGCCACTTTTTTTCACGGCATCTAACTAACAACAAAGGCCATTCACCCTTGACTTACCGAGTACCAGACCGCGGGGATCTCCAGGGTTTGCGTAAGTGTGTGTCAAGGGCAGAATCGCAGAAAGAGATCCTTGCATAGTGGGCTGGGAGTCGATGAGCCGTTCGTGGGACCTAGGGGGACTCCTGGAGCTCGGTACCTCGAAAGAGGTCAAGGTGTGAGATCTCGCGAAACTGACATGTTTCGGTCGTGGTGGTTGCTGGAGTGCGGGTCTAAGGTTGACCGGAGTTGGTGCAGAAAATGTGGGTGGTAAGACAGGTCGAGGACCCTCCAGTCGCGTCGACTCCTCGTCTTCCGGCACCCACGTGTACCTTTAATAAACAATAACGCCATTCTTTTTTCCTCGAATTCCCTTTTTCTATGTATTTTAGTGAAATTAGTCTCTGCGCTTTAACCGACAAAATATATGTTCCCACTACCATGCCTGCGAGAATACCTGGGGGATCCCAAGCCCTCTGAGCCAGGTAATTAATAATGAAAGCTAAGCTGCACTCGTCCAACAGGTAGTATTACGGTTTGCGCAGTTAGGGTACGCTAATATTAGCACATAAGCTCGTAGGTATAAGAGGTTACGATCTCCCCTGACCTCGTAGCGTTTCGTTTTCATCCGATACTCCAATCACTCTACCACGCTATACGTTACGGTTAACTCCATTGAAAGCTACATGCGCACTGTTACTTCGATATTGCAAACGTTAAATTACAGTTAAGGCTATATAGATACGGTATAAGGTTCTCTATACCGTGTGCTTTGCTCCTCAATGAAACCCGGGCGCTTTTAGCTTTTATCTAATTTGATCTGTTTCTCTTTCGAGGATCTTTCGCATAGGTATGTACCTATATGTACCTATAAAGCTCTCAGGAGCGAACATCTTGGCTTGATTAAACCCTGCCGGGTGCAACGGTACAAAAAGAAAACTTTTCAATCTTATTTTGGCCGATTCTATACCTTCGTATGAACCTACCTACGCCACACCTATTAGCTATTTAATAGTTGAATTAAGTACATGTGAATTGTAAAGCGATTTTGTCTGTCTACGTCACCAGGACATTCTCTTCTCCAGCGTCACGGCCAAACTCATGATCAGGCCCGTTCCTAAACCCGCTACGCGACCTCGATTTTAAAGTAAGACTCCGCAAGAGCTCGGGAATGACTTGACGATTCTTTACCGGTATATACGCACTTGGGTCAAAATTGCATCAAGGTTAATTTGGTCCCTGGTCTTGTTTTTTTTTTTTTTTTTTTTATTTTTTTCACAAAACTACTAAAAGATTAAATCTAAGGTAGATAGTGCGACTATAATTTCTTCTCCACAATGACGATTTTCACGGTGGCCAAGTAGGAGCCACATGTTGCTGCACCAGTCCAAAACGATATAAACCGGCGTAAAGATGGGTATATAAAAATAGTAAATGTAAAAGAAAGAGAGTTTTGTTGGCTGTGTGAATCTGACCAAGACTATAAACGTCGTGCAGTCTGCCAACTTTACTTGTAATTGTGGGTTACAGACGATGCCAATGTTGTGGGCCGTTTCCTTATACCTACTTGTGTTTTGTCTAAAACATTTTCGCGTCGCGTTTCTACTAAATTATTCTATCTAACCAGAAAATTTATTACGCATTCATAACACGCCGCGGGGTTTCACAGCAATACCGGTGAGGAAAAAAAAGCCTCGTGGTATTTTAAAGAAAAACAAAATTTTTCGAAACAATCAGTGTCCCTAAAATAACAAGTATGTAGTGTTCGTCTAGCGCGTATCCTGATGGAAAAAAAAATGAAGAAGAAAAAACGATAATTTTTGCGCAGTTAGATTGCGTCACGTTCATTGAAATCGATTTTCGATCAATGAAAAGGAAAATTGCAGAGATATACTCTGCCTGTTTACGAAGTCAAGAAGCGTCGGAATCTACAGACTATAATGACCGTTTCAATCGCCATTTGGCAACGACTCAAACGAACGTTAACTCGCTAGGGGTTTCCGAACGACCGCATCTCGTGACGTTGAAAAGCGTCATAACGTAACGATACTCTCGATCTGGAAACCTAAGCGTGTCGAATTTGAGAAGCGAGAATTAGTTATATCTCTGTATAGGAAATGTTTATCTGCAGTATAATTTACTCATAATTTATAGCCGTCAACCCGTTCCGCGTTATCACTTACCTTTTGGGATCAGGAGTCGTGCAAAAAGAAGTCGGTCGACGACGGAAATAGGAACTGTCCGGGTAGTCCTCTTCATCAGCGTCATACCGTCCTGGACCTCTGGCATGGCTAGGATAGGGTTGCTGATGGAACGTCCTCGGGTACGGTGCATCGAATAAATTTTCCTCGCTTGGTGCGCCGCGAACACAGGCTGACAAAAGAGACGCCCTTGCGGAAGTGCATGGCGAAGGACCACGCGAGGATAAACAACCAAAAATACCACCTCCAGATCTTTCGACGGCATCTAACTGACGATTTGTTATACAATATTGCTCCTTTATATCCTCACGTGAATACAGTGGCGTCGCTCTGCGCTCACCCCAATCCCCGTGGAGGCTTCCACCGCCGTGGAGGTCAGCCTGTGTCGAGACGTCCACCTGCAGGTGAACCATCCCGTCTCTAATTATTTCTGTATTTTTTATTTTAACTTCCCGTATCTCGCTGTTTTCGTCAGTGAAAAAAGGAAGTTATTGTATATTCACCCCGAAAATGCAAAGTTGAGTTTTCACTAGATCTCCACGTTTTGAGGTCTAGAGAATCACCTCCAATCATTTTCAGATGGACCACTGTGTGTGTGTGTGTGTGTATGTATGTACGTTAGGGTGGTCGTTAAAAATGAAATTTCATCAGACGCCCCTTGAAAAGTTTCCTTTTCGTCTAAAAACATGCGTACAATTTTTTTTTTTTTTTTTAATGAAAAGAACACGTGCCGCAAGACGATCAAACATTTTGTTTTTCAACCTGCAGTTTTTTGGATATGTCTTACATAATGTGTAGATTTGACGAACAACCCATCGAAATTTCAAAATTTCAAATTTTTATCTTTTTTCGATGGGTTTTTCGTCAAATCTGCACATTAGGTAAGACATTTCCAAAAAACTGCAGGTTAAAAAACAAAATCTATGATCGCCTTGCGGCACGTGTTCTTTTCATTTAAAAAAAAAAAAAAAAATTGCACGCTTGTTTTTAGACAAAAAGAAAACTTTTCAGGGGGCGTCTGATGAAATTTAATTTTTAACGACCACCCTAATGTACGTGTGTGTATGTGTATCTGTATGTATTTATGAATGTACGTGTGTGATTAATTTTTTTGTCCGACGATATCTCGAGAACGAGCTACCGGATTTTAATGATTCTGGACTCGCTCGACGCGGCTTTTCCAAACTTAAAACTGATCAGATTTTTCCTCTGATCGGTTTGGTACTTTTCGAATTATTTGAATAACAAAATTCTAGAAAATAAAAAAAAAAATGATGATATCTTGAGAATGGATGAACGGATTCGAATGAAAATTTGTACCATGACGAATTTGACATTGTGCTTCCAAAATTTGAACAGGATAATGACATTATTATTATTATTGTTATTTCAACTCGAAACGAGTTTGAGAGCGGAAAATTTAAAAGCTGGCTCATGGTCAGCCCAAAACCGCTTGTTATTTTATTCCTTTCAGGGGGAATAAAATGGTTTTTAAAATGAAAAGGATTCGTGAAACGGAAGGAAGCCTGTATTCGATTGTTTGAAGAAAAACTGAAAATTCGTTCTCAAATTCCTTCGTGAATATCGTGATTAAGGGTGTATTGAGAGTGAGACAAATGATAGGAACCAATACTTCATGAGCTTCCTATTAATCGAAGATATATTCTTCTCATTGTCGCGCATATCGCGTGATCTTCAAGCCGAGAGGGTATTATTCCATTGATACGTATTAATTAAAAGAAATCCTACAGCATGAGAGTGTCCTGGGGATCTGATACCACTGGAAGAGAACCGCGTGAGTAGACGCTTTGAGACTCGCGTACTTATAATGAGCATAAAAGCGATCTAGCGATCTAAGGTATACCTATACGCATCAAAGTAAATCCGAACGGTTCAGGCGTCGGAAAGTGTGCATTAAGCTATGGATTAAAGTAACCAACAAACGCTTTATAAGCGATCCTATATATATATACCTACAAGCCGCGTAATAGAATAATGAAAACTGTAGCATATATAGGCAATGAGAGATATAAAAAACAAGATATATTCTCTAAATGTATCAGGTGCGTCGCCCTCCAACGTTCCTCCAAAAAGCAGCTGCGACATTTATTCATTTTCTCACGCAATTCGAGCCAGTACCGAGTGATATAGCTCACAATGTAATTATTAAAATGAATACGAGACCAGGAAAGCTTCACAAGGCAGTAACTTAAAGTCCCTACGTTATTAAGCTTGCGAGGTACGACGATACCTTCTCACTTTTCGTCCGTTTGCTAAGCTTCCGAGGTGAAAAGCAGACGAGAAAGTGAAAGACGGAAATACGTAGAACGACGAGATATAGGTACGAGAGAAAGAGAGAGAGGGAGAGACAAGTGACTCGGGTAATTGACCGTAATTAAAGTAGGGCTCGTAGAGGGTCCACGGGTATGAGGAGTAGAGGAGACTGCGAGGTGGCTGACCTGGGGATGAAGGGTGGTGGCAGGAGTCAGCCTCGTAAGGGTGATTCCAATGGAACAAACCTGCGGTGGCAGGGCGGTGGCATTCCCTGATACCGCCAAGGCGCGGGGGTTCATTGATATCTCTTCGTGACGCGTTCCGGGACCTCCAGGGTAACCTGGGTGGCTTTGGTAACCCCTTGGGGTCCCATAGGACCCGGACCTTGGGCCCCCTGACATACCGCGTGGTTGCCTCGCCCCGTGGGATGATATCGATCGAATATATGTGGAGCCCTTGGCTTGAGGAGGATCCGTACGTAGCCTCGGAACCACGGCCCGTTTCGCGGCTCACTACCTGTCCAAATTACCCATCTTAGCTGCACTCGCGAGCACTCCTTTCCCGAGATAACGAGACGGACTGCACGCGACACGACGCGAGACCAACACCAGGTGCACCGGGCTACGGCGACGACGACGGGCGGCGTCCTCACCGCAGTGTCTAGCTCTCCGAAGGCACCCTGAAGCGCCACCGTCGAAGGCGCGTCGCGGCGCGTGCGTCTATGGTCCAGAGGAGACGGTCGACGGCCGACGTCGTCGTCATGGCAACCCCTCATCTCCTGTGATCGGTCATGATAACTGCGTAGGGGCGTCGCGACGCCGGCAAAGTAGACTTTCACGGTTATATGTTTCACCGAGGATTAGTCCAGATGCATCGAGTGTTGGTACCAAGCAAGCTGAGAGCTGATCCCCGAGAACCAACAGACCATTATTTATCCGTCATAAACTTTTCCGACTCTGCATTTCACCCTGAGATTGAAACTATTTTTAAATCTACACCATCCCGGAAAAATTGTTGTCGGTATTTCGTTGATATGGACGGAAACTGAATTTCTATGTATAATGTATCGAATGTCCGGTCTGCGGAGTCGTCAGGGAAATAGATGACGTTACGTAGGTATATAAGGTTTACGAGTAAAGTTTCACTTGTTTTCGTACATTTTATCAGTCAACTTTTTCTTTACCTACCCTTATACGGGCCGGTTCTCTTACTCTTCGGATATAGGAGTGCAATGGTGTAGATAAATTTTACGTACGACGCAAAGTGCTCGGAGATATATTTTTCGGATTTATACTGTTCAAACGAACGTATACGGAACTCCGTTGACGACTAGTCCATTTGATTCAAAAATATGTCATAAATATTTATTCCACTTTTCTGCGAGACTAGTAACCGTTGCGTCAAAGAACGTCCCACGCAGAATAACATAAATGTATCCTAAGAAGCTGAGGAAGACCACGAACTTTGAAAAGAAACAAAGATTTCTGTAAAATTCATTCCTCTAATCACAGCGCTTGCGGATGTATCAGCTTCTCAGTAAATATATGCATAATTCGATTCGTTTTTTGTCTGTTTATTATTTATGCAGCAAAAGTATAAAAATTTAACGAATAGTATTTCTCAGTCTTGGCCATTATTTTTATCAGAAAATCATCACCGCAGGATTGAGAACTCTTATTCGGTGATGAAATCGAAGCAGATACCGGAATCGGTATGCAAAAGGAGCGCGGTAAAGGTATCGTAAAAGTCCTAGACTTTAAAGACTAGTAAAGAGGAAGGAAAAAAATTATTAATCGTAAGCCAATGGCATGCACACCATCTGCTTTAGTTGGCCAAATAAACATGGCCGAATTTATAGAACTGAAAGCCACTGAAGTCAGAAGGCGGGGGCGGTCGAGCTGGGGATCGCCACTCTTGCGGATCCGACGCTGCTTAGTGCGGTTTTCAAACGCAAGTTGTCGGACACGTCCGCATCAGGACGGTAAAAACGCCGCACTTCAGTGATCTCCAGTGTTTAGGCAGTCGATGTTTAGCCAGTGATAGAATGTGAAATAAAAAAAAAACCGGGGACCAACGATCAAAAACCGTTGCTTTATATCGAAAAGAAGGAAAAGACGTCTAAATAATTTATACAAGACGCATAGCTTTGATAAAAGTCTTTTTATATCAGTCGAGATTATTTTTTATTTTTATTTATTTTTCTTACTTTTCCGATGTGTAAGAAACTCCTTGAACAGCACTCTATAATGAAAATCTGAAGTTGAGAGAAAAAATTGCGTAACTTAATATACCGAGAAGTTATTCTTCGAGGCTTTTAAAAAATTGGAGACACCCGATCCTATATATATACTACCTTATACATGATTTTCATTCTTAGCGTCGCATCTCATCGGTGCGCGAAATCCCTCGATAATAATAAAAAGTTCTTTAAAGTTTTGAGTGGCTGCGGTAGTAGACGTGCGGAGTGGATGTATTGCTGAGATTCAATAAGCAGATGAAAACTTTATTTCCATTCACTTAATGTGAAATAAATTTATATCAAAACGAAGTATACTATATAACCACGTCACAAGTATAGTTCATTTTTTTTTTTTTTTTTTTTTTTTTCTTCTTTTTGTCTTACCTCATTCTAATTCTGATCGGTTTCAAATTATTTTTTCAACCAGGTATATATAACATCAAAGTATAATATATCCGCGCGATATATAAACACTCGCGGGGAAATTCTGAGGCTTGCACTGTTTATGAAAATATTTCACAATCTAACTTCATTTTTAGTTTTTTTTTTTTTTTTTTTTGCATTTTCTTCTTCGACTGAAGTGAACGACGGAAAATGTGAAACAACTTTTAAAATTCTTAGCCCAACCGGTACGAGCTTAATTTATTTTCGACGTAAAGGGGTAGGGGATGTACTTTGAATGATTCGTCGAAAAATTTGAAGCGATGGATGCGCTGAACCGCGTGATACTTAACGTCGGGGGAATCCGTCACGAAACTTATAAAACAACCCTCAAGAAAATTCCAGCCACACGGTTGTCTCGCCTTACGGAAGCCCTCGGAAACTACGACCCTGTACTCAATGAATACTACTTCGACCGACACCCTGGCGTCTTTGCTCAGGTCCTCAACTATTATCGAACCGGGAAACTACACTACCCTACCGACGTTTGCGGGCCTCTTTTTGAAGAGGAATTAGAATTCTGGGGCCTCGACTCGAACCAGGTTCGTAGGCGTCTTTTTCACGATTTATACAAGGCAAGGAATTAATTGCTGGAAAAGATACGTCAACGAAATACTAATTGCCGGTTTATAAGTCTTCAAGATCTACGATCAGTATGCTTTCATCTGTTTTTTGGACGTCATTTTCAGGAACCATTTCATGCTCTTCACCGAGTCTCGGCATGTTAATGAGCAAACATTGACCTGAAACGTTCAGGTGCTTCAAATCTGTAACTGCATCTTTAGGACGCTGCTTAAGCTGAAAGCCCGCAAAAAGCTTATTTCCGTATTTAAAAAAAATTGCTTGCCACTGCGTGGGTGTTCCCTCAGCTTGATTACTGCTGTATTGTTTTTTGCAACCTTCCTGGCAAGCAAATACTAGACTATCGCCATTCCTCACACCCCAACAAACAGGCCTATAACCACCCTATTTCTCTCACTTTTACTCTCGAGTTACACTTCGGTGACTAGTAGGTAAATCCTATAAGTTAGTCTTATTGCTTTTGCTTGTGCTTTTTCTCATTTCTCTTTTCTCTTATTTTCTTTTGCTTTTCTCATTTCTGTTAATTTTAGAGTAGGTCTCACGCTGATTGCTTGTGTTGATTATCTACATTGATTGTAGGTATACTACCCTGTTTGTTCTTTTCCCACAATTTTTCTTTTTCTCTTCTCTCTTTTCATTCGTTTTATTACTGTACTGTACTGTATCTGGACGTTACTTTTGTACCTATTGTACTTTTTATTTCATTCCATGCTGTTTAGTTAGTATCAAGCGCTATACTCTTGCTGAACAAAAATTTTTCCCTTACTTTTTTCATTCGGTACTATATAATTTTTCTGGTCATCCCATACGGGGCTGGGCCCTAGAGTGTAATAAACGTCCCCCTCTCTCTTTCTCTTTCATTTTCCCTCATAAATTAACAAATAACTTTTCATGTACATGCGCAATATAAAGTCTGAATGATAAATAAGACTACCTACTACCGGTATAATATCTTTACTTTTTTTTTTTTTTTTTTATATTATTTCTCGATTTTTCTTTTTTCTTTTTATCATGTTTTATTATTCCTAAAATATTGTTAGATTACATGATATACATACTAAATATCGTAGGCGTATGTGATGCTGAAACGACTTGTCTATTTAGATTCGCACAAACTAACATTAACCGCACAATACTATGGAGACCATTAAATCCTTGGTTTAACTTTTAATGTCGTCATAAAGAGTTGTATCCCCACAGATGTATTTTAAACTGACATAAATTCCGCTGCACTATAACCGCTGCATCCATACTACAACCTCGTCCGGGCATACCGGGTTCTCTGATTGCTCATGCTTGGAGCTGGTGGCTGCTGGAAACTATAAGAGATAACTGATTAATGTCAAACGGCGTTAACAGCTTAACAACCTCTGACGTTTGTGTTTCGCGTTCATTTTCTGCTGTAAACGCTAAACGATCGTGTAAAAGTCGTTTATTGCCACCGCAACCAATGCCTTCTTCTTCTTCTTCTTCTTCTTCTTCTTTTTCTTCTTGTCGCTCCTATTCTCTATTTCACTTTCGCATTTAAAATCTCAATAACGTTTGCGGTGTCCCAAAATTATTTAATTCGAAAGCAGTCTGCTCTATGGTTGTCTCATAATATGCTGTAGTGAATCGCTTATTTATCATTCCTCAAAGGTGAATCTGATGTCAGCTGCGTTTTAGCTCTGAATAAGTGAATTTTTATTGTCAGAAGAAATTATTGAAGTGATAACGAGCACCTCGATCCGCCAATCCTTTCCTAAATATACGTTCTGCATTTGGCATTGGAACAATAAATATCTTCGTTTTACACAATTGCAGCGCACATCTTAAGCCATGGCTTTAATCGTTTCGGAGTATTATTATTGAAGCCAGGAATAGACCGATCAGCATGGCTTTGGGTAGTTAAACCTTGCGGACAGTAACTGCAGGAAAAGAGCTGTAATAGGTGTCTTTTTAAATTGAACACAATTGCATATTCACTGATCCTTTTTCCTAGATTGGCTTCCTGGCTTTACATTCCCTCGCCATTTGTCTCCTCTCTAAATTATCGACCGTTAAAAACAATGGTGCTCGCTTACTCCTCTCGTATTACAAACAATGAAACCAGCGGTCAGTACTCGAAAATTCTTTGAAAAATCCGGCTCAATTTACAGAAATTATTTTACCCGGAAACTACATTTCCCGGGTTAATGTTACTAGGAAAGTTTTTCAGCAGACTCCGAGCGATATTAGATTTTTTTTTTTTTTTTTCTTTCTTTTCTTTCCTTTATTTTTCATTCTGTAGTATCACGTATATACTTTAGCAGATTGAAGTTCCAGTGTTCATCCCGATCTGTAATCAGGTGGTTACTCTTCTGTCTATTATAAAATTCAACGTTTCCGGCTGCTTGAATTATTCGAAAAACAACTTTAGCAAAAAAAATACGGGCGGTTGGACATATAATACATTTCCAGCTGAAGGAACATGTAAAGAAAGAAGATCTGATCCCGGATAACTCGTTAAAAAAATATTATCTTCTCGTTATTTTTGCGGGAAACTATCGTTATGCGCAGGTAGAACCTTGCTGCTGGAGTACGTACAGCATCCACAGGGACACACAGGCGACTCTAGCCATCCTGGACAAATTGGACATCGATGTTAACCGTCCAAGCGATGAGGAAGTGGCGCGTCTCTTTGGCTACGAAGAATCTTACTACTCTGGAAGTCTAACGAAGTGGCAATCTCTTCGACCACGTATCTGGGCCATCTTTGACGAGCCCTACTCTTCACCCCTAGCAAAAGGGATCGCCTGTGTTTCGATCCTGTTCATCTGCCTTTCCGTCATCTCGTTTTGCCTCAAGACACACGACAACATGAGAGTATTACGTGTCCCTGCAGAAATGGACAACACTGGGGACAAGACAAAACCTCATGTGGCATTTTTCTACCTGGAACTAGCCTGCAACGGATGGTTCACGCTCGAGTTAATGCTACGCTGTCTGGTGCGTGAATGCCATTATTTAACATCATCATGATTCTCTTTTTTAAAACATAGCTCTATTGTTCACAAGAGAATTGATTTACTATGTGAGCAGTAAACATAGGGACAGCACTTTTTTGCAGTAGAAATTATCACAATTGCAGTATTAGGTACATTGGAGCAAGTGGCCTTCAATGCCTACATGAATGAATGTCACCACAATTGTGATAATTTCTACTGCAAAAAAGTGCTGTCCCTATATTTACTGCCCACATAGTAAATTTGACAGCACTTTTTTTTTTTTTTTTGCGTGCATGAACAACAATTTGGACTTTTTTAGTTTTTATTATTTGTACAATTCTTGTCATTCTATAAGTGTTTGTGCTATTTTGTATTCCTCGTACATATATATACAGGTAAGTCCAAGCTTGAGGGAGTTTGCGATGTCACCGGTGAACCTGATCGACCTGGCTGCTACGCTTAGCTTTTACACAGAATTCATACCACGGCAAGTTGCCTTTTTGGAAGCCCTCTCCATCGTACGAGTACTTCGTCTGTTCAAGCTCACTCGGCACTCACCAGGTCTTCGAATCCTCATTCACACCTTTAAGGCATCTGCCAGAGAGCTTGGACTCCTAGTTTTCTTTCTGCTCTTAGGCATCGTGCTGTTTGCTAGCCTAGTCTACTACGCGGAACGTCTTCAGGTAAAAAAATAAGTTTTATCCCTAACTTTTAATTTCGTGCAAATTGCCTTTTTTCGTAATTCTCGCTAGCTCGATTTTTAGCTTCCTCAAATCTCTGCCAGTTCTCAGACTGGTGAAACTTTTCGATAAAACTTTTAACGCTAAATGAACCTTTTTCTTTTTATTTTCCTCGGTTTTTCTCCCTATTTTCTCTCGTTCTCGCTCTCTCTCTCTCCCTCTCTTTCTCCTTCTCTCTCCTTCTCTCACCCATAACTGAGAGTAATTCCTCAGAACCCACTTGTGCTAGTTTCCACTTCCAGTCTACCACGTTCTTCTCTTCATTCAACTACCTCTACATTCCGCGTACTGTAATCCGCGCATTTTACTCTTGGAGTAGTTACGCACTGAATAGTCGAAAAGTTGTGGATTTCCTCTGAGTAAACAACAGCTTTACCCTCCATCTCAGCTCGTATATCTACCACACTAACATTCAACAGTGCGTAAACACCGCACTGCGTCGTTTCTTTACTCAAAGACAAAAGCTGAATGCGTGGGTGACTCAAGGCATCGATAGAGCACAATTTTATAGAACAAAAACACAGTCTGTAACCAATTTTACACCCTATCATCAATTTTTATCGTTCAAGTTTATAAATTTGAACAATAATTCTATTTCCATACGGATTATAGCTGGATTTAAAATTTTTTTTTTTAATTTATTACATCATTTCTGAACTAAACTTTCAATCAATTACTCCTATTATGCCGGAACTCGTCAATTTTCAGAATAATCCGGGAAACAACTTCGAAAGTATCCCAGAAGGACTGTGGTGGGCTTTGGTCACGATGACCACAGTTGGTTACGGTGACATGGCGCCTAAAACGTTTCCCGGTAAGTTTGTCGGCGCTCTTTGTGCCTTAGCTGGAGTGTTGACCATCGCTTTACCAGTGCCTGTCATCGTCAGTAACTTCTCTATGTTCTATTCACACACACAGGTAATTGTGAAAGAGTTGGTAGATTTTTAACTATACATAAGTATAATTATTCTACGAAATATTTCTTTCTCACATTTATATCACCTTTCAAATTCTTTGAATCGCACAATAATCATATTCACATTTCACTTCAGGCTCGCAGCAAATTACCTAAACAACGACGCAAAGTACTTCCAGCCGAGGTACCACGAAGAAATCGACATCAGAAACCACCACATATCACCGATCTTCATAATCAACACTTAGTCAATTCATTGCCAAGACTCACAGCTCCTCTGAAGCCTCGACCAGCGATTATCGGGATCGACACGGTCGTCCAACTGCAGGTAGATAAATTATTCTTAAAGTCATTCGGTTACTTACATATTGACTTACTCACTCACTCATTCGTTCATTCATTCATTCATTCATTCATTCACTTATTCGTTTTCTCAACTGGCAGGAGGCCAGATTTGGTAGTAAAGCTATACTCAGCTAAGTAGCTTGAAATATAAGTAGGTCTATAACGCCTAACATCATGTCTAACGACAGATGTCATCGACTGGGAATGACTCGGTCATAAAACGGGTCACCGAACATAACGACGAAATTATTTAACGACAACTATTCGCGCTAAGGTTGAGAAATAAGCAGTATAAAATATCAAGAGTAGGTATATATTTTGATCAACTGCTCTCAACTACGACGCCCTATATATCCTAGCCACTTCCCCTGCAATGACCCTCTTTCACGTCTGGCTGGATTTTCTCAATAGATTCTTCATACGTGCGAAGATTACCACTGCCCGCAAAATGATAAACTATAGTCGATGTGGGTTAGACCGAGATGGATAATAGAAAGGAGACAAGAAATTCATCAGCAGTTCTATATTTAGCAATCTTAATATCTATAATGTGTTGTCAAGTTTGAAAAACGATTGAACAGCTAGTTCATGGAATTTTTTTTACCTATATATTTTATCATCGATAAACATTCCTTTCAGCCACAGATTTTGACCAATCTACAAGAAGTTCCTCACCGCCCAAGAGCCACAACGATGCCATCCGAACAAAAAGAGTTTTCGACGTCACAGGCAACAGCGATGAACAACAATTCCAGTACGAATCATTCTGCAGAGCTCGCCGATCTTGGGAGAATTGGAATTGAATTTAACGGGGAAAAACGTGACAGTGAACAACAAAAATCGAACACACGGTCTTCGGTAATGTGTACTGCAGACGCGTGCAACCCTACGTTATGAGTGTAATGAATAGCGATGTATGAGAGCGAGTAATCGCTGGTTTGAACGAGGTATATATAATACTGGATGATTGACAGACGAGTGAGATATAAAAGAAGGAGAGAAACAGCGAAAGGGCAGAAGGTAGGTGAACCTTTTGACCCAGGGTGTCGGGCGATTTGAAATTCCCTGGAGTATTGTAGATTTTCCGAACCAATATTTGACCTTTTTCAGAGTGAAAAATCGACTATTTTTTATCAATGAATACAAAAGTAGAATCCATTTCCTTTTTTGTTTTCAATTTAGACATTCTCTTTGCAGCTCAAATAATAGATTATGAATTAATGAATTCGTCTACAAAGTTTCCTGGTAGTTTCAGGTTTACCCTGCCACTAGACACTCTGTGATTCGCTTTCGATCCTGAAGTCTAGCAATTGTAATAAATACTGGATTGGAATTGCAGCAATACATAAAAGAAGAGGCCCCATTTCGATTGGCCAATGAAACTGCAGTATGACTGATTGTGAGACAATTGAAAGAGCAGAATGTATGTTCGAAGTAGAATTGCGCAGAGTCCTAGTGAAGATAATAAAAATTGCGAATAGTTGATCGCTGAAATTCAGAAATACCCGCTTCATCCTTTGATGCTTAATCATGTGACTAGGTATAACTTGTCTGGCATTGACTCTAGACTGTATAAGGAAAGTCACAAATCCATGACAAAGGTTAATTAAATTACGAAGGAGCTTCCATCGCATCTTTTGTGCAGCGATTGGATCTAATACTTCGATTGCTTATATAGCAGTAGGTATTTGGTTATTCTGTTACTTCGCCATTGTCTCAAGAATTGAACGGCTGAGATTTCTAAAGCTTCTGTTACGAGCATCCGTTTTCGTGAAAATTGAATATTGCATTGCTCTTAGGTATTGTGACGGATAGATTTCGAGGCCGATAATTAAACCTCGGGTCTTT
This sequence comes from Tenthredo mesomela, assembly GCA_943736025.1. Taxonomy (NCBI): domain Eukaryota; kingdom Metazoa; phylum Arthropoda; class Insecta; order Hymenoptera; family Tenthredinidae; genus Tenthredo; species Tenthredo mesomela. The sequence continues at coordinate 50,324,943 of OX031013.1, forward strand.
GAATCGAAGGTCTAAAGTCTGGCTAACCAGACAACAAATATCCAAATCCCATAGAATTATATATAATTACGCAAAATTCTTGCGGGCATAATAATACCATTGTAACATTTCACAGACAAATAATCTTCAACATTATATGAGCGAAAGTTTGTCCTCAGTTTTCGGTTAGCTAAAAATATTGTTCTCGTCTTAAGCCCGCATGATGATACTATGTTCGTTTGAATCGTGAAACTACCCCCATGAGAAATGCTTGGGTATCATATATGAAAAGCAAACGGAACTGTATATCTGGATTGTCTACAACGAACAGACTCTCGTTTACTTAGAAATATTTGTTCGACATATATTATGTCCTATTGCCGAACCATAATTCTGTTGTCTATTGTAAACTGTAACTAAACGTGAAAATCCATCTGTTGAATAAAATATTTTATCATAATTGTATACCTGACATTGTTTACCGTTCATTTACCGATCCGCGTAGATTAGATACGGATCAGCATTTGATTATTATTAAACAAAACAGCGTCGCATGTGTCAATTTTTAATATATTTCCAAGGAGGTGTACGGCCCCGTTCTACCCAAATAAACATAACGGTTTGTCAAACCGCAATCTTATTTCTAGCATATTAGCTATGATGATATATTACAGAATGATTAATTGCTTAATTATCAATCAATGTTATCACATGTTGTTTCATCACACTGCGACCGTGGGCTCGGAAGTATGACTCTGGAAGGCAGTAATTACGGTAGGGGTGAAGCGAGGAAGAAGAAGAAGGTACATGTATGTAGATATTGTACATATTGTAAATACTTGCTCGTGGCGTACATTATGGAATAATCAATGATCGTCAAATGTATATATGTCTATACATATAATACATACATACAACGATATGGTCTAAAGTTTAAACGCTTAAACGATGAGGTTGACGTTTAGATTAATGCAATTTAGACGCATTTTATTCCCCAATAATCTATAATGCGGCCACAAGTACCAATCTACGTGACATATCCCAACCACACCAACACTTTTGTTGCAGTTAGCATAGTGTGCGGATTGTTAAAAGCTACGGCATACGCGGAGTTACCTGACGGCGCAAGCGTCCCATCGACCGGTGGAACATTTGCTCGAGGCAAAATTCCCCCACTATTACACCCCTGCGAGCTATCTCACCCTTGCAAATTTTCTTTGAAATCTTCCTGACGTCACGGGTTGCGCGGCATCTCCGTTGAGTTCGAAGGGCAGAGGGAAATCCTGAGAGGAAACCAGGGTACCAGAGGATCACGTGAAGACGAGTACTACCAGCTACCCCGGAACACCCCCACGTCCTCGTGTGTCAACACGTCGCCAGGGTGACCATGTATATTCATCGAGTCCCTTGTGTCGGCTACCTTTAGCTTCACCGACACTCGCTTGTGCTTGCTTCAATTGTTCGGAGCCTTTTTTTTTTTTGTACTTATACTTTGTCGATTTTTGTTTCCTCTTCTCTTCCTCTTTTTCTTTCCTTTTCTTTCTTTAGGCGAAACAGAGTTGGTATAAAATCTCGCTAAATTGTAATTTTCGCTTTGGGCTTCAGGATCAGATATTCCGTTCGCCCTGAGATCTACTGACAAATAGGTACTATACCTATGCCTACTGCGGAACGTGAAATTCCATATTCATATTTTATGCAGTGATCGAAATCAAACAGTATACTGTAATATTTAGCGAGGACATTCTGTAGTCGATATATAAGGCTGCAGCCGTACCTATACGAGCCCATATACTTATCAGGGTTAAAGCTATCCAGAAATCGTATTGTGGAGTCTAGTTTGATGCAAAGACCCGGACCGCAGTTAAAAAATAAGAATCTCACTCATATATATGGTTGAGTAGGAGATGGGATTCGAAGGGAAAGTGAAAAAATCATACATAAAATGGGTCAAGCGTTGAACCCCAACGTTGTACCACGAGGGTCACACGGGCACGAAGGGTGAATGGTAAACGGGTCAGAATAACGCAGGGGTGAAACTACCCGTTGGTTGCGTAATTTCGAAACGTTTTCAAAGTTTTCCTACCTCGTAAAACAAACCTCGTTCGCTGTTTTCCTACCACCTGCACCAGTTACGACCCATTTATCTTCACGTCGAAAGCTTGCCCACTTGAATAAGGATGTTGATAAAAACCACTATCGAGGCATATACCACCCTCCGCGACACCTTTTACTTATCCAATAAAGAAACTCCCCTACGTTCCAATTATTGAATTACACTCCCTCGATGTCTCTCAACTTACGAAAGCTGAATTTCCTATCTATTCCCATCAAAACCATCTGACCCATTATCACACATGATCATACACCATATGAGCTTGATTTTATCAAGTTATACATACATCGTCTCTGTTGAAACGTAAGGGCATTGTATATGTACCTATAGTACTACACTCCATGCAAGGTATACACCATATATACACCAATCTAAATATATATATATATATATATGTGTGCATGTACATCGTATATATATATAATGTGCAGGGTGTGCGATGACCATGATGGCGGCATACCCTGGGGGTGGAAAGTGCGGGTGGTGGTTCGAGGGGTGAGGGGTGCGGGGAAAGGGGCAGTGGGTCAGCGATGCGGTCGTCGACGGAAGTGGCATGGGAGTGAGCGGCGACGGCGACGGGGACGTTGGCTACGACGTCGACGTTGCGTTTGCGCGTCGGGAGAGCCTATGTCTTCCCCCGGCACCCCATAACGCCGTCGCTCACCGTCGGAGGGTCAGTTTAGTCTGCGCTCGACCGGAGGCAGTTTGGGGGTAAGACCGACTATGAACCGTGACGTTATCGTAATTGTAGTTAATAAATCAACGGTAAAACGCGGTGTTAACTAACGGCACGTTAAAATTACAAATATTGAAGTGCAAAAAACGTACATGTATATCTTAAATTGAAGTGATCAGTGATTCTCTATATTGCGGAGGATTTCCGCTATTAAAATCCCAAATTTTTGTCAGAAATAAGGCTTATAGCTGCCGTGCCGGTGCCGCACCGGTGCCGTGCCGGCGCCAGGTGCAGCTAGTCATGAGAAAAGGACGGAGCCGCTGAGATGCCGAGGAGGATATGCTGGTCATGAGAGAATTAAGGGTGCGTAAAGAAAAAAGCAGCTTAGTGCGGCGGAGTGTATAGAAACCCTTTTGTCATTTTTATAATAAGAAGATTAGGAATTGACCGCCATTTTATTTCAGATTATACTTTTTCATTATCTATAGTTTTTATTTATTTTATTATACATATATTTGACGAACATTCAGATTTCGTTCGACCCGGTGGTAGCCGGTGATTATAAGGGTGACCAAGCCAGATAAGAGTTATCGGTGTGCTCGCGTGCGTGCACGCACGATATCGATTCCGCGCGCGCGGCTCTGCACGACGAGTGACGTCACGGGTGGAGGAGGTTTCGATCGCGCGCTGTCAGGCGCGCGAGGCCTTAAACGCGGGGAAAACGGGGTGCGCACGGGAACGTGGTAAAACTTATGAAGGAATTTAGGCTCTTTCGAATGGGTTTGAACGGACGGAAAAGATTGGGGCAATCACCCCGCTGAATTAGCTTTTTAAAAACGTTTTTTTTTTTTTTTTTTTCTTTTTTCATTCTATTCAACAAAGAAATATTGTTCGATCTATATACGTTCTCGTTTTATGACACACGCACGCGTTACAGAATCCTCGATCCTCGCCTCATATATATACAGATGAAGAGATCCGGGACGCTTCTAATGCTCGAAATAAAGTATCAATCTCGCAAACCCTTTATGCTTTCAGATCTACTCATTAATTTAATCACTCGTATGTACATATATTAGGCAGGTATATAAATATAATATGTATGCTGCTTTGTAAAGAAAATATATATAGGTATAGGGAAACGAACAAAGGAAAAAAGAACTTCCTGCATTCATATACGAAACCCGCAGTTATAATCACTACACCAAGTTATCACTGACGAGTTAAGCTTCACTGCGTCATGTCACCTAATATCAAGACGATTTTACGCCCAATCAACGGGGGATGTATTGGGGGAGGGGGGGGAGGAAGGCTTTTTCTGAATCTGCAAATTATTCAACGGGTATCTATCTCCTACCCTCATGTAGCTCGTTTCTCGCGTTGAGAACGCCCTGCGAACCTTCGTATGGAAGATAATTACGGACGAGGGTGGTTAGACTCAACTCTTGTTATATATGTTTTGTAAAGTGGTGGAATTTCGGTCCGCCATCGACTTCTGTTTTCTCCTAACCCTAGGAACGACCCGCTGTTTTCGATGATGATTTCTTCAATTTATTTCCGAAGGCAAGCCAATCCTTGCTCAATGTAACCCGTTATCTGCTCTAAGTCCTTGTCAGCAGGTTGATACGCCGTTGGATTGCGACGGAAAGCCTCGCCGATAGTACCTGTACCTCGGCATAATATATTCGAATGGCCAACTGACCACCAGCCGATCAGAAAAGGGCTGGTCCTTCCAGCCTGACGCTGCCTCACCTTCCGTCATCTACCTCAGAGAGCCTGTAGCCCTGTATACGTAACCGTACCGAGGTACAGCGAAATCGGCGTGTGCCGCGCGGCAACCTCCTGCAACAGATCCAGCGACACCTGGCCGAGTTCATGTGAGAAAAAGAGGAACCGTGATCGTCGAAATAGCCATCTTTGATCGCTACTTTCTTGCGTCTACGTGCCTTGAGATTATCGCTACACTTTTACTTTTCATAGCGCATTTCGCTGTAATTGACGCAGTCTGCTGTTCTTTGGGAAATACCCGCGCTCTCATGATATAAATTGTACGACTGCTTTTTTTTTTTTTTGTTCTATTTTTGCTCTTAATTGATAATTAGAGTTACGCCTTGTGTGCGTTCGGCTTCACCAAACCCTTCGTTGTGGGTATGTGTGTGCGAGTATTGCTCTGCCGCTACCTTATCGTGCCGTGGGATTAGTGCTCGAGAGCAAGGTAGGCTTCACAGCAAGACCACGATTACCTATCTTTCGTTTAACTACTTTCCCGTTTCCTCGGCGCCGACTAACAGCGTTCTCTTTTTATTTTCTTTTCCTTATTTTCTATTTTTTTTTTTTTTTTGCACACTCCGCGTCTTTAGCGGTTGTCGAGATCCTGGTTTTTCAACTTATTTCTTTTCTTTCTCTGTGTGTAGCTTTCGGGCTATCCGCCACCTCCACCTTATGTCTCTCCCTTGTCTTGGGGAAAACGCGTGCTGTACCGGGAGCGGAGAACCTCCGAGTACCGGCTACGGTGTGTGAGTGTGTGTGTGTGTGTCAGCGTGTATGCGTGTGTAGAGCGTCTGTCGCCAGCGGCGTGCTGCCTAGTTGTGTGGCTGCGTCAGCTGAGCCGGCAAAGTGTGCGTGCGCTACCTGCCCCTGCCATTTCATCCCGCGTCCTGGGCCGCGAAGCTCCGTCCTCGTGGTACAGCTAAGGCGTACTACCCAGCTCACGTACATCGCGAGTACATTGGTCGGACTCCGCCACTCTACCGGTCGTGAGTTCGATCCCGACGGGAGTCGACTGTCTTTTTTTTTTTTTTTGATTATTATTCGAAAACAATTTTTTTTTTTTTGTTTTTATCGTAAGGGTCGCAACGTAATTACCGATTTTCTGGTATTTTATTTTTGGCTCGATCAATTGCCGCATTCCTAAATACAGATCCACGTACCGTATACCGTCTCTTATACCTATACTGGGAAAATTCTAGCCTAGGATTGACGATTATAGTCCCTTTTCTGCGAGATTTGTTTTTCCATCTGTGTCCTCCGAGTAGGAAAATTGCCCGTTAGAATTTATAAGGGTAGATACTTATAGGCGTGGAATCGGGAGTAGGTATTATATGAGAGTAAATAAAGGCTGAATCAGGAATTCAGGAACGTATTGGTGATTAATTACAGGTGGGATCGGCGCTACCAGAGCCGTGGTCGGAATGAATCTGATCAACATGGACGCGGAGAACCGCGTGGTTCTCAACGTGGGAGGAATTCGCCACGAGACGTATAAGGCGACCCTGAAAAAGATCCCAGCAACCCGATTGTCCCGGTTGACGGAGGCACTGGCTAACTACGACCCCATCCTCAACGAGTACTTCTTCGACCGACATCCTGGCGTCTTCGCCCAGGTCCTTAACTATTATAGGACCGGGAAGCTGCACTACCCAACCGATGTGTGTGGACCTCTCTTCGAGGAGGAGCTAGAATTTTGGGGACTTGACTCTAACCAGGTAGAACCCTGCTGTTGGATGACGTATACGCAGGTAAATGGTCAACGTCTCCATTTTTCCGGTTCCTTTTTCTTTTTTTTTTTTTTTTTTTTTTTTTCTTTTTTACCATTTCCAAAATTTTATGCAACGTTTTGTATTCCGGGTCGTACGTTACAGCAGGTACACAGCAGTATGTTGGGTAGGTACTGATCCCTAGCAATAAATTTTTGATTGCTCTCTGGATCCCAGAATTACGAACACACATATATTGCAGAGAGAAAATGTACCGGATTTCAGGGGTTGTTCGGTCTGTTATTCTGGTGTTCTATCGTTTGCTTAGGATGGGACGGTCAAGCTTGATTTTCGCACCCAACAGTTCACTCGTCTCCTGGCAGTTAGACCACGAGTCAGTTGTCGCACCCTGAAAATCCGTAAGCCCACGGACCCGTTAAGACAATTAGATTTTCTTTCCGTGATTGCGCGTTCGTGCGCAACCGCGCCCTATATCGTATTTTCCTACTCAGCCACGTCGTCGAATTACACCGCGTTTGAAAGCTGATATATGAAATAGACAGCTTCTCCTAAAGGTTTGTAAATTTTTTCAAAAAAATTCAGAGTTATACATGGAAAAATTGTCGACTGAAGTTTTCGTTTTTTATGCAAATCCGCTTTTCTTTGATCTTTAACGAGTCAAGTCTTCTTTATAAGAATTCAAGATAATATTCGTATGCATAATTTAAAATATTTTTTCATCGCGAATTTCTCGTTTTTTTGGAACCTTGCGTTTGAGCTGCTGATTCCTCGGTACATATCTATAAATGATTCCTTCGCACTTCTCAATAAAGCAAATTTATTTCCTGCTCGTAGCTGGTATACTAAACCGAAATTCACCGAGAACGAAGGTTGGCTTCGAAATGTTAATGAAAAATGCAACGCCTTAACTCGTGCTCGGCAATGTCGAGTAATTAGGTAGACGGTGAAGAAATTCTAATCCTCTAAGCCTTCATATGTATCCCTCTAAATCCAAGGGTTCCTACATTGTGCGATAAAGAAACTCGCAATGGTCCTACGTCCGTATAGTTTGAGCAGTAGTATATATATACGCGTACCGTTATGTATTCTCGCGCATAATTAACGGTTCTCCTTAAACTGAGCTTGATCTAACTCAAACTCTTAAAGAACGTTACACACGTAGGTATATTTATATACGTATATGTAGATGATTCTACGCCAGCGGCGCACACCGTAACGTTTTTCCGTCGCAGGTAGGTATATCGATTGACCGTGCTAGAAAGAAAATAGATCAGGGACCGTAAAGTTATTCCGTATAGCACGCAAAGTAGTTCTTAACAACATGTTAACTGTAAAACTTATATTCATATATGCCATTCAATTCGGTATCACACTTTTCCTCGAATACCGAATATACGTATGTGGTACCGACCTACGTGATCTGTATATTATATACCCGACCCCCGTCAAACTCCATCATTGCTAATGGTTTTTCCTAGTCGTTTTCAACTTGTAGTAGTATATCACATAAAAATCTGATAACGGTATCTCGACTGGCAAATATACGGTACAACAAAAATTGAGTCTCAAATGGAAATCAATGTTTACTTGCTCTCTGTCCATGCAACTAGGTCATCTCTAATGCTATGCTTTTACACATGATTTCCACTAGGTACTATACGGAGCTCTTAGTCGTGCAAATTAGTATACCGTGATACTCGGGGAGAGTAAAGGATATGCACGTTCGCCAATTTAATTTAAAATTTAATCTCTATTTCGGGGGGGTTGAAAAGAGAGTAAAGAAATTCATTTACATATTTTGACATCCCCTATATTCTATAAGATCGTGCAACGGCTGTTGAAAAAGCTTATTTCGGTTTTTAGCATCGAGATACTCAAGAGACACTCGCTGTGCTGGACAGATTAGATCTTGACACGGACAAACCTAGCGACGAAGAACTCGCTAGGAAGTTTGGATTCGAAGAGGACTACCACGAAGGAACTCTTTCATGGTGGCAGAGACTGAAACCAAAAATGTGGTCCCTCTTTGATGAACCCTATTCCTCAAATGCTGCGAAGGTAAGCTGGGTTGGATGATATTTACAAGATTAGATTTGTCATCTAGCTGCAGGGAATTTTATCGATATAGTCCAAGAGCCTTGAAATTGACATAGTTCTTACGAATAATTAACTCGGTTGTCGACACCTGCAGTATTAACTATCATCAACGGTGATTAGTGATTAGCAGCCAATGCAATTGTGCATTTTTGAAAATAGCAAGTCTTCTGTAACGACGAGATTATCTTAAATTTTATTTTCTATTAAGTTATTTATAAGGTCAAGATATTTGCCGCCATTAATCTATGTCATAGTTCGAATTACATAAATCCTAGAATCGCGACGCAGTTAATAATGGGGACACGTGCGGTGATTAATATTCGTCAAACTTTGATAAACGGCGTTTATCTGAAAACGTAGCTATTAATTTTTGTAAAATGAATATACATTTTAAACAGTTATATCTCACGGTGAAGAAATATACAAACTTTGTTAACAAAATTTGTATCTCATTGACTTGAGTCGAATTTAAATCATAAAAAAAACGAAGAAAAAATCCTGTGATGGATGATGACGGAATTTGATTCCGCAATAAAAAAAAGAATCCGGCGCTGTTCCTCGAGTCTCGTGTTTCCATCAGATTCGCGTGATTTGAATAACCTCTCCAATAGATAGACAGATATATAGGTATATAGGTATATGTTTATCGTCTTAGACTTGGCGTGGAAGACGGGAACGCTAAGGCATCTCAGGGCTCGTCGCCCTCGGAGGGTCGTTCATCGGAAAACAAATAATCTTGTCTCTTAGGTCTCTAGAGAATCAAGACACTCTTGAATGTCCGACCCCCTAGGTTCTCGACGATTGAACTTGATCCACTTGTCCAGAATCGATAATATTATAAGTTCACTCCTCTTGATTCTAAAACAAGTTGCTAGGAAAGTCGCCCAGTTTGGGGAGGGCTCCTAATTTGGGGAGGTCGATATCACAGTCGATAGACTAGCTGCTATCAATTTTTGACTCCGTTACACCCAACTTACTGATATAAGACGTAGAAATCGCGCCTCCTAAAATAAGGAAACCCTCCCCAAATTTGGCGATATTTTACTACCTATTCAACGCCTTGGAGTTATGGCGAAGTGCAATATAGTCTCCCGTGTTACAGATCATTGGTGTGATATCCGTCTTCTTCATATGTGTGTCGATACTATCGTTTTGCCTGAAAACGCACCCGGACATGCGTGTGCCTGTTATAGTGAACATGACCGTATACGACGGTAACAATACGAGGTGGGCATTGGACAAATCCCAAACTAACGCCCACGATGCATTTTTCTACATCGAGTGTGTATGCAACGCTTGGTTCACCCTGGAGTTCGTTATCCGTATAGTGGCTAGTCCGGACCGATGCGAGTTCATAAAGAGCTCGGTAAACTTAATCGATATGATAGCTACATTGAGCTTTTACATAGATCTCGCACTCCAGAAGTTCGCCTCGCACTTGGAGAACGCGGACATTCTTGAATTCTTCAGTATTATCAGAATCATGAGACTGTTCAAGTTGACGAGGCACTCATCAGGGCTAAAGATCCTGATTCAAACGTTCCGAGCATCAGCCAAGGAGCTGACCCTCCTGGTCTTCTTCCTCGTTCTCGGTATCGTCATATTTGCTAGTCTCGTATACTACGCTGAGAGGATCCAGTCCAACCCAGAGAATGACTTCAAAAGCATACCCCTAGGATTATGGTGGGCTCTGGTCACCATGACCACAGTTGGTTACGGGGACATGGTGCCGAAGACGTACGTAGGGATGTTTGTCGGTGCTCTTTGCGCCCTAGCCGGTGTACTGACGATCGCACTCCCGGTTCCCGTAATCGTGAGCAACTTCGCAATGTACTATAGCCACACGCAAGCTAGGGCTAAACTTCCGAAGAAAAGGCGTAGAGTACAGCCGGTTGAACAGCCGCGGACGAGGGCACCCGGTGTTCCAAATACCGGAGGTCCTGGCGGAGGCGTTCCTGGATGTGGTCAACAGGTAGCCCTGCTTCCTCCAGGAGGTTGTGGAGGCGGTGGACCACTTGGAGCACAAAACAGACGTATGAACGCCATAAAAACCAATCACCCCAAGGACCCGTTCGCGTCTAAAGCAGGTAAGAGCATGCTGGAGGAGTAAGGATTATCTGCATTCAAATTAATCATCCCAGTTTTTCGGATGTTTCAAACATTCCAAAGTGGGATATTATAACGAAACTTTATAACTGCCCGAGTCGAAATTTAACGCCTCATTAGAACCTCAAAATTTTACCGTTGGGAGGTTTTTGAGGGTCTAGAGAGGTTTATTTTGTATGGGAATTGAAACCCTCTTTAGCGCCTAAAACTCGTAGTTACCAGACAAATGCAGCATTTTAGGGTCAAATGAGGATCTCACGAGAACCTCGCGAGAACCTCGTAGAACCCGGCTCCCTAGTAGAAATCTCGGTAGAAGATTGGGCTAGCCGTCATATCGGAGCCCGTAATTTATTTTCGTGCAATTAAAAAGTAATGATAGTAGAAAAAAAAGTAGCAAATTTTACGAATTTTATCGTCAATTGACCGAACCTACGCATTATATCGATGAAACCGCATTTTACATCCATTGAAAAAACCGCCGCATTATTAGTCCCCGCCGGGATTTGAACCCACGTCCGCTTGATTTCTAGTCGCACGCCCTAACCACTACGCTAAACTACCATATGGCATGGGACTCAACACTTTCTTACTTGTTCAGGGCCTATCAAAGTGTCAAGTTGTTACTCGAGATATTTCAATGACATCAAAATGTTTCATTTGCAGGGCTAGATTAAAGTCCTTGCATATTTTATTACGATTAATTACTGAATATTATGTGATATATTTTTTGTTTACGCGGTCATATGTGTTTATCCGAATTAAATATACCATTTTGATGTAAAAAAAATGTTTCAGAAGGTCCACTATAATTTTTATGTTTATTTCGGCAATTTTTTTTTTTAGTTAAAACAACATAAATTCACTCACAGTGGCAAATCGTTCTGTCGCAAGAACTAAAAACAGTGTTGAAACTAGCGTAAAAATTTTACTTCGTTTCCAGGAACATTTTTTTTTTCTCTAACAGTGTAACCTATGTATTTCATATTTTACAAATCCGGTAAACCGATCGAGCAGTGATATTGGGATTTATTATTGTATAATCCACAACTGATCCTGATAGGCGCCTTTGTGTTGTCAATTAAGCCTAATTACCGAACAAATTTCTACACGGAAATTTTCAGTAAAACGATTTACTTGAATTTTGACTTATTGCAAAAATGTATTTGCTGCAAGTAAATTTTTATCTGTGGCAGCCAAACTATATTTGTGACAGTGAGAAGATTTGTTCACTTTAAATATATTTATTCCGTAGATTCTGTTTCCGCCAATTAGAGATTTTTTTGAAGCAAATACATTTTTTTATTGTTACGAAAGAAATTGGGTTGCCAAAGATGAAAATGTACTTGGTGAAAATTATATTTTAAACAAAGTCCAGATTCAAATAAATCATTTTCTGAGTGTAGATTTCAATATTTATTATCATTCGAGTATACTCGACACTTGATCGAGCTCTGTGAGTATCAAAATAGGTCCTCAATTATGACTGCGGAGGACTTGGAGGTCCTAAACGGACTCTCGAGGTCGATCGGTGTTCAAAGAGGTGCATATGTACGCTATGAGTACTAAAGTAGGCGCTAAATTTTGGCTACGGAGGGCCTGGAGGTTCAAAATAGGCGCTTGAGGTGATAGCGGGGTCTAAAGAGGTTGAGGTAGATGCTGAGAGGATCAAAATAGGGGCTAAATTTCGACTCGGGTGTGAACGAGATTAGATTTACCTCTTTTTAATACCTTGTAATAACTTGTAATCTAACGAAGTGCATTTTTAAGCTTCTCTAGAGACACTAGAGCACTTAGTGCTATAACGTTAACTTAACTGGAAAGCCGCAGAGCCAATTGACTGCTTCAATGTCAATATCTTCAAGTCACGTTGAACAGTTTCAGAGCTAGTGCTTCTTGAGCGAAAACAATGAATAGAATTCGCCGATCAAGATGGACTCATATATGATATAATATAATTATATACGTATACTTTCGCGTCTGTACGGCCTTTTCGATTATATCATTGGTATACCATGCATGGGTGAAATATTTGATTTGCAGTCGCGTCCCCCTAATGAATTATAATATACAAGAATTCGCGGAAGACTTTGATACTTGACTGTGAAATCTGAATATTTGATAAACTTCCCGACCAATTAGTTGCCGCTATAGCTATAGCTAGTCGCAAGGAGTCAAACCCACATATAGTGACTAAATTACTTTTCGAAGGTGGCATTACGCCCATTGGCTTTGACGCGCTTCGTCAAATTTACTCAAAGTTCATCCAAAGTTAAATAAGATTAGCTGTGAGCACGGAAACCCCTTTAAATATTCATATTTAAAGGTCAACCAGGTAAACGGAGCCGGCCTTACCGCTCGCGCGGTATGCAATCCGCAGGTGTACCCCAGATGTCCGACAGACTTACCCCGTTACTTAATTTACCTAACTCTTCCTTCTCTTCACCGAAAGAAATTCATATATAAAATAATTATTGAGGAATAATCCTGCAGGCCGCACAGACCGCGTCAGTTACGAGCTTATTAGGTATAAGTGTATACCTATACGCGATACGATAACAGGTGAATTCAATATATCTGGTAATCGGCTATGTGGTTATACATAGATAAGGAATATCAGTGAAACTTCAATTTTCCTGCGGCTTATAGGCTCGCATCAGTGTAACAGGAAAAAAAATAACATATACCATGTACAGTGACGATAGTGATATCTGTCCGTACTCTAGTCTTTTGTCTCTTTTTATCCTTCATGGACAGATTCCACTATCGTCTGTGTATGTGTACAGGTCGTATATTATATATGTAGGGGAGAGCGGGGCAAAGAGGGCACCTCCGTGAAATTTTCGAAATTAAATTTCAAAAAAATTAAATTCCTTCGGGAAACGATTTTTCTTGAAAACAAAAAAACAAAAAAAGTCGAAAATTTTCCAAGAATTTTTTTTTTTTTTTTGCCGAGCTGCCCTCTTTGCCCCGCTCTCCCCTATAACCTTTGGTGTCGACGAGGGTGTTGCAAGGGTGCAAGGTGCGCAGGGAAGGCTAAAGGGGTGCTCTAGATTTTTTTTCTCCTTTTTTCTCGTGGTTTTTAGACGAAGGCCGGAGGAACTCGAATCTGCGAACCAACGGGACCAAGACATCCGGAGATTTGGGTTAACGTTGACACTCTTCTTCGTCGAGTATCTGCTGGCTGCGACCTCGAACGCGAGTCCTTTACCTAGGGAGGACTGTACAGAACGGATAATCACGTGGAAGGAGAGAGAGAAAGAGAGAGAGAGAGAGTATGTGTGTGTGAATGAATGAGCATGCTTGTGTGTGAAAAAGAGAGAGAAAAAGTAAACGAGAGAGTGTATTATTGAAAACCGCGAGAAAAGGAGATACAAGATATTAAATAAAAAAAAAAGGGATCCTTCGTCCCTACGGCCACGTCGTATAAATATATATTTAAAAAATATAGTTAAAAAATTGTGTATAACAAATGATTCGATCGATCAATAATGAATCTTATATCAATCGCTCGCTCGATCGATCGAGAGATCGTTAAATCAATCAATCAATCAATCAATCAATCAATCACGACCACGTAGCGTGTAGCACCTTATGCCCTCCCCAACCTTCTGCCCCCTCTAACCTTGACCTTGACAACCCTTCGCCCCATGCAATGAACCCTTTTTAACGCCTTTCAGCGGTTACGTACGAAAAATCGATAAGCGATTTTTTTTTTTTTTTACTGAAGAATTAATAAAGTAAAAAAGCGATCGAAAGACGAAAAAGGAAAGAAAAAAAAAAATCGCTTTATGATTTTTGCGGAACAGCCGCGCCGATATCACTTTATGCGCACCCTGATGCCGCCGGGACCAATCAGACGCCCCCAACCCTTACCCAAACCCTATCCCACTGAAATTAACATTTTTCATCGACACATGACACGAACCCTAATTGTTACCTTCAACCTGCACTATGGAAGAACGGGAATTCCCCTGATCGTTTTCGGAGTTTATAGCTTGATGATGATACCTAATCGTTGATAAATGGCGCACTGAGACATAAACACGAAGGGAGATTACATATAAGGGTAGAGGGAGAGAAACGGAAAGAAAAGAGTTATATACCGTGAGTTAGTTGAATGAGATGTGTCATATATGAGATGATGAGATACCGATACCAGTGACCGATGTTTTTTTATATATTTGTATTTATACTGATAAATATATGTATATAGGTAATAGCTGATATCGGTGAAGGCGCAGTGAAACAATTAAGGGAACAATGATATAAGAATGTAAGGGAACAATATGGAATATTCGATTAAGAGTCAATGGAAGAAAAATAATAAATGAAAACAAAAAAAAGAAAAAAAAAAAAAAAAAAAAAAAAACAGAAAAATAGGAAAAATCGAAAAAAATAAATAAATAATTAAACAGAAAACGAAAATCTGCACCGATTGAATTTTAGTCAAGTATAGGTATATCTATTATAGTAGTATATAGATATAATTCGAATTTTTATGAAAATTTACCAAAGTTCTTATCGAGACGTAATAAAATATAGTACATACCTATATGGGTTCGATTTAAAAACAATATTATATGTATACTTGGCACTAAATTCGCGTAAATAGCCGATCGCTCACCGTATACCGGCCATCATCATATATGTTTATGTATATACAAACACATTATATATATATAGGTATATGGTCGATATATTAATCGGTGGGCATCGCGATCAGTATTATTATCGTTAAAAGCTATATATTAAACATACAACGCGTTAACATGGTTTAAATACTATAACTATAACAGTAGTAATCGCAATAAAAATCTATACTACCTATATAATAGGTATACGTATATATATAATACGCGTTGCAAAATACGAGTAAGCTGCCGGCCCAACTAAAAACATATCTCCTATACTTTCTTTCGAGTGTATAATAATAATATTACAATAAAAAGTTATATACTACGCAGAAAAAAAATAAATAAAAAATAAAAAAATAAATAAATAAAATAAAATAAAATAAAATAAATTCACATACACGATATAAAGACACACGGATTTTATAGTCTATTTAAATATATATATATATGTATGTATTATTGTGTATCGATACCTTATGCACACTTTATCATTCTAGTTTAAATACATATTATACTACTCACATACGTAACATTTAACATATATATATATATATATATGAATATACATATGTTATATGTATTATGTATTATGTAGGTATATATAAATATAATATACGTACTATACGCGAAATTGTTCTCAAGGTAAATTGCGGGTAAGACGAATACCTCGAACCCTTACCTATTTTGACACCCTAATTCTCCCTATCGCACCCTCTACAGAGGGAACAATCGGTGCCAGGACTATATTGTAGTCCCCGTTCTTCCATAGGATTTCTTTTTGTTTTCAATTTTTTTTTTTTTTCTCTTCTGATAGCCGAGAAGGGAGACGACGTATATATAGGGGTGAGTGGGGCAAAGAGGGCATCTCGGTCAAAAAAAAAAAAAATTCTTGGAAAATTTTCAACGTTTTTTTTTTTTTTCAAGAAAAATCGTTTCCCGAAGGAATTTTATTTTTTTAAAATTTAATTTCGAAAATTTGGCGGAGGTGCCCTCTTTGCCCCGCGCGCCCCTATATATATATATATATTAGGGTGGTCCTTATTTAGGGCTCCGACGAATTTTTTATCCGACGCCCCCCAAATCGACTCCAAATAATTCAAAAACAATACCCTAATTTTTTCAGATTTTTATCTAGACTCTAACCCCTCCCACCGAGAGGGTGGATTTCCCCATTTGAAATACACGTGTTTTGGCCATATTCTCAGGATATATTTTATTCTAAAAGTAAAAACTTTTAGAAAAATCTGTAACTGCGAGATTTTAGTGTTCATTGGTGCTACTATTTGAGAAAAAAATCAAATTATCATACGGGTCAATCTAGACGAATTGCACACCCTTCATTTGAGAAAAAAGAGCAGATTAAAGGGTGTGCAATTCGTCTAGATTGACCCGTATGATAATGTGGTTTTGTCTCAAATAGTAGCACCAATGAACACTAAAATCTCGCCGTTACAGATTTTTCTAAAAGTTTTTACTTTTAGAATAAAATATATCCTGAGAATATGGCCAAACACGTGTATTTCAAATGGGGAACTACATTCTCTCGGTGGGAGGGTTTAGAGTCTAGATAAAAATCTGAAAAAATTAGGGTATTGTTTTTCAATCATTTGGAGTCGATTTGGGGGGCGTCTAATAAAAAATTCGTCCGAGCCCTAAATAAGGACCACCCTAATATATATATACATATATGTACGTTGTCACCGTCACCGTCGACAAGACATATTTAACACGTCAAACAATATACACCCTCCTATTCCTATACTCAAGCCCGGCGACTTAGAAATTTCCCAAGTGTGGAATTTATATTCGGCCGCGGGGGGGGGGGGGGGGGGGGGGGGGAGGGAGGTGGAGGAATTCAAATTTTATTTAACATAACGAATAATGAAGATATTTATTGTAATTAAAAATTGCAGGTAATGGTTACACTTAGACATGCTTAGGCCTAGTAGGCTAAATTTGAACTAAGAAGGTTACTGATACTACAACAACGGTATGCCCGAGGGATAGTAGATTTCGATGGTTTTCCATTTTTTTTTTTTTCCTACTTTAGGATTTTTTTCATCATATTTTTATCTCAAATCCTCAGGTATGGAATACCATACCTCAGAAATTTCAGAGTATGGTTCACTCCATACCATCCATACGTAAGTCGCCGGGCTTGCCTATACTTACCCCGCGCCTCCTTCGAGTATAACTTCCATAACTTTATATATGTGTACATGACGTACTGCATATAATAAAGAAAAAGAAAAAGAAAAAGAACACGAAAGAAATATGTGTAGGTATATGTATATAAATTGTAAATGAATAATATATTATGTATAATAAGGACCATGCAGTTTGGCCATATATATAGCGCATATACCTATATACGTGAGATCGCGTCGCACGAATCGCGCTATATAATACATTAATATACCTATACCTATAATATACTTATATATCTATATACGCGTCAAGCACAAAATTTTTGTGAAACCATATCCGCGGCGAGTTAATAGCACGCGCGCACTACACACACAACCACACCGATAATCCACAACCACGTAATACCTAACACGTCGCACGACCTTCACGAGATATAAAAAAAAAATATATATATATATATATATAAATAAATAAATAAATAAATAAATAAATGAAGAAGAGCTAAGAAAATAGACGGGAAATTAAAATTTTTTAAAATCATCACAGGAGCGACGCATTATAATACACCGCGAGACACGTTTAACATATAGAGGAGTCGAAAATCGGTGGGCACCTCGGCTAAAAATTGATAAAAAAAAAAAAAAACAACATTTTTTTCCCTTCAAATTATTATTATTTTTTTTTTTTTTTTACCAATTTTCAACTGAATTGACCACTTTGCACCGGCTCCCCTAGATATACCTATGTATTTACTATACGTGATACATATACGCGGCGCATACAAGTACCAATATACAGTAGTACCTATACACATATATATATACGCGCACATGCGTTAAAAACGAGATGAATAAACGCAATCTAAAACACTGTCACACTAATTCACGTCATCACCCTTTCGATAATATTAATTCGCAGCTAGATTAATTTCTTACAATGACGTCGTTTAGTGATTCTATATATATTGTACCGTTATTGTCATTACAATTGAAAATTGTTGTTATACTATTGTGATTTTTATTATTATTTAAAATAACGCCGTTCATGGGACTCTGATTATTCTGATTATTATTATTATTATAAATAATAATACTGTTATTTATTTATTATTATCATTATTATTATTATTATTATTATTATTATTATTATTATTATTATTGTTATTATTATTATTATTATTATTATTATTGCCAAGTATCGCAAATAAGAAATGCAAATAATGAATCATTATTATAACGATTATTATAAGTATTAATAATAAATAAAATAAATTATATATATATTATACCGCCAGCGTCGTGCTGCGTTTATTAATAACTATAGCTGGTTTGTAAATAAATAATTTGACTCTTTGAATTTACTATAAGTCATTCATTTTTTTCTATACGTATATATACCTATACATACTATACTCTCATTCATCCCTAAATTAGAATTTTTTTATTAATCATTCAACAATATGAAGGGTGCAGCAAGGAAAGTAAAAACTCAACAATCATTATATCAATTAGTAATAGAATTTGACTTTATTTGACTATCATATTATATTTCTATAATAATACTATATATTATTTAGGTACTAAGTTTGTGTCGAATTTAACAAGTGAACGTATAGGTATGGACTATAAATTAATTAGTAAATTATATTCTTAAGAAAAAATCAAATAGTATACGTATACCCATCTCCGATCTATGCTGGACCAATTTCTTCGAGAAAAATAATCGTTATTACGAAGCTCGAATATATTAGAAAAAAAATACAGTGACGAGCTTCGAGTAACAATAAGTTAATGCACATTGTTATAATATTGCTTCTCAAACCAGCTACGATCGATATTCAATTAAATCGAGTGAAGAAATCGCGAGTCAGCCACGAGCTACACTTTTATTTTTATTTTTTTTTTTTTTATTGAACGAGATATATCCGGGAGGAACTTTTGTTCGTATAAATAATGGTATAAATAAATACATAAATAAATAAATAAGTAATTATATCATTTTAAATATACTTCAAAGTCATTGGCATCGGGTTGTCGAAAATTGATCAACTGGCATTATATACGGCATCAATTCCCGCAAGGTAGCTGCTCGTAGCTGAGACACATACCGACGTTCTCCTCTGATGAGAGACCGTTATCTTCACCTGGACCAAAAGCTACCCGGATGTGAAACGGCGTCGCAGACGTTTCTACACGACAGTTTCCTTCACTGTCAATTTCACCCGGATTGCATAATGAATTTCCACAATGTTCCATGTCGCATATACCAGCGCCATCGTTTCCAGGCTGGAATCGAATATGCACAGATATATTTGCGTGTTTATTATATCAATGAATCTTATATCTTATCATCACAGTGGTAAAATTGTGATTAATTATTCGTCAATACTCACTGTAATGAATTCTTCGAAATCACACGGAATTAATACACGATCTCTGCACCTTGGTGCGCTTCCGAAAACAACAGGACCAGTACCAGATCCTTCGCCTTGTTCAATCTGGTCTACGGGTATTCCCTGGTCATTCGATGCTGCTCTGGTGAATCGAGGAGGACCAATTCTAAAAGATTCTGAAGAACAGGGCGCGTAGGCGATACTGCACATCCCTCGCTCTTGACGTACACAAAGAAGATGATCTTGACCGGCGAGATAACGCCCGTTAGGCAAGTAGTTCAGGGTGCGTAAATTTCCTCTTGGAGTATCGTGGTATTGAAGACATCCGGCAGGAGCCCTTTGCTCAAATCCAACTTGGGTTACTCGCATCTCCCACATTCTCGATTGCAGGGAAGACGGTAGCCGGAAGTCCAAAGTTATCGGGCCTTCGTCAACGTCGACGTAAACTTTAGACAATTAGTTATTTGTTAATCATATATTAGATCACATCAGGTCAGCTTCTGCTGAAGACCAGAAAACGTGGAGATTCATTGAAATAAGTAAAAATCAGTTCCGACCATGGGACAATGCTTTTGTTATATCAACAAGCTGATAAAAAGTAAAAGTAAAGAATCCGAGCGATGTAGGTTCATCAATATGCATGACTGACTTGTTCGTTTTTTACGAGGTAAAATTTACTTATGCTAGAGGATCAGCTAGGTGAAATGAAAGCTCATGCAATATAGCGTGGCGAGAGAGTTTAACCGAATTATCGACACTATCGAGCTCATGATTTTCTAATTTCCTTCAGAATTAGATGCAGTCGCCAAATGTCGGCTGATGCATATATAGGTAGGTACAACCTATAACCAGTATGTATGTAGGTATAACGAGTGGCTCTACACGAAGCACGCAAAAGGTTGAACTTATCGGAAAATTGGATGTTCAATTTGATACAGTTATATGGCACGTCAATCGAACATATCGTGCATGCAGTCTAAAAATAATTCCTCTTCGCGTCGATTACTTCTCTATATGCACCAGATTGAATGTTTTTAATTGGTTATTGCAGAGCTATGATGCAACTTGCGTGAATTATTAACGAATACAAAATAAACTCTATAAATTCCATAAGATCCTGCAAACGGTTTCCTGAATCGATTTAAAAATTCGAAATGTTCAAACACAATCGGGAACGTAAAGCAATCGTTATATTTGTACCTATTTTTTTTTTTTTGTTATTTTTTCATTTTTTTGTAAGAAATTTCGATGAAAAATGACGCCACGTTATAGTTTGGGGCGATATAAGTATAAAGAACTGAAAACTGCAACGTATTAAGAATGCATCATGAATTGTTGGTGCAGGGTTGATGATAAAGCGAAAAAAGTCATTTCAAACGATTGAAACCGGTCCCATTATAAGATACCCATTAATTGGAATATTATCACGTGGATCAGCTACCAAGAAATACTAAAGTTTCATTTGAATTTCGCTCACGTTTCTGTCTACATAATATATTGAGCGAGGTGGGGGTCAACGATGCAAATTCAACGATGAGCCGGTTCTCGAACCTGTGACATCTGCATTTTACATCTATGACCCCTTTTTTTTACTCTCATTAAACATTGAGTGGTGCACGCATTTGCTTTAAAAATATATATATATATATATATTAGACCGGTTCAAAAAAATCGACTATTCTTTTTCTTACAATTTTCGCATTGAAATACTTTCGGGGGGCTGAAAAAAGATGCCTGTTAAAAGCGGAGCTCTTAATATTAAGATTTAGAGGTCGCTCATCGCGGATTTCTATTTTCCATTTGAATAGCATAGGAAATTTTTTTTTTTTTTTTAATAATTTTTTAGCTCACAAACCAATGAACAAATCCAAATGACTCAAACATATTTTCATAGGAAATCGAACACTCTACAAAAAGCTTCTCTTATCATTTTTTGATAAATTGACTCCTTCCAAAGTTATTCAAGGTCAAATTTCGATTTATAGTTGAGATAATTATTTTTTTTTGTGATTTTTTTTCCGCAATGATAGATACATTTTTTAGAGTGTTCAATCCCCTATCAAAATATGTAAGAGTCATTTGGATTCGTTCATTGGTTTGTGAGCTACGAAATTCTCAAGAAAAAAAAATAAAATTCCTATGCTATTTAAATGGAAAATAGAAATCCGCGATGAGCGACCTCTAAATCTTAATATTAAGAGCTCCGCTTTTAACAGGCATCTTTTCTCAGCCCCCCGAAAGTATTTCAATGCGAAAATTGAAAGAAAAAGAATAGTCGATTTTTTTGAACCGGTCTAATATATATATATATCACCATGATCGCATTCCAATGCAAAAATATCTTTTCCAAAGAATATGTGTTAATACTCTTTTAAATATCTGTCGCTATTATACCCGGACCCATTTTAAACGTGCGTCGTTTACATGCCAAATAAAAAAAAGAAAGAAAAAACAGAAACGGGCGATAATATACCTTATATTATCGCTTACCGCTTACCATTTTTTTATATTATCGCTTACCATGTTGACCGCTGTTCCATCCACAGATATTCAAGCTTCTTATGCCAGTTCGAATCTCCATTATGTCCGTATCGCAGATACCAGTTCTCCGGTTAGGCTGACCCTGGGAAATAATTAAGTATGATAAAGAGGTGTTTGACATTTTTTTTTTTTGTTTCATTAATCCAAACTATTTGTTGTATTGCTTACGATATTGAAGTGCAAAAAGTCAATTCGCAGTTGACTGACTTGAGGATCTATTTTCTTAACGGTCAACGAACAGTTCATCGACTGGTCAATCAAGTTGGGGAATCCCGGACTCGTGACGTAGGTCAAATTGTTCTGTACCTCTTCTCCGCAGCTCGTTGTAACTGAAACAAAAAGAAACAAGTTCTTGACGAGAGAGGGCTACACACTATACGCTCAGAAATATAATAAAGAAATCGATGTCACTTTTCAAGCCGCGATCCTCTACCTATAAGGGTTTTCTTTTTCTTTTTTTTTTTTCTTGTTTTTTTCAAAAAGAGAATAAAACAGTAGCTAGTTCTATTCTTCCCTCAAGGGTCCAAAAACCCCTCTATCACTCTAACATTTATAAATCCGATACTTTGAAGATATTCTTGACTCATCTATGCGCGATATTCTTACCAGAGAGAAAGAATACCGTTGGCAATAAAATATAGCGCGATTTTAGCCGAAAAGGTGCTGGTTATTTCATAGGAATGAAACAGCCGAATAATCTATACTAGCAATGAAAATCATCAGGAAAGTGTAACTGTACATGAGAGAACATTCAATAACGCAGAATATAATTACTTAAGCTTAAGGAATAATTCCACACAAACAAGTTGGGCGACTTTCAATCTCAATTATTTACCGTTGTTAGTGGTTCTGCCTTTTGCAGATATTTGGCTCTCGATCATTTTGAAGTCAGGCTTATTAAGGTCTCGGTGATAATTATTACCACATTAAAAATTCTGTATTAATCGTAAATAAACTTATTTTCTGCGATTTTTTTTCATACTTACATATGCAACAAACTCCAAAACCAAGGGCACAAGGCCCGTGTGATTTTCCCTGCTGAATCCGGCACTCATAAGTATTCATGCAGATGCCTACCCTCCGCTTGTCTTCGGACAAACATTCCTCCTCGACAGGTATAGGGAAAAAGTTCAAAACTAAAAAAGAAAAGAAAATCTGACGTTACAATCTCTGCAGTTTCAAAAAATTTACTTCACAGTATTTCAAATTTCTCGACGACCGATCAACTATATAAATTCAATTTGAAGATTACTTTCACATCGTTCATCGACTTGTAACCGATTTATAATGACGAGGATAATTACCATCAGATTATAACTTATATGTCATACTCACCACGTGGATCGCCACCACCGCCGTCGAAGAGATCAAAGGTGTGAGAGGGTTTGCTTGTTGCAAGAGACCAAAAGTTGAGAGTTGGCCAAGCGATAGCGGAGCTCAAAAATTCGAATATGAGGAGTATTCCTATTCTTGAAATGTTGTCCATAGCTCTTCAGACAATAAGAAGTCGTATCGATAGGTATAATTAAGTTATCTTACTTAGTCAGAGAATCGTGTAACTGCAGTGTATCTCACCTGTTGCAAAGTCAGTCGGACTCCCCGGTCACTTTGCCAGCTCTCGGAACGATTCGACGACTCTCTCAAGGTCTCCCACTAACCCGGAAGACACTCAGAGAACTAGGTGAACATTCCCCCCCATTTCTCCACCCCCTCTCTTTCATCGAAGTCGCTTATACAGAGATCTTAATACGCAGGATCATTATCTGAAATGAAAGAGTCGCCGGATTCGAACAGATCATCATATTAGGTATAGTTATACACCTATACACATGGCGTAACTTTATGGAAAATTATACAACGGTCTTAATTTTGGAATCATTTCGAAAGTATTTAGGATCTTCACCATAAGAAGAACAAAAATTGGTACCGGATTAGCGCTTCCTTCAAAATTGGCTACGTGTCTCGAACACTTATCCAACGCGTTTTTGCATTGCGATTAACTATAGATATTAGTTGTTTTTAATTAATTGTTTATAGCCTTGTTTATTCTTCGAGAGTGACTACAAGCATTAAATACGTAATTTAAAAGCTATCAGTCTGCATTCGTCAAAACTGCGTCGCGGAACGTCTGCACCTTATACATAACAAGAATATGTAATTTCCTAAAGGACACCTGTGTTTTATAATTACGATAGCTCTTTCTTCTAGTGCAAGAAACTATAATCTTCATTTGACTTACCGTAATAATTGATGTTGCTCATTCTTTGTCTTTTTTTTTTTTTATTTACCATTTTATTGATTTTTATGTCAGGAAAACAACGATGTCTGGTGAAACAGCATATACATACTTACGACGAAGAGTATAATATAATGATCCAACTAATTCCTACCCCTACTTTGAATATTATTTCTAAATTTCAGAAAAAATGCTAATAATGCAATCCATCTGGGGTGTTAATTTCATGTTTATATCTCAATTATGGGGGGATGATGGCATGTAAATACCTATGCCAGTGAAATAAGAATGCTAAGATCGTAAAATTAGGAATATATACCTCGAGCACGGTAAGAGGTATAAAAATTCTTGAGAAGAATTCCGGAGAATTGTATCAGCCAGGTTTTTGTCAAATAAATTCGAAATCACGCACGATCACGCGTATACGTCCACAATTGGCATAGTATTAGATATATTTGATGCGTCACCATCCGGTGACGCACGTACTTCAAGGGTTGAAGTTAAGTGGAATAAACTTGTGTAAGTGAAAAGGCGGGCGTGTATTTTTTTTCCTTTTTTATCTCCTGAATCGTTCGTGCGTCAATTCTGCGGTATGTAGTGAATCCCTAATCAGATCACGTAGGTTGTATCATTTGATAAAATTTAGTCAAAACAATATTCTCATATACCCTAGATTTATTGCGAACTGATAAAACTATATAATACTCGATAAAATGTATAATCACAGCTCTAGCATGTGGCTCTATGAGCAAAATAAATTATAGATATATATAAGTAATACGGGGTCTAATCTAGTCATTAGAACAAACAGCTACGACATCGTGACAAGCACATCGTAGTATAGTTTAAAAAAAGGGGGGAGGGGGGGGGACTTTTAGGAGACAATTATCAGAAATATGCAAATTTTAATTGAAAGTGTAATTATCTTTTATACTTCGAACTCGATATTTCGAAAACTATAGTGCCGGACGTGAATTCAAAGAATTTATACATTTGAATTCTAATTAATCAAAATTTGACACGATGAATTTAATTTACAAAATTCTTTTTAAACTCAAGTTAGTCAATTTTCAATTTTTAAAATAAATAAATAATTGAATAAGAAAAAAGAACTTTGTGTATATTTGAAAAAAAAAAAAAAAAAAAAAAAAAAAATGATTCAAAACAAATTAGGATTGTCTGGTCGAAGACTATATAGGAAATTAATGAAAAATAATGGTTTTAGATGTATGATAATAAAATACAATGTTGAATATGTTTAATTTATATTATAGGTTTATTAATCATTAATATTATATTTGTGTATATATATATGGGTATATATATATATATATTATATTAGTGTATATATATTATACATATAAATATACACAAATATATAGGTATATATATTTACTTATGTATAGATGCTTCGTATGTATATATGTATAATGTATAATGATGCTTACTTCAAAGTATTCAGGCGTTTCATAATTTATACGAAAAAGCGCAATAATATATCCATGATAATAACATTCATGGTTCATTGTTACTAATCTGTCTTAAACAATCGACAGATAACAGAGAAACAGAAATCTTCAAGAAGAAAAAGAAACAAGAAAACAAAAAAAAAAAAAAAAAAAAATAGGAATAAGGAGAGAAAAGAGAAAAGAAAAAAAACACGAACCACAAAACTCAGAGTAATCTGTGATAGCTACATACAGCGTGCACTCATCATCATAATAATAATAATAATAATGATAATAATAATGATAATGATAATAATAATGATAATAATGATAATAATAATAATAATAATAATAATAATAATAATAATAATAATAATAATCAATAAACTTCATCAATTCTGTTTAAGCTTAGCAAAGTCAATTTCTGCATAACTAAAACCTTCCTGTGGTGGTAGAGGGGAAACTGGTGGAGCCCCATCAACTTCAGGAAGATCTAGTCTAGCATAATGCAGAATACCAGCTCCTGGTTGTAGTTTTTCATATCCCTCACTATCAAGCGGAGATGGAGTCGGGGTTGGAGTTGGAGTTGGTGTAGGTGTAGGGGTAGGAGTTGGAGTTGGTGTAGGGGTAGGAGTATCGTCGAATAATTTAGGAGACGACGGTTTATTTTGCACCGGTTTGAACACACAAGGATTAGGACATGTAGCTGTAGGAGAGGCAGTAACTAGTCGCGGTTTACCGATGGTAAATTCCGCCAAACGTTTTGTAATAGGTATTAAATTTTGATCTTGTGAAACGTTTGAACAAGATATTAAACGGCTGGTTGTTGTTTCCTTGGCCGTTGAGTTAATAGGATTATTAATATCGTTCACTTTTCTAGACAATGAATTTTCTACCATTGAAATGGGATTGGGTACAGAGAGCTTTCTTGTAGGTCGCATAACGGCGTATTCACCAGCTGCCGAATCGTCAA
Source organism: Tenthredo mesomela (assembly GCA_943736025.1). Taxonomy (NCBI): domain Eukaryota; kingdom Metazoa; phylum Arthropoda; class Insecta; order Hymenoptera; family Tenthredinidae; genus Tenthredo; species Tenthredo mesomela. The sequence continues at coordinate 50,351,786 of OX031013.1, forward strand.
TTGAAGATTTACCGACCTCTTGTTGTGGATTGAACGGTTTCATAGGTGACTGAGGGCTGTTTAAAGAGAATGGAAATATCGTAGCCGAAGAACCGGTCGGTGTAGCTCTTGGAGGTGAGGCTGGTGTACTAGCCAAACTTTCAGTCGTCAGACTTCCATTCAATGGCAGAAAACTTGGTGTTTTTACAGGCTTACTTCCGGCCTGTATTGCGATCGGTTGTGAACGCGACTTCTCCTTTCTACTAGCACCTCTCACCCTCCGATGACTCCGAGTCTCCGTAACAGTGCTCATGTTCATATTGATGTAATCTTGTTCCGGAGTAACGCCTGGGCTTGGCCTAGCTTTGAACGACATTTCAACATAGCCATCCGGGGGACGTCTGGGTTGCGGCAAGTCGACCGGTGCCGTTCTTGTCACTCCTGAATCAAATAATCAATTATAATATCAATCATGATACAAAAGCTGGCAAATGGGAAAGTTTTAATGATTTGAATAACCGAAATCTTACCTGGAGGACCATTCATTTGCATATAGTCTTCGTTTATCGGAGACGGAACTTGTTTAGGACTTGAACCAGGCCTATGCCAGCCGTCTCCAGCACCTCCCATCTCTAGGTAAGGACATTCAGCCTCTTCTACTGGCTTGAGTGTTGTAATCACTGGTTTTGACGGGCAAACAGAAGCTGGTAGATGACTATGATTATGATTGGCAGTTATGGTGTTGTTATTGTTGTTTCGACTCGCCTGTAAGAGATAAATTGACGAAATAATTAAAGGCAGATGAACAGAGGACCATGAATTCTTTCAATTGTCGAATAAACAATAAACCTGAAGCAAGACTTGATCAATTCTTCAGTTTTAATATTCACTGACCTTGTTCAGGCCACTCATGTCCACGTAGGCGGCAGTGGTGGATACGGGTGGCTGTCCAGGCGACATATCGACATAGGAACTATTGTCAGTGGCAGTGGAATATGAATGCGAGTGAGAATGGGATTGGGTATACGATGATAAAGGAGAGGAGAGAGACGGCAGAGCATTAGGTCTTGTGAAATCTAATTCCATTAAGTCTTCCATGCGCTCTGATGCTCCAGAGCAGCCAGAATTATGACCCCATGAACTGGATAACAATGGCGCTGAGTTAGACTTGCTAGAAGTCGTTGTTTCCGAGCCTGCAGGTAAAGGAGCTGTAACAACATTGGCTAGTCTTCCAATTTCAGGCCTCTTAGAACGACTTCCCACCGAAAATGCTCGGACCCGAGACTCCTGCTGGGCTATTTCTAGTCTGAAATCAAATTATCGACTCATTTAACAATTTTTAAAACATCAAATCAACTTCGGAGCTTAGAAATCTGTTAAAATCATTATAGATTAATGATTAATGATGAATACATCAATTCTCCCTACAAATTTACCTATTTTTTCGTTGTCTATTGGCAGGTTCTGGCCTAGACCCAACAGAATATGCTCTGGTTGGTCTAGACTGTAAGTCTTCGCCAGGCGCAAGATAGCTTGTCACCTTGTCCAAGTGATACTCAGAGAACCTTAAGTCAGTACTAGGAGTGCCAGATGTGACGGAACAGCTGCTGCCTCCATGCTGAGACATGTCATCAGGGAAATGACCGTTGTGAGGATTGGCAGGATCCATGTCGACGTAACCATCGTCGCCAACAGGTGCCATAGGTACATAGCCTTCGGGCAAGGTAGTTGCTTCTTCAACAAGTGATGAAGCACGAGAATGCGAATTAGCATTCGTCGCAGGACTCATGGGCATGTAAGCCCCACCTCTACCAGGACTCGATCCACAGGGACTATACATCTCCATATAGGAACTCTGCTGTTGAAAATAAAGAATGTTAAATATGTGGATACCAGGGTGAAAAGAAAACTGTTTTAAAATATGATTAGGGATATCGGAGAGAACGTTTAAGGATGATTTTTTCAACCATAAATGACAAGCTCACTTGAGAAGGAGACTGGGACTTGAAGACGGGAGAATATTTATGCTGGATACTAGCGGTAGACCAGACAGTATAATCGTCCCCATTTTCTTCGAGAATAACCGGTTCATCTGGAGTCAACGAATGACCATATCTCGAAGCTGGACCTTCTTCCAAAATACTTTCTCCTCCTTCGTCCATAGACAAAGACGAGCCAGCCGAGTCAGTCGAACAAGCACCAGATGCTGGACTTATTGGCATAGAAGATACTGGCGGAGAATAGGATAATCCTTTGCCGTACATAGAATGAGGTCTTGGTATGTGCGGCGCAAGGTGAGCTGCTCTTGGATGACCGAGTATAACTGTGGGGTGACCCTCGCTTGAAGTACGGGCCCTAGATGGTAGACTGTCGCATCTTTCACGACCGGTTGTACCTGAAATATATATTGCAGGTGTATTTCAATATAGGAATGATAATAATATATATATATTATTTAAAAAGCACATCGTCCCAGCGTGAATTAATTTACTTGCATTTACAAATACACATTGTTAGATATTTATATAAAGCATTATATGAAAAGGTGAGGAAGGGCTGTTTGAAAGAATAACAAAAATTACTTTGATATGGGAATAGATTAAAAAAATGTGTGTTGATTAGCGATAAAACTTTTAATTTGATGTATCGTGTTTTTTTCAAACAAACTTTAGTTGAATTGACAAAATTTTATTCATTATATATAGAAAGAAAACTGAATAATCAAAGCGGCTTGTAAACTGGAGAAAGAAAAAACGCGTGGTAAGCATGAGTGTAATTTTTTTACAAGTTTTACCGTCACTTTGGATTTTCACAATAAATGTAACATTCAATAACTCAATGTTACATATATGACCTATATGCATCAGCCATAAAGTAACGGGCGTACATAAGAAAACTGCCTAAGTTGCGCCACATGCAAATAATGATATTGTATTAAGTTGCTATCAATATACATGTTTGGTTATTTGGGTTTCTCAGCTAGAAATCACAAGTAGTCCAACAATGCTAGCACACATACTACGAACGACAATATTTATGATTATTTTAGTTTGAGGAATGATTTAAACAAACGAAATGCGCTACAGGGATAGTTGAACGATTCCTATCAAGTTTGGCTATGAGTAAGACCGCCAAACACCCAATCATGTATGTAAATAAATAAGATGTTTTTAAATTGAATATGGGATAAAATATATTCCAAAAACAGTTGGCAACATCAACGGTTATTGGTCAAAAGATCTGGAATAAATGAGACTGAGGTATGTTTGAACTAAAATACATACAGCGTAAAACGGATCTTTTAGATGGTTGCGATTGATTGACAACAGCAGCGGCTAAGGGCAGCGACAAGGTTCTCTGATGGGATAATGTGGTGGTGGTGGTGGTGGTTGTTGTTGTAGTTGTGGTCGTGGCGGTGGTGATTGTGATTTGATTAGATTGAGAGGAGACAGGGTGAGGGTGACTGGCAACTGAGTGACGGCGTCTATTCGCGGTCGTGTTGGCATTTGCCGAGGCACTCCCAGCATACCCTGCACCAGCCCCAGTCCCAGCAGCAGCAACGGCTGTAAACCAGACAGCTAACTGTCGCGAGACCACCGATTGCGAAGCACTTTTATCCCCATCAATAACAATGACTTTAACATTCATTGCCATGGTGAGACAACACCCAACGTCGATAAATTACGTTACGTTACGTTACGTTACATTACATTACATTAAATACAGTACATGACATAACACATAAGCAACAATAATATTGTTGAGAAATGTGCGAGTTCAAGTAATTGAAAATATTTTTTGTACATAGTTTGAACAATCTTTTTTTCCGTACCTGGTGAAAACGTGTGAAATTTTCATTTTTACTTAGGCAAATAATAATCGACAGAAAATACATCGAGTTGTGACCTACTGCTTTTTTTTATCAATTATATACAATTGTATCAAATACGATTTCCAAGTGTATTTTCTGTAAATTATATTAGCAAGTGAGCTGGTTACACATAAATGGTTAATTAAGCTTAAATGGTGATGATTGATTGTGATGAAAGATTAAAGTTTACCATATAAATATAAAATACCAAAACCACCATACCTATACCATTTTTGTGTAAAATGCAACAAAAAGACATGTATCCCCGTAAATAATATCAAACATCGATAACTCTGTGTAGAAGGCTGTTTTCATGCTCTAAGTAACGTCTACCGAGGATGGAAAAAATCAAACTCTTTGCAAAGCCGATAATTTCCAAGTTCAGCGTCGTTACAAAAAGCACAAAACTAGCTGTAATTATTTTCATGTATAGTCTATTCGAGATCCACGATAACAACAAACCGTTGAATGAATTCATAGCTATTAGACATCGATTCAGATCTCAAATGAACTCGACATTGAAAAGAGAAAAAAGAAGGAATGTACAACTACTGTGAGAGAAAACAGACCCGTAAGTGTATTGGAAGATGAGATACTCTGTGATTGACTACTCTGTGAAGGAGCAGAGGCAGGGTTGTTCAGCTCCCGCAACGGATCCACCTGTTCCTTGCAAGTCTTCTGTTCCTCTGTAAAGCCCGCAACCCACGTGTGTTACTCTAAAGCTAAGTTGTGCTGTACCACGTCCCATTATACCGAGACATACTATGCCCTATGCATTGACATGGCATGGCATAGGCAATACGAAGGCTTGTGCGGTTGCGTAACGTGATTATGGTCCACCGCAAAGCAAATTTAAAATTTACATCAAACAGTAAATGCTAAACACTTCAATAACTTTGAAGATACTTTCTCTAATTTCTAATATCAAGTATCATAAACAAGACTTTCAAAAATAAGACTGAATCAATATCTCATTTCTATGTACTCGGTAAATTGAAGTATTGCACATCATTCTAAGTACTGGCGAGATCAATTACAAACCAAACGAACTATAGATTGTCAAATTCTGATAATCACTTTCCCCTTTGGGTTTCTGTGGAAAAAAAATTTACCACTTCTCACTGAAACATGATTCCAAACGAATAGCCTGACGATCTGATCAAGTACGAGCATTCAAAGGTGGACAAGCACTAAAAGGACCTGAATTTAAATCAGCGACATAAAATCCTATAGCGTAAAACCCACATGTGCAAATGACCTACGAATCTAATCGACATTAATAAATAATGAATAACTATAATCTGTTTACCATCACCATAATATCCTCATCATAATAATCATCATCATAATTCTTGGTATTATTAAAATTCAATAATAAAATCTGTACTATCTTAGTTAGTTGGTAATCTCTACCATATGGCACACAAATAAGCATCCATTATAAAAACTCAGCACACTGAATAATAAGAATATGTGACATAAGATGCTCTGCGATGAACCTTAGCCAACATTTCTTACCATATTATGTATATAATATATGTATATATAATATAATCAATATTGTACTATGAACAGTAAAAAGTTTAACGAACGAACGTAAAGAAAAATGAAAAGAAAAAAAGAAAACTCAAATATTTTTTATAAATCTTACCGGACGGCGAAAAACCGTGTATTTTTTGTCCCGTATGTGTTTGTCGACGCTGAAGCACAGATATTGGTTTACTAGCTTCATTAGCAGAAGAACTACGCCCTCTAGGTCTCGGCCCAACTTCTTCCTTACTACTATTAGTGTTGCTCATCGAATTCAATATAGCACTGTGCATATTGTTTGCTATGTTATTATCCTCAGTTTCCATCCAAAAATCGCCAACTCCTGTGATCGCCGAGCGTCCTACCTCCATGTAGAAAATTCTATCCATGTGTCCGCATCGCCTGATGCACATCAGCTAAATATAAAGATTAAAGAAATGAATGAAAACATGTGTTGAAAAAAATAATTAACGCAACAATTTTTAGGATCCATTGACTCACTGAGAATACAATAGATTCGGAATTATCCTTCGCTCCAATTTTTACAAGGCTTAAAGTCCTGTCGGTAAGACATAGTCTGTAAGGTCCTTGGATATTTTTACGCTCTCCGAGTCCCTTTTTTTGAACCGTAACTTGCCATACGTGTTCTGTAATGAAAATTAATAATATAAAGAAGTTAATGAAATGATACTTTTTTTTTTTCTTCGTTTCTTATTTTATGAAATTCTTACCAAAAGTTGGACGAGGCTGTTCGCCGTCGGGAACATCTCCTTGTAGAAGAAGCATGGAGTTTAGCCAGTCGTCGAGTTCCTTTTCACTGTCCAAAATCAGGCAGAAGCATTCGTCTTTGGTATACAAAGCTATGACGTTACGATACTTTGTATCAACTCGTTTATTAATATTGAAACAGCTGTGAAGCGATATAGTTCTCTTCGGAGGTTGTTTATTCTCGAATTTTTTCTTGCTGTCATAATATTCAAGAGATGCGCTAAATCCCGATGTTTCACCTCTAAGTACGAAGAATTTTTTCTTAGTAGTTTTCAACTTCCTAAGATGACCAGATCTTATCACTGGACCACCCGAAGACGGGGATACGGGGCTTCTGCCCGAAGACATCCCGACCGAGGATCGAGAATTACGAATTGAGGTTAGGAACTGCGTTCTTGAATCGGGATTATTAACGCGGGGGCGATTACGGGGATAACCATTTACGTTAACACTCGATTACACACATATGCGGAGACAGCACAGCACCAGTTGCTGGTTTACATCCTCGATATTATAAACCGCGCCCGTATCAACAAATTATTATTACAATAATAATTTCTTTATTTTTTTTTTTTTCCCCCGTTTTTTCTCTTCTTTTTTTTTTCTATTTGTCTATTTTATTTATTTATTTTTTATTTTTATTTTTTCCTTTTCTCTCTCTCTCTCTATTACCTCTACTTTACTCTCTTTTTTTTTTTTTTTTTTTTTTTTTGGAGGGAGATTAAAAAAAAAAAAAAAAAAGAAACGTTTCCTATATAGGTACGAGGATTGTTTTCAAAAGAGGAGAAATTAATACTTAACCGCAGGTGGGTGGGTGGTTGAACTCACTCGCGATACAGTAAAGACTTGCGTAAAATGCTTGACGAGTAAATAGGTAGGCTACTGCCAAGAGCAGGGTAATATTTCATGCGCAATAGGACCGCGATACCAAAACACGTTGTTGTATATCAGGTAAATGAAAGGCATTTCCTGTTGTCTTGAGATAGTTTCTTATTAACCTGCACCGTATGTATTTATTAAAAGATCATTGTTTAAATCACATATCGTGAGTCACACGCGGTGAATAAAAACACTCGTCAGGTATATAGATGAAAATATGCATATAGTGGTGTCCGACATCTGCCGAGGTGGTAAAAATGTGACCACTGCGGAAATCCCTTATTTGGAGCGAATTGAAATTCGCTAAAGCCTCGAGCATTATTCGCTCATAAAACTCGAAGAGACGAAGAACTACGTGAACACTATTATGACGGTTACTAAACAACGCGTCGTTTTATCCCGGTCCACTAAGATTTATATTTTATTTTTATCTTCGTTTTTGGTTTTTTGGTTTTTTTTTTTTTGTTTTTTTGTTTTTTTTTTATATTTTTATTTTTTTATTCTTCTTCTTTTCTTTTCAATTACAAATTATATCCTAGGCAATAAAATAGGCGTTCGTATCCATCTTGGAAAGGTCATGTGTATGGTAAGCTCCGCAGTTGTAAACAACCTCTACGCAGGCGCTACTCGCTCAAGCGGCGGGCCGCGCGACTCGATACGCGATACGGGCGATACCGCCACATGGGCCGAGGCCGTCTGTGTTCCATTTGTACCCAGACATTATTACATTTTGTCCGAACTAATTTACCAACATATTTAATTATTTAATTATCACACAGGTGGGGATATTTTCTTTAAAATAAAGAAAAATTAAAAAAAAAAAAAAAAAAAACTCCAAAGAAATGGTGACGAAAATATATTTATTTATTTATTTTAGGAAAATAGTAGACTGAGATTTGTTAACAAAGGTCATTAGAATAATCGTATTATATTTATTATAATCCGTTCAAGCCTAGTGTTACAATGATAAGTCTTTAGCAAAATATCGAAATGTTCTTATAAATTTTCATACTTATAACTTTTCTAGCCAGACTAGAAAAGAAAAGAAAAAAAATTTATTTCATCATAATAAAAAAAAAAACACACACACACACTTTCCATAATATAGATAGAGGGAACTATTTGTAGTAATTATAATAACAATACGTCACCGGCTTATCCTAAACGCAGAGAATTTATTGAGATAAGTTCTAGGCTTATCACACAAAGCTTTTAGTCACTGTTCTAACGATTTAGAACAACAATATATGATCAATGATATTTGGTATAGTATATCAATGTTGTTTTGTATTGTTCTAGCAATCGTATAATATCACGATGGTACTTCGTCAATTCCGTAGATTAGCTTATCACTTTTCAAACGTATCAACGATTTAAAAGAAAAGAAACACAATTTAAAAACAAATGAACATTATAAATTTCGAACACATTAATTGGTAATCTTATTATCAATATAACAAATTGTTTTATAAATTATAACTATTATATAAGTATTGAAGTCTGTTTTATTAGATCCTGATGATGTGAGACTAATGTAAAGACTTTAGTTTCTAGTATTTAGTTATACTAGTTTTATGATTAGAATTGAAAGAAAGAAAAAAATCATTCATATAGGTAATATAGAGTAGAGAAGAGAGAAGTGATAAGTAACTATTGTCTGAACGACAAAAGGAGTGTGTCGGAAGTTGTAAGATATGAATTAAAATCAATCACATATAACAAAGTATATAATATTATCTAATCTAACAAAAACATTGTCGCATTATAATATACTGTAATAATAATCTTCAATTATCAAACACTCTGAACACAGTCAATTCATTGTTCAAACAAAGTCGTAATGATGAAAATAAAAAAATATTATTATCTGATAAAGAAAAACAGGTTTACGAGCGCATTGATTGCTTATCTAAATCTTTCATAATCTGAAATGAAGATATATCAATCAATGAAACGAATATAATGAGATTTGCTTCAAAGTTTCTCTTAAGAAAGACAACAAGTCGAAATTTTCTGTAATAACATAAATAAAGAGAAACGTAAAGTTCTACAGAAAATAGAGCTTCTCAGCCAACGATGGATCAGGTTCCATTTGTATGCTCTGCCCAACGAGGAACGCGAGCTTGTGCGCATACTGACAAGGAGCTGGTACTCTTACGGTGCCTGGCCAGTTGTAGTACAAATGACACAGCTTGTAAGTCAGTCGTTGTAGATGGTCAGTCTTCATATCAGCTGAATCGTAAATGACCAGGTAATGAGTAGGCGAAACTGTACCTTGACGAACGTTTTGGCTGACCAAAAAGAAGTCGTAATAATCACGCCGCGTTATTAGGTGATCCACTATGGTCCCTGGAGGAGGATTGTCTAAACCTCTTTGCTGTAATATCAGAAAAGAATAGCTAAAATCTTTGATTTGATTTTTTTCAATGGTCAAAAGAACAGTGTGACAAATTATATACATAATATGTGATGATACACAAATGTTGAATATATATTGAATAATAATTAAAAAAGCTTACAGCTTTCAAAAAGATTCTAGTGTTGATCCGTTTTTGAACAATCACCACAGTCAGCTTGGGCTTGTAGTCCGGTGCGATCAATGAGAAAGATTCTTCTAGCTGTTTTACTTCAAAGTTTTTTATTGTATCCAATTGTCCATCGCCGACACCATCTCGATACATTATTATACGATCGGGGAAACGGTTGTTTATCTGAGGATAAGAGCATGTATTATAAATACCTAATATATGTACATATAAATTTCATTAATCAAAATCTGTATTCTTGGATCTACTATGTTTATTAGAACTTTCAAGTAAAATGCTTCTCTCAAGCAAACTATTAATTAAGACAAAATAAACACATAGTAATTATGGTACCCTGAAGTAAGTTTTCAGCGCTGAGATGAGGCAGACTTTCAAAGAGTCTATCAGCTCCTGTTTTGGCCTGTGGAGACAGACTTTGCTGAACCAACGAGTAAACGGTTTATCAAGACTTGCTACAAAGCCAGCAACACTGCCGTGATTAGATTGCCCAGCAGCTGGATGATGGATATCAACTCCGCATACCATACAGTTGTCCTAGATATTTATAAAATTCATAGTCAATCATATTAGACTTATATAAATAGTGGAATAAATATATAAAGCAAATGGTTTACGGTATATTTTTCGAACCAACATACCAGGGGTGTCCTTAGAGCCCATAGAGTACCGCCAAGCTTACAATTTATTTGCATAGCAATCTTTTGGGTAATACTTTTAAGTTTGTCTGGGCGACTTATAGTTCTTGAAATAATTACTTGCGATGCGATCGGCGACTGAACGCAGCAAAGTCTGAAAAAAAAAAAAAAAAAGAATCAGTATAAGGTACATTCAGATAAATGAATTCAATTGGAATTGAAGAATATTGTTTATTACATTTAAATTTAGTTCCTTTTCACTTACTTCTTGACCGCGGCATATCGATCGTTACGACTTGTAGGGAATATTATCACCATTATTTCCATTTGAGGAGATATATTTTTTCTCAACTCGTTCAAACAAGTTTCAGTTCTATCATCTCTCAATTCAATAAGCTTAGCTGCTGCTACACGCATTCCCATCGATTCTCCAACCTTTCCTATGGTATGGTGAAAGTCGTCTGCAATTTTACTGTCCCGTTTGCAATAAAGTAAACACCAATTTCGCAGTCCAGGCTGAAACGATATTAAGAATTCAAAACAGTGTATTACCACTTCAATAAAATTCCCTAATGAATTAAAAAAAAAAGATCAATCACCGACCAAGTTATCAGATATTACAGTTGCGAACTTACAGTGCTTAGCATTGGCATACGCATTGCAGCGTTATTCCAATCGGCATTTGCCTGGCCTTTATGAACCTGGTCTTTGCCAAAGAGAATTGCTTCTGGGTCTAGTACCCTGCCTTGAAGCTTGACCACATTGTCAGCCAAGCTCAAACCCCAGTGAGCCAACAGCTTGACCGCCACGTCGTTCTTCCTTACTTCCTCAATGAAGCGATGAGCAACATTAACGCGATGTTCGGGTGTGATTCTAGTCACTTCTGCGACATCTTTCATCAGTTTGAAGTCTTGTCTCATTGGTTCGGTGAGACCGGATAAGTAGCATAACTCAGGAATCAGATTGAGAGTTTCTTCGTATTGCTGTTTCATAGAGAAAATGAATGACGTATTATTATTCTAAGATTATAACGTAGTAGAAGCTGCTTTTCGCTTCGTGTACTTATTTAAAGATTTAGGAGAAATCAAAAGTTGTGAACTACTCACCTCGCCATCGGGGCGTCTCTGTTTAGCTCGATGTATCAATAGCGGTTGTTCTTTGTCCCTGATTTCAATATTCCAATGATTTTTGTAATACTGGACAAGGGTCAGTTTATTATCTGGATCTTTTTTCAGAGTGAATTCTTTTAGCGGTGTTGCATTCCAATCTATGTCGTCGATACGATATACTTTGTTGTTGTATCGAGTTAGTACCGATACGCCCATCAATTCCTTTATAACTGCATCCCTTGGAGCTTGCCCCCCACGCTGGTTTCGATGTATAGAATTGCTGGAAAAATGTATGAATATATTCGTGTTTTTGGTGAAATTATTTGAGGCAAAAAGCGACAAAGAGATTTAAAACTTATTGAAGAAAAATCAACTCACATAAGATCTCGCACTGTTTCCGTGCGCAGAACTCTGTGAGTACTTTGTAAACACAGTTGAAGACCTCCTTCGTATTCGTCAATAGCAGTAACGTATCCCGGCCAGAGTTCCAGTTTGTGTTGGGGGACGGAATGAGCTGCTCTTGAGTTAAAATGCTGTCTATTAATTTGGACCAAATCCAAAGCATACATTATATGACGTAACAAATTGTTGTATAGTTGAACTACTTCGCCAAACCGTCTTTGCCGCTTAAATATGAGTGTCAGATTAACGATCGAACCATCCATTGGATGTGCAGACTGTAGCTCTGTCCTCTACAGAAAAAACAAGAAAAAGAAAATGCCTTTGGTCAGTATTCATCAAATTTTTGGTCACAAGCTCAACAGATATTTCTAAAAACTTATGTTACAAACTGGTCGCATGATTATTACAAAGATTCGAGATATTATTGATTGATTCATAGCATAATCATGAAAGCAAGGCCTATATTGGGGACCAATAAGTAATCACATGTTTCTTCACTAGGTAAAAGATCCTTACAGCTTGGCCCAAAGGCTGTGGAAGAGACAGAATTGTACCATCGAATATGCCCTTGGTCTCTCCCAGGGCTTGTGAATGTTGCCCTAATAGTTTTCTTCTTAAAGGGATAGAATCGAGATCAGGAGAGTATTTAACTTCATACTCAAACACTCCTCTGCCTGGTTCGACTTTTAGCTGAATATAATTGGCATATAATTGAACCCTGAAAACGTCAAGGTGACATAATTAGTTCAATCACATCATCTAAATACTAAAAATGGAATATCAATCGTTGCTTCTAATATATTCAGACTTACGTTCTGCCAGAGTCACCTTGACGAGAAATTGGCTCAGAATAAACAACCGAATCGCTAAGCTTCAGGCTGGCTATCGAGTTTGCAGCTCCATTAGATCCATCACCAGAAGGTCCTGGGACAGGAGCTGGTTGATCCGGAGGTTTGGATACTCCCGGAGATCTGTTTCATTGTTTAAATTAAATTTACCTAAACATCTATGAGAATTTTAGTTTTCATATCACTAAAATGCTGATTCCATAGTTACAGAATCATAGTTTCTTCTCAATTTATAAACTATCTTTTGCTTTTTCAAGCTTCCTTTTCTTCGCTATTTGTATCTTACAATCTACTACATGATATCGTCAATCAGGTATATTGATTGTCAGACGAATATCTTTATAAAATTCAAGAATAGTAATAAAATTTCAGTCTTTTTTAAGATTTTCACTGCCTCGCTGTGATACCTTGTACAAAGTTACAATCGACCAATAATAGAATAAGGATAAATCCCACACTCACGGAGCTTGTTTTTTCATTAAATCAAGTAAAGATGCTCTTCCACGGCTTTGTACAGATTGCGATGAGCCACTTGCCGTAGTTGTTGGTATCGGTATCGGTTCTTGTGATTTCTTGGTCAAATTTAATAACGAAGCTCTACCTCGCCCTAAACCTGGGCTTGGAGTTGCTGTTGCAGGGGTCAGAGCTGGAGCTGGAGCTGGAGCTGGAGTTGGATTTGGGCTAGGGGCCACACTCGAAGCTTCAGCTCTCTCGTTACGTTTTTTTAACATATCAAGGAGAGACCCCCGGCCCATTGGACCGCCCCGTCCAACCGACTTTTCATCCATATCTGAATGGTCAAAATAGGGGTAAAGAGACTAGAGAGTTTGATTTGTGTATTTAAATTATTTCGGTTATTTCATTATTCCGAAAGTTCGAGAAGTTTAACCTCTAATTTATCGCTAATAAGAGATTGATATATATCGAAATTGCGATTCTTTTGTTTTTCGGTATTTCAAATCCTCGACGCACACGTTTTGGGGATAATGTTCATTGGTATTTTACAGATCGGTGAAATAAAACGAACATGTGGAAAAAATAAGCTGAGAGAGAAAATAAGAAATACTAGATGGGTTTGGCGATACGATTTTTAGGGATAAAATAACCGCGTGTAGTATTTTTATTGCAACACGTGGTTGACCCGATTATCGAGATATTCGACGACCGATTTTTCGCAGGAATCTAAAATGAGGTTTACACACTTACTTGGTATATTCGTTCAAAACCTTTTCATATAAATATGGTATCTTGATTTCTGTCTGGAAGTAATGGCTGATTCCTTGAGATAATTTATCCCGACTTTTAAAACCACAATGTGATTGTGAAAACTGAAAATGGGCGAATGCTCCTTCTGGCTTCTAGACCTATGCAACGAAACAAAGATCACAACTGTTTTGGTCGGAACTCAACTAGGACTTGATATCACGGCCGTCGAGGGGGAGGGGAGCGCGTTATGAAAACAAATCCCAATGCAGCGAGCAGAGCACTCTGTTGGTAATAATGAACTCGACTAAACCAAACGGCACGTAATAAACTTGCGCAAATTTTACGTCTTGTAGTTTTACATTCAAACTAGTTAAAGTGTGATTTGATGAAAGATCGGACTGCTATAAGCTTAATTATGAGAAAAAAGAAGAAGAAAGATCGGTTTGTTAAGACTTGATGCATTGTGTAATTTATTTATCATACTCTCGAGCGAGTTAGATACACTGTAAGTGTTGCAGCGTCGAATTTACAAAGTGAAATTGCATAGTCAAACGTCGGGACCGTTGGGGCGTGGAATTGTATATATTATACGAATGACATACCTACTTGTGTTCGGAAATGTTGAAGAGAATCAGATGACGGGATGAATTCTGAATATCTGAAGAATTGTTCACCGATTTAATCAACTTTTATTCTCAACTGTAAACTACAACTGTGAGAAAGAGATAAAGAAGTGCGCTTCCTAAAAATCTGTACGTAACTCTCCTCGCCGACTTCTGACACGGCACTGAAATAGTTTCACAGAATATTGTCTGCTTTCTGCCGACTCGTCTCTCTACAAAATGAACTAAGACTGCCGTCTTGCTGCTTGTAGTTATTACTTATTCGTTAGCCGACAAGCAAGGCCGGCGACTTACGAAATTTCAGAGCGTGGAGTAGCTCTGTTGATTGGGGGGGGGGGGGGGGGGGGGCTCACAACATTTTTGCTCAAAGTTATATTAAGTAGTTTTTCCGAAGTGCGATAGCCGAGTATTGTTTTTCAGGATAAACGTATTCATCAATATATGGTCGAGATTTGCATCTGCTAGGAGGCTCGCAAGTGTTGATTATAGGGGAATATAATATGGTTATTTTCTGAAAATTTTGTATACCTGTTTTTATCAAAAGATTTTCAAAATCCATTGAAAAATTTTAATTTTGAAACAACGCCTTTAGGGTGTGGAATATCCACACGGTGGGCATTCAGGGTGTGGAGTGCTCCACACCATCCACGCAAAAGTCGCCAGCGCTGCCGACAAGATTCAACGAGTTGCTATACCAAAAAGCTTGCTTTGTAATGTTATTTCTACAATTCTGGAATTGTTATACAACGAATCTGATGCTGAGTTTAAAACTTAACTACATCAACTCATTAAAGCTAAAGAATCGTATGAATAGTTAATTGGCTGGTGGTTAATTATGAAATAAAGTTCTTTGTGAGCTTTCTTCTTCTTAAAAAAAAAAAAAAACAGTAAAAAATTATTCCCCGATGGTGGCGGTGGCGAAGCAGAAGAGGGGAGACCAATAGGCTTGCAAAACCAGTTGAATAGGATCATATTATGTACTGTAAGCATGCCTTAATCGCGATTCGTCAGCGGATGTTACTATACCTACTGATATCAGGTTTCAATGTAGGAATCCGAATGGTGGTATGGGTATATAACTGCAGGCCTGGATTTAGGGGGGTGGGGGGCTACAGGGGTGATAGCCCCGGGCCCCGCACGCTCAGGAGCCCCCAATGGTGCCACTCGAACTTTTGAAAAAAAAAAATTTGCAGACTGATTTAAAACTGATTACTGAATTAAATATCTATCTGCTGCATTGAAAGTGCTGTCCTAAACAGTATCGATCGCACTCAAATTATTGAAGATTTTGTCAGCGCCAAAATTCGGAGGAAAACTTTGAATAGGCCACGAAATTCAAGTTTTTCTGATAGTGGTGGATAATTTTATTGTTATTTTTATGATCTCCGATCTCTGATGTTCTGGTCACTCAAATATTGTTATAATAATATAAGAGAAATGTGCTATGAATAAAAATGCGTAAATAGTACTATCTCACAAGTACTCTCTATTCTTTCAATGTCCATCATACCATGTTTAATTCTTATGCTTGTTAGATGTATTCATGTATTTTTCCTCTATTTGCAAAGACACTATCCCCACGCAAGGCCCCTAGAAATGTGTGTAGCCCCAGGCCCCTTATACGTTAAATACGGCCCTGGGTATAAGAGCTAGAGTCTGGATATTGTTTTTTTCAATTCATCGCATTATATTTATTGGATACATTGTATGCCTGTACTACATACTGTAATGCTGTAAATCTGGATATTTTTCGTATATCTCTTCATCCTGTACATAACTGGTGATTGAAATTCAGAAAATACCACGAAAACTTTTACTGACTTTGCGGTGTGAATAAACAATCTTTGAAGAATCCTTTGAAGAATCCAATTGTTGTTGATGCGCATAAACATGATCCTCCCGTGTCTGTTTTCCACAGTTCCTTAGAAAAATCCTCACATCGTTCGAAATAAAAGCGAAACTCGCAGATTCTTAGCACGAAATCAGACACGGTTCAATCTTCGTTAGAGGATGCTTGGTAACGTGCATTTAGATTAAGAAAAAATTGTGTAAAATAAATAGGATTGCATAAAAAAAACGTTGAGTCGGTTTTATTTATAAAGCAATAGTACAATGTGATATATTTTTTAGCTACGCGGTTATGAATGGACTGTGGTAAATTACGAGTCCGTTGATAAGCTTTTTTGCGGTGTGCATTAATATAACCGAAGTTATATTAAATCGAAATCGAACAAAGAACGTTTTTTGCACGTTTTTCGAATGTCTAAATGATAAAATTGATGAAAAATATTGAAAATTGTAAATGAATACGCATCATGTTATCTGATAAGATTTATTTTGAAGGATAACGACTAAAAATGTCTTATAAATATTCCAATGATGATTGTTCGCGGATTGTTCAATAAATATATTCGTGTCAAATAATATATGATGTTTCAAATTTTCTTTACATTAAACGTGAACGAAAAGCTCTCCAAACAATCAATTTATTACGTGATATTTATGCCATGTGTTTATCTCACCTTTGTTGGTGGACTACAATTTTTCAAATTTTTTTGTGAATTTCAGTTATTATAATTGTTCATTCTATAGCGGTCATTGGTAAGTTTGGTAATCCAAAAAATTCAAACTAATTCTAGCACGTTTTTGCGGGACAAGTCGTTCACCGCGACAATATTAGGGCCGCTATATCCTCGATAAATTCAAAATCTCAAAATTTGGTCGAATTGACGGACTACGTTTGCCGCGCGTGTCTGTACGCCTCAGCGTATGCAATCTCAAATTAGAAATCACAAGAACGGCCCGTGAGTTGCATTCGGTCAGGCGTGCAGATATTTGCGGCAAGTGTAGTTCGTCAATTCAACTGCGAGATGGCGATACCATTCAAGACCTCGTTGGCGGAGAAGCACTGACCTAGGATAAGAGCACCTGTCGTGGGGTCAGTGACCCCGTGGCGTCAGAGGGTTTGTATAAGGGTTGCGTTAACGCGCATGTAACCTCAAATCAAAAGTACTTCGAACATTTACTGAATGATAGAGATGTTATAACACTTGGCCTTTCTATTTCAGTTGATTACTAGTCACCATCAGAGTTAAAACATCTCCTTGGAGCAAGGATTGTGATTCTATTGCGACAAAGGAGCGTATATTAAACTCTGCAGTCTTTGTGAAATTAGTTAGATTAGATAGTATATTATTTTAATACAAATACCGTTCATATTATGATAATTTGTATACAAGAAAGCGAATGAAGGGACTCGATCAAGTGTGACGAATGCATATTTATTTTTAAGAGATAATCATAAATTGCACATTATTTTAACAATGAATATTGTATCTATGATAGAGCAATAAATTCTCAATACCTATAATAATCAATTATTTCATTATTATGCACTTTCCACTCCCTACGACTCTTCTTTTCAAATAGGCGATAGGTGAAGCAACGTATGACACACCAGACCTGTGAGTAATTATAATTCATGCATTTTCAGCTACTAGACAATAGATATGTTCTCCTGGTGCGGGGCGCATTTTTCGACTTAAAATTGCTCTAACTCCGAAAATCGCCAATAATCAATTATTTAAAGACGTGCATGAAGACACGTATGCATGCCTATATCGATACACTACTCCTTTCCCTCTCCAAAAATTTCAGCACACCTCCTCGGGTGAGATGCTCTCCTGATGCCGAGAGCAATTTTAGACTTAAAACCTTTTTAAAAAGGGGAAGAACGATTGCCAGGCTGGCAGTATACATACGAGTCTATATGCACTTCTTTATATGCTTACTTTGTTATTACATAATTAATTAAAAGTTTCTGAAATTTTATGTCAAAAAGTGGGCCTGGTATCAGGAGCATATCTGACCCGAGGAGGTGGTCGCAAATTTTTCAGTATCTGAAAATGTCTGAATTATAATTACCTATACCTTTCCTGTGTCATACGTAATTGCACCTATCGCTTATTTGCAATAAAGAGTCGTATATAGGAAAGGGGAAGTGTAAAATAACGAAATAATTGATTAGTAGGTATTTGTGAGAATTTATTGCTGTACAATATTCATCGTTAAAGTGATGTCTGTTACTAAAACCAATCACTTTTTCTTAACAATAAATATGTACTCGACGTGTTTGATCGAGTCCCTTTATCCACTTTCTGGTATACAAGTTATCGTAATATAAACTACATTCGTATTGAAACAGTATACTAGATTTAATATAACTAATTTTGCGAAGACTGACTTCAGTACTCATTCGTCCTCGCATTCGTCGCAATTAGAATAGAATTCTTGCTGTACGGAGATGTTTGAAATCTGATGGGTAATGATTAATGAACTGTAACAGAAAGACAAGTGTTATAATATTTCTACCATTCATTAAATTATTTTAAAAAATTAGACTATTTTTGTCAATTTTGTGACCACTTCTCCGTGTTCGAAGTATTTCTATCAAGGTATTGTATGCCCGTTAACATAACCGACCATGTGAACTCTTTGACGCCACGTGGGCCACTGACCCCACAACAGGTGCTCTTATCCTAGGTCAGTGCTCCTCCGCCAACGGGGTCGGAAGATATTGCTGTCTCGCGGTTGAATTGACGAACTACTTTTGCCGCGAACATCCATACGCCTAACTAAATGCAACTTACACGCCGTTTGTGTGTTATCTACCTTGAGATTGCATACGCTGAGGCGTAAAGATGTTTGCGGCTGAACGAGGTCAATCGGTTCGATCGCAAACTGGCGATATCATTTGGCACCTTATATGCCAATATTGTGATTTCTAATTTAACTGGAAGGCTGCAGCCCCTAAAGCTAGGTAGCGAACTACTTTTGCCGCCAAGAATTAGTCTGAATGGGATGAGAAAGAATTCAATCTTATATTAAACAGAAAATAATTTGTTTATTGATTTAAAAAATAAATATTCCAAGTGTATAATCGTATTATTAAAACTTTATTTTGTATACATACATAATATATTTATATTTTCATGGTATTTATATAATGTATTTACATGTTTTTATTTTCAAATAATTATTTAAAATAGAATTATAATAATAAACTATAAAATGATTCAAACAACAAATAATTTAATTTATCTGTGCGTGCGACAATAATAATCAATGATGTTTCATTAATGAGACCTTGTTTGAATTCTTATTAAAAGACAGCTCACAGTGCAGATGGCAAGAGAACGTTTTAACTTGAGCTGATATCATTTACATATATTTTCTTTCGTATTTTATGTCCGCGCACTTACATAGATTTCTTTTATCTCTCTTTCTTTTTCTTTACAAGTAATAATGGCACTTAGCACACTGGCATGTGTCTGAATGTTTAGCTTCACACAGTGAAATATGGGCGATCAAGTTTTAACAAATGTTTGTTAATCTTGTTTTTTTTTTTTTTTTTTTTTTTCATTTTTATTCTATTTTTTTTATTCTTCTTCTCTTCTCTTTACGAGAATTGTTATTCACAGAGTTAAAAAAAAAGCAGATCAATAATTAGACTTAAGGGCACGATTAAAGATACTTTCCATTCCAAGAACTGTAATAATGCACCAATTGTCCAAATATGTATATTTAACAAAAAACAAAAATAAAACAAATTGTATTCATTTATAGAATTCTTAATTAGCTGCAGTCTGTCTGGTCGTCTTTAAACTTATTTCAAATATTCAATTTATTTACAATAATAAACGATAATAGCATTAACGATCATGACGTAAAATAACTTTCGATATCTCTCCACCCCCTCAACAACGACAATATTTTTTTATTTTTTTTTTTCGAATTAATTTCAGAAGGAAAACTTTGCATACTTTATCAACAGACGGATGTTGCAGAAGGCGATTATAAATAATTAATGAAAAACCTTAAAGAGGAGAAGAAGTGGAGTTATTTAAAAAAAGCGAAAATTTACAATCGTATTTTCAAATCCCACTCTATCAAACCTATTTAAATTTCAAACTACTCGCTTTTAGCCAATAAAGAATAAAGAAATTTGTTGATAAGTATTTCATGATAATGATTATCTTTATAATTATAAACAATAACAATTAAACCCAACAGATTAATGAATGCTCTGTGTAGCTTTATAGGGTGTAAATATGTATACCTCATTTAATGTATACACACACCTTTATGGCCTCAAATTTATCACTATGTAGGCCTATACTCGTTGATTTCTAATTAAAATTACTATGTGAATATGTTACACTTTGCAACACCTTTGTTACCTATCATATCTATTGAAATTGGATACCTAGAGATAACTGCCAATTGCAATAACCCGCAGTAATAATATTTATATAAAAGGATCGCTAAGACCTGAACACCACATTGGTGGGTTACAAGCATCAAGATGAAATCTAATTAGTCCAAACAAGAATCGTAATTCAAATTTTTTTCTTTTTCTCATAAAACATAAATATTTGAAAGCAAAACGTTAGAGATAAATATACTGTGAAGGCAAAAGAGTAAACAATGTTAAAAAAAAAAATTAAATAATTTACTCTGAGTAGAATAATTTTTAGAAAATCACACTACCCGTATTATAATTTAAAAATAAATCGTATAGCTGAAGATCAATTATTTTTAACTAGTATGCAATTTTTTGTTTTGGTAAACATTTTGATCAAAGTAAATAGTATAAGGCTACTGGTTATATTCCCCTAATTCCTTAGCTCCTAATCGTTTATTGTTACCTATTCGTTTCATTATTATTATCATTATTTTTTTTTTTTTTTTATCAAGGAACTAATTTTTATACTATGGTACAATAAAACCTGTGGCAAGTTATTCCTATTGCCAATAACTAAGCATAGATTATTCAATACAGGCTCTGCAGCGACAAGTTTTACTGTAAGCTCATTCAGTATTCACGTCAAAGCGATCGCAGTTAATCCGTCCAATTGCTGTTGTTCAAAGTCCAACTCGCCGTGGTATATTTTTTCAGTAAATACTGTGGGCGAGTAGTCAATAGCTAAAATTAATTATAAAAATATACTCTGCCGACCACACGGTCATCCGGTGATGGGTAAACAGGGGTATAGAGAGCCTTCTGGCTATTTATGGAGTTTTCGATTAGAAGTCATTATCCCATCCTGAAATATCGTCAGGAGGTGGTGGGTCGGCGTCCGGTGGGTACTCGTCAAAGTTTGCAGTATCTGTGGCGTTTCTGACTCTAGGCATTATCGGAGGCTCCAGTGTTCTTGCTCGTAAACCTTCCCAATTGAAGCCATCGAACCATCTAATTGACGCAAAGAATAAAATACAATTAATAAACCGTTAAAAATGTTCAATACTTTATTTCATATCCTCAGATTGCTTACTTATGCTTTTGTATCTCGCTTATTCCGCCTTTCTGATATCCAAGTCGCTCAGCAGGATTGTCTCTGCAAGTGAAAATTATAATTATAAATTTAAATGGCGAGCATTGTGCCTCAAATGATAAGTTCAAGCGCATTTAGTCCTCATTATAATTCAGCGTGTTCATTATTAAAGTAATGTTATTCAACACTCATTAGAATATAATTGATTGACAAAAACTGTATATGGTAAGGAATAACTTATAATTGAATAGAATAACGCAATGCGTACCTGCAGAGTTTTTTTATGAGGGCAGTTGCATTTCGTGTAATGGACCTTGGAAATTCTATTGCGTCAATTCCCTTCAGAATAATATTGTAGGTTTTCATTGGATCAGCGCCTGTGAATGGTGGTGTACCGGTCAAGAGTTCAAACATGAGAACTCCAAGGGACCAATAATCTGCGCTGATATCATGTCCTCTGTTAAGAATCACTTCTGGCGCAACGTATTCCGGCGTGCCACAAAAAGTCCAAGTTTTTCTTCCATGATCCAAGCGTTTTGCAAAACCAAAGTCCACCAATTTTACGTATCTGAAGAAGTAATACATTGAAATTTTATTAGATTTTCTTCAATTTAACAATTTTTCTATTCATTATGTAACAGCATAATCGATCTTTCCTTGTATTCAAGTTTGTTTTGTTTATAAGTGGAAAAAGCAAGTTCGGACTCACCCCTGGCCATCCAGTAACAGATTTTCAGGCTTAAGATCTCTGTAGATAATATTACGTGAATGAAGATAGTCGAAAGCTTCTACGACACATGCTGTATAGAATCTGGTTGTGCTATCATCAAAATGTCCTTTGTCTCTTAAAACCGTCCACAATTCACCTCCAAGACAAGCCTCCATTAGCATATACAAGTACTTCCTGTCTTTGAAAGTTTTGAATAGTTTGACTACAAAATCGCAGTCGGCTTCTCCCATTATTCTCTTCTCTGACATAATATGCTGTTGCTGACGAGTTTCAACAATTTGTGACTTTTTCATCTGCTTTAATGCAAACGACCTACTATTGTCGCCGGCTATTTGTACCAGTTCTACTCTACCGAAACCACCCACACCGAGAGTAGCGAGTGGACGTAGATCTTGTAATCGTAAATCTCTGAATTCCTCGTTGAGTCTATTATTTCGAAGGAGAAAAAAAAAAAAAAAAAAGAAACATTGAATTAAACCTCGTGTATAATTAAAGGCCTTAACAATTGTGTCGTAAACGTTAATAAATATACTTTTAAATAATAACATTAAAAAACTATGTTTTATAAAACTGTGAAAAGAATGAAATAAATAAAATTATTACTACCTATATATAAATTATGTAAATTCAACTAGAAAGTAGAAAGTTCAATTTGAAAACATATTCGCAAGAGACACTTCATTGGTATTAATACAATTCAATTTCTACAAATGAATAAAATTGCGACAAACATACATGCTGTGAAAGAAATAATTAATTTTATTTCACGCTATATTACTCACCATTCCTTTAGATAAGCATGAAACATTATTTTAACATTGGTTCTGCTTTTTCTTTGCTGATTAAATCGATCGCGAATTATAATACACTTGTATTTTTTTTTTTTTTTTTTTTCTATAATATTATCATATGACTCGATCATTTACCTTCTGCGTACTACCAGCTCATCCTTGTATCTTGTTTGAATTTCATCTAACGACGAAATTAATTGCTTGAATGTTTCCTGGTCTATAACTAAGCAGCTTACACCGTCCGGATCATCGGCTACAATATTGGCTGTCCTAAGGTCATCCCTGAAATAATAATAATAATAATATTATTATTATATCTGTAGAAAAAATGCAAAAAAAACTTTCAACATATTATTTATATATCGATGATTGATTAATCATCATTCTGTATATGGTGTAAATATTTTTAATAAATTTCTCTTTCATCAAACTTACCCTTGCAAAGCTTTCTCCCCAAAGAAATCGCCCTTACTCAAAGTTCGTATATACTTTTCGTCGGTAGTATCAGGCTGTTTGATTGTAACTCGTACCTGCCCTCTACTTATGATGAAGAATGTATCGCCTCTCGCACCTTGTCTGATTATGTAATCCCCATTATTGTAGAAAGTCTGTAATAATAATAATAATAATAATAATAATAATAATAATAATAATAATAATTCACGAGAAGATGAAAAATAATTGAATTACGTTATACATAATATAATTCATTCATATATTTTTGAAATCATCGTTGATATCGTTTTGATAGTACAATAATAAAGAATAAAGATCGCGACTATAATATTGATCTAGAAAATTTATGTATTCGTAGATTCTGTTATACGATTTTACGTCCATAAATATCATTTCTGAAATGATTCTTCCTGTCGTAAAAAGAAATTTTTTGGCACACTATACCACGCGTTGTGATATTGATTAATAGATGTAAAAATGGATTTATACTAGTGGCTTGTTTTAGTGGCATATTTATACTCACGCCACGATAATAATTTCTCCGTCAAACTTGACCCAAGCTCTTGAAATAATAATAATAATAATAATAATAATAATAATAATAATAATAATAATAATAATAATTTATTTGTAATAATTGTTTACTCACTTCTTCTAAAACGTCAGAGATTTTTATGAGCGTCTCTTCAGGCAGGTTTTTGAAGATCGGGACGCTGGAAATAAGTAAATAATAATCGTTTATATAATAGTGCGTTATGATGAGTTAATGAGGATTTTTACAATAATGTATATAAATCTAGATTGTATAAATTATATTTTCGATTGAAATTTATTAGAGAAAGTAGTTTATCATTGTCATATGCACTATTCGATGTTTTGATAAATTCTATAATATGCATATATAGCCACGTGCATGTCTGCAATAATGCAGACCATTGGCAATGTGGGTGTGAAAGTGATAAGATGATCCGATGATCAAATAATGTAATTCGTTGAAGTATTATATACATATTTCTTCAAATACTCGAAGTATTGTTAGCTTACTTACACATTACTTCCATGTTTTATATTTCTATTTTACGATATAGCATTCTGCCCTACTAATGACCGTCTAATTATGGATCTGAGTATTTTTAGTTCCGCTAGAATTTTCGGTAAGAAAAATTACTCGCCAGACTTGCGTGTCTAATAGACAAAAAAAAAAAAAAAAAAAAAAAAACCTGTATAAAGAAAGTGGATTGAAGTAATTTCCATTTCTAAAATAAAATTTTTACTGATTTCATTTTTGTTTAAAATTATAATTTCTGCAGTTTTCGCTCATTACCATTGTGCATACGGTAATTTTTATTAATCGGAAAACAAATAAGAGATACGATTATATCGGATGAAATAATGAAGAAGATTTTAAGAAAAAAAAAAATAATAATAATAATTATAATAAAAGAAAATAAATAAACCGGAAAGAAGAAGAAGCTTCCGAGGATTTCACAAGTACGTTGACTTTGAATCAGAGTTGGCTGGCTGACAAAGTAGGTAAGTGAAAAGATAAAATTTGTAAATGGCGAAGTGATGAGGCTGCAGATCATTTGTGCTATTTATACAGCTGGCTCACCCTCGCTATACTGCCACCACCTCAAAGAGCCTGACTGCCCTAAATTTATTATTTTCAGCATGTCAAATTGCTGGCCCAGACCCCACGTCTATTCCATTTTCTAAATAATAGAGACTGAATTTGCCAGTATTGCTATTTTAAAATCCATTCAATCGTTTTGATAGCTTTTCAACGGCTTATGAATATCGCGAAATAACCGGCATTCCAATAAACATTTCAGCATAAGCGATATAAAGCTTCTTACGACTTTAGGCTTAAATACATCAACACTATTCGAGCCAAATTTTAATAGATTTTATTCATATATATATTTCTTCAACGCTATATTATATTCATTCCTATACTGATTATTCCAATGAAGACAAATAACTCACATACGATATCCTCATAATATTTTAAAATATTTCATTACTTCCGTATTATTAGGAATAATTATTTGAATGCATCGCCGATTCGGGACTAATTTTATTGATCGAATGAAAAAACGTCCCTTTTTTTTCATCAAAAACCTTTCATATTTATATGGAAGATTCTCTTCCGTATTCAAGTAGTCATAATAATATTCGCAATAATTATTACCTCTTGAGGAAGTCGGTGTATTCAGCTTGTCGAGAAAGTCCAGTTCTCATCATGATAGTCTGGAAGCATTGTCGATCAATCGCCCACAATTGGCAGTCAGTTGCAGCTGTTATGGTGGCCGTTCTTTTACAGTTGTATAAAATGGCCAATTCCCCAAGTACTTTACCCGGTGCCAATGTACTAAGATATTTCCCATCTCTAGAAACCTCAACTTTACCCTCTGGAAATAAAAATGAAATTTTTAACAATTATCTATCCGAACTACTCTTTCACTTCTTAATACTATGATACACGGAGAGAAAAGAATAGTAATATTTACCATTCCAACATAGTAACGAGACTTATTTCTTATGAAATCGTAAATGATACCATGTCAAATAGGATTCATTACTATTTTTCTGGTAACCATTACTATGCTACATGGTAAATAAGCAAATGTAATGTTTGAAAATCTACGTTACCATGTAACATAGTAATGGTTAATATGTTACATTGTGAATATTACTATTCTTTTCTCTCCGTGTAGGAAATAATTTCACGGTACAAAGAATATTCTCTCCTTATGGTATGATTTTCCCATAAAACGAAAACACCATAAATTTAGATTCTTACGACATATTGCATGTCGTTGGTAGAAATTTTTAATTTTATTACTAATTTATATTTGTAAAGGCAAATCGTAAATGAGTCAATAAATATGTATAACTGTTATATATGGTAGGTATAGGATAAAATTAAATCCAATGAAAGTAAATCCGAACTATAATAATCAGAACGCAGAACCGCTGACTGCGAATTTTTTTCTTTTCACATTCTAAGCACGTTCTGTGAATTGCCTCGCTAGGATCACCATTACATGCTCTATTAGGTAACGCGAAATTGGGCAACTCGCAGTCCCGGCGGTGTATAAAAATTTATCGTAGATTTCTTCGCGTGCCACTTTCGTTATTGCAAATTTTTATTATAGTAAGCAAATTTTTCGAACTAGAACGAGGATAATTATATACCTGCTTATAAAACAAAACGTGTATAATTTTTTTTTTTTTTTTTCTATCATTTTTATGAAATCTCTAGCAAGATCAAGATCTCGAAATCTTTAGCAAATTTTCAAGATATATATATGATTCAACGCTCAATCGAGGATTATTTATTTACGTCTTACGTATTATTGTGTATATATACTTTAATAAAATTGTGTTAACAGAGGAGACAAATAAATGAAGCAAAACGAGTCGAACGGTTCAGATTGCGGATTCAGGATGATTTCTCAAACATTGAAAATTGAAATGATCTCGAATACTACATTCCTCATTTAAAAGTATAGCTGTTCAACAACCGGGTGTTGTGAAAGCTGGTTAAGATCTTTCAGCCGTTCTTTGAAGTTCAATGAAATAATAAAATTTTGATGGACGTTAGATAATTCAATATTATATATACATAAGTCTGGATAACCGATTGAGATCACGACGAATATATATTCTTGGCTTTTCAAAGAATTCCTAGCTCTAAATACTATATTTAAAAAAAAAAAAAAAACTTGTTAATATAAATATAATTATATTGAGGTAAGTGATTCGGCTTTGATAAAATCATTCATCGATTCGTGTCAAGCATTAGGTATATTAATAGCTGATCAGTATATATAAATAAGTAATGCGATGAGATGATTGTTAGCAGATAATCTGCGATATTTCAGAGCTCGAGAAAATTGTGATTCATTCAATTCATGGACGATTTGAGGTCGGAAATAAGCCACCTTGATATCCCCGAGTAAAGAATTTCTCTTTATACTATATAAACTGAAATTGTGTCAGTTCGTCATAAAATTTGACTAGAATAATGAATAAATGACTAAGTTTCGATATATTCTAGATTGAAATACATATAATTCGTATAATTCACAGTCTGTTGAGTTTAGAGGGTAAATATAATTTCCCAGTTTTCCATTTTTCCGATAAAAATATACAATGCAGTGTTAAAAAATTTGTTGATATATATAATATTTGACCTGTGCAGATTTCTTTTAATTATAAATAATTATCTTCACGTTGTATTATTACAAATTGATAATTTATTCACCGTTGTAAAATCTTCACGCAAACAATTAACAACCCGTTAAATAAGTGATAAAATAAATTCCAACAGCCGTATGAGATAAACTGATGAAAGTGTATATACGACGTATAGCCTGCGAGCTGCGTGAGGTAGGTCTAGGACCTAAATGCCCGAGCGCTATACGATAGTTAGAGATGCTGAGAAGGACCTATTTAAACACGTGATTCTCGAGTGCGATGTATTATACCGCAGAGGGTTAATAATAGCGAGGTGATAAAAAGAACCTGCATTTGTAACACAAAGTTTTCTTTATGGCGTTAAAACCGTAGAAAGAAAAAAAAAAAAAAAAAAGAAAAAAAAAAAAAAAAGAACTGTTCCATAAAGAAACGTGTTTCTAAAACGGTAATAAACCGAGATAAAGGTTCCCCTAAATGAAGCCCTTTATAAAACGCGCTTTTAAAGCTGTGTAAACATCAAAAGTTATACAACATTGAACAAACAACGTATATAGTAGAGTAGTAGGTAGTTTTTAATGCTTGTGGTAAAAGATCCTATAGATCTGTTACTTTTTACCAGATTATATAATAGCATAATAAAAGACACACAATACACTTAACTTTAACACCGAAGCTCAAGTATCTATTGATTATTTTAGGTTTAAATTATAGAAATAAGAAATTTAAATAAAAATACGAAGAACTGCGTTTACTTTATTTAAAACAAAAAATAAAAAATAAAAAATAATTACAGAGTCTAAATTTGGTCGATCGTTACGCGTTATACTAATTATTATTAAATGACTATAATAATAATTACGTCTGGAGGCATATAAATGAAACGGAAATTAAGATTACACCTCCTCTTCGCCGAATAAGCTTTCTCATATCTATACAGTTACGCGTGTATACATTTATATATATATATATATTATATTGAATCTGCGAAGGCATATATATAGCTTCATGAATTGCGATCTTCGATGCGGAAAGTAAAATGTAAATCTGTTGGCTTAGGCTCGATGCAAATTATAGGCTTTACCTCAGCAGCTAGAGAGCCCAGATACCTAATAAGTGAAGGGATAAATGAAAATGAAATAAGAAACTAAATTGTTAGTTTAATACCGTGTATTGCTTAGCATGCTATTGCTGCGCTGCATCTCGGGAGAGAGTTTTGTCGAGAGTGAGAGAGTGTGACACTTGTTTTTTTTTTTTCTTCTTCTTCTTCTTCGTTTTTTATTCAATTAACTTAATACACACTAATTGAGAGTCTCGAACGTTTTCGAGTATAACGACCTGTTTTCCAATATTTATCTATATTACCTACATGGAAAGAAGATTTTTTATGAATACACAGAAGAAGGTCAAACAAAATTTCTTCAAATTTTGTAAAAGCAATTGCTGAAACGATTTCAATGAAGAATATGTTTTTCACATATTTTTGTTACAGGTAAATATGGACGACGATATAATGATAAATAAAAACTCGCTACTGCGAGCCACTTCGTTCGTTGTTGATTTAAAATCGTAGATTATGAATCCGGACTTTCATCAAGATCCTCGTTAACTGTAAAGAATAATATAGAGGGATCGACTGAGAGTAAAGACAAAACGTTTATTTACATCACGCGATGTTCTTATTATTGTTATTTTTTTTTTTTTTGTTTTTCGTATACAAAAATCTCTTGATCATTTTTTACACTACAACCACAGGTTGTTGTACAAAAAGTGCAGCTTATCTCACGTATATAAAGAAGAGCATTGAAATTTTCGATGGAGCAAAAAAATTATCTTACCCTAACAGAACAACGCACCTAAAACTACGTTCATATATAAATATTATTATTAAACTCACGAAAGTTTTTACCACCGTCTCTTATATACAAACAACGACGACATACATTACGATCTCCTCCTCGAATATGTTGTTCCAACTTTTTGTTATATTATGGTCCGTGGATTTTTGTACGATGCGATGATGACGATGATGATAATAATATCAATAATAGTAATAGCGATAAAGTGAACGCTTATATATAAAATAGATGGAGATTTTTCTCCGAACAATTCTCTAGATCCGTAGATCGATAATCCGGAAGAAAAGAAGCGATCATATAGGTGAAAATAAGTGTTCGAATCAAGATTTTACACCCTCAGGGGACATCTGCTGCAAACGTCTATATCCGTCCTGAGAGTTTCTTAAATTTATTCTAAAGTGGTTTTGAATATCTACAGCTTGGATTTATAAATCCGGTGTTATTATTATAAGCGATAAATAAAGCCAGGTAATTCAGGCGTTAATAATTGCTGGTATACCAGTAAATATTTATCAAGCGGATGTTTGTTCCTTTTAAAAATAAGGATAAAATACACGTACACGAAGATATACACATCGTAGAGGATGAATTAATAATTACGTTATTATTTCACGGATGAAATCGATGTTATGGCGGTAATTTATATACTTGAATTTATATATAAAACTGCATAAAAATGAAAAAATTCTATCAGTTTCATCCATAGCAGTCAATCATTCAATTAAAACGCCTCGAAGAGACCGGGTTGATTATTTTAAAGAATCTGGAATATCACATAGCTAATAGCTTGCAGCACTTTTATCCACGTGGGCGTTATTGCGGTCTCAATTTTATTCAACGTTGTCAGAGTGTATATGTAATAGAGCGATGACGTGCTACGAAAAGAAACGTTACACTGCGATTTTTGGTGCTCAACTTTATATATATATATATATATATATATATATATATATATATATATATATATATACGAGATGAGATTCTCCTCTGTGAGCTATAGGTTGCTGATATGTTTCATTATATGTAAAAGCAAAGATGACCTCGTATTAAAACCAAGGAGTAATGTACACATACGAGATCTCTGCAGACGATGACATCACGGGAAGAAAACTAGGCCAAGATAAGCGAGCTCGCAAGTTCTATCTAGCGGTTCCTTGCCTAGTGCACTGCTACACAATATACTTATGATATATACAGTATGTTACAGTAAAGCTAGAATTACCAGTAAAATTGCTCCGTACATAGGTATACCTAGGGGTATATATCGACGGCAGTATGGAAGAACGTGCTATCTCAGATTATGCCCGAAAAACGTGCTATCTCAAATTATGCTGGAAGAACGTGCTATCTCAAATTATGCTAGAAGAACATGCTATCTCAAATTGTGTATGAAGAACGTGCAATCTCGATGGGGGGACAAAATTCCATTGATACGGCACTGGTATTTGGGGCGTCTGTAGTATAAAAATCACTGTTTCTCAATAAATCAATCAATTGTTTCAATTTTTCTCATGTATTAGCTCCTTTAATACCGGGATAGAAAATTCAAGATAAGTTCGAATCAACATTTTTATTTTCATTTCCGATGTATGTTATTCACATTGGATTTTCAGAACGGTCAAATTAATGTTTAAATGAAGGTTTCAAAAACCTTACGAGAAACTGAACGTCAGAAGTGTCAACTGTATGCGTGGAACTACACTCAATGTGTATCACACATGTCCCATTTTCTTCCTTTTTTAGTAGTTTAGCAATCAAATTCTCCATAAAAATCATGCACTATTATAAATGAAGTGTTCAAGTAACGTTAACAGGGGAGAGATAGCCAGCCCCGGACGGCGGGTTAGTTTTGGACACTTACGCGAATAAATTTGGAAAAAAAAAAACGTGAAAATTAAGGCAACGATCTTGGTCATATTGGTCAACACTGGCCACCTTTCCCCTAAGTGTTCTTTCTTTTTCTTTTCCGTACAATACCATTTTCATTCACTTCAAATTCAAAAGGATTTCATACATTTATATCATATGATCATCGCGGGTTCAACCTGAATGAACCGATTACATTACGAATGAAGCAGCTTTAACAAGGTGTTAAAAACACCTTGATACAATATGTTATCAATGAGATTAGACATAAAACATAACAAAAATATACTTCAATATATCATTTTACTTGAGGTAGTAGTGTCGTGAAGACTTTTTGAGATAGATTGTCATGCGAATTTTTATAGATAATCTTTAGAGTACTGTAAAAACATTGAACCAATTTGGAGGGGCTGTACCGTTCAGAAGTCGAGATATTATATTTATTAAAAAATCGATGTTTCACACTCGCTTTTATGGCCGAAATCGGACTTTCGGCTATAGAAAAAAAAACGACGAGATAGATTTTGAAAAAACTTAGCCCAAATGAATTTAACTTGAATTTTCTAACCCGGTATTAAAGGAGCTAAATACATAAGAAAAATTGGAACAATTGATTGATTTCTTGAAAACCAGTGCCTTTTATACTCCAGTGCACCCCAAATAACAGTGCCGTATCAATGGAATTTTATTCCCCCATCGAGATTGCACGTTCTTCATACACAATTTGAGATAGCACGTTCTTCGAGCATAATTTGAGATAGCACGTTCTTCAAGAACAATTTGAGATAGCACGTTCTTCCAGCATAATTTGAGATAGCACGTTCTTCGAGAACAATTTGAGATAGCACGTTTTTCCAGCATAATTCGAGATAGCACGTTCTTCTAGCAAAATTTGAGATAGCACGTTGTTCCAGCACAATTTGAGATAGCACGTTTTTCGAGCATAATTTGAGATAGCACGTTCTTCAAGAACAATTTGAGATAGCACGTTCTTCCAGCATAATTTGAGATAGCACGTTCTTCGAGAACAATTTGAGATAGCACGTTTTTCAAGCATAATTCGAGATAGCACGTTCTTCTAGCAAAATTTGAGATAGCACGTTGTTCCAGCACAATTTGAGATAGCACGTTTTTCGGGCATAATCTGAGATATAGCACGTTCTTCCATACTGCCGTCGATATGTGGATGCCTCGGCCAGTGTACCCATAAAAATCAAACTATTAAATTCCCTGATATTTCCAGCTTTTCCACAACTATATTTCACGATTTCTCATTACCGCTGCTATTTCTATATAGTATACCATTTATCCCCGAAGATTTGAAATATTTTTTATTAATATTTTTTATTTTATGTATAAAAATAATCATACCAGAAATTCCCGGGTCTACGATTTTCCCAGACTTGAGAAGAAAATAAAAAAAAAAAAAAAAAAAAAAAAAAAAATTCCCTGATAATATCAGGTTTTCCGATTTTATAACCTGCACCATGCCACGGGAGTAGAAAAATGTATATAATCTACTACAATAATTGCGGAACGCAATTGTGAGGCAAACTCTCGTTCGCGTTACGATTGAGTAAGTCGAAAGGTTTTTTTTTTTATTTCTTTTTCTTTTTCTTTTTCTTTTTCTTTTTTTTTCTTTCTTTTCACATCGTGTAGAGATTATAAAACGAGTTTTTCAGTAGAGGGGATCAGCAACCTTAGGGGTCTTTCACAGTGGGGGAATTCGAGGTCTTATTGCTATTGCCTATTGCAATGTGTATATGTATATATAGGTATACCTATATACGCACATATATATATAAAAATATATATAGCATTGTTCGGCGAGGGCTGCTTTCACTTCCTTGCGGGTTCTTATGCAGGGACCCAAGCTAATATATAAACTTGCCGTGTGATTCCATCGTCCGATAAATATTTCGCAAATAATCTGATCGTGCA
This sequence comes from Tenthredo mesomela, assembly GCA_943736025.1. Lineage (NCBI taxonomy): Eukaryota > Metazoa > Arthropoda > Insecta > Hymenoptera > Tenthredinidae > Tenthredo > Tenthredo mesomela. The sequence goes on from OX031013.1 coordinate 50,385,359, forward strand.
GATGATACCGCGTACCTATACCTACTGAATGAGAAGAGTAATACATTTACATACATACCCTGGATATGGATTTATTTATTTCACCAAGAATCATCAGAGAGAAATCTTGAATAATTCAACAGAATTTTGCAACAGAAAAAAAAAAAAAAAAAAAAAAATTTTATCCCACAAAATTGACTCTAATAATAATTATTATTATTTAAAAATTTCATCACGATCGTATATATATTTCGGGTTTCGAATAATTTGAAAAGCTATTTAATATGACGAGTACTACATATCCCAATCTCGTATAAAGAACGGAATAAAGTAATAAGTGGATATAGGTGTTTATAGTCGATTGATGACAGCTAATAGTTTCTCTGCATATAAGATATAAATGCGGGAGGTCGAATAAAAATTTGCAATCAGCAGATCACCACGGTATATAATAATATGCATAAAAACATCGATTTCACTGGGTTACCAGTGTTAACCTTTCGCTGAATTTTAGAGTCATAAATGTTGACAGATTCCGAAATAAATGTCCGGAAAGATTCGAAAAAAGAATTTTCTTTTTTCCGTTTCACCAAATGTCAGAGATTATTAATTTTTTCGGCATAGGCATTGAAAAGTCACTTTTTGACGCCTGTTTTCGATCCACAAAGTGTCACTTTATACGGTTGGTTTCAGAACTGCCCTATAAAGTCTTTATACGGCAGTCTGGATGCGCAGTTCGAAGTGCGCATTCCAAAGCTGCCATATAAAGTCTTTATACGGCAGTTTCGATGCGCGGTTCGAAGTGCGCGACAGATCGCACCATAACCTGACTCTTCGTCTAGTGAATCTCAACAGGCGTCAAAGTGACTTTTCATGCCTATTTCGAAAAAAATACAGTATGGGGCGCACCCGTAAACCGTTTTTGACTCGAATAATGATTTCAGAACTCGCTTACGGCTCGCCTTCGGCTCGCCTTTAGCTCGTCCTGAAATCATTATTCTCGCCGAAAAACACTTGGTTTACGGGCATGCCACATAATATACTATTATTGGCCCTGACACTGTGTCATATTCATATAGTTTATATACTACGTCCATGAATCTCTCTCTCTCTCTATCTCTATAAATATATAATACAGCTATTTTCTCTTTCGACTAGGTATATAATCGATGACTAATACGTACAGTACTACCTCGTTATAAGCGACTGTTAGGGCGGTTAGGGGAATAGGATTCCAAGAAATTCGTCGCTGCAGCGTTCCCCCACTACTCGGAAATCGTACATGTGTCAGTGTGTCGGTGAGCATCACCACTGGGTGTACCTTACGTATACAGGTAGAGTGGGGGAAGCTATAAAACTCGCTCAAGCGGAACGAAGGGGAAATTCGCTTATAACGAGTTCGCTTATAATGAGGTAGTACTGTAATTATAGAAATACATTTTTTCATACGCCAGTTAGGGGAAAGGTGGGTAGCCCCGGACAGCGGGTACCCCCGGTCATCTCAAGTTTTGGACACTTACGCACAAATAAATTTGAAAAATAAAACGTGAAAATTAGGGCAACGATCTTGGTCACATTTTCGCATTTTATTTTTCAAATTTATTTGTTCGTGAGTGTCCAAAACTTGAGATGACCGGGGGTACCCGCTGTCCGGGGCTACCCACCTTTCCCCTATAAATAAATCTTTAGGGCAAATGAATTGGGGTAAATAAATCTATTTTTTTTTTTTTTTTTTTTTTTTTTTTTTTTTTTTGTACAGTGGAGGAAATTGAAGAAAAAAAGATATGATATATACCTATATATCAATCTTTCTGTTATAATTTTTGAATGAAAAAAAATTGACCCACATCATTAATTTACCTCAAAGGGGCCAAACCTCAGCGTCCACGTTCAAATCTTATTAAGAAATGTATATACATATAAAATTTGTTATATTATATATCAACTTTGCTGTTTTACTCTATTCCATAATTGCGACACGAACACACGTAATAATTACAATATACAACATGTGTATAAATATACAGATTTAGTGAAATCCGACAACCTTGATGAAAAGGTTACTTGAACTGGTAGCTATAGAAGATTCTGCTGCGTTAATCCCACGTGCATTTTAGTTAAAGACGATATTATAAGTACTATCTATATGTGAATTGACTTTATCTATATGTACGTATTTGATAATATAATATACCTAGAGAAGAGTTAGAAACGAATTATATATATATCTTCTTCTTCAATTATACATATATATATATATATATACCACCATAGAATATATTGTAGTGTTTAACTGGTCTCAAATTAAATTCTAATTTAAGATTATATTCACGAGAGTGTGCAGCGGCCCCTCGTTCTCTTTGTTCTATATGGTTTAAATTAGACATTAAAGTATAAGAAATACTGTATAAGGAACTGTCTATCCGGTATCTTGTATTTCGTAACAATTATGATGCAATATGACGTGGATATAATAATATCTGAAAGAATATATAATATCGCGTCGGGTATACATTTATGTATATGTTACAATACATATATGTGATATACGGAAAGGAGGAGAAGAAGAAGAAGAAAAAAAAAAAAAAAAAAAGTTGTCTCGATATAAAAAGACTTTGAAATTATCTCGTATAGAAAAACTTGCGAGCCGAGATTAATGGCGGCTTGATAGTTTTTAATTCTTGTTTAGCACAACTATTATGAAATGATATATCGGATAGAAGATAGAAGATAACGCAATTCTGACCAAACGACAAATCTACAATGGCAAAAACTTCACCCGAAGATGAAAATAGCTTTAGCCATACGAAATCGATTGAATTTTTTTTTTTTTTTTTTTTTTTTCTTTTTTTTTTCACACCGATGTGCGTGATCGAAAACATTTTATCCCGCGTGAATTATATAAGGACAAGTATATTTATTTCGATCGGCAATGTAACCATTCCCAAAAATCTTGAACTAGAAATTATCAAATATAACCGAACTTTAATCAATCTACGAAAATCATGGTGAATAAATTTACGGTAAATTTAACCGTAATACTAATTTACAGTAAATTATCACACACACATGATTTCCATCTACCCAGTCTATCAATTTTATCGACACTTCTAATTTCGCTTAAAAAAAAAAAAAAAAATTAAGCAATCGATATAGATATTAATTATTTAATTATTTTTGTATCTAAAAATAGCGCAAATCGATTTACAATTGAATAAAAAAAGGCATGATGCAAAATACTGCACGAGACATATATAAGTTGCGAGTTCAAGGTTTTCGTGCAAAAGACCGATCGCGGGTCCGGTCTCTGGCAATGTTTTCTGCACACAGGTTTTTTCAAGGATAGTATTTCGTAAGAGACAGATTTAGTTTCGATTAGTCACTGCAACTGCGGCTGGTATCTCGAATCCCGTTTTATATACCGGAAGTATATACGTATAAATTTCTTATTTTTTTTTTTTTTCCCCCCCCCCCCCCCGAGTAGATATGCGGCGCGTCGAGAAATCGACGACAAACATATAACTATGTACAACATATGTCATAGGTATATAGGTAGTGTTAACTGTAATCTGAACGATGACAGCAGCAATAGTTTGTTACCCGTAACAAATCACAACGAAGAGAACAACATGTCGAATCAATTTACTCTATAAAGTAAAAAAGGTGAACCATGCCATTTTTTTTTTTAGGTCCATTCTTCTATCTTCTTTTTCATTATAAAAAAAATTATCCGTCAACCGTATCGGAATAATTGTTATAGTTTTTTTTTTTTTTTTTTAAATTTTTTAAAAAATATGTAATAAATTCATCGAGTTATATATATTTATAAAACTGTAATTCTGAACACGATTTTAATACCAGTGTATATAGTACCGCGGTTTTGAAAGTCTTTATTCTTAACCCGTAGGCTATATTATATGCCTGAGGAATATAAACGCGATTGACGATACGTAAGGAGTAGTGCCCGTTGTCCAGCAGTAAATTCAATTGTTCCAGCTATAGAGCCGAGTAAACTGGTTATATACTATATCATATATATATATATATTATGTATGTATATAGATGAGAGACTTGACTCTGGAGTATGTAGGTAGGTATATAAAAGTCCAGATTGTAGATTGGAGAACAGGAGATTATAATATCTACACAGAAAGAAAGGTTGACTTGATTCAAGACAATTTTGCAAGTCCAAAAATGAAGACCGAAATTTTCTCGGATCAAATCAAAAATTTTTCTCGAACCAAGAAAATTGGGACAATTTTCTTGGTTCGAGAAAAAATTTTTGATTTGATCCGAGAAAATTTCGGTCTTCATTTTTGGACTGCAAAATTGTCTTGAATCAAGTTAACCTTTCTTTCTGTGTATATACTACTATATTCGAGGGGTGAATCACAACGGAAATATGGTGTACACACGGTCGAAAATGTTGGGAAATATTGGGAGATATTTAGAAAAAGGGAGATATGGTGTACGCATTTCTGCTTGTGATTCACCCCTAGACTATATTATAGTAAGTAACATGCGTTGTTGCTATACGACAAAGTCCTGAGTAATACGATCTCTCTCTAGGTCTCAAGTAACGCTTGCAAGCAGCCTAGTGCGTCTCCTAGGTATGTATAGTTGCGCTATACCTTGACACCTGGATGATATCGCCCCGTAAAACTCACCCAACGTTATAATTCTTATAACTTGATACATTTTTTGAGGTCGTTATATAGAACACTGATACACCTTTCGATCGAAAAGTTTTTAGTTACCGCGGAGTTATAAGGCGTTTGAATATTACGCAATTCGCATAATATATTTAGAAATCTTGGACCGCACGTATATAGTTAAAAGACGAATATAAATCAGATAAAAAAATTTTACGAGACAATTATTAAATTTTCTCAACCAGACTATCCGGTAATGCTGATGTAGTTTATGTTGATATTAGACGGTATATTATATATTATGTTGTATACCAACTATAGCATGACGAGGATGTATAACTGAACAAAGAGTTCGCGGCTTGCATACACACACGCGTATAATATAAGTGACCGAGTTTACGAAACCGTTGAACCCTGAAGAGAGCTATAAAAACGTTAGACTATAAAGAGTTGAGGCTAAGAATTCTTCGAAGTAACTTATAGTTATGTGAAAGATTTATTGAACTCGAGTTTACTGTCATATTGATAGTAACACATAATATCCTGTATCAATCGCAGTAGCTATAGGGATAAGAAAAAAAAAAAAAAAAAAAAAAAAGTGAAAATTTAATTCTTACTCTGAATCGTGTCAGCAATGACCGGAAGTATAGCTATATACGCTTCGGAGGAAGTCCGTTCATCTTATTTCCTGTATTCAATATATACTCTGACGTTATACCTATCGTTTTAACAACCGCATACACATGTTATCTTCTTCAATATCAAAGTATACACGTTATTCCTTATATATGCGAACGGGATAATCGTGTTAATCAAAGCTGTTATATTCGATATGTAAAGTGGCTAAAATATCTCGCCTTTCGAAAGCTGCAGCAACATAAAATATAATTCGTATAAAATTTTAAGATGTGAATTATAATAAACGCTAATATATATATATATATGGTTAACTATCGATTTATAAATTAATCGTCTCTTAATTTTTCACAGTATATGCATTTTGTACCTCTACATGTTTTAAAAATTTACGTAACCTTGATAAATTCGTTCCTACTTTCGCAGGATCGTTAAATCTCTAAATGGTAATGAATTCTGATTATTGATATGCACGTATCCGGTTTTGAAGATTATTTTAGAATTTTTTTTTTTTTTTTTACAGACCTTTAAAAGTCAATCGTTTCTAGTTTCTCTTTAAGGATTTTATAGCATAAATTTTATCGTTCCTAAACTCTTTATTCCTATATATTATATTATAACTCGTTTAGTTCAGGCGAAATATGAAGACAAAAAATTTTGTAAAAGGTGTCCGAGATTCAATATATGAAAAGAAGAAAAAATTGAATACAAGGTCGAAGACCTTTCCATCTCGAAAGACAAAAAGCAAACACAGCTGCTCGAATATCCTTTCATTTTCCGTTCCATTCTATTTGACAAACGCGTCATCACGCGGCTTAAACTTGACGCGATGATAAAATAGATATTGGCGAATCGCCAAACCACTGTAACGAGACGCTGCTTATGTTCTATCCGTAAACCAAACTTCACCCCCAAATAGTGAAGAAGATTGAGAAAAAAAGAAAAAAAGAAGAAAAAAAAAAAGCAAACCCTTTCCACATATATACCAGAAAATCCAACCAGTCGAAATATACCTTCGCGCTCTTGCTGAGGGACACGTCTTCTCGCTGGTGGAGCACCGGTACGTCTTCTCCTCGCGTACGTATGCACAGGAACAATGAGTCTAGGTCTAGGAATCAAAAAACCGCCTTGTCCATTTCTCGCCGATCTAACGTTGCTTTGGCTATTATCAGACCCCTCGCTATCAGTAGTAAGCTCGCTGCTAGATCTCGGGGATCTATAATCGTTCGGGGAGGCGGTATCACCGTCCAAAACACCTTCCAATTGCGATATAACCTTCGCATAGGGTTGCCGTATCTCTTCGTCCGAATTACCGCGAGCTACCGAAGAACCTCGCGATGTATTTGTCCAATTTACACCACATTCGCGCCAACTAGCTTCGTATAGTAGCTCCATTGCACGGCCTCGAGTTGCATCCGGGTCTAGAAGCAGTTCTGGATCCTCCAGGACCGCACGTCCCGGATAATTTCTTACTTTCATTATATAGTGTCTATATTGATTATCGTTATTTTTTTTTTATTTTTTTTATTTTTTTTTATCACAGTATCAAGCTTCAAGTCCACGTTTCAGTTCAATATGCAGTAGTATCTCTTTACCACGTTCCGTGTCTCTATATATTACGTACGTAGTAGTTATACCTGCTCGTAGCAGAGAAGAGATCCGGTTGTGTCTCGATCGCGTCTCTTTGAATCTCCTTTGTTATTCGCGACTTGGAGAGGTCGCTCAGCTTGTAGGCGGTGCGGAGTTAACCAGCGCGAGACTAGCGGTATATACATGGAAGTGTGGGAGTACATGCATAAGGTTTACTTCTAAATTATTCTTCGATAATAAAAGTCTTATATCATTCTTGTAAAATTATTATCCTATTTTAAAAAAATCTCCATACTAAACACACGCGCATAAATATAAACAAACAAATCGACACGTTAGAGGCAACATTTTCGATCGTAGCGTATACTTTAATAAAGTCTCTTCGAGTTCTTTAATAAATTGTCGCAATTATCGCAGATATTTCTATTTTCACTATAATACTACTAAAACGATTAGCGCAGGTCACTTTAAATGATACGCGATTATATTGTGAAATCCGTATAAAGGAAATCCCCAGTGACTCAAGCAATTCGGTTCTGAGTAAACACTGCACGTTCTTCAGACGGAGCTGCTTGTAGATACCATTACGGACATGGTATGGGCCCTCTCTGCTGCACGTATAAACTTACTGAGAGAGGGACTCGGGGCTGGTGAAAACTACGCCCGCGAAGACCCACTCTGCCCCGCTACCCTCTCCTCAGCCATGGGGCCGGCTATTCACCAGCTCCCACTACGGCGTTACTAGCGAGAGAAAGGACAGTGGTTCTCAAATATTTTATAGTTTTTAATCAGAAATTATATATCTCAACGAGTCTCACGGTCGTATCTCTTCAGAATTATGTATACCTATACGTAGGCGAGACTGGGGTAAAGTGGGAACCTCGTCTAAAAATTGATGAAAAAAAAAAAAAAGAAATTCTACTCAAAAATTTTTTTTTTTTTTTTTTTTTTTTGAAAGATATGGGTCGACAAAAATTTTTGAAGAAAAATAAATTTTTGAGAAAAAAGAAACAAGATTCTGTAAAATTTATCAATTTTCAGATGAGGTGCCTACTTCACCCTTACATAATATATCCTGCGTATACCGCGAAGTTCTCTGTATGCGGAACGCTAGGGGTACCAACCCGAAATTTTTGCTATTTACATAGGCGTAGGTCATACAGTAAACTGCAGCAGCAGTTTGGTAACTTACTAGATGTTTTTAGTAAGATCACGAGAAATCACTGGAAATCTAGTCACTAGATTTCTAGTCCAGAAAGCTAGTGACCAATGATTACTAGATTTCTAGTGATCTCTAGTGATTTTACTAGAAACATCTAGTAAGTTACCAAACTGCTGCTGCAGTTTACTGTATGACCTACGCCTATGGTAATAGCAAAAATTTCGGGTTGGTACCCCTAGCGTTCCGCATACAGATATAGTTTTGCGTGTGTGATATTGCACACGTGGTTGTGAATTTTGCGGAGAAAAGGTACCGGCTAGAAGAACCATAATTATAACTATGGCTATACGGTGGATATAAAAATTTGAGAACAACCTTCACAGATTGAAAATTGTTGAAGAAAGGGAGAAACTATATATAGCCGATGAAAATGTATCGAAGAATGGGAATTGAGAAAAGAAAAATACCTTTTTTTCTATTGATGTTAAACGACTTACCTTCTGAAACGAATACGATGGAACCAACATCTCCTTCTCGTATGATGATAGAACCTGCTGGAAATGTAACTGGGTACATGCAGTCGACGATTTCCCGGATCTGTGTGAGTTCCAAATTCTTCATAAAGTCATTGTCCAGGATCGCAGCCTTGATCAACTCCCGCGACCTTGTTAAATGAAAAAAAAAAAAAACAGAATTCCTGGTTGTACAATCTATATCTGGATACACTTTCATTTAGTTATAATAGTACACATGTGGTGATATGGCATTAGACTATAATTGTACGAGGTAGGTACACGGAAACATTCATGTCGATAAGTCTTTAAGCTTCTGGCTATAATAAAATTGTTCTTTATTAGTCACGAAATATTCTTTCGCCATTCGGGTAACACCTAATTAGTTATTTTCAAGTTTTTAGTGACACGCTACTGCAGGTTCCCGTTTACGATCATAAAATAAACAAATATTCGAATTAGTCGGTATATATGATCCCCGGCTGGTATTGTTGTCATTTTATTTTATTTTATTTTATTTGATATTTATTTCAATCTGAGAGCGAATTTAACTAGTCTGTAAAATTAAGATCCTTGAAATTATTATTTTTTTTTTTTTTTTCTTATACAATATACAAAATTCCTGCTATTATTTTTCTCGGAACGTACCTATACGCGTGTTAATCGGTCGTGTAAGCCATATTTACATACTATAGTGAAAGTAAGTCGAAAAGTGAAAATCGCTGTCCGAATGATTTGTAATACTAATTTATTGCCTATAGTATACCTATAAATATAATACGATCGTTATTATTTCGATCAATTTCAAACACAATTGTCATTATATAATTAACCCCAGAACGCTAGACCAGGGTAAAAACTTACCCCAAACGACAATCGAAAAAATGATGTGTTTTAATAATTTATCACAATCTTTGAAGGCGTTTTTCACTGACTAAACTTTAACGGATTTGAATTTGTCGCAGACCATTTTCTTCCTCATGAAAAACGGAAGAGATCCGTGTATTAGAAAGTCTATTTACTGCCGATAGGAACGATTGTGCGGACAAGAACTGCATAGATTAAAAATCTACCCCAGTCTAGCGTTAGAACTCTCTTAAAATGAATCAGTGGAATTTCACTGATTAAACCAGTGAGTAGAAAGTTTACTGGTAAATCAGTGAACTTACAAGTTTTTCACTGGTTGAATCAGTGAATTATCCCCACTTTTATGTTTACTGGTTGAATCAGTGAGATTTCACTGGGAAATCAGTGAAATTCCACTGATTCATTTTAAGAGAGAAGGTAGAAAAAATCGTACCGGTGTTCTAGGATTAGTTATACCTACACGCCGAGTAGCCGTTATCACCGTATTGATAGATGAAAAACAATGTATTGAATGGAGGATTATTTCAGTCACTATGATAAGATCGGTAGGTAATAAATGAAAGTCAGCTGTATAAACTGAATATGTAATCCGAGGTCCCGTTGAGTCTTACCTAATTACCTTTCTCTCATCTAGTTTGAGGAAGTGGAATTTTTTCGTCACATTTTTTCGAGTCTTCATTTCTTTGAATGCGATCTAGGTGTACCTACCTACCACCTATACTCTAAGTACATAATAATTTGGTGTGTAAGATATAGATTCAGGCGGATTTTCGGTTGGATGATTTTTTGACACAGGTATATAAACCATAAGCTTCGAATTTCAGACGAGGTTTACTGCGAACAATAAATTGCTGGGTCGTAATTTGAGAGACTATAAAATTTCGGCACTCATTTTGCTCCTGCTCCTGCTGCTGCAACCTCGGAGGCCACTTTTTTCAGCAACTGAGCAACTGAGAGGAATATATAGATATAATACTAGAGTAATTATCAAAGAGTATAATACTGAATCGTATAAAGAAAAAATTCTTTCGAAACATCGGGACTTCAACGTCTTATAGAGTTAGAAGATTTTAATGCGGGGTATAAAAAATTTGGTATTTTGCAAAATGATTGTAATTTTTCTCAAGTAGGTAATCTATTTTGTCTCCTGTTTCCTTATAAGATAATTATGATGTGTTACACTTATCGTGTATTTTGGTGAATTTGAGCCGCTTATCGTTAGCTAGAATCCCAATTGTACATCTATAATTCTACGTATATATATATATATTCGAAAGGGATCATAAATCTCTTTAGATATTTAACCGAGTGAACAGTCTGTTTTTAATTATCGAAGATTTGTTAAAAAAAATATATATACACTGATTAGTTGTTCTGTTTTTATGCTGTCACGTCTTTCCGCGATAAAATGTATTTATATATTATCTGAGTAAGAAAAATATACGCTTTATAAATGTATGTTCGTATACTATATATGTAGCTGTACTATACATGTGGCTGATACCAATATTCGTAACACGAAGCGATGGGACCAAAAATTAGTACTCTAAAGACCTAACAAATTCAGCTCTCATAATTATACTCTCACGTATAAGGGGCGACCGAACGGTACAATAAAAATATTTACATGATACGAATGTACTACACATGTGTGTATATATGTGCGTATCGTTCACCTATGTATAAATCCTCAGTAATAATAATATCAAACATTTTCAATCGCTGCATATATACCTATATGTACGTTACGTCGATTTTTATATGTATAGAAGTAAATATAATTGCTATCTGTTGAGCAGCACTAACTAATTTTCTAATCTTAATTTGCGGTAAGCTATATATGTATTCATCTGTATTATATTTATAGAAATATAATTGCACCGCTCGGAGGCATAATATGGAAAGGATTATTGTGTCGTCATAAATTTATATCGTCGATATATAAATCGATTTTACGTATAGTTTTTCTTCACACATATAAGTACATAGGTACATATATGAATGAGTGTGATAGTCCTTAAACGGAGTCCACGCACGATTATACCTTTACTTTACTTTTCAAAGATTACGACATCCGTATGGCGGTGACACTCGACCCATACGCTTACGATTAGCCTTGGAGATCTTGGTGAAGTGTGTATATGTACAAGTATATTATGTATAATGCGAATATAGAGAGATAAATGAATAAACGAATATGTGTGTATGTCGTGATTTGAATTTTTCTCCTTACTTTGATAGATATACATGTATTGTAATGCGTATACACGTATAAAGAATACAGGACAAGTTTCAATGGCTCTCTAAATTCCATATATAGCTATTAGACACAAGGAAATTTGTCTCTTGATTGTTATTTTCAAATTGAATAAAAAAAAAAAAAAAAAAAATAAAAATTCATCTTAGTACATCGTAATATACAAAAGTTATTTAAAAATCTGAATCACGCAATGTCTCGGAAATACATATTTATATTGTATAATAAAATAAATTTCAAAACTGAGAATAAAACAGAAACGCACGGGTTCAAATCTCAAAGTAAGGCGAGGCGGGAAGTGACGTTGCGATTACATACTTTGGCATAACGCGCAAAAGCTGGATATCGTTCTAAATTTGATATTCTTAGAAGTTATATATCGCGTTCAACGCACATATTAGCGGTTTGCGGTGTATGTTAACTGACCAATTACAGAGTTGTTTTTTTTTTTTTCATTCTATTTTAATGTTCTGTTAAAAATAAACCTTTTTATCAACCTTTGTATGTACACATAATTATCAACATAAGAAATCTTTCTGCGTTACTTAAATTTTACTCAAAAATTCTTTTATACGTTATAGAGTCAAACGCGAGTTGACCAAAAAGCATAAAGCTCAACATTTCTAAGAGTTCGCGGAATAATGAATGTTTTCGCAACTTATCAACGGGTTCAATTTTTACCCTCTACTATATTATTTAACCGAGTTATGCCCAGCTGCAAGGATCTGATGTAAAAATAAACCGAAATCAGTTGGTATAGAATATAAATCGATAAAAAAAAAAAAAAAATTACAGAAACGGTAATATCAACTAGCCCGAAGGAGTATAGCCTTACAGGTGTACACGTATATCTTTCCATCGAACAAATCCTGCATCAGAGACTTGAATATACAGATAATAATAACAACAGCCGGCGTTGCTACCTTTGCGGTTTGCTGTACTTTGCGATGGGCCTCGAATCATTTCTGAGTGGTTCAGCTGAGATGGCTTGTCGCTTCGATCTTTGTTCTGGTCCCAAAGGACCGGAAGACATGCTGTACTCGACGACCTGTCGAAATTTATCAATTTCATTTTGTAGATAACGAATAGTAGCGTCCCGCTCGTCTAGAGTCTTCTCCAACGCTTCAACGGCTTCGTCTCTTCGTCTTAAAGCCTCGGTTCTCTCGTAAAGAATCCTTTTCAAGTCTCTCACCGATTCCATGATCAATTATTATCACTTAAACCGCCTCTATTCAATATACCTCGACGTCAACTTATTATTCCACAACACAAAATCGCTTCGCCCTTAGCTGGCTCTTATGGCTCCTTGCATAAAAAAAAAAAAAAAAAAAAAAAAAATCTCACCTCAAAACACGTGTGTGCGCGGGACCTCTCGGTCCCCGTGTCTATAACAGAAATGAGTTTTTGGACCGAGCCGCACAAAGACGAAAGCGTGATAAAAAAAAAAAAGACAATTCTTCGTCCTTGCGACACGAGGCTCACCAGCTCACGTTATTACGAAAATCAGACATATCCCGAATTTTTATTTCCCTTTTTTTTTTTTCTATGTCGATAATTTCTGACTCTTAGCACAGCCAGGTACGGAGAGTAAATAGATGATAAAATTGCCGAACGCTAGACCGTTGATGACTGCGCGCGGTGGTGGTGGATAGCCTTCAGTAAGGAGAGAATACAAGAGCTGAGAAGACTGAGAGGTAGGATAGGTATTAGCGTAGGGCCGAACCGTTCTATTTTTAAAATGATATTCAAGATCTATATATGTATGTGCCGAATAACGCGTGTCCTCAGCTCTATGAGACTCCTCGGTTTGCTCTCCTCCCCGGTCCACGGATCAGTCCGAACTCTTTCTTCCTTTCACCTCTTGCGATCGCAGCCACCTGGCGAGCCAGCGCGCTCGTGCCACGCGGTTTAACTCCGCGATTATGTGTAGGATGGCCACGGTGCAACCTCCCCGCGTTTATGCCGATGTACGAAGCGCGGCAGGTTCTGTGTATAGCATAACACAAAATGCTCCGATATATTCTCTTTTCGGAGATTTTTTTTTGGTTCTGATTTTTTTTTTTTTTTTTTTTTTTTAATTTTTTTTTTTATAATAACACTATATTACACCTGGTTGTGTATTATTTTTATCTGGCATGCACGAGGGACGCCCCCGGCTTTTCTGGCGAAACGCGACGCCCTACATTACATACGCGACGACGGCCATGGTGAACGCCTCACTAAGAGCGCGCCTTGGCCACGCGCTGTAAATGAGAACTAAAAAGCTTAGCGGTAAAATATGTTATTTAAATAAATTTTTATACAAGAAATTATTATTCGACTCCGATATATTATGTGTAGGTAGAATAAGTATGTAACTAGTAAATAATTCGCGAATGATATATAATTATATATAGCCGTAAATAATATTGATGAAGAAATTAATTTTTGAATTCAAATTTGAATTGTATATAACTATCGCGAATTAGGAACGTTGCCGAATATAAAAGAACGTAATATAAGCTACACGCACCGCGAGACTTTGCGTCTTTGACTTTATGCGGCCAGGAGGAATAGTCCGAGCTATAGCGCCCTTCCCTAACCAACCAACATCCCGTCATGCCCCCTTCCTGCGGTTTCCATTCCGGGTAAAGACCGCAATCTGAGTTAGCAATTGCGTTATATATATACTTTTATTATACACGTGAGTATATATTACATACTACATGTACATCTAATAATTTATATTATTTAAGCACGTGATATGGTTAGTTCCCGCGTATGTAGAACACATAATGCCCGAAGGTCATTTATTTTGCTGTTCCAAATGGCTCGCAGACATATAATAGTACCTAAATGTATTCTAATTTGCGTAAAGTTCGGTTATCTTCGGTCCGCATACACATCAGTTATTATAGAATGTAACATACGAACGAACAACATTTCTGATATAGTAGTATACAAGCTCCGCTAAAACCATCATCATATTATGTATACTACCATAATTTAAGATTTATTTTAAATGACTAGTTAATTAAAGACGCTCTATGTATATATCGAGACTTTGAGGAGCGTTGATTTAAACTAATGATTCAAACTACCGCGCGCCGCATTCCCTCCCTGTTAACGTCGTCACTGCTATATATCTATACACGTAATAAGATTCTCTGTTCGAAAGAAAAAAAAAAAAAACTCTCTTTATTCATTTATGTTGGAATTGTTTTTTTTTTTTTTTTTTCGTTACGATTTCAGATAACAATTTTAAAATTAATAATAATAATAACAAAAACAGCAAATAAATATATCATACATCGTTGTATTTTAGATTTATACGATCGCAAAATTTACGATCGATATAATATTATCTCGGAGCCGAACCAGCGCCGGTTAAATGTTCTGATGTAGTTATTTACCGACCGTTCGTTGGAGAAACCAACCGGTAACAAAATTTTGAAAACAAGCCAAGAAGATTGAACTGAAGAGAGCGCCACCGTTTGGATAATTGAAGGTGACGAACTACCGGTATACAAGACTTGTATTAGTATTGTTATATAGTTGTTAGTTGTAGGTCGTAGTGAGTCGAGGATCGGCCGCTACGTTCGCATCATCTGTGTGTGCGAGTGGTTTTAACTTTTAAAATGTCGCCAGTGGCCGTGACAGGGGCTATTTTTAGCTCTTGGCGAGATAAGCGTACGCTGTAGGAGCGAGACGGCGTTGAACGTTAACTCGGTAGCGGGAGAGAGAGAATAATAAAGAGAATCAAAGAACTAATTATACGTGACGTCACTCGACTGGTTTCAACACTGACACAAGTGCAGCAGCAGCAGCAGCAGCTTTACGACGACGGCGGTGGCGGTGACGGTGGCGGTGGCGGCGATTGTACCCAGCAAGTGGGCCAGAAGAACCTCCCTTGATACGTACATCGCCGTTGGGCAAATGCCCTGATTTTACTAACATCATACATATATTTATATATATACGTATATAACATGTATACAAATATATCTGACTAACTGACAATAAATTCTGAATTTATATCAAACGAGCGAAACTTGTTGAATCATTTGAAGAAATTTGATCATATGTATCTTTAAATCCCATCTCATCCTATATTTCTACGAAATTTTGACCAAGTTATACATATACGCGGGAATTGGCATATATATATATGTATATTATATGAAGATTATCTATTTTAATATTATTATCTTTTTAGAAAGCGCACAAGGACGTCTGGCGCATGCGTTCTTGTTACTAAAAGAATACATACTATATACGCGTGCAAAACAAGCACTTGACTACGTATGAGAGTAGGGTGAGGGGCGGAGGGGAAGGGGGGGGGGGGGGGTCTAGGGGGCGAGAGGGCGGGGAGAGAGAGGCGCCGGCAGGTGTTATAATACGGGTCTATTTGTTATACGAGAGCTTTTTAAAACTATTTGCTGTCGGTAAAGATCGACTGATGACCTTTAACCCTTTTGACAGAGAAAGAGAGAGAGAGAGAGAGATAGATAGATAGAGAAATAGAATAGGAGAAAAAGCGAGAAATCGCATGGAGGCATAACAAAATCTTTGTGATTCTTCGCCTTCTTAGTGTTAATGTAATAATAATAATACCTAATGTGGTGCAAAACCTGTTTTAAACCGATTCTAAAGTAAATATTATTTATATATAAATTTTCTCGCATAATTAGACGCGTTCGTGTACCCTGCGCTATTTCAACTGCAGTTATAATATGTCAAGCACGTCAGAAAATGAGATAGACAAGGTGCTAATCAAAGTCAGGCGCTGTGTGAACGAGGCACACCCACACGTGTGTATACGGGTAACCGCGTAGTTGTTAATCGTTTTTATTTTTATTTTTTGCATTTTTTCCATCTATTTTCTCTTAAAAACTTATTTGCAGAAAAAGTAATTTCTCGCACTGATTATTATCATTCCATGTATATAAAACTTTTCAATTACGCGTTACATACCAATAAGTTTAACAAGTGATGTTTTCTTTTCTTTTTTTTTTTTTTTTCATCTCCTGTTGCATATAGTGGCGCTTGGCGCCTGTTCTACGGATCTTTCACTTTCTCTCTTTCTCTCTCTCTTTCTCTTTCTTTCATTCTTTCTTTCCTCTCGTCACACGAGAAGACTGGGTCTCTACTCCGGGTGTAACGCACCCGCAATAATAACATCGCCAAAAGGGGGGGTCTGGCTTTAGGGGGGACGTGTAAATGAACGAACTCGCATTCGGATGATGATGATGATGATCGGTGGTACCAACCTGTCGCTCTTGTCCACAATCACAAGTGGCGCTAAGACCTGTAGAGGTGGTTCGGCCGATATACCTTGAGCCCTCTGTTTCCTCGGACGAGGTTTAGTCGGTGTTAAGGGTGACTTAAATGGCAATACGCTCAGGAATTTGTCCAGGTGACTTCTTAGCTCTGATATCTCTGCGTCACGACGACAAACGTCGGCCTCTAGCTCGGCTATACGTTCATCCTTTACCCGTAGTAGTTCCTGAAGCTCACGGAGGGTCCCCATCGTTAAACCCCTAGGGGTCTGAGCCCCGATTGCCGGGGCGGCTGCCGCGTCGGCCACCGCGACGACGGACGCAGCCAGCTGCGAGGCGTCCTCCTCGTCGGCCAGCCGCTGCTGCGTCGACGAGAAGCACAAGGAGTCGAAGCACACGCGCATAGACACGCAGGCGTCGGCGATACGGCCACACTCGCCTCCGTCCATTCACTCAACCGCCACTTCACTCCCGTGACGGCTGACCTGATGCGTTGTTACATGTCCGGCCCGCGGACGGCCACTGGCCATCGCGCATGCGCCAGGGTTGACCTCTAGTAGTTTAGTCAAGTAGCTCGAAGTATATCTGTCGGTAAGGTAGATTTTTTTGCGGCCGTTAATCGCGGGATCTTCGAAAACGGGTTAAAATTAGCCGAAAAATAATCAAGATTTTTTTTCTCTTTTTTTTTTTGTTCGTTCTTTTTTTTGTGTCATAAATTATATATTACGGATAAAGTAGCTGTTTAAGGATTGACATTATTTTCAGTATTATTCAATCGAATTTTACCGACTGTTGTGCAGAGCTAATTTATATATGGTTACGATCGACTGAAAAGATAATAATTGATCAATTATACATTAAAAAAATCTAATCAAAAAGTACTTATTTAACGCGAGAATAAATTCTGCTCAGTTCCTTGTATAGTTGAAACAAAAATCTTCGAAAAACTAATTGATCAATTACGATCTTAATTTGTGTATTTCAATCGCAGCTGGGTCTTTTCACCGTAGGGATTCAATGATATGATTTTATTAGTCATTAATATCATGTTAATGTTAAAATTGATATCCGACTTGAGTAATACGATATTGAACGAAGATTTCCGTTGCGATTGTGTAATCTTTTTCATGTATACCTATTTCCGGAAGTAAAATTATCATAAGTATATAAGTATAGGTTGAAAATACTAATTTTTCTGCGAGTTTATTTACTTTATCTTTTGTATAACCACGCGGTTAGTATTTTTATAGCTATTTAATTAATGATCTAAAATACTGAAATTTAATCAGTGTGTTCTTTTTTTTTTTTTGTTTTTTTTTTTTTCAATATTGAGTAATAATAAGCGTGATGCGATATGATCATAATGGTAGCTATAGTATATCGCAAGGCTACCCTCAAGACACTTTTATCTTTAGATTAAGATTAGGAACATAGCATTCCGATTTATAATATAATTGAATTATATTTTTACACTCTACATATAAATAACAAATAAATAGTCAAAATCAGATTTAATTACTCGGATTGGGTACAATGATACGTTATTTCATTTCTTCATCGATATAAATACTAAAAATCCTCGTATTGTATTACCCGCAATATGAATCGGTTCATTTCTTATATAATATAATATATATTTAACCAGAATTTTGCCTTTGTGCAGGTCATCAATTAAACGAGCGAATTTACAAGCGTTTGAAAATATCTGATCCAAGATCAGACCGCCAATCTTGATTATAAGAAAACAAATCAATCACGTGTAGCGATCGTTTATTCCAATTCTATATAATCAAGTGTCAAAAAATAGTCATAGACGAATGACACACCGGAAATTTTCTGCCATATGATAAATCGCTTTTAAATTACAAATCGAATTAGACTTGTATACATATATGCGTATAGATATATGACTATCTCGATACGTAATTGAGAAAAGATTTCCAATCCTTATCACAGAATATTAAAAAAAAAATATATATATATATATATATATATATGTATATATATTCACTCGACTTTGCTGCACATCAGACTTGATTATATCGATGGCCTAATGCCAAACGGGCGTAAGCGGCAAAAAAAAAAAAAAAAAAAAATCCGTTTTTATAGTGGCAAAATCTTTTTCATGCAATGGAGAATCTTTTGGGCATATCAGCAAAAAAAATATTTTTTTGTCGCTTACGCCCCTATGGAATTAGTCCATCGATATGGTGTATATATATACTCGCGTAAAATCAATCCTACAGACTTGAGACTAATTGAATTCTGTTTAACTCTCTATGTTCATTCCTCGGTGCGTTTTTATCAAATTTTCAAATGTCCCGAGGTGTCTTCTATTATTATAGGAGAACGTTAGTACGATATCGTTTCTTGCTGCACATACCTATAACTCTAGAACTCGGTTCGTTTCAAAGTTAAAGCATTGTCTCCGGCGTCGCGTCTTGTCTAGTCAACTAAGTTAGCTGATTGAACGCCCGAAGCGAAAGGGCGTGTAATGGATATACATAAGCCCAGGGTAGGTATAGGAAGGTAGGTTGTGCTGTGCTGTACGTATAATATACATAGCGTGGATCGCAGGCGCTGCAGAGCTACCGTAGTAATTTCATAATAGCATACCGACGTTAATAATACCATCGCGAACGAACGAACGAACGAACGAGCGAGCGAGCGAACAAGCGAGGGAGCAAGCGAGTAAGTCGACCAATTTGCATCGCATTGTTAGCTCGTTACTGGAATCCATCTGTCCCATCTATTCTACACGGTAGGCATCCTGCAGCCGACCAATCAGGCGTCGCGCGATACTACTGCGCGCTGAACCCCAACAATCAGCGTTCAAGCCGCCAAGCTCAAATTCGATTATCGTTTCTGGTATTGTTATCGTTGTTAGCCGCTCCATCACCCAGCCATTTCATCCCCCTTCCCGGTTATATATACCAACGACCGCTGAAGAACCTCAAATAAAACCTTATCAAATTTTTCCAATCGATATCGCATTTTTTAAATATTATTTTATACCTATATATTATAACGATCACGTTAATTATTAATTTTTTATTTTTTAACAATACCTCATCCATAAGGGATGATGCTCATGCCATTTTTATGAGCATAAAAAAAAAAAAAAAAAAAATTCTTTTTTTTTTTTTGTGGCAAAATCTTTTTCATGCTATATAACATCGTTTGAGCATATCCGCAAAAAAGCAAAAAAAATTATTTTTTGGCGCTTACGACCTTATGGCATTAGTGACGCGAGGTATTGTAATAACTTTGAACAGTATAATAAATAACGGA
The DNA here is from genome assembly GCA_943736025.1 of Tenthredo mesomela. NCBI lineage: Eukaryota > Metazoa > Arthropoda > Insecta > Hymenoptera > Tenthredinidae > Tenthredo > Tenthredo mesomela. The sequence continues at coordinate 50,405,563 of OX031013.1, forward strand.
GTAAAACGGAATGAGATGTTTTGTATATCTTGAAAGTTCAGAGTGTCTATATAATTTTTTCATATTTATTAGCCAACTAATTTTAAAGACACTTTGCAATTTAAAGATGCTTCGGTTTAGTTGGCACTTTTTTTTTTTTACTGCAGTCTGCAGTAGTATCCGCAACCGTGAAATGTAGCATTTCGCTCCTGGAAGCTTCCCTTAAGGAATAATAAACGGCACGTAGATCACTTCTGCGATCTTCTCAAATCCATTTCTATTTATCAAAAATTTCGTGGTCGATTAGACGCAACGAATGGTATAGAATCGATGTGGTTATACACGGACTATACGAGCTTATATATACACCAACCATATACGATAAGCTATACATAAATCGCGCTCACATTTTTCACATTATACAATTCGAAGGCGAGAGAAAAATTCACGAAGAGCAAAAACCATATTCGGACAACTTTCCGCAGCAAATAGAAAGTCGCGACTTATCGTTAGGTAGTTATATCAGTTTCCTATATGAACCTCTCCACAATTTTATACAATATAGCCATTTATTTTGATTCTATACATTAAATTTGATGAAATTTTTCTACGTATGTTTTTAATTACGAGCAACGTGCAGTATAATTGCTCGAGTATTGACGAAATGAATAAATTAGGGATGATTAGAATTAAGTTACGTTGATTTTTTTTTTTTTATACTTTACGTAAACGTATATATAAGATATAGAAGCATATATCCATGAGTATAGGTATATAAGTATAACCGAAATCGCCGAGTTTCGTAGCGAATTTCGTTTGAAAATTGGATCAGACCGACTCGCGAGAACAGCTCTAACGTGACGAAGAATAGAGAACGAAAAGAGACGGCCCTGTTGGCCCCCGGGGCTGAGGCTTTGATCTCGATCCCCTCCCTTCGCCCCGCTACCACCCCTGAAAATATCAACTAAACGATAACCGTATTTATTATTCATTCAGGCAGCCCCGCCTGCGCTCCCCAGTCCCAATTTGCAAAGTAGTTTTTCAAAGAATTCCAACGGCGCACGGGGCGTACAGCGTTGAACGAATACGGAATACTAGGTGATGGAAAAATGCCGCGCGTTCCACGTGTGACCGAACGATTTTTACGAGAAAGAGAAATATATACGCGCATGTTTTTCAATTGGACAAAATTCTAATTTTGTTTAAGGGAATTAAAAAAACAAAAAAAAAAAAAAAAATGAAAAGATTTTCAGAGCATATACGAACCAAAAATTATAATTGAAAGAGAAGTATAAACGCGATGATTGTCGTATAGCAGACAGGATCGTTTCGATAAAAATTGAACAGATATAATATAATATGTATTCTATTACATTTGATATTTTTTTCTTGTATTAACATACATTCGCCCACCCTCATATCGTAATGTTTCTCTCATGGGAATTACACAAGCGCGAGCTTATAATATTTTATTTGAAGAAGCTTCACCATGAGGGTGCTCCTATCTCTAGCCGATTTAAATCCAAAATGAATTACCTGAACGGCAGTGATCCCGCGAGTATATCGTATCCGATAACTCGCGTGTTCCACCTGCTTCGAAATAAATAAATTCCCATTTCTCCGTTGGAATAAACAACCTTGTGTAGTTTAATTACAATAATTATTCCATAGAATAATTGTAAAAGAAATTCTATAAAGCATAAGCGTTTAAAAGTTTCCACTTCATAATCTTTGTACTAAATTTTAAAATTTCTATACCTATCTACTTATGTCATCCGTATAGTTCCGGAGCTCATGGAACACCGACTTCTCTACGGGATCGGGTTACGAGTATTAGCCGGGATATGGGATCTCTGGGGGTTTGGTGAGGAGGGATGAAGTGGGGCCTGCGATATCAATTACCCCACCGACGCACGCCGGCGCGAGGGCATTCAGACACGGGTTAATGGAACGCAGGACCCGAGATTTAACACTTTTTTTTTATTTCATCTTCTCGTTTCTTTTTTTCTTTCAACTTTTTTTCTCTTTTCTTTTTTCTTTTTTTCACTCTCTTTCATTATTTTGTAAACATTACGCGGCCGATGCTTGCCCGCTCGTAATTATACCTCATGAATATTAACGAGCTCAAATTTTATCGCAGTATTTTTATGACGTAAGTACATCAATCACTGGCGTTTTTTATATACCGTATATATGGTCGATATATATATGTAACTCGTTGAAGTATATAAATAAAATGAAAATAAAATAGGAAATAAGATTCGTATATATATAAAGTTATTTGAATCCTGCAGGATTCCTAAACTCCTGACCCACCTGCACACCAAATTGTAATTGAGGGCGGCGACGTCCCTCGTAGAGCAAATAAAACGACAATTTGTATCTCGTCGGGGGTTTGGGGATCGAATCTGGAGGCTCTGTTGGCTCGCTGCCTCTCTTTACTCCACCGTTATTCCTCCTATCCCATCCCCCGTCGTTTTCAACCCTCACCATGCTTCCCACTTCCACTCTCGACATCCTCCCGAAGGAACCCGCCTCTCTCCCTAAACTCAGGAGCAGATAGCGAAGGATCGTAGCCCGTGCGACGGTTATGGATTGACAGGAAGGAGGGAGGAACCAAGCGAAAGGTCGAGGGCCAGAAAATTCACTCGAAGGTCACCCGTAACGTCAGACTGATTTTTACAACCCCCTGGGAACAAATGGCGGCTTCGATCATACGGGAGATGTTGTGTGTTTTTTTTTTTTTTTTTCACAATTTTTACGTGAGAGAAAATCGCTCTTCGTGCAACTGTGTAGATAATTAAAGATTCTGAGCGAGTCCGATGATATCGAGACAATATTTCACGCTATACACCTTATATACTCGTAGAAAAGCTATGAATTTGAAATTGTTCAATCGATCGTTGCAGACAAAAATATATACCGAGCCATTGAACTTTCCCTCTCTTTCATTTTTAACGTTTTTTTTTTTTTTTTTAAGTCTTTTACCCCGTCATCGTGCAATTCGTCTGCAAGGCGTGAACAATAGTTGCTGCAACAGTGGCAAAATAACATACCGAGAGGAAAAAGTAAGTATAAATAAAAGCAAATAGTAGAGAAGATTGCCTCGCGTCTGTCCTCTGAACCAGTTGCAACCCCTTATACGAAAATGGCGTGTATATATATATATATTGACAGAAGGAATCCGGTGGTTTATCTTTGTCGTGTTATAGCGTTAAGTGTTGTCGGTGGGCTTAAGCTAACTCTACGTCTGTCTATCTGCCTGTCTGCTCGTTCATCCGTCCGTCTGTCTCCTGTCATTCTTCCCGTCACATTAGTGCCGACCCTTCGTTCCGCAAAATGGAATGTTTGCAGCATCTAATCAGATTTCGAGGGTTCAATGTATTAAAAAGACAGCTGTTCGGGGAAATTGAAGCTCTCTAGATTACCTGAGTGCACTATGAACATCATTGTCAACGTCAGACAAAATAATCACAGAACTACTGTTAATACACAAATGTAATATACGTATATGTATATACGTTGCGGTATATAGGTATATCAATTAATGTAATTGGACAAATCTCGCAGTGATCATCACCAGAGGCAGCAAAACTCTTTCTCTTCCTCTTTCTATCTCAATTTTTCTATAAAAAAAAAAAAAGCCTGGTTCAATGTACTGGAAATGGAGCAAAAAAGGGTCGAATGAAATTTCCCAATTTTAGACGAATCCTTTGACCTTTAGGGAGCGCGTATCCTGGTCCGATCTCAATTAGCAAACGACCCTGTAATTAGCAGATGGGTTGTGCGGAATACGCGACAGGAAGAGAATGATAAAGTGGTGATGTTTATCGTCAAATAAATCCGATCTTTATATATTTTGTTCCTTTTGTTTTTTTTTTTCTTCTAATTCTCTTTTTTTGTGCGTCAATAAAAATTAACGTTATTGATATATCAGAACTGCATTAATTGAACTCTATTCGCCGAGAATGTGCTGATGTTGAATCAAGCAGAGTAAAATTCCCGCGAGACCATCTAAGTGGCATCCAATCAAGCTCTGCGCACGCCATTATGGAATAAGGGAATGAAGAGCCGACACGGGGTATCCTGCAGGTATACGAGAGACTTTCAGAGTTAAACTCCTCGCGCTCGCGCGAGACGTGATTTAACAATTTGCGCCTCGTGGGAATCCCCGCGGATTGTTGAGCTTTGAATTAGTCGCGATTTAGAGGTTTATACCGTTTCGGGATTCGACAGATTTATTTAGGTATTCAAATTCGCTTAGATGTTGAAATTTTTTTTTTTTTTTTTTTTTTTTTTTTTTTTTAAATCAAACGTTTCAGATATACATCGACGTTCCGGTATTACGACCAAAGATAAGAAAACAGCCGGTTTGAACGTATAAGATATAATACATTCATCATGAAGATGTTCCGATCTTTCTTTTTCATTTTCTTTTTCTTTTTCTTTTTTTCTCTTTCCTTTCTCTTTCTCTTTTCCTCTTTCTTCTTCGCCTGAACCCTCACCCCTCGCCTAACTACCCTCTGCAGTCCCTCCCACGTCCCGAATCGTCAACCCTCGCCCCGCCGTTAGAAACGGAGGAGCCAACATGGCTACGAGAACGTTGGGATCTACCCTTACCCTTACCCGCCTACGTTGCATTTTAAATCAAAGCCCGGGGTAACGCAATCACCAAGCATCACGGCGCTTCCACAATTTTCTACTTTAAGCTACTTTATATATTAGCGGCCCTCCTCCGCCTTCCACCATCACCACCATCACCATCACCACCACCACCTCCGACGCCCTCCGTCTCTTACTCGCTCTTCTTCTTCTCGTCTCGTCTTCCTACTTCCTTCCCAGCTATATATGTATATCTATATATACATATATAACGTACATATAGTATATACATTAGCCCCTCAACCCATAGCGCCCATAGCGCCAGTGGCATAACAAGTTTATTTTGTTAAATAACTTCGTCGTAGCCACCAGAGAACACTTCCTCACAAATAAGAAGTCAACGATTTCTCGATCAGTTTACAATTAATTCGATTCCTCTGTTTCATCGTCGATTCTACTCTCTAAATTTGAATCAGTAAATAGTCACTGATTGTCAGTAGTTTTCACTGATTCAAATTTAGAGAGTAGGTATAAATATATAGGTACACAGGTTTTTTAATTACCTGATATCATAACTTTTCTTATTGCAAGTACATATACCTATAACTAACTAACAAAATCACGAATACCTACTGCGTTAAAAGGCGCATATATTTTCACTGAACCAAACGCGCGTTAACTGAGCATATAAGTATAGAGTTGGCAGTTGGTACAGTTGGCAGTTGGCGTGGACCACGTCTAATGCGTGTCACAGTGCGTAAATCGGATTAGGCGGTAATTTGGTGCGGTCTAACGGAGTTAATGTTTGGCGGATACTCGTACAGTCATTTACAAAACTTTTCAAATCATATGTATATATCAATATAGATCTATAGATCTATGGAAAAACCCGGATACGTGTACGTGTACGTCGAGATTTTTCAACGACGTTAATGATGTATGATAAAGGTACCTTCCGATCTTGATAAATCGCGAGGCAGTACACAGAAAAAAAGATTAACTTGAGCCAAGAAAATTATTATTGATTCAACATAATTTTGCGGTCCAAAAATGAAGACCGAAATTTTCTCGGATCAAATCAAAATTTTTCCTTGAACCAAGAAAATTTGGAAAATTTTCTTGGTTCAAGGAAAAATTTTGATTTGATCCGAGAAAATTTCGGTCTTCATTTTTGGACCGCAAAATTATCTTGAATCAAACCCATTGTAGCCAGACTGTGCCGAGTATAAGTCAGAGATCCCAATGTCTGACCCATAGGCGCGTTGTACTACTGAATAATAATATATCGACTAGATTTATACATTATACTATATATAGCTACGAGATATGATGAATTATAAATCTTTAAAAAACGATATTATTTTCGAACAAGTTTAGTTCAGTGCAGTGTAGACAGGTAGAAATTTGTATATATGGTACAGAATATCTCGTGGTACTAGGATGTGGCTCAGCCTGCAGGTACATATGGCGATGTAGTTAGGGACGTCGTTGACGCTGTTACCAACACACTCGTGGCTCGCAAGCGCGGCGTGGTGTAATCCAGTCACCGCGTAACACGATTATCCTAGTAACTCGTCCGTACGCTCTCTCTTCTCTTCTCTGCTCTTCTCTTTTCTTCTCTGTACTTCTCTCTCTCTCTCTCTATTCCTCTCTCTATTTTACTCACGCTAGTCTCTCTATCAGCCTACAACTGAAACCTGACTCTCTCTCCCATGAGAGAACTGCGCCGAGAAACTGCCGGGTTGGACTTTACACTGCGAAAACTCTCGAGCGATACCTTGCTGTACACAGACTTTAGCTATATTCAACGATCAGGAGCGATTTCGATGTATTATTTAACCGTGTCATAATATATATGTATTTACAATAAATAAAACTTCGTCTCGAACTTATATAATATATCCCTCAATATAAGGAGAAACGAAAATAACCGATTGATTAGAAGAAAATTGTATAAGGTATAAAATAAATCCGTATAAATAAGCTGAGAAGTTCTTATTAATTTCTTTTTTTTCCCGCAAGCGACAATCACCGCGTGTAGATATATTATTGAATTTGAAAGATCGCCGGGTGCCTGCAGGAGCCTTCTGCGGGAGGGTGGGCGTCGAAGGGTAGTGCGGCGCGCAAGGCGATACACGGAATCACTCTGGATACCCCGGTAAATACGATTTACACTGGGACGACTATCAGTCGGTTGCGCGGGGTTCGGAATAAGGTGAGGAGGGTAGGGGGATGGAAGAGGAGTGAACGAGGGGGCGAGGGGGTGCATTACAGATACATCTATATATATACGTATATATAAATCGCGAGGGGTTTCAGAGAGAGAGAAAGAGAGAGAGATACGGTGTAAAACGTGATAGATAGAAAAAGAGAGGGAAGCGAGAAGCAATCGAGAGGGGTGTTTGTCGCTCGCGTTATTTGCCCAATAAAACCACGTGGGTACACCCCCGCTTACGAGGTACAGGGCTCCGCCCTGGATCTCCTTCTGGACCAAGAGGCGCTTGCGCGTTCCGCCTATCGCGTGCTGCCACAGCCTCATCATCCGCGATACAAGTCCGCCGGTTACGCGGCATAGAACACACAGCGGAGCATAGAATTCACGGATCAACTGTCCTCGGGTCAGGGAGAACCGGGTGTTTTAAAAACTCAGTCAGTCACAGACCCAGTTGCTGTGACAACGCCGTTTGACGTGATCTGGTATACGGTATTATGTATCACGGATAGCGCGGGGTGCGATTAGTTTTACCCAACGTTCTAACTTATACCGTAATTATATTTACAGTTATATAGTTGCGGTTAAACCCCCTTCTTGCTTCCAAACTATATATATATATATATATACATATATATATATAGGAGAAAGAAGAGAGCGAGATCTAAAATATCGATGAGAAAATTATATATCATAAACAAGGGATGAAATAACGTATATGATTTAAACTAAAGAACGTAAAGAGATGTATAAGATGAACGTATGAAAAGGATTTAGATATCTTCGACCACATACTTCCACGAAGACAACATTATCTAACCCTTCTTCTATCAACCCCGGCGTTTACCAGTGTTACTTATATATGTGCCTATAATATCACGAAGGACATTAGCAAAAGAAAAAAAAAAAAATTAATTTATTAAATATAATTAGTGACAAGTGTTGCGTCTGGAAATTACAGAAACTTATATAATATATATATAGAATAAAATCTATATTGTGTCAGATTCATCGCGAAGACCTTCAGGATTTCTGGGCATCTCGTGATCAAGATCATTTTTTTTTTTTTTTTTTTTTCTTTTTCTGAATTAGAAAGTATAACAACGTCGATAAATGTGATTTTAATATACACTTGAATTAATTTCGAGTGAAAAATAATAATATATAAAAGGCGCGAAAAGAGTATTCCTGTTGCTCGAGATATTTGCTGTTAGTATTTTTATCTGCGTATAAGCCGATATTCTGTTCGAATTAAAAAGTGACTAAAGTACGACGCAGAACGGGCCCCTGTCCCCTAGTGCGTGGGGAAGATCGCAAAGGTGTTGTTCAGCCACGAATCCAGGATTCTCACCCCCGGCGGCGGCACACTCTCGCCCGGGGGCGCTGGGCCTCCTGCGAGCCCTCCCTCAGGACTCTATCATCCTCCGACGCACAGTCCGCCACTGGTCAAGGTAGGGGATTCAAATTTCATCTCATGCAGCGCTAGAGTCTGGCTTTCAGATTGTCCCGCATCAGAAGAAAGTAAAAAAAAAAAAAAAAAAAAAGAATTGATTATATGGAATCAGGACTCGTTCCTCTGCAGTATAATGAACGGACTTCGAGTATAGGATAGAAAAAAATGTTAATAATTAATCAACGATTAGAAATTTATGGACATGAATCTATTCCACAGATTGATTTATAATCGCTGTATATTTGGTATTCTATAATAAGCTCTAGCTGCAACGGCGTTTAATCCGCTGTAATCTAATTAGCGTCACGACGCTAATTACTTGTCGGTAAAGCGCGGGCAAATAATACCTATTTTGATATATATATAACTGTGTGAGGATATAAACGAGCTCGGGTTAATAATACCACTTTGGGTTTTAGTGTCCGTTTGATCGATCGCGGGTTAGATGCTATTTAATTTTGAATACAAATTTGTTTTTTTTTTTTCTTTCTATTTTTTTCCTTTTTTTTTTTTTTTGTATGTACGATTTCATTTTTTTGATTCGAAAGTTGAAAAATATCAGTCCACTGCAATCAACTATAGACGTTGCAGTATTGTAGCGACGGCAAAGACGCGGTTCCCGGCGGGTCGCTTTCAAACCGAATTACGATTCTACGGGACAGGCGCAACGCGATACCCGCTCGAGGCAGGCAGGCAGGCAGGCAGGCCTATTTACGGCTATATAATAACGCGAGGAAAGAGGGTCGACGATGATGGGTATAAGGGCGGCTGTCAGAACGGGTTCTCGTCATAGCGAGAAGAATCTCTCCGGGGACCGAGGAACCTGTCTGCGGTTAAGCTCGCCAGAAAGCTTGTCAAAAGTTCGCCGCGCCACGTTTCTTGCGCGCGAACGCCGCGCGGCTCTATACTACCTCGAAGTCTTTCCAGCAGCTCTCGTCTCGCTTCCCTCTTATAATACAACGAAAGTTGCCTTAGAAAAAAAAAAAAAAATCGACAAAATTCGATAGAACTGGGCGACATAATTAAACAGCTTTATTAAAATCGTTATATAATAGAGCGCAAATTCATCACGTACATGAAATCTTTGAAAATGTCTAAAGCTACACAGAAAGAAAGGTTGACTTGATTTAAAATAATTTTTTGCGCTCCAAAAAATGAAGACCGAAATTTTCTCGGATCAAATCAAAATTTTTCACGAACCAAGAAAATTTGGAAAATTTTCTTGGTTCGTGAAAAAATTTTGATTTGATCCGAGAAAATTTCGGTCTTCATTTTTGGAGCGCAAAAAATTATTTTGAATCAAGAATAATTTTCTTGGTAACCCTTTTTTTTTTTCTGTGTATGTAGGATATGAACTCAGAAAAATAACAACCAAAATTTGGTTATTATATGCAGAATCAAATTTTTTGTTCAGTCAATGAAATTTTTTTGTTCAGTCAACCAAAAATTTCGTTGGAATAACCAAAATTTTGTTGGAAAAACCAAATTTTGTTGGAACAACCAAAAAAGATGTGATTGTGCATATAATAACCGAAATTTTGTTTGTGTCAACAAGACTTTTTTCTGAGTGATGGTTGAAATAAGGGCTCTGCGGCCCTGGCCACACTCCGCACTCGACTCTACACGCGCCCGACACTTTCGTTCTGATTAAACTTAATTCGTTTCAACAAGAATAAGGAGCAGAAGACGGTACTAAACTGCTAACGTTAGAGCTGGCGGCTCGCGCTGTCTGCCGTCCAATCCTGCCAAGTTAACCTCATTAATACATTAATTAGATATTATTGTGTTGGCAGTCAGGGCGGCAGCTGCGGGCATATTGCCCTCCCTTACCCCGTCCACTTTATTCGCTTGTCCTCCTCCTCCTCTCTATACCCGCACATATTATGCTATGAGAGGGTCGCGACCCGTGACGTCACTCGCTTCGGAGGACTCGGCTTCTTTTCGACGAAGAAAAAATTCGTAATTCCTCCGAGTGGTAAATAACGCGATTGAAAATCAGTAATTGTTGATTATGTATTCGCAAATTTTTATATGAACGATAGCTTCATGCGGATCGATGAGAAAATCGGTTTTTAAGTTCATCGTCTGAAATTATTGACGTTTTAACACCGGCTTAACATAACTTATAAGGGGAGCTCATTACACGGGATATAGCGATGGTAATGACGAAAAGCACATGCAGTATTATCACCGTGCGGTCTTTGGTATATAGCGTTAAGTTGTAGGGGGCTAGGATTAGGATGTCGGCCATTACAGCGCGTCACTGACCGTTTATTCTGCGCGGTGCGGTGACTTCCTCTAGACGAACTAACGTACGGTATAACGTACGTACGTACGTATGTACGTATAACCCATATAGAAACTGAGGACATGCGTGTGGCAAAGTATGGTTTATACTTTAGTGGAGGTATATTATATACGCGCCGTTCCCTATATATTCTCGGCCCCCGGGTTACCCCCGGGTTACCCCTCGGGTATGTAGCGCGCGGGTTTAGACCACGCGAGTCCACCGCTTTGCGTCTCTGTATATAGCGTTGAGAGTCGCGACGCATCTGAATATTGAATTAGTAACGATCAAATTGTATCAAGATTGATTCTAATAAACCGTAAGAGACGATCCTGGTCATATTCGTTACGACAGATGGGAGAGAATCGTGCGAACGAATACGACATAAACTATATGCCTGTTTATTAAGTATATACCTAATATATATATCGTCCAATCGTCGAACAACGCGAATTATTTTATTCGCAACTATATTGCTGCTATATGGGCGTGCAGTCAACGACTTAATGATATACATTTATTCTTCGCTGTATTCTAAGAACTGGCACTTCAACTTTTAAACAGATCATATTATTATAACTGCATTCGGAGGAGACGAGTACCTACTGTTGTATATACCAGATTTTTCTAGTTAGAGTTAATTTCATGAAACGATCTTCTTAGGTATTTATTTAATGCTCTATGTCAAGAGTTCAAATCATTCGTTCGATCGGTACCTACATATTAATTTGTTTATTTCATTTACTATATTACCATTAGTTTATAATTTAGGATATATAATATATATAGGTACACACGCGCAATTGTTGCGGGCAGACTTTAAATCGAGTATTCCGATGGGTATAGCTGAGCCGCGTAAATTATCAATGACACAAATGCGCTTGAACAAGATTTTCACAAAATTGCGTATTTCCCTGCACCGACGAAAACAAACCCGCAAAATCAATCCGTGGGTGAATTTTTAGTTACTTTAATGTAACACGAGTGATCGACCGCCCGATATATGCACCTTTTTTTTTTTTTTTCTTTTTTTTTAAATATATTTTCTGGGTTACCCGAGCTGCAGCTGCTTCAACCCTGTGCGAATAAAATTCCACGTCAGCTACTGTGTCATATAACTAGACAGATAAAGAGATAATCTGATTTAGCTGAGGAAACAAGAATATAGAAAAAAAAATTCTAACTAAATTCTAACATTTTTTGCACTCAATAAAAATTCTCTTTCAATTCCCTTCCGTCTTATATATTCATATATCGTCATATAGATGTAGATATATATCTGATTCAGAGCTTCAGAATAGGCAGAAATCCTTTACGTCAAGTATAATTTATCGACTAGAACGATATGCGTTGCGATACGACGAATTTAGCGGTTACGTCATCATTATACATTGAATTAAGCGTTAACTTGGTCAGCACCGTTACAATTAAGGGGTTGATTTGTTCTCACAAATGTAGTTATAGTCGTGAAACAAAAATAATCTTGTCAAGTGAAATAACTATTCGTCTCTAAACTTGATCGAAAAAAAAAAAAAAATTAATTTCACTTACTGCAGAACTTTTACTTAACTGCGTTCCCCATATCTATTCATTCACTGATGTAATATAAATGTTGACCTATATACTAGTAACAAGCGTGTGCGAATAAATTACAATTTTTTCACCCGTGTAAAATTCTGCAGCTATAAATTTAAATTTTTTATCTAAATTCTATACTACTAAAAGTAAGCGTCAAAAACTGCTTCGATGAGACAAAGAATTCGGCGTTTGAAGTTAGGGAGTTACCAAATGCGGTTATAGGCAGCTTCCAAGGATTGAAATGAAATTGACGGTTTAAATTCAGCAATTGATTCTCGCGCGATGGAATTGTTGGGCGAATTTTTTTTATTCGATTTATATAATAAGGCCGATGAGTTTGTTATTCAACTATACGGATATGAGGGGTGAAAAATTCTTTACGGAATTAGAACCCTGTATATTATAGACGTAGTATAAGTATAAGAGAAGTTTGTGATAACGTTAACTTGTCGGGTACGTGTATCTACTTTAACGTGCGGGATAAAATAAATCCTTATGATGGTACAGCGGAGGGAAATAGAAGGAAATTGAGCCGATGGTAGAAGGTAAGAATGTATCTTCACCTCCACGACGCTACCTGCCCGTTAAGCGAACCTATATCTACCCTTAACCGTGGAGATAGTGCACCGCACACTTCGGGGAATCCCGCCACGCCTCCAGCCTCCAGGCTCAAGAATCTCCCACCACCTCTGGACCAAGTTCTCGGTTGGTCTTCCTAGCTGGCTGGCTGTTTTACGCTTTTCGACTTGTTCAAGATTTATCGTCGCCGCTTCCTCGCTAAATCGCTTTCCGGGTGAAATTTACGGGCGTGCAATAATATAGCAGACCGGGCAGCCACCAGGTCGGCCGTTGAGAAGATTCGCTCTCTCTCTCTCTCTCTCTATTTTTCTCTCTCTCTTTCTAACTTGGGGCAAAGAACGGACTCCCATTCATTCCCGGCACGTTCTCAGGCTTCCACCTGACTGCCTACTTTACCTTTTACCTGGCATTCCACGTTGCATTACCCTTTACATTTTACATCTTATATATACCTACCTACTACGCTTCACCTCTTAAACGGAACATGGATCGACTGGCTCATACGTGCCTCCCTATATGCGACACGATGGCCAGTTAGTTTGCTCTGCCAATTGCAGGTACTCTCCTTGCACTTACCTATGCTAGAAATGCGTTGAGTTTCAACTAGAATTTGGCTCGTCTACAAGTCCCGCGCGGACGTGTATTATAACTTCCTTTGGGTTCCTTTGACAAAATTTCATTCTTACTCCTGCAGTGTAGAGATTTTTCTAAAAATTAATACAAGTATTCGCTAAACTAAGGCTTACCTACTAACAATAGCTATGCAGTGGTCTCAAATTTTTTGGAAAGGATCGAAATGGACTGCTGCACTCTCAAATTTTTTTTTTTTTTGAGTTGATGATTGATTAGACTAGAATTTTTTCAATTTATTTTTAGACTTTTATCGTTATCAGTTGACTCAGTAATCTTCTCTTTCGAAACTACATATTGGATGTTAACCCTTTGTGTCACACATTTTTTTTTTTTTTTTTCTTGAAACACCAAAAAAAATTTGAAAATTCGGTCGAAATTGCTCAGAAAATGGTGGAAACAGGTGGCACTCTCAGAGTGCCACCATGGCACAAAGGGTTAATAAAGATTTGGATCCCGAAGGTGATATTAGGTACTATATGAGTATATCGTATAACACGTTTGCATATCGTCAATTCGTGATTACAACTGAATACATGAACATGGATATGTTCGCCACGCTAGGCGATATACATATCTGGACTCCACGACATATTGGGTGAAATTGGCGCATATCAAACAGTAGGAAGAGGCGGCGGGTTGGCAATTGGAATATAGCGATCGGCGCACCGCGCTCGAGGCTTCGATGGATGATACCCCCGGGGCAAAGGCGCCCGCGCCCTCGCCCTCGTAGCTGCTCTCACCCGTCAACCCTCGATCCAAATATATCCATCTTTCTCTCTCTCTCTCCCTCTCTCTCTCTCTTTCGTCCGGGTCTCTGTGTGCTCTCGCCGTACCGGGTAATACTATCATATGCATAGAACTGAGCCAATATCTTGATATCAGACCCGGACCGGAGCTCGGGATCGAGGGTTACTTCAAACTTTAAACAACCCATTGATCAACTAAATCAACCGATCGAAGAATATGTCAATAAGATGAAAAATATGAACTCACGATGGCCTCCAGCCATCTTGTTCGAAGATATGTACCTCTCAACCCGAAGAAAACATCATTATTTTTATATATATATATTACGCAGAATATTTGCACGAATATTTTATACAGAGCCGTGAAATCCTGCAGTGCGATCATGTAATTATCTCGTCGGTAATAATTATAGGTCCAAACTTTATGGACTTAATTTGACGTTCTTGGTATGATGATAACAACTGTTGCAAAACTGTTGGCAAAGAGAACGATCGTGCCTCAGTCCTTAACTCGATCACCATAACCGCTACTACGTAATCATTGAATCGATACCATCAACGACGTACACTCATGTGCTGACTGCATCAATTGAGCTCATTGAATCTCTGCCTCGAGCCGTTCACGTTGGTTTGAGCAAGCCAGAGGATCGGAAAGACTGAGGTGGAAGAACTTATGAGTTCGACTCGATATGTAACAGATCGGCGAATCACTTTCACACCACTTTGTTGCAGAATTGACCGTAAAGAAGAAGAGGAAGAAGAAGAAAAAGAATAAATAAAAAGATTAATGAATTGATTGATTATAATCAGATGAATAGCCTGGTGCGTTTCTGTAAACGAATTGACTTTAATTCTTGATGCTATTGATGAAGCAAAACATTTTCAAACTATAGTAGTGGATTTAATTTTCTATTCTCCCTTTTTTGTCAGGGCTATTTGAAATGATGATCAAGAATGAGTCTAAGCCGACCAAAAAAGCCACACGAACTCTAGTTTTACCACGAGCTAGATTTAATGGAGCGAGAGTCAAGTGTTTGAACGTCACATGTCCCCTATAGAGAGCATTCTACCCTATACACGCCCGATCATTCGAGGTCGAGTGTCTATAGACGTATGGGCAACGGATGTAATGCAGTGGAACGAAGTGGTGGCAATTTTCGAAGGGTAGCTTTTGACTCGGACTTGAAGATAGGCGAGGACGACACATCGAGGATCGTTGTGTTTGATGGGGTGCGCTGGATAGAGATCTTGTTCCGGTTCCGGTTCCGGCCCTAGATGCCAGCCCATACATTTATAGGTCCCTAACTCTGGTCTAATGCGATGCACCCTTATCCTAATGACGCAAATCTTTGAATCGTCCAATGTACCAGAGCTATATGGCCACGTGTCACCACTCGCCCACCCGCGATATCCCGCGATGTTTCTGTAAAGAGATTCTGCCCGATTTAACAATAGATGAATATCTGAAGATAGTGTAGTAGGTACGTACGTATACGTGCGTCCCCTTCCGTTTTCACTTATATGGTCGAGCATATTGAATAAATATAATACAAGAAACTGACGATTCATTAATATATATGATCGAGGCGTGAGTGCCTACTCGGAATATTGTTCATCTCTTCGTACACTCCATACGTAAATGAATTAAATATTATCGCACTATAGACGAGAGTGGGATTTAGATAAGATAAAGAAATTAAGCTCACGAAGGCTTTGTAGTGTCGATATAGAAAAATAGGACTTTGAGCAGGATGATTGAAGCCTCGTAAATATATAAAGAGTCTTGCGACAATCCACGGATGTACTAAATGACTAGGTCATATATCTTGTTATCTTTATGTTGCATAGATGTAGGAAGCGAAACTAACAGCAATTTTTATTGAACAATTATCTTAAAATTATCTTTGATTCGCTCTATCGTTAGCCGCCGAGTTGAAACATCTTTGTACGGTTTGTCAGATTTATTGAAATATTTCTCCACTAAATTACAGAAATGTCGGTGATATACCGTTGTCATTCTAAATCAGGAATATCGGAATTCTGTTTGTCAACGAAAGCTTGGATTTAGGGTATATATAGTCGCGGGTAATTTCATGTGTATCAAACACAACGGAGAGCTGGATAATAACCGCCGCGATTTACGTACCGTCGTCATAACATGGATCAGTTTAGATTCCGCGTCGCGTGAATTAGCGCCGTTCTAATTGAATAATTGGCGGCGGCACGGAGCAAAGCAACGCCCGATTACGTCAGCATTCAATAATTTGGCACGCGATGGGAGCGTTCATCACGTTCATATGTCGCTTGTCGTGTAACGGGTAATGAGTAACGGGTAACGGGTAACAGGCGTTACGTAAACGTCTTCGATTCTAATTAAAACGATAATTTCATGTAATTGGTTTATAAACGAAGACGCGGGGCGTGCGCGGAAGGAAAAAAATAGACTAAAAAGAAGAAGAAGAAGAAGAAGAAGAAGAAGAAGAAGAAGAAGAAGAAGAAGAAGAAGAAGAAGAAGAAGAAGAAGAAGAAGAAGAAGAAGAAGAAGAAGAAGAAGAAGAAGAAGAGGAGGATATAAGGACGAGGAGAATAAAGGATCTCTGAGATAAGTTTTAGCCGAGTTGCCAATTTCGTGAAATCTACTTTACTTGCTGATGATAACTCGGTGTGTTCGCGGTATACCCGAACACGGGGCGAGTCGAAAGTTTTAAATCAATTTCTATATTCATTACGAAATTCAGTACAAGATTAACCAAGATTTCATTAGAGCCAATATTGTTGTAACAACGTCGCTTCGAGTTAATTAAAGCTCGTCTTTTTATTAACGAGGACCCACCCGGCCCGCGTTCAAAGGAATTAATTGAGTTGGTTGGCTAGAATTGGATGCAGCGTGTTGGCCCTAGCGAGTAGCGCGCGCCGGGCGTGCGCTCTGATGAAACAATTTAATAAAAATGACCGCAGCCCGATCTTACCTCGACTCAGCGTCTCGATCGAAGGCAAAAAAAGAAAAAGATAGAGAGAAAGAAATCGCCTAGTACGAATAAACAAAATGGCAGCTATTAACTAGAGTATTAACAAGATAAATCGCAACGATATAATATACCCACGCCTAAATTACGCAAGATGCAATAAACACCGCTTCAGACAAATTATTCGATTTTCGTTACTTCGCGTTAGCTTAACACATTCTACCCTAAATCCATAGAAGCCGGGTTGATGCGTCTAATCAAGATCAAGTTTGGGTCTCAGTAATCCATGAGCCTCACGACTATTTCGTATTCGGCAAGAACGCGCAATTCATGTATTATTAACGGTCTTGATGTTACAATTAGTATATGGGATTGTAGTCGATAAAAATGAAAGAATTAGAGATATTTGCAAGTGTAATTATGAAGATGTGTCTGCAAATACGTGTGTGATCGCGGCACACCGCATATTCCGAAAGGGGGGCAGCGTATCAGCAAATGAATGTACAAAGGTTTTGCGTGAGGGACGAGCGCAGCCGCAAACCGCTACGAATTAACAAATCTCTGGGAGCATACATTTGCTTTACCAACATAGAACAAACAGTGAAACAAAATCGAAACCTGAACGTTTTCCTCCCTCCTCATTTCTATATCGTATAGGTACTGATGCTACAATCGGATGATCGCGCAATAAAACACTGGCATAATGATTCGCTCGAGTGGTTGAAAACCGCAAACACAAGAGGAACACATGCCGAGCCTATTATATTCTTGTGCACTTAGAAGTTACGTTGGGGTAGCCAACGGGGACCCGATGGGATTTCGGGTACCCTGGGTGCCCGGGGTGCTCGGATTAGTTTCGCTACATTTCCCCCTTCTGCTACCGCGTATGTTCGACGCTTATACGTGTTGGACGTACCCCCAGACAGCAGCTAGCTATAGCCTAGGGGAGCAAAAGTCCTGAGGCTTGGCGTGATCCCGAAAGATTCGATTGGTAACTCGTTGCCGTACCTATACTAGTAGCTATAGCTAGACTGCGTGTTTTTATAGAGAAAAATCTGACGGGGGATGAGAGAAAATTCGATTCATCACGCATTGCTCCGAGAGTATAAGGTATAATCTCAATTCCGGCCCTTCTTCTTCACTTCCTGACCATGCAGTATAAAAATTTCAATTCAAATTTTATTCCTCATCAAACGATGAGATCGGATCAAATTTTATCACCGTGATATACATTTCACAATGATTATAATTTCGAGTTTGTTTAATTTTTTTAGATTTAAATTTCAGACGTGCTTTAGAATTAAATGATAATTGAAGAGTTGTGGTAATGCTGGTGGTGTAATAGAGCTAATATAGCCTCTTTTATGTATAGGGGTGCAGGTGGAGTCTTTTCCCTTTTATTTTCCTGTTTTTTTCTTTAATGGGTAAATTTTTTTTCATCCCTATGAGATCGTTTGAACAAATGTGTATAGTTTCAGTGAAATAGAAGTCGAAAAACCAATTTTTCACCAAAATCTAATATCGATTATTATACTTTTCTCACCTGATTTTTGATAACCTCCTATACAGCCCCCGAATCGTAGTTAGATTTCGTTAAGTTTAGCAGCAATTACTTTTGATATCCGACACGCCGGCCTAATTGCGTTGCGCAAGAGGGAGGCAATAATTCGCTAATGTCAATTTCAAATTTCAATTAGTATCATCTCAGCAGCGGCTCCCTCGCCCTGGTGGAGCATGCTGCGATCTGAAATTCAATTTGTCCCTTCGTACCGCCGCCACAGCAACCAACACCGTTGCCTACTGTTGCCACACGGGAACGGTTCTCCTCTACCTCGTGCACGAACACACTCTATACACCTAATACCTACACTTCCTATTAGTGTATAAGTATGGTGTAGTAGGTGTATGGAACTGTATATATGCCTAGTAGGGAAACGGTATGGAAGTGTAACACGCAGGCATCAACGACTCTCTAAAGTTCTGCAGTTTGGTACATGTATGTAGGCATATATGTATTATACGTATATGTACCACTAACGTTGCGTGATGGTTAGTGTGTAATATATAGTGTGTAGAGTATCCGTATAGTATATCTCATCTCTACAGGTTGAAAACGTTTGCGTGTGGCTTCAACGAGCGCGTCGTGTTTCTCCGCACGCCCCTGCCTACCGAGAGCGAACCGCCTGCCCATTATAAATTGATAACTCGTCGTTTATTAAGTTTCATAACTGATGCCTGCTTAGGCAAAGAGCTTGAATATCTATTATTCAGGCGGGTGCCTCGCTTTACAATTCTCTAACGGAGATTGCCACTATCTGGTTGGGCTGATGGATTTTTACTATACGAATCCTCCCACGCCGTCTTTATACAATTATCAGATCTGCACCGATCTTGTTGCATACTTTCTGCATTACTTTCGTTTTCGTACGAGTAATTATTATCATCCGGCATGACTTGATAATTTTCTGTCGAAAATTTCGGTACATTTTAAACAGAGTTGCAAATTTCGCTATAGGAAGAAGTAAACGAAGGAATTAGGATTACCTTTTCCACATTTTTTTCAACTTTCCTGTGCACTGGATCTTTCGCCGCTGACAATTTTCTGATATATCATGAGGTCGGACATCTTGGTGAACAGCCCAACGCGTTTGCGTCTTCGTCTTCATGTCGGAGATCATTGCGAATATCTGTGAGGTTATCGTGCCTTGATGAGACATAACTTATATTTCACGAGTTTAAGTCTAAAACTAACGAAATAACAATGATTATCAGTATTACACCTACGTTATACCCACTTTAGTCAAATCACTTGAAATTTAACCACATTTCACCATCGTTCTCTATTCACCAATTCACGTCGAGTCTCCTTTCCGATCTAATGAATTTTTCTTTATAAAACAGCTGCCGCTAAACTGATGTACGTGCCATATTATCTCGTGACGACAGCTACCACAGTATTTTCCCAAACCGCAATTGTTCATTACAACATCGAATGACGTGTTGGATTTCGTATTGCACTGCCTACTATGTCTTTCTTAGTTATTTTTAACTGAAGTGATGCCGTGCTTTCCTATATAATGTATACTAATTGTAAAATCATGCCATGGGAAGAATATTCATCAGAAAGAATTGTAATATTTTTTTTCCAATTTAGATTTTCTTCAAATTTTTTGGTCATTCCACATACAATCATCATCAAATCCGAAAAAGAGAAGAAGAAAAAAGAATCTTGGCCCGATTAATCAATGAATATATTTCTCACACTGTTTCAGATTGGCTCAGTTCAAGCTCATCAACCTCTCAGCCACCAGCAACAGCAGCAACAGCAGCCGTCACCCCAGCCGCAGCCGCAGGTGGCCGTGGCGGGGGCGGGTACGGGGGCCGGGGCGACGGGGGTGGCGATGGCCAGGGCTGGCGGGATGTTCTGCTACCACTGCCCATCGGGTCTTCAGGCCCCCCGTTTGCCACCGTCCCTCGAGTACCCATTCGCCCCAACGCATCCCTGTAAGCAAACTTTGAACCCCTTGTCTTTATTGGCATTATTATTATCATCGCTGGAGTCCTCGCTGTTAGTTTTTCGTTATTATTTATTGTTATTGCGGGTTCATATATATAATACCCCAAAAAATGAAATTTAGAACTTTAAAATATTTCAATTTTATCGATTCGAATATGTATAGGGAGAGAGTTTTGCCATTTGGGTTAGTAGGGGATGAAATTGAAACGCGTACATGTCTTCCTAGTTTTAGGGCTTTTATATTCCAACTTGAAAGTATTGAGGGTGGAGTAAAAGCTTTATAGTAAAACATTGTATACCTACCTATGTATCTGCAGGGGCAACTGGTTGCTCCGAACGAAACACATTGACCAAAGTGACATTACTGGCCAGAGTGAGTTACTCAAAGTGACCAGTGCAAACTGGACGATAGTAAACTTAGTTTTGTACTTGAAACTAAGTTCTTGCTAAACTATATCCTGTCTGCAACAGGATCTACGGACTGAAACGACGCGGGAGAGGTTCACCTGTTCGAGGAGTAATCATTTACAAGTCTATTTACCAGGCCAAAGATCCCACGCTGTTTGAACCTTGGAATTAACCTAATTCAATTCTATAACGCAGATAGGTAAATGGCCCCTTTTAAGGGCCGAAGAGGTATGGATGTACCTACTTCTCGCACCACGCGTTTACGTCGGAATAATATAACTAACAGTATCGCGCCACCTGCATCAGCGACTCTGTCAACGTTTTCATACCTCGTCTTGCCAATTTTTTTTATTTTATTTTTATCCAACGTTGAAAGACGCGAGCTTATCCCACTTCTAGCCGCACGGGATGAAACGACGCCTTTTAATAATAGCTGTAAAAATTTCAAGTGGAAATAAAAGTGAGCGTTTACTTTTCCGGATGAAAATTTATCCTCAATCTCCTCAACGCGGTTAATTAAAGAACAAGTTTTTTTTACCGGATGATTTCAATACAGATTAAATTAAGCGCTGTATAATCACCGGTGTGAAGAAAGTTTGATCACTTATTAACAACTATAACACCACTCAAGCTCCGCTGCTATAGGAACGGTTCGCATTATAGTTTAGCTAACTCCGAGAGTTTTAGAAACTGGCTGGCTTAAAGCCCGGAAAATTTACAGAATTAAGCATGTGTAGAGTCGGTCACTCGCCGCTTTCGGAACAGCTAATTCGCGATACTTCACTTCCGAGAAAGTAAAAGTTTACTTCCTATCTCTGGTTCGCATCTAGATTAACTTTTGCCAGAGATTTATCATCCAGCATAAAAATATAAGACGAGATAAAGATCGACAGGAAAAGCATCTTCATTTCCTTTCGAAATATTCATTTCTTTCAACTACGAATCGCTAACGGTGTCGATAAAAAACGACACCCTTTCATGACGTCTTTGCGTATCGGTCCTTTGAAGGAAACGAATATCAGAGAACGTGGTGGACGTTGTTGGGCAGGACGGCGGGCAGCACCAGGCGACGATTGCACAGGGGCCCCTCAGGGACGTCGGGGCACCCTCGGGCCGTGTAGTGGACCCCCCGTCGGGATAAACAGATTAGGTAACTACGTGATAAGTCGGTAAGTGGGTTCGTTCGGTGCGTTTCCCCGCCGTCTCCGTCTCCTTCCTCGTGAGTTCGCTTGTTCGCCCGTCCATCCGCCGTATATACGAACGCCTAACTACACATCGTTAGTGCTATTAGTAGCCTTGCAGCGTTGGAGTGTCATTAGATTTGGTGCTGCATGCGGTAGC
Organism: Tenthredo mesomela; assembly: GCA_943736025.1. Lineage (NCBI taxonomy): Eukaryota > Metazoa > Arthropoda > Insecta > Hymenoptera > Tenthredinidae > Tenthredo > Tenthredo mesomela. The sequence goes on from OX031013.1 coordinate 50,427,864, forward strand.
GGTTTTTTCGTTTCCGTTTTCCATTTGTTTCATTTCACTTCCGACATTTGGATGATGATTTACTTTTTTTTTTGTTTTTTTTCTCTCGATGGAATTCTCAACAGGTTTTTAAACTATTGAAACTCCATGAGAAATCGTTTCGTCATTAAGGAAATGAGATGAACATAGAACCTTAAGGGCTGAATAATTGAACTCGTGACTAAAACACAAGACGTGTGAAATAATAGAAAAGCAATTGGAACGCATGCAGCGAAATTGAGTGCAATCCATCCGCGAGCGACGACGTTGTCGTGAGGAGGCACTAAATCAACGGAAAGTCTGACGGCGGGGAATACGAGGAGTTTGGCGAGGGACTGGAGGAGGACCTCTTGACGCATGACGTCAACCTCTAACATCCGTATCCTGCTCCGGGCAAATCGAGACAGACACGTATGATCTGTGCCGAGGATCTGACGAACTGGGGATCCCGGGAGTTCAGGGTAGGGGTGGGAGTGGGGGGTAGAAAATAACCCCAAAGGTTACTCCAACCCACAATTCAACATACGGGTCGTTTCAAACGCGAATCTCTCATCCCAGAATTTCATTCTATTTTTTCGCTCGTTTTATCCCTATATATAATTTTCAAAATTCATTACATCCTTGAGTCAATAAATGATTTCACTTCACACACACATCGATGTTTGAGTTCAAATTGCACATTTTCCAAAGGTAAAGACTAGCTGTTTTTGAACGCGCTGTAAAGATGCGCGGAAGGCACCCACTCGCTGACGAGTAGTAGGTATATATCGGGAACGCACCCCCCTGTCAGCTAATAAATTGGATCAACCCGACTCTTGATGAGTTCTACGAGTTGTCTAGATCCCGGTGGCTTTACTTTCCAAACTCTAATCTAACATCTCGACTGTATGTATCACTTAGGGTACCGATGCAACGCTAGTTTCCTTGTATTGGAATCAGCTGAGGATCAGATGCATCTGCTCTGATATTTTAGTCTCTGAAGTTCCGAAAAATGTCAAAGCATGAAATTCTGTATTCTGTAATGTATTTTGAATAATGAGGATAATCATGGGGAGAAAACGGCAACGGTTGAAACGGTCCCATGGAATAACGAATTAATTCGTTACACAATTAATTAGAAGGTTAATTAGACTTCTAAGGTCGTCAAAAGGAGAACGACGCGAGTGTCAACTGGGACGACAATATTTGTAGACTAAGATATATAGCTTCGTTTAGTATATAGGTGTGTACATATTTTATACCGATACCGAAAGAGGCTCCGTTCTATATAAGCTACTTAATTTTATTTCTGTTTACCCGCAGCCTAATTAAGTCAACAGATCCTAATTAATTAAAGCCCAAACGCCGCGGAGTGTAGATATTTAGCAAACATTGGTAATCGGATCCACCGTACCCAACGCTCGTAAGCTAAAACCGCGCAAATTCCATATCCGGTATCAACGGCGCGGGCGCACGGATATAGCTAATATTCCGTATGAAATCAACGGAATATTCCATTATATGTACTATATTCCATAAATTATCTATACGAGATTAATTCAACTTGAAATTTATCGATTCATGGGGAAAAAACAAAAAAAAAAAAAAAAGAAACACAAGTGTTTTATCACAAAACTATGTACTTTATCACAAACATATCGTATAAACCGCGATGACACAGAGCAACCAAAAAGCACGAAGCTCGTTGCGGAAAGAGAGAGAGAGAGTGGGAGGCTGAGAGAACTGGCCGGGAAAGCGTCATGAATTTTTATGAGTTTAGGAAATTAATTTGTGTTTTTCGCTAAGCTGGGCTTAGCGCGGCGGTAATTAATTGCGCTGATTGCCTTGCATCATTGATGAACACCGCCCGCGTCCGCTTCGTATTCCGTGCTCGTTTGTTCGCGAAACTCTCGATTCCGGTGATTTGACAATCTGGTTGTTTGCTTTGCAGATCCACTACTGCGTCATCGCGATGTTGTGTTCAGATACCAACATGCATTTTAATTTCTATATTATGATATTGACTCCAGCGAAAAAATAAAACCAAACTTATAACTGCATAGTTTTGTCATATTTTCTCTCTATGTCTCTCTCACGTTATGCTCTTATATTATATACTTACAGACACTAGCTACTCCGCTTATCATCCGGCTCTGCATGGTGTCGGTGACGATTCTTTCGTACGAAGAAAACAACGAAGAAACAGAACCACCTTTACCCTGCAGCAGCTCGAAGAGCTGGAATCTGCCTTCGCGCAGACCCATTACCCGGACGTATTTACGCGCGAGGATTTAGCGATGAAGATTAACTTGACGGAAGCTAGAGTCCAGGTGAGTTGTTGGATTGATTTTAGATGTAGGAACGTCGAGGATTCTGTTAGACATTTTTTGATAACCACCGGGTGGTTTGGGGGTTTGAAAAAAGGACGTAGGGTTCATATTAAATGATTTTTTTTGCTATAAAGTAGACTGAAATTTGCGGAATATTAAACTTAGAAAAGAATTGTCCAAGATAGAGTCTCAGGGACGTAGAGAGTGGCAGTAGCACCCCTAGGGGCGCCGTTCCTGACACGCTCAACCTGACGTAATCTCTTGACGAGGTAAGCCGCGGTAATCTTCAGGATTACTTTATACACTGGGCTTCGCCACTGCAGGAGATAACGTTTCCCGTTGACTGTATAGTCAAACCCTGTCGTGTCTTCACGCGCGTAGGTACGCGTCGCAAATCAACAAGGATAATTATTTTCTTTTGATATAGAAACTTGTAGACGGAATATAAATACAAAAATTCATATCTTCTTAGAATTTATTCGATTGTACTATGAGGTTTATTAAAATTTTTTTTGCCTACGTGATTCTCGAGTCTATTTTTTCCTTGTTGTTTGTATAATTAGCAAACTCATTAATATTCCAGAGGCAATCGGCATCGGCAGTTCGTCGAAGACATTAAACTATAGTCGACTTTATTGCAGGTATAAACGATTATTCGAGTTTTATTTTTAATTACTAAACTCAGAGGTTTATTGTTAATAAAATAGTGATACCTACCTATAGGTACACCGTTTCAACGGAATCTAGGCTTCTTGTAGATTCTATATGTACTGCACTCCTATGCAGCCGCAATTTGTGAGCCTCGCTGTAACCGGGGGGGCCCCCAGGTTTGTAGATAGGCGGGGGAGGGCGAGCTCATTGTTTCATTAGTGGAGACAAAGGGAATCTCGAATAATGGGCAAATAGTACCTCAGTACAGCGGTAGCACTGTCGAGTTAGTGAAGCTCCATCCGCGATGCGGACTCTCGCGTTCCAATTAGAACCTCCTGGGGGCCGACGAGGCACGTTCCTCGCGTCAGGAATGACACAGACTTAACTCTCTGTAAAAGGCACCTTTCACGATTTCCTCAACTCGTTTATAGAAATGATTTTTCATTACTTTTTCCGCGCACTTAATATTCAAAATATCATACTATATATAATAAAATCGTATTTCAATTTCTTTTCTTCTTCGACTGATTTAGTTTTATAAATCGACGAATTGATGTAGCCGCAGACAAAAAATGTCTAACTTTACGATTTGCGACAGGCTTCAAAAGTGGCTATAGCCCGAGCTGTAGAGCTAATACTCGTAGATATTATAGTCGGCGGCAAGCCAAGCCATTATTGACATATTTAGGATTAAATTCGTATTGAAAAAAATGGAGCTAGGGGTTCTCGAAGGTCCCTAGGGAACCGTGGCTTTGTTCCCGGGTATTACTCTCCGGCCCCGTAACCCTTAGGATATTATTATACCCGCTGCACTCCCCTCGGCCCACAAGCTTCTGGCAGAAAGTCCGACCGCCGACGCCCGCTGACGCTAGGCTGTTCCTCGTGTTTATTTTATTAAACCATCTCGAGAACGGTTTAAAAAATGATATAGGTATATCATTTGAAAGATTCGATTCGACGGAGTGAACACAAGCCTGATATAACTTCGCTAAGCTCAGAGAGAAAGAAAGAGATTGTACAACGTTTCTTCATAACTATTATACAGAACCACTTTTCTCATATAGCTTTACAGAATTATTTATCAATTTGGAAACATCGAATTTCTTCGAAATTCACTTATACCTACTTCCGTGTTTCTTGAATATTTGTACAAATTAGTTGTACCTAAGTATAAAATTTGGAACCCTACAGCATACACTCAGAAAAATAACAACCAAAATTTGGTTTTTATATGCACAATCACATTCTTTGTTCAGTCAATCAAATTTTTTGTTCAGTCAACCAAAAATTTCGTTGGGATAACCAAATTTTGTTGGGACAACCAAAATTTAGGCTATTCCAACAAAATTTTTGGTTGACTGAACAAAAAATGTGATTGTGCATATAATAACCCAAATTTTGGTTGTGTCAACAAGACTTTTTTCTTGTGATGTCTAGATTCAGTCTATGATTCGCAGGTTTGTATAATAAAAACTAGTTTTAGTTGGCATTACGTCAAGTTAGCCTCGTTAAAAAGCCTCGAGTCCTTATAAAGAAAGACTCTCTGGTAAAAAGTGGTGGGTTTCAGCTCGTTGAACATGCGCGTCCTCCTATATGCTGCAATTAAACTAGTAGCTTATTTCGCTTCAGGTGAACTGCGAGGCATCTTGGGGTGTTTTTATTTTCAAATTTTACCACTGAGATTAATTAGAGAATACGCAACGAGAGACTACCAAGAAAATTAACTCCTCAATGACAATGTCTGTCCTCTTCAGGTTTGGTTCCAGAACCGACGTGCAAAATGGCGTAAAAGCGAGCGGCTCAAAGAAGAGCAAAGAAAGAGAGAAGGTGGGGGCTCAGACCCAGGACTACCCCCGCGACCAACGAGTCATGATCCTGATGCGGCGAGCGCCGAAGGCGAGGACGCCGGTCCGGATGGTGGCTCAAGAAGTCCGAGCACAACGTCCGCGTCGGTGAGCCCAAGGCCCCAGCAATCTCAGAGCCAGCCGTCCGTAGGGGGTGCCGCGACGCCGCCACCGACGTCGATTCGCGCTCAGCCACCACCCAGCACCGTTGGCACCGTTGGGGTTCTAGGACCCCCAGCTGAGAGGTGAGCCTTTATTCTCCAGCCCCGTATACGTCTTTAGGAAATATCACCGGCCTTAAACCATCTCCGTTTGCGCGGAGCCCGGAAACGCGCTCCGAGCCATTAACCACGTCTCCCTCCTCATTCCCCGTGGAAGCTTTCCTCCTCATACCCTCTTCCGCCACCGTAGAGCCCGTCGAATTCCTCGACCTGCCGTCGGTGTATAATCCGCACCTCACTCCTGGTAATCGTAATTGTCGCCTCGTTAGTCTCTGCCGGTTCTCTCCTACTCCCCTCCAAGGATCTTTTCATTTCCGGAAGAACAGTTATATTGTACCAGGGTATCATATTTTATTGGCTATAGCACGCGAAGTTGCCCTTTTAGATAATATGGTAAACTCTTTCATAACGACTGCAGAAGTCGATTGAGTGAAAAATAATTGACATTTTACGCTGCAGTTACACCAGAGATGGAATTATAATATTTTGAATGAGGATATATTCTAACAAATCTCGAGATTTTATCGACTAGACGCGAAGCGATATGGTACGAAAAAATCAATCGAAGAAAGGCCATATGTCGTTGTCTTGAACTTCCGAAGGTGGTTTGTCTCACGTCTTATACCCGTGGTGAAATACGAAGAATGAGTGCAGGAGAAAACGTAATGGCATTTTGACGTCATGTAAATCGGTGTCGGGGGGCGTCGCAGGGCGTCGGTGAACACCATGGGTTCCGTGTAAGCGCCGGAAATGCTCCTTACATGACGCGGTGACAGGGAATAGCTTTGTGAAATTCAGATAGGTACTGCGAGGTTTAAATTCCACAATTTTGTTCTTCAACTTCATGGAAAGATCTGATAATTTCTACTACTATATAATTTGAAGTTTCTCGTATCATTTGCCGATTCATTTATATGCATAAATTTGAGTAGAAGAGGAACTAAAAACTGCAGGTTTCATGTAGTCAGGTAAAATCAATCGAAGCTTTTGTTTAAAGTTGATAGAATTTTGACGAATTCTGAACGACTGGTGTGCCCAGAAGTTCCGCATTTACGTCTTACGCGAAAGGAAACGGTCGGTATATATATGGAGATGGCAAAATAAAAAAAAAATAAAAAAAAAAAAAAAAAGAAGGGGGAATAAGAAGGAGAAGTAGGAGGATAAGGATGAGGATAAGGAAGAGGCACGGTCCGTCGTCTCCACGGGTGTAATTTATTTAAAACCACCCGCCGTAAATATATCCTCGTCATTTATTCAGGCGCCTGGAACCTGGCTGGGGGGTACATTTTCCTCTTACTCTCTTCTTCTTCTTCTTCTACTTCTCTCTTCACTTTTATCGTATACGTATACGTATTAGCCACAGCTACACAACGCCAGTCAACTAAATATATATATATCCATAGAGATATATGTGTGTATATGTTTGCATATACATATATACACGTAGTAGTACCTACTCCCCTAAGCAGCCCCTTTATAACTTTACTCCCGTAGTAGCACGCGGCAAGGTAGGTACGCAGCGGCTCGTGGTGGTTTAATATCATTGAATTTTAAATAAAGATTTTAATGGATTGTCATTACATCGGCTTTCTCGACTTTTCCCCATACTCTTCATCCCCCTATCTCTCTTCATTCTCTCCCTTCCGTTTTCTGCCACGCTCTTTCTGGTCTACGTCGTACTACAACAACGTAGTATACGATTTTTCCCGTCGTGGGAGTTTTTCCAACGTTCCACTCGCTGACCTACGTCAGTCTCTAATTTCGAGGGACAAAAATAGAAGCAAATGAGAGAAAACTATATGCGTATAGTATATGCGCATATTTAAAATCCCATAAAGCCCATCTGTCCATTGCTTATATTCGTGCGTAATATCATATTATAGTTTTTTACTTTAGTCGTGAATTTCATTCAAAAATAAACGCGTATTTAATTTCTATCTATCCAAGTTGCACCCATAGCTAACAAAAAATAGAAAAAAAAAGGAAGAAAAAACCATAGAGTTGAAGATATCAAATTATTTGGAGAGACGAATCTAAAAATTTCAGATGTGTCACTATAAAACTTTATATCTATCCTAAATGAAAAAACACCGTTGATGTTACGCTGAATGTTTTAGTAGCAGAATTTCTAGATCAGTTTGTGAACACTAAACTTTAGGTCAGTTGTTGATTGCGGAAATTACTAATATGAGTAAACGTATCAGTTTCAATAAAACTTATATGGCAAGAACCTCAAGAATGGTTGAAATATCGTGTCTTTTCGATTATTCCAAATTTTCTTGAGAATGAAAGAGATTAAAACTGTGACAAGACTATCGTGTACAAATCACAGGCTCTGAAGGACTGAAAATCACGAAAATTAGTCAATTTTGTTGAAATCTGCAGAGGTAAGGATTTTGACATGAATTACCTAGAAAAATCGCAAAATACGTTTCTTTTAGCTCAAAGATTGACTGATTTCTGTTATTTGCAAATTGTTTCGATTTATTTCTGCAATACAAGGAATTTCGGGTATATTTCCTTGAGGCGAGTGAAGTGAGAGAGTTGATACCCACCCGGAGTGCGTATATATACATATACGTATATAACTACCACGCGAAAACGGGCTCGGGCTCACCAACGCCACGCGGCTAATTGCCGGTAATTATCGCGCTTACTACGGCTCACAATCCCATCCTCCCATCTTCTCATCCCTCGAGTACCTCTGACGCCACTTTCGCTACGGCCTCGGAAGCCTCGTCGACTCCAGAATTCCACCATCCACTTTCCGCCCGTTCCCGTTCCCGTTCCCGTTCCTAGGCGACCACTTGCGCTTTGCTAACCTCGCCTTCTTGGTCTTAGCCCGTCCTTCTATACACAAGAACCGCGAGCCAGGTTGCCGTTGGCTGGTACCTGCCTCGTTACATTAATTAAACAATATTTGCGATTAATATTTGAGGAGATCACCCCCGCTTCAAAGCAGCCGCGCTTAGAGAACCTTCCGCAGTACCGAGGAGCTATGCACCTATATAACTGTGTACTACATAAATACGGAGGTAAAGTTAACTGCATTAGTCGGCGAGCCTCGCACGTATAGCAAAACGTAGCATATATATACCATCCTACCTATCTGGTCACCAGAGGGATGATCTCGTGGATGAGGCTCATCCCTGCAAGGTAAACGAGTTATGTATGCAAATTACGGTCCCAGACTCGATTTCAAATTAGCTGAACACATGTGCGGAAGAAACTGCAGGTGAACTTAAGAGATACGAAAGCTAGTATACCGGAGTATTGGGATATGGGGGTTCAGCTAGCACGAAGTTCAAATCGTAGCTATAATGATTAAGATCGTGAGATATTATGTGGCATTCGGTCGTATTGCCTCGATTTCGTTAGGCATCAACAATATCAGATCGAGACATAATTTAATAGCGCTAAAAAAGATTCCCCTTGTCTTTATTTTTCAGTAATTTAGGATCAGCGGCTGGATTCAGGCCGGTCGAACCACCCCCGTCATTATTTTTCCCACCCCATTTGGCGGCCCAATTTTCACCACCGTTATTCGGTACGAAAATTGGCAGCACACCAACGTCATTGTCATCTGGTACTCCGTCTTTGTGGAATACCAGCGATCACAGACCAGGGAGTCTCCAGGAGATGCTTTCGTGGTCTCCTGCTGGATGGCCTGCCTCCTTATGCGGGTGCTGTAAACCCGGTACAAACGATATTCACAGGAGCAGCAGCCTTGCCGAACTGAGAAGAAAGGCTCAGGAACACTCAACTGCTTCAGCTCTTTTGGGAGGTCTCGCAGGATTTCCTGGAGGACTTCCACTACCATTGCCTTTGCCGTTATTGCCCCCGTTGTTGGGCCTGTCCAGACGACCTGAACACCATCACATGCCATCGGTCGTACATCAAATACAACCGTCAACCAAAGAAGACCCGTAGGTTGTATGGTAACGAGAAGCTCTCCATATTAGTCGCAGCCTTTCGATGCGAACATTATGTATATGATAATATAATATGCGCATGCATGACATCAAGTGACAAAACATTTGTCTGTAATTTTGTTTATAAATAATGTTACGCCACGTGTTTTACGTCCGATGATGAAATGTCGGATATTATCCCGTCTGAAGACATCAGCTCGGTTTATATAAATTCCGTACTGTTACTTTAATACGAATCAATCTCGAAGGGGGTTCAGTTTGTGATTTTGTTAAATCAAGACTTTCGCAAATAAGTATAAAAAATTGTATAAATTCGTAGAGCGAAGAGTCTGTAGTATATAATGCGACGTTGTCGCAAACCTATAGTATCTTTTTAACGTTGTTTAGAATCTGATTTCGCAAAGAGTCTATACGTCAAGACTAACGATTTCAACGTGTGTAGATAGAGCCGAGAAGACAAACTGTACGCTCTGACGACTTTGAAGTTATATAATTATCGTTTTTTTTTTTTTCTACTTTTTTTTTCTTTTTTTTTTTTTTGCAATTTTAATAGATCTTCAAGGCTATGAAGAGTCAGGAACTTGTCGAAATTAAATTTAGCTTTCCCATCATACTGATTGACGCTGGAGCTTAAAGACTCATGATCAAATAATGAGAAGAAGACAATTCGTATGATTAGTGATTTTCCGTCAATGGAGACAATATTGTACAGATGTTTTTTTTTTTTAACTCCATATTTTTTGTAGACGGAAAAATGAAAAAAAGAAAATAAAAGAAAAGAAAAAGGCTCTCATTTGACCAATACATATGTATAAGCGAAGAACCAAGTTTATCAAATGTGTTGAGCCTTTTTCGTTGATATAATTTATTGGTTTCGTTTGAAGTGAATTATTATTATTATTTTTTATTTTTTTTTTTCTCGTGAATAAAATTTGATATTATACGACAAACAATACGATTGAAACCTCGCATAGGTTCGTATAACGAATAGAAACGTGATAGTAACATGTAGAATTATTGAGAAATAATAATAATAATAATAATAATAGTATTAATGTTAATTAAAATGGACTCGGGCAATCGTTCTAGAAATGATTATAATTTTGTTACAAGAACGAAGTGAGATTCAGTATAATTAAAGTTAAATATATTTCACTGCCCGGAGGTCTGGCGCACGTATCGTAAACAACCAATATAGCATAGCAGCCAAAGATCGTAGTAAACCTACACATACCTACCTATAAACCTGTATATTATACATTATGATAATCGTAAATGAATAAAGTTAAGAATAACTCAATAATATATTATATTATATATATATATAAATATATATATGAATATAGACAGTGATATTATAGCTGACATTATGGTAGTTGTGTTGAATAAACTTGTTCTCGTGATAAACTCACAGCTATATTTTATCCTGTATTTATTCACCTCCGCACGATCACGAATTTACATTATAATTTATTTTTTTTTCCATTTTTTTCATTTTTTTCGTTTTTTTCGTTTCAATCCCATTATTAATGCAAATACTTCACTCGGCAATTTAAAATTAATCAACATCTTGTTCTTCGCTGTTCAACGTTGCTATATATATATATATATATATTACTATATATACTCAAGTTTTCTTTTCAATTTAACAATGTTTTCTTATTCACCTGGATTTTTATACTGCGATGAGTTTTCATCGTGAAAATTATGACGAAGAGAAATATTCATGCGATAGAAATTATTCACCGCTCGTCTATATATACCTACGTCGGTTTCAACATACTACATAAAAACGATTCTCTACGACCAGGTAAGTTTCTTTTACGATTGAAATATCTCAACTCCTCAAGTAATGTTAATGAGGTTTCGTGTCATGCAATAGCCATCACTCGAGGGACCGTCTTATTGCGGCAATTTTATCAAGAGCTTAGTAATGTCCGATGAGTATAGAATTGTCTAAGAACATGCACGAACCCTGGTGAATGAAGCCTGTGTAAATATTGCTGTCGAATTAGACGCCCACGTCTCGCACGCACGTCTATTCTCTTTGAATATAAATCGTGTAATAATAAACGATCGAATCAAGATTTCCTTCAAATAATTCATCAGTATCGATCGTGTTGAGGTCCCGCAATTGGTTTAACTTCAGCCAAAATCTACGGCTCATGAGACATTATAAACAAACTGTTACGATTGTGATATTCAAGGTATATCACATCTGTCGATATTTTCATTTTCATGTAAAGCACACCACCTACTCTGCAGTTTCAACAAATGAAATCCAACTTTTGGTATAAGCAATTAGCAGCCTACTAGTTGAAATTAACTGATCAAATCTTCCCATCGGAATTTCCAAACTCCATAACTTAAGCTCTAATCTTATTATCTGCACACATGATTCCTCAACCCTGTTTCCTATACCCTGAAGATAAAATCTTCAGAAGAGTATCAAAGTAATAAAATCGTTTCCTTGTTCTGCGATGAGAAGCACGCGGCGGATACTGCAGAGTGTTTTGCGATGTGCCATGAACTGCATGGTCATAATCGACCTACTATATAGTCGTCGGTTTCTTCTCAGAGTGAGTTCGTCCTCCGGGTTATATCCTCCGGCACAGGGTTGTTGGGAATCAATGCTTTTCGCAAGAACACGGCACGTCCTCCCACCGGAGTTCAACGGGGTTGATGCGAGGGCGAATCCAGGGGTTGGTCCGTGGTTCAGGATCCACCAACCAGAGACAAGACGCCATTGATCGGCACGTGGCTCCGGTTGGCCCTCTCGTGGCAGTGTTCACGGTGGGGAGAGAATACCCCACAGGCAACGAAGGGATGATGATGCGGGGAAAACCAGAGGGTGGTCCACGCGATCTACACACTCCGTTACACTTACTGGTAAACCGTATTAATCAACGACATCATGGTTTATCCCTACCCTTACTATTCTCTCTCGGTCTCTCTTCATCTCTTATATTTGCTCAGAAGAGAAGAGTGTAGAGAGAGGAGAGGAGAGAGGAGAGGAGAAGAGAAGAGAGGAGACGTCGGGCGCCAAGCCACTTTGAGGGAGGCGATTGCGTTCTAACGACGTCTCCGGGGTTTCGCCGAGCTGCACAGTTGCAAAAGGTCGTATACTCGCTAATCCAAAGAATTTTTACTAATGGTGCAAGATTAGAATTTCGAAAGAATTATCAATTCCCCAATTAGTATTGGCGAAAATTTTCAACTGCGTCTGTTTTCGAAAAATTGAAGCATCCTCGATCATCATACTAGATGATGACTACTTAAGATGGTCTAAAAAAAACTTATTAAATCGTGTTTTAGCAAAGTTTTATTAACGATGAAGGAGGACTTTCAATTTGAATTTGACAATTTGTCTTGTACCAAAAATACCCATTACCAGAATCTGTCAGCGAAGTATTTTCTAGCAATAAAGAATGAGAAAAGTGTCCGAAAGAAAATTGTTAAATAGGGATGAAGAGATGATACCGTGCGGTGCTCACTTTTTTTTTTTTTGCAAATGAACTATACGCAGTTGGTTCAAGCATGAAGGAATATATTAACTTTTTGAATTGGAGACAGTCTGTAAAAATGTATTATTGTAATGACGTGTCATCGTTGTGAATGCGGAGTTCACAGAGACTATAAGTGCATCGATTGCAACGAGCACAATGTCTTTCGATTCTATAGAGGCAATTAGATTCCAAGTACGTTAGATCGAAAGAAACAGAAACACACTCATTACACGCGACGTACGTACGACCTCTATAACTCTCGATTCATGACTTGGCAAAGGTGTCACGTCCTTGTGATCAATAGCTTTCGCGAATAGATCGGTTGCAGAACGTCATCCTGACCTTGCCTTGATGCTTTCGTCTGCATAGACAAAGTGTCTGATAGAGATATGGATAGGTATATTTTTATAATGGTAATGAAATACTAAAATAAAGAAACAACAATATACCTAAAGGAGAGAAAATCAGTTGAAAACTGAAAATGAAATCAAAGAAAAACGCTCGTTCTTGTTATAAGTAACTCTTTGTGTTCCTTTTGTCAAACGAATTCTGACGTCTTGGATTTCTATACAAGTTTACAGACAACGGATAAAATCGTTTGGGG